>CM053038.1:74449111-75061611 GCA_028564925.1 Lithobates sylvaticus
TCACATGTGCAGCATCATGGCAGTTGAAGATTGAACAGAGGCCAAGATGGCAGCCTCCTTGGCTGAAAACGATAGGGGGGTTTACTTCCACTTTAATAATAATGTAGACAAAAACTAAAATGTCAAGGAGTCTGCCCCTCACCCCTACCCCCAAAAAAAACCTTGGGAAGCAACCAACCCAGAAAGCATGTGATCATTGGTGGACACAACCCAATTGCAGGGGCATATAAAACTGTACAAATGTGATCTCCTAAGGCAGGTAACAGCTAGTATAAAACAGGGAGAAAGCATACTTACGGTGCATAGTATACGAAACACAATATACGCAGGCAAACCTGGCGGGATCATCCACCAATCAGCGGTTTATTACGCCTTAAGCAATATAGAGCTCTAGAATGAAGTGCACAAATATGTATGTGTCTATATGTATATAAAAACAAGACACAAAAGAAACACCCTATCTGTAAGAAACAGCCAAGTAATAACCACATTCTCAACAGCCAAACTAGGGAACTTTGATCCAGGCACTAGTACCATACACATGGAAAGGGGAAGCCCAATATGGCTATTCCTATGTAAAGTCCACTTTAAGTGTAGGGGGCCAGTAGAGCTCCAACAGTGGTAAGGCGAAAAGGAAACAAACGGAGGAGTTTCATCGGTAACCTAATGAGCACTATCAAGATAGAGTAACAAAGCCTTGTTTTAAAATAAGGAACAAGCCTTGTATACAAAAGCGTAGACAGGGCATAAGCAGTGCCTAACTTACCCAGAGCCAGTAAATGTAACGAAGACCCACCATTCGTATTCTCCAGACAGAGGTAATCTTTCTCTGTCTGAGAGGTGCTGTGGCCGCATTTGTATATATGCCCCGACCGGAAGTGCGTCATCCCCAAAACCGGAAGTGACATCAACCAGAAGTGCGCCATCTCGAAACCGGAAGTGAAGGCACCCCGACCAACCGCACGCTGATGTGCCAGACTCCCCACTGATACAGTCCACCTACAGTATGATCACATGCTTTCTGGGTTGGTTGCGTCCCAAGGTTTTTTTTTTGGGGGGGGGGGGTAGGGGTGATGGCCAGACTCCTTGACATGTTAGTTTTTGTCTACACCAGCGTGTCGCAACCTTTTAAACATGAAGGAACCCTTGAAATAACTTTCCAGTCTCAGGGATCCCCCGCTAAAATGTACTATATCTGCAACTCATGAGACATACTGTTCTTTTGGGAAGAATTACCCCCTTACAGATAGATAAAAAGATCATTGGTGTCAGTAGGAACTTATCTGAGAGGTAGAAATTCCTCATTGCTCGAGGAACCCCTAGCAACCTCTGGAGGAACCCTAGGGTTCCATGGATCCCTGGTTGAGAAACCCTGGTCTGGACTAAACTTTATCAGCCCTTTTACCCCAGAGGAACCCACTGGTGGTCAACAGGAAGAATGCCCTTTACATTGATGGTCAGAAGGCCACCCTTCCCAAGAGTTAAAAATATCAATGATGTCACGCTACTGGCTCTGCCAAGTGGTTTTGGACCAAGGCATCATCAGATGAGAGGTCAATCAGCCACAGCTCAAGGAACCCCTAGAAACTTCTGGAGGAACCCTACAGTTCTATGGAACCCTGGTTGAGAAAACCCTGGTCTACACTAATATTAAATGAATGTTACATTCTCACTTTTGATACATTATTGGGCTGTCTTTGTTTTTTAATTATTTTTATTATTTTCATGTATATATTAGACTGCAAGCTCCTGAAGACGCGCTTAAGGGCACGTAACATGTAGAGTTTTCTTCACTACGGCTCTACCACCAACCAGCTGCTCCTTCCATTTGACATCATCTAATTTTGAATCATTATTGATCGATCTGTTCTACTGTGGTAATAGTTGGTTGTGTTAGATGGTGTGAGCGTCGTTTAGACCAAACACCATGTTTTGTTTCTAACACGTCATGTCAATAATGTGAATTTGAAAGATTAATAAAAGTTCATTTTGTATTTCAATGCTACAGATGTGCCTCTAAAGTCCATGTTTCCTTCTTTTGAATACATTTTGCAATATATTTAGGATGCTGGCACACTCATACCTATCTGTATCCACAATCATACCTATACCTATCTGTATCCACAACGTCATCTTGTGGTGATACATTTAAATTTAAATTTCAACACTGAAGAAATTACACTTTGCTACAATGTAAAGTAGTGAGTGTACAGCTTGTATAACAGTGTAAATTTGCTGTCAAAATAACTCAACACACAGCCATTAATGTCTAAACCGCTGGCAACAAAAGTGAGTACACCCCTAAGTGAAAATGTCCAAATTGGGACCAAAGTGTCAATATTTTGTGTGGCCACCATTATTTTACAGCACTGCCTTAACCCTCTTGGGCATGGAGTTCACCAGAGCTTCACAGGTTGTCACTGGAGTCCTCTTCCACTCCTCCATGATGACATCACAGAGCTGGTGGATGTTAGAGACCTTGCGCTCCTCCACCTTCTGTTTGAGGATGCCCCACAGATGCTCAATAGGGTTTAGGTCTGGAGACATGCTTGGCCATCACCTTTACCCTCAGCTTCTTTAGCAAGGCAGTGGTGACCTTGGAGGTAGACATGTGCGGTTAGTTTTGTTCTGAATTAATATTTGCTATATTAATATTTATAAATGAAACACATTTTTTTGTCATGCACATGTCTACTTGGAGGTGTGTTTGGGGTCGTTATCATGTTGGAATACTGCCCTGTGCCCCAGTCTCCGAAGGGAGGGGATCCTGCTCTGATTCAGTATGTAACAGTACATGTTGGCATTCATGGTTCCCTCAATGAACTGTAGCTCCCCAGTGCCGACATTCTTTTTTTTTTTTTTCCTATTCTTTTTTTTTTTCTATTCTACTTTTTTCTATTCTATTCTTTTTGTCTATTCTATTCTTTTATTTTTTATTCTATTCTTTTATTTTTTATTCTATACTTTTTTTTCTATTCTTTTTTCTATTCTATTCTTTTTTTTCTATTCTATTCTTTTTCTTTTATTCTTCTTTTTTTTATTCTTTTTTTTTCTATTCTTTTTTTTCTATTCTTTTTTTTTCTATTCTTTTTTTTTCTATTCTTTTTTTTTTCTATTCTTTTTTTTTTTTCTAAATTCTAATTTAGGAAGACAGCTATATTCTAATACACACAGTCTTTGAAGGTAAATCTTACAGAGGTCAAGTGGTTAAAAATGTAATTGTCATGCTGGGGGGGGGGGGGGGGGGGGGGGGGGGGTTGGCAAGCAAAGGCAAAATATAGGCAGACTAAACTTAATACATTTTTTCTCTTCTTAATAAAGTGATTTTTCTGTGGCACATTTATGTTACAATATAGGTCAACTATAAAACCGGCTCCCGGTCTCAGACGTCACAATACCTGCGTCATCATTTGTGGGACCCGGCCTTGGTGCACCTCCATTACTGGGTCCCGGGAATTCCCTCGTCTCAAAGAACATTTTATGGACCTTCAAGGAAATAAATGTTTCTATCACATTCATGCAGAAAATGACAGAGCGATCAATTATTGATGCGTCACCCGCTGGTAATGCATTGTGTTGGAGTCCTGGAGGTTTTTAGGAGGAAAACTTGGAGAGAAATCCCAGGTGACTTTATTCTGCCTGAACAGAGAGCTGTAAATAAAGCTTTTAACAGGACTCAAAATCACAAGTTCAAAGGGATGAAAAATAAATAAATTGCCGGGATCGATGAGGCTCTTCTAGGTCTCCTTCAAACCCCCCCATCCCCCCCCCCCCCCCCCCCCCCCCCCCCCCGCGATCACAAATGTTGTTTTTTATGCATATCATTTATATTTATTTTTTCGGGCACGCCTAGGCCAGAAAGATGTGTCCCTGGTCTTGGGGCCCACTCAGTAATTCCCCAAGCTTTGCTGATCCCCCACTCAGCACTAACCCCCAGCTTTGCTGATCCCCCACTCAGCACTAACCCCCAGCTTTGCTGATCCCCCACTCAGCACTAACCCCCAGCTCTGCTGATCCCCCCACTCAATAGAAACCCTCAGCTCTGCTGATTCCCCCACTGAGTAGTGACCCCCACCTCTGCTGATTCCCCCCACTCAGTAGTAACGACCAAGTCTGCTGATTCCCCCACTCAGTAGTAACCCCCAACTCTGCTGATTCCACCACTCAGTAGTAACCCCCACCTCTCCTGGTCCCCCACTCAGTAGTAACCGCCAACTATGCTTATTCCTCCACTCAGTAATACTCCCAGCTCTGCTGATCCCCCGCTCAGTATTAACCCCCAGATTTTCTGATGCCCTGCTCAGTAGTAACTCCCAGCTCTGCTGATTCCCCCAGTCAGTACTACCCCCAGCTCTGCTGATTCCCCCACTCAGTAGTAACCCCTACATCTGCTGGATTCCCCCACTCAGTAGTAATGGCCAGCTCTCCCACTTAGTACTATCCCCAGCTCTGCTGATTCCCCCACTCGGTAATAACCCCCAGCTCTGCTGATTCCCCCACTCAGTAGTAATCCCCAGCTCTGCTGATTCCCCCACTCAGTACTACCCCCAGCTTTGCTGATTTCCCCACTCAGTAGTAACCCCTACCTCTGCTGGATTCCCCCCACTCAGTAGTAATGGCCAGCTCTGCTGATTCCCGTGCTCAGTAGTCATCGCCACCTCTGCTGATCCCCCACTCAGTAGTAACCCCCAGCTATGCTGATTCCTCCACTCAGTAGTAACTCCCAGCTCTACTGATTCCCCCACTGAGTAGTAACCCCCCACCTCTGCTGATTCCCCCCACTTAGTAGTAACAACCAACTCTGCTGATCCCCCACTCAGTAGTGACCCCCAGCTCTGCTAATCCCCTGCTCAGTAGTGATGCCCAGCTCTGCTGATCCCCCACTCAGTAGTAACCCCCAGGTCTGCTGATGCCCTACGCAGTAGTAACCCCCAGCTCTGCTGATTCCCCCACTCAGTACTCCCCCAGATCTGCTGATTCCCCCCACTCAGTGGTAACCCCCAGCTCTGCTGATTCTCCCACTTAGTACTACCTCAAGCTCTGCTGATTCCCCCACTCAGTAATAACCCCCAGCTCTGCTAATTCCCCCACTCAGTACTACCCCCAGCTCTGCTGATTCTCCCACTCAGTAGTAACCCCCAGCTCTGCTGATTCCCCCACTCAGAAGTAACCCCCAGCTCTGCTGATTCCCCCACTCAGAAGTAACCCCCAGCTCTGCTGATTCCCCCACTCAGTAGTAACCCCCACCTCTGCTGGATTCCCCCCACTCAGTAGTAACGGCCAACTCTGCTGATTCCCCCGCTCAGTAGTAATCCCCACCTCTGCTGATCCCCCACTCAGTAGTAACCTCCAGCTATGCTGATTCCTCCACTCAGTAGTAACCCCCAGCTTTGCTAATCCCCACTCAGTAGTGATCCCCAGCTCTGCTGATCCCCTGCTCAGTAGTAACTCCCAGCTCTCCTGATTTCTCCGCTCAGTAGTAACCCCCAGCTCTGCTGATTCCCCTACTCAGTACTACCCCCAGCTCTGCTGATTCCCCCACTAAGTAGTAACCCCCACCTCTGCTGGATTCCCCTACTCAGTAGTATTGGCCAGCTTTGCTGATTCCCCCACTCAGTAGTAATCCCCAACTCTGCCGATCCCCCACTCAGTAGTAACCCCCAGCTATGCTGATTCCTCCACTCAGTAGTAACTCCCAGCTCTGCTGATTCCCCCCCTGAGTAGTAACCCCCATCTGTGCTGATTCCCCCACTCAGTAGTAACAACCAACTCTGCTGATTCCCCCACTCAGTAATGACCAACAGCTCTGCTGATTCCCACACTCAGAATTCCCCCCAGCTCTGCTGATTCCCCACTTAGTAGTAACCCCCAGCTCTGCTGATCCCCCACTCAGTAATGACTCCCAGCTCTGCTGATTACCTCACTCGGTAGTAACCCCCAGCTCTGCTAATCCCCCGCTCAGTAGTAAAACCCCAGCGCTGCTGATCCCCCGCTCAGTAGTAACCCCCAGATCTGCTGATGCCCTGCTCAGTAGTAACCCCCAGCTCTGCTGATTCCCCCACTCAGTACTCCCCCATCTCTGCTGATTCCCCCACTCAGTAGTAACCCTCAGCTCTGCTGATTCTCCCACTTAGTACTACCCACAGCTCTGCTGATTCTCCCACTCGGTACTACCCCCAGCTCTGCTGATTCCCCCACTCGGTACTACCCCCAGCTCTGCTGATTCTCCCACTCGGTACTACCCCCAGCTCTGCTGATTCCTCCACTCAGAATTAACCCCCAGCTCTGCTGATTCGCCCACTCAGTAATACCCCCAGCTCTGCTGATTACCCCACTTAGTAGTAACTCCCAGCTCTGCTGATTCCCCTACTTAGTAGTAACTCCCAGCTCTGCTGATTCCCCCACTCAGTAGTAAGCCCCACCTCTGCTGATTTCCCCTTCCCCTCTCAGTAGTAACAGACAGCTCTGCTGATTCTCCCATTCAGCAGTAACCCCCACCTCTGCGGATTCCCCTACTCAGTAGTAACCCCCAGCTCTGCTCATTCCCCCACTCAGTAGTACCCCCAGCTCTGCTGATCCCCCACTCAGTAGTAACCCCCAGCTCTGCTGATTTCCCCACTCAGAAGTACCCCCAGCTCTGCTGATTCCCCACTTAGTAGTAACCCCCAGCTCTGCTGATCCCCCACTCAGTAGTGACTCCCAGCTCTGCAGATGTCCCCACTCGGTGGTAACCCCCTACCTCTGCTGATCCCCCACTCAGTAGCCCCCAGCTCTGCTGATGCCCCACTCAGTTCTAACCCTCAGCTCTGCTGATCCCCTGCTCAGTAGTAACCCTCAGCTCTGCCAATCCTCTGGTTTGCTGATTCTCCTCTCTCTCTGTGGTCCCCGCTCACCTCCCGCTATGTTGCTCCCACTCTTTTACCGCATGTGACATCTGCTAGTTTTTCCTGCTCCAGTCCCCTAGCTCTGCTGATCCTCTGCCTGTCAATATTCACTCTCCAGTCCCCACTCACCTTCTGTTATAGCATTCCCATGTTGCACATCACCACATGTGCTGTCTGCTAGTTGCTCCGCTATAGTCCAGACCCCGCTCACCATCCTGCTGCTCCACACTGCACACCAGCTGTGACATCTGCACCAGACACTCCCAGAATATATACACATGAACTGGAAGTGACTGATGATGTCTTTCTGGTTCGCTTCTTGGTTTACCAGTGCATCCTGGGATATCTTTCAATACCTCCAAAACAAAGTGAAGCTAAAGCTGAATAAAAGCCTCTCAGGAGCTTGAGGTGCTGTTAGGATGGGTGTAGCATAAAGGGTTGTAGGGGTCAGAATCGCAACCCTGCCCTTAGCTCCAGGAGGCCCCTGTAGCCTCCCTGTCATATTATCATATGCTCCACAAAATCCAGCTTCGATCTGCCCTAGGGCCCCAAAGCCACGCTCCAGTACTGGGCTTCTACTTTGCCTTCCACAGTCCACACCCCTCTGTTCCCATTGGCTTGGGAGAAGCTGTGAGCCATTTCCTGAATGGAGAGGAGCATGGGGTGAGAACAGCCCAGAATGGGGAAGTGTCTGTGCTGTGAGCTGGCAACATGGAAAGGTAACCAAGCTCGGCGAGGCAAGAGGAGGAGAGTGGCGTCATGTAGCCACGATGGGAACGATGTCACTAGTGAGGTATGACACTGCTCAGTGTCTGCTAGTCACCAGCTGGGATTCTCTGTACCCCCCCTCCCCACCCGGGGATGTCTACTTACCCCACTTCCCTGACAACAGGGGAAAAGACACACCTCCGGGAGGTGACCTTCCCCAACACCTGCCAACACTGACAGAGAAACCTTCAGAAATGTCTAAAACAAATCCCTTAACACCTCCTCGGGGGGCCCCTGAAGGGCTGCAGGCTCCAGATTTTGTGTCACGTGGCTTTGCCCTCCCAGATCTAAGTTGCCCCCCCAAAGCCCCCTGACCACCCCCTCCACCCTGCATGCTATGCTCGGCTGCTGAGCTCCTTTCCCATTATGGCACTCTATACTGTTCCCCCTCTGCAGGGCTGAAATCATATTCCTTTACAACACAGCCAGTCAGCCAGGATCTGCACAGGGGGTATCTGTCTACTGCAACTACACTGCCATTCCGACCAGAGAATTTCACAGGTCAGAAGGACTACATAAAAGCCAGATGCACCCTGTGAAGACTGACAGACTGTGTGTAAAGGAATGTGATTTTAGCCCTGTGTAGTGTGTGTGTGGGGGGGGGGGGGGGGGGGGGAGCTGTATACACAGTGCTGGGATGGGAAAGGAGATCTGCCAAGTGACCTGCCAGGGGTCCCTGTCCTCTGATTCTCCAGGGGGGATCCCTGGCCTCTGATTCTCCAGGGGGGATCCCTGACATCTGATTCTCCAGCGGTGATCCCTGTCCTCTGATGTAAAGAGGAATTCTGGGAACTCAAAACTCTTAAGCCACTTTGAGTATCTTGGCATGCGGTGGATGCATCTGCACGCACGTTGAAAGTAGTGGGGGGGGGGGGGCAGGTCAACTTTTGCATTGTGACACACAAGCTTCAAGCTACGCCTCTGCCCCCACCCCTTCAACCTCTGCAGCAATGCTGGCATCACTCATACATCTATTTCTCAAAGACAACCTCTGGATATGATGCTGAGCACGTGCACTCAACTTCTTTGGTGGACCATGGTGAGGCCTGTTCTGAGTGGAACCTCTCTTGTTAAACTGCTGTATGGTCTTGGCCACCAGGCCGCAGCTCAGTTTCAGGGTCTTGGCAATCTTCTTATAGCCTGGTCCATCTTTATGTAGAGCAGCAATTCTTTTATTCAGATCCTCAGAGAGTTCTTTGCCATTAGGTGCCATGTTGAACTTCAGTGACCAGTATGAGAGAGTGAGAGCGATAACTAAATTTAACACACCTGCTCCTCATTCACACCTAAGACCTTGTAACACTAACAAGTCACATGACACCAGGGAGGGAAAATGGCTAATTGGGCCCAATCTGGACATTTTCACTTAGGGGTGTACACTTTTGTTGCCAGCGGTTTAGACATTAATGGCTGTGTTGAGTTATTTTGAGGAACAGCAAATTTACACTGTTATACAAGCTGTACACTCACTACTTTACATTGTAGAAAAGTGTAATTTCTTCAGTGTTGTCATGAAAAGATATAATAAAATATTTACAAAATTGTGAGGGGTGTACTCACTTTTGTGAGATACTGTATATCCCATAGTTTGTGGACTCTATAACTTTCCTACAGACTAAATAATATACAACGATTTGAGTTATTTTCACCAAAGAAATGTAGCAGAATACATTTTGATCTAAATTAATTAAGAAAGATTATTTATTTACAAATTTTATAACAGAAATGACGAAAATCCTTTTTTTTTTTAAATTTTCAGTCTTTTTTTTGGTTTATATAATAAAAAAAAAAAAAAGTCCAGTGGTGATTAAATACCGCCAAAAGAAAGCTATATTTGTGTGAAAAAAATGATCAAAGTGTCATATGGGTACAGTGTTACATGACCGCGCAATTGTCATTCAAAATGTGGGAGCGCTGAAAGCTGAAAACTGGCCTGGGCAGGAAGGGGATGAAAGTGCCTGGTATTGAAGGGATTGAAGTGATAGTAAAGTCTCATTTCTTTTTTTCTAAAAATAACAAACATGTTACACTTACCTACTCTGTGTAATGGTTTTGCACAGAGCAGCCCCAATCCTCCTCTTCTCGGGTCCCTCTCCGACGCTCCTGGCCCCTCCCTCCTGTTGAGTGTCCCCACAGCAAGCAGCTTGCTATGGGAGCACCTGAGCCGCAGCTCTGTGTGTCCATTCAAACACAGAGCTGTGACCCCGCCCCTTCTCTCTCATTGGCTCACTGACTTTGATTGACAGCAGCGGAAGCCAATGGCGCTTCACTGCTGTCTGAGCCAATGAGGAGGGAGAGTCCCAGACAGCCAAGTCTCTCATGCAACATTGCTGGATCGAGATGGGGCTGAGGGGGGCCCTGCTGCACACAGCTTTTTATCTTAATGCAGAGAATGCAGCTTCTGCCTTTACAACCACTTTAACCACTTGCCTACTGGGCACTTACACCCCCTTCCTGCCCAGGCAATTTTTTAGCTTTCAGCGCTGTCACACAATTGCGTGGTCTGCTACACAGTACAATTTTTTTATCATTTGCTTCACACAAATAGAGCTTTCTTTTGGTGGTATTTAATCACTGCTGTTTTTCTTTTTTTTTTACAAAAAAATTTTTTTTTACTTTTTTCTGTCAGTAAGTTTTGTAACTAAGTAATTTTTCGCCTTCACTGATGTGCGCTGATGAGGCAGCACTGATGGGCACTGAAAGGGCTGAACTGGTGGGCATTGATGAAGTGGCACTTATGGGCCCTTATTAGGTGGCACTGATGAGGAGGCACTAATATGCCGCACTTATGGGCACTGATAGGTGGCACTGATATGTGGCACTGATGAGCACTGATGGGCAGCACTAATGGGCACTGCTAGGTGGCACTGATGGGCACAAATAGGCGGCACTGGTGGGCACTGATAGGCAGCACGGATAGGCAGTACTGATGGGCACTGATGGGCGACACTGATGGGCATTGATTGACAGCATTGATGGGCAGAACTGATAGGTGGCACTGATTGGCAGCACAGACTGGCATCGCTAATGGGCACTGATTGGTGGCACTTGTGGGCAGTGGTGGGCACTGATTGCTGCCACTGGTAAGCACTGATTGCTGGCATTGGTGGGCAATGGTGGGCAGTGGCACTGATTGGTGACACTATATTGCTATATTGTAATCTGGGCACTGATGATCAGTGCCCTGATTACATTCCTAGATGTCCCCTGCATGGAGATGCCACTGATTGGCTGTCCTCGCCACACACTCTGTCAGTATGAGGCGAGGAGAGCCGATTACCGGCATCTTCGTGTTTACATGTGACCGGCTGTGATTGGACACAGCCAGTCACATGGTTAAAGAGCCGCAGACGCGGCTCTTTACAGAGATTGGGGTCACACAGTGTCCAAGGAACATGGCACAGCTGCACAGTGCGCCCCCACGGAGCGCACGAGAGCGGCCATTCTAGGACGCCGTCATATGACAGCGTCTTAGAACGAGAGCCACACCACCCCGCCATCATTTGACGGCAGGGCGGCGGCAAGCAGTTAAGAAAAAAATGTCCAATGCCACATTTTGAAGTAAGCGTGAGCTCTAAAAGTAGAAGTCCTATCTAATGAATGACCCAAAAAGCTGCCTGCTATTACCTTTGCCAAACCTGGACCCAGAAATGGAGGCTTCACCAATCTTAAGTCTCTACAAAGTCTCCCAGCTCCAGGTCCTAATCGCGTTGTACCAACCTCTGAGAAAAAACGAAAATCCAGTTTCTTCTGTATGATACAACCACCCTGGAGGCCTCTAACCGGCCTGGAGGAGAACCCCCGGGTGACACAAAACCCTTATTGCCCTGTGGAAGGGGAACAGAACTGTCACACTTTCCAAAAGTAAAAGAAACATGAAAACGTTGGCTGGAGTTAAACTTTCTTTTCTCGTTAGGAAGTTTTCTCCGGAAAAGTTGGCTGCCTATTAAAAAGAATATCTTAGTCACTTTAAGCACCAAATACCCTTTGATAGTTTCTTTATCTCTCTGTGTTTACTGTTCCGTGAGCAACGCTGGATCCAAAATTGTAAGACTCCGCACAGCGAGTTCTAAAATTCAAAGGAGCAGAAATTCGAACAGCTATAAATCTTTCAGGTTCTGCAAGAGGTTCTGTTCCTTCCCAATCCTCTGGAGTTTTCAAATGCAGAATGCACCTGAACATCAAACGCACAATCTGTACCAAGATACGTAAATATGTGCATCTGTGTAGAGTCAGCGGGACCCTTCCATGTGTACATTACAGGGTACAGTGCCTTGAAAAAGTATTCACACCCCTTGACATTTTCCACATTTTGTCATGTTACAACCAAAATGTAAATGTATTTTATTGGGATTTTATGTGATAGACCAACACAAAGTGGCACATAATTATGAAGTGGATGGAAAATGATAAATGGTTTTCAATTTTTTTTTTTTACAAATAAATGAGTAAAAAGTCTGGGGGGCATTTATATGGCGCCCCCCTGAGTCAATACTTTGTAGAACCGCCTTTCGCTGTAATTACAGCTGCAAGTCTTTTTGAGGATGTCTCTACCAGCTTTGCACATCTAAAAAGTGACATTTTTGCCCCTTCTTCTTTGCAAAATAGCTCAAGCTCTGTCAGATTGGATGGAGAGCGTCAGGGCCGTCTTTAATATTGATTGGACCCACGGCAAAAATTTTCTTGGGCCCCTATATGCAATTTCGCTCCCCACCTTCTCTGAGACATGCAATAAATAGCAGCTTTAAAATCAGTTTACTGATTTAGATCAGACAGTGATTGCGATTGGTTGCCAGAGGTTACAGTGTATCATTACCGCTCACTGACTGGCTGCTAGAGGTTACAACACACATTATAGCTTACTGATTGTTTGCTAGAGGTTACAGAACATGACTTCTGCTTGTTAATTGATTGCTAAAGATTACTGTACATCAATACTGCTCATTGATTGGTTGCTTGAGGTTACTAGACAACCTTACCACTCACTAATTGGTTGCAAGAGGTTAGTGCACATCGTTTATTTTCTATCCTTTTCTATTCTATTCCTTTATTTTCTATTCTTATTTTATTCTATTCTTGTTTGTGAATTCAATTTAATTTCCAAATTCGATTCAAATCAAATTTCAGACAAAATTTTATTTCATTATTTCAGATTCGTTTTAAATTTGCTACTATTGTACTTTGGAAATTCAGATACATCCGAATCAGTGAATAATGAAAAAAATGTGTCTGAATTTCGATTTGATTTAGAATGAAATGAACCGCACATTGTCTACCTGCAGCTGCCGCCCGCTCGCTTGCAGTAAATGTAGCGTGAGCATGAGGAAAGTGGTTAAGTTGGAAATTTTTGGGCGATTCCTCGTTGTTCTCCATTGTGTTTTCAGAGATGCGGAACACGCAGGTGGATGACATTTCTATTAATACATGTGTGTGTTTTTCCATGTCTCTGGGTTCTCTAATGAGAGGAACGATTGCTCCTCTGCCTTCCGACTGGATTAATTTGCTTTACCAGCATTTATTTTATCACTGAATGATGACAAGACGCTCCTGTCAGTGTTCTCCAGGAGAAGCGCGCGCTGTGGTGGTGGGGGGGGGGGTGATTAGTGTGCATGCGCAGGAATTGTAGCAGTAGATAGAAAAACATATTTTATATAAAAAATAATCCTCCAAGCATTGTTTGCCTCCGATTCCTTCACTAATATAACCTCAAACGTCCAAAAAAAAAAATGGAACACAAAAATAGGATCCAGTCAGTCCTTAGCAATAACACAGCATTTATTTTTGTCTGAGATCCCCCCTAAAACATAGATTTAATACCTATTGATCCTGCCATTAGATCCATTATTCTTCTCCTTTCTCTACCAGGGTGACAAAGCTTTGTTGTGCAGTGAAATTCATCTTGGCTGGACATGTAGCAACTGATTATTGAACCTGTTGATTAGGCATTCGATGGAGACCGCAAGGTCCCTTTATAGGTGTTTAACCATTTTCCCATCCATGCTATAGCCAAAAGATGGCTACAGGGCGCCTCTCCAGTGCTGGGAGGGAGTCCATCAGTGCCAATCAGTGTCTGCTATCAGTGCCCATCAGTGCAGCCTCATCAGTGTCCATTAGTGCTGCTTCATCAGTGCAGCCTTATCAATGCTCAACAGTGCAGCCTTATCAATACCCATCAGTGCAGGCTCATCAGTGGTCATCAGTGCAGTTTCACCAGTGCTCATTAGTGCAGCTTATCAGAGCCCATCAGTGTTGCCTATCAGTGCCCATCAGTACTGCTTCATCAGTGCAGCTGTATCAGTGCAGCCTCATAAGTGGCCATCAGTGCAGTTTCACCAGTGCAGCTTATCAGAGCCCATCAGTGCAGCCACATCAATGCCTCCTCATCAGTTCCTTTCAGTGCAGCTTATCAGTGCCCATTAGTGCTGCCTTATCAGTGCAGCTTATTGGTGCCCATCAGCTTATCAGTGTCCTTAAGTGCTGCCTCATCAGTGCAGCTTATTGGTGCCCATCAGTGCCCATCAGTACAGCTGTATCTGTGCAGCCTCATCAGTGCCCACCAGTGCAGCCTCATCAGTGCCCACCAGTGCAGCCTCATCAGTGCCCATCAGTGCAGCCTCACCAGTACTATTTCATCAGTGCAGCTGTATCAGTGCAGCCGTATCAGTGCCCATCAATGTACAACAATGCAGCCTCATAAGTGGCCATCAGTGCAGTTTCACCAGTGCTCATCAGTGAAGCTTTTCAGAGCCCATCAGTGCAGCCACATCAATGCCTCCTCATCAGTTTCCTTCAGTGCAGCTTATCAGTGCCCATTAGTGCTGCCTCATCAGTGCAGCTTATTGGTGCCCATCAGTGCCCATCAGTACAGCTGTATCAGTGCAGCCTCATCAGTGCCCACCAGTGCAGCCTCGTCAGTGCCCATTAGTGCAGCCTCATAAGTGCCCATCAGCGAAAAAGTAAAATTAACATTTTGCTAAATTTTATAACTGAAACTAAGAAAAGCTTTTCTTTTTCAAGATTTTCAGTCTTTTTCGTTTGCTTAGCAAAAAATAAAAAACCCCAATGGTGATTAAATACCACCAAAATAAACATCTATCTGTCTAAAAGAATCATAAAAATGTTATTTGGGTACAGTGTAGCATGACCGCGCAATTGTCATTTAAAGTGTGACAGCGCTAAAAGCTGAAAATTGACCTGGGCAGAAAGGGGGTGAAAGGGTCCAGTATGGAAGGGGTTAAAGTAATTATAAAGGCAAAAAGGTTTTTTTTTGTTAATGCATTCAAACTTTTAAATGTTGCCCCACCCCACCCCTAGCCCTACTTAAACATTTATCTTTGAAACGCGTCAACGGCTGTACAGTTAGTGTAGTGCGGCTATCCAGCTAATCATTTTTCCTATGACTCCTATGGAAAAAGTGCTTCAAAAGTTTCTTGTGTAAGTAGATGCTTGCATGATGCAGAGGCAGCAAAAGCCTTGGTGGTCAGTGGGAAAAATGCTCCTTACATTGGGGGTCAGTGGGAAGAATGCTCCTTACATTGGTGATCAGCGGGAAGAATGCTCCTAAAGCCCCATACACACGGTCGGACTTTTTCATCAATTTGGTCCGATCGGACAAGGTTGTTGAAAAATCAGACCGTGTGTATGCACCATCGGACAGTGTTCGTCGGTTTGTCCGTCGGAAAATGTCTTATCTCCTGCTGGAAAGATTTGCCGTCAACCCGGTCCGATCACACCAAATCCGATCGTGTGTACGGTTGTCCGACCGGACAAAGTGCTACGCATGCTCAGATCACATTACAAGACCAAAGCTATTGGCTACTAGCCTCTACGTAGTCCCGTCGTAGGCAACAAACGTCACCACGTTCAGAATGATCGGATTTTCCGACAACTTTGTCCGACCGTGTGTACGCAAAACCAACATCGGACAAAGTATGACGGACATGGTCCGACGGACCTGGTCCGCGGATTGTCCGACCGTGTGTATGGGGCTTTACATTGGTGATCAGAGGGAAGAATGCTCCTTACAGTGGTGATCAGAGGGAAGAATGCTCCTTACATTGGTGATCAGTGGGAAGAATGTCGCTTACATTGGTGATCAGTGGGAAGAATGTCGCTTACATTGGTGGTCAGTGGGAAGAATGCTCCTTACATTGGTGATCAGTGGGAAGAATGTCGCTTACATTGGTGATCAGTGGGAAGAATGCTCCCTACATTGGTGATCAGTGGGAAGAATGTCCCTTACATTGGTGATCAGCGGGAAGAATGCTCCTTACATTGGTGATCAGTGGGAAGAATGCTCCTTGAAAAATCAGACCGTGTGTAGGCACCATCGGACAGTGTACGTCGGATTGTCCGACGGACAAAGTCCTATCTCCTGCTGGATAGATTTTCCAACAACACGGTCCGATCACACCAAATCCGATCGTGTGTACGGTTGTCCGACGGACAAAGTGCTACGCATGCTCAGATCACATTACAAGACCAAAGCTATTGGCTACTAGCCTCTACGTAGTCCCATCGTAGGCAACAAACGTCACCACGTTCAGAATGATCGGATTTTCCGACAACTTTGTCCGACCGTGTGTACGCAAAACCAACATCGGACAAAGTATGACGGACATGATCCGACGGACCTGGTCCTCGGATAATCCGAGCGTGTGTATGGGGCTTTACAGTGGTGGTCAGTGGGAGAAATGCCCCTTATGTTGGTGGTCAGTGGAAACAATGCTCCTTATAGTGCTAGTCAGAATGCCATCCTTACAGACTAAAAAGATCTAGTGTCAAGAACCTGGTATTGCCAGATGATACTGGTCCAGAAGCTATGCAGGCACCATCAAATTGAAGGGTCATTTAGCCACAGCTCAAGGAACCCCTAGCAACCTTTAAAGGAACCCCAAGGTCCCACAGAGTCCTGGTTGAGAATGGCTGATATAGCGTATGTCAAGGACACAAATATGCTCTCATGTTGCACTAGAAAACACTACCTGTTGTGGTCATTCTGCAAGACGATAGGAGTGTTGAAGCTGGGCCAAGATGGCTACTGCCTCTCAATTTTTTCCCACAATTCCTTGCTACTAGAAACACGAAACAGGTGCTGTTCTACCACAACTCCTGCAACTCTGGCCATCCCACCAGGTCAAAGGCAACCTTACTGACAAAATGTCCATCCAGTTCTTTCAGCAGAATAGTTTCCTCAGAAACAACAATTCTTTGCATGTCCTATACTGTAACCCTTACATAACCATGAGATTATAGAGTGATTTTTTTACATTTTTTTTTAGAAGGCCCTTTAATGTTTGATCGATGCATGTATCCTTCTCAGAATACCCCGCCCACCTTCCTGTTATTAGGTTTCCCTTCAGAACTGTTCAGAAACATCTCATTAGAGCGCCGGAATCTTCTTTTCTCCGTGACCTCCCGTTAAATATTGATTGTCCTTTGAGATTGCGCTTCAAAGATGTGAGCAATCAATAAAACATTAAAACTGAACATGCGATGTACAGTGTAATGAGAGCAATGTAGACCTATTTCCAATACGTATATACATTTATAGGAACATCGCTCGGCTTTTGTTTCATTGAATTTAAAGCCCTCGGAGGAGGTGAAGACATTTCCTCTGACGTGCAATAATTAATTATGGAAGGAAGCCTGTTGCAGTTTAAGGAGAAACTTGCAGGTTAAAGACCACTGGTAAATGTGAATTAAATCAATTTGTCGGCACTTGGATACATTTTGTTTTAAAATATAGACTGTAGAAGTGTAATGCAGGGGCTATTCTTTAAATTGTGAGCAGCAAGTGTGCCAGACATTTGTTCCCAGGTTTGCCGGGACAGTCTCCAATGGCTTAACTTTCAAGGTTCCCAGTCAGTGGTGGCTGGTGCTCCATTTTTTGGCAGAAAAGGCATGTCCTTTCCCCTGCCAGACAGAAGGATCTGTGCTGTATAACAGAGCTATTTGCATTTTTTGTACTGGACGGAGAGAAAACTGATTCTTTTTGACAGATAAAATAGATCCCATATATGTAGTTTAACCTGCTTATTTAGATGTTTGCCTGGAGATCAGTTTTATAAATGTTCGGGTTGGGTTGCTTAAGTGTTAAAGATAAGGGGACTAAAAGTTTCTGGTCTTCTACTGAGTGCCCCAGGTCTTCTATTAAGTGTCCTTGGACTTTTACTGAGCTCCCATGATCTCCTACTGAGTACCCCTGGTCTTCTACTGAGTGCCCCAGCCAGGGGCGGATTGACCATTTGACCACTCGGGCACTGCCCGAGGGCCCCGGGTCATTAGGGGGCCCCATCAGAGTCGCCAGCCTAAGTAAAACCAGGGACAGTATGTAAAAAATCTGTGTTTTTTTTACATCTGTTTCTGAAATGTCCCTTACATCTTTTTGGTCTAAAAATCCAGAGATTATAGCTGCCCCACCTCTCCAGTACCTTCTCAGCAAATAGAAACATGTCTGTGTATACATGTATGTGTATACTGTGCGATTGTATACTGTGTATACTGTGTGTGTGTATACTGTGTGGCCCCATAATCTCTGATTGCCTGGGGGCCCCATAATCTCCTATTGCCCGGGGTTTTCAGTCCGCTCCTGGCCCCAGCTCTTTTACAGGGTGTGACTGATTTTTAACAGGGTACCCCAGGTTCCCTCTTCTCTCTCCTTTCTTCTTTCTATGTTGACACAACGCTCTCTCCCGCTGTAATGCCGTGTGAGCGATGCGCGATCACTTATATAGGAATGGGGCGTGGTCACCGGGTGATGTCATGCGGTGGCCCCGCCCCTTATGGCGTCAGGTCCCGAGGCATGCTGGGAATGTGACATCATAAGTGGGCGGGGACACCGTGTGACATCACCCGGTGACCACGCCCCATTCCTATATAAGTGATCGCGCAGAGCTCACACGGCATTACAGTGGGAGAGAGCGTTGTGTCAACATAGAATGAAGAACTAAGAAAGAAGAGAGAAGAGGGAAGAGGGAAGAAGGACGGAGGAGACCGGGCTCCTCCGCTAGTAGAAGAGCTGCAAGAAGATAGCGGAGGAGTCGGCAGAAGAGCGGGAGACGACACCGGAGAGCGGGAGAAGAGGCCGGATACCGGGAGAAGAGGCCGAACAGAGCGGAGAAGTCGGAAGAAGACCCCCGAAGTCGGAAGAAGACCCCCAGAGCTGATTAATAAATTACTTTAAAAACTTGTGTTGTGTTTTTTTTTTTAATTGACACTTTGTTTCCCCAGGTGAATGGGTAGGGGTACGACTCATTCACATAGGGTGGGGGGCCGGGATCTGGGGCCCCCCTTATTAAAGGGGGTTCCCGGATTCCGATAAGCCACCCGCCCGCAGACCCCGACAACCAACGCCAGGGTTGTCGGGAAGAGGCCCTTGTCCTCATCAACATGGGCACAAGGTGCTTTGGGGTGGGGGGGCCCCCTTCACCAAAGCACCCACCCCCCATTTTAAGGGCATGCAGCCTGGTATGGTTAAGGAGGGGGGAGGCGCTCGCTCGTCCCAACCCCCTTTCCTGACCAGCCAGGCTGCGTGCTCGGATAAGGGTCTGGTATGGATTTTGGGGGGACCCCCATGCCGTTTTTTCAGCGTAGGGGTTCCCCTTAAAATACACACCAGACCGAAGGGCCTGGTATGCTCCTGGAGGGGAAACCCATGACGTTTTTTTATTTAAAATTTGGCATGGAGTTCCCCCTCGAGAGCTGATTATTCTGTAAGAGAGGCGACACTGTCGCTTCAATATAGATGGAGATCCGACTTTAAGGCGACTTCCATTGAAATCAATGGGTACAAGTCGCCTGGAAGTCGGATTGAAGTAGTACAGGAACCTTTTCTGAAGTCGGAGCGACTTCAGTAGTGTGCCTTAAGACGGCTCTCATTCACTTACATTGATTTTTACATGTATCGCGACTAGGGGCGACTTGAAGTCGGATCCAAAGTTGCCCCTGTGTGAATGGAGTCTAAAGGGCTGTAGGAAGAATAAAGACAGAAGAACTTATTTGTAAAGGGGTTTGTAAAGGGGTTGTAATAAAAGTGATTTCTAGCAGTCTCATGTAACACGCGTCCAGTCCATGACTGCCCCCAGTCCAAAACTTTTTTCAGCCAAGGCACCCTTTAGAATTGCAAACAAACCCAGGGCACACCAGTCTGAGGGCTCGTTCACACTAGGAGGTGTATTTGAGTGCACACGCTTTTTTGCCTGTTACCCTCCTAGCACAACCCCACCAAATTCCCCCTCCTAGAATAACCAAATCCTATACGCGGACTACGCAAGCTGCGTAGGGCCCCGCCGCTGCGCGGGGCCCCAAGGGTGGATTAGCTCTGCTCGGGGGCCCCTGGGGCCGCTGCCGTCGCTGCCGCCGCTGTGAGGGCAGCGGCGCCTGAAAAAAAGATGGCCGCGGGACCGACATGCAACTGCGCATGCGCCCGCATTTCCAAAAATTGCTGAGCAGCGGCAACAGCGCTGGCGCATGCGCAGTTGCATGGCGGTCCCGCGGCCATCTTTTTTTCAGGCGCCGCTGCCCTCACAGCAGCGGCAGTGGCGCCGTGCGCAGTGACACGATGGCGCAGAGTGGCGCCATTTTTAAAAAGTAAAACGTCCCCTCCACAGCCTCTGAGCTCCTGGGCCCCCTCCCCCTCGCTGCCTCTGACCTCCTGTCCCCCCTCACCCCTAAAAGCCTCTAACCTCCTGCCCCCCCTCGCAGCCTCTGACCTCCTGCCCCCCCCTCGCAGCCTCTGACCTCTTGCCCCCCCCCTCGCAGCCTCTGACCTCCTGCCCCCCCTCGCAGCCTCTGACCTCCTGCCCCCCCTCGCAGCCTCTGACCTCCTGCCCCCCCACTCGCAGCCTCTGATCTCCTGTCCCCCCCTCGCAGCCTCTGACCTCCTGCCCCCCCCCCCTCGCAGACTCTGACCTCCTGTCCCCCCCTTTCGCAGCCTCTGACCTCCTGTCCCCCCCCTTGCAGCCTCTGACCTCCTGTCCCCCCCTAGCAGCCTCTGACCTCCTGTCCCCCCCCTTGCAGCCTCTGACCTCCTGCCCCCCCCCCCCCTTCGCAGCCTCGGAACTCCTGTCTCCCCCCCCCGCAGCCTCTGACCTCTCCTGTTGCCCCCCCGCAGCCTCTAACCTCTCCTGTTGCCCACCCCCACAGCCTCTGACCTCTCCTGTTGTCCCATCCGCAGCCTCTGAACTCTACTGTTGTCCCATCCGCAGCCTCTGACCTACCCTGTCCCATCCGCAGCCTCTGACCTCCCCTGAGTCAAGAGAGGGAGCGCAGCCAGGATGGGGATCATGGGAGAAGTCAGACATGTATGGACTGTGGAAAGGAAACTATGGGATAAAACCAGAGCCACCAAGCTGGAGCCGACTGACTGAGCCCTGCACGGTGCACCTGAGAGGATGTCAGTGACAGCACCGCCAGGCCAGTCTAGGGGGGGTCAAAACAATATTGTAAGGGGGCACTGATATAAAGGTTTCCCCCTTATATCAGTAAACCCCCTTATCTCAGTGTTTTCTTTCTTTGGTCACCAGAGTCCTCCCCACATTCCCAGAGTTCCCCTTTACATCATAGTATGCAGGATTCCACCTTACAGTGCAAGGGGGAACTCTGATGTAAAGGGCAATGCTGCAGACCCTGATGTAAGTAGGGAGGCTCTCTGAGGACACTGATGTATGGGGGGGCTCTCTGGGGACCCCGATGTAAGGAGGGGCTTTATAGGAATGCTCTCTGGGGACCCTGATGTATGGGGGGTGCTCTCTGGGGACCCTAATGTAAGGGGGGTGCTCTCTGGGGACCCTGATGTAAGGGGGGTGCTATCTGGGGACCCTGATGTAAGGGGGGTGCTCTCTGGGGACCCTGATGTAAGGGGGGTGCTCTCTGGGGACCCTGATGTAAGGGGGGTGCTCTCTGGGGACCCTGATGTAAGGGGGGTGCTCTCTGGGGACCCTGGTGTAAGGGGGGCTCTCTGGGGACCCTGATGTAAGTGGGGGATCCACACTCAGATAAAGATAAATATATAATGTCTGTTCTATATTGTTGTACTTATTCTTTGACTGTTTTGTTTAAAGGAGGGAGGATTGTATTGGAGCGCTGAAGTGTCAGGTGTGACTGTGTGGCAATGGCAAATGGTTTACATAGCTCACGGCATCACGGGTCAGGTAGAGGGCCCCTTAGCAGAATTTTGCTTAGGGCCCCAGGGAGGTCAGGATCGGCACTGCTCCCAGTACAACACCCCCCCTAGTACAACCCCCCCAAACCCCCCTCCTAGCACAAATCCCCCTCCCAGCACATACCTCCCCTCTTAGCACAATCCCCAAACCCACCTCCTACCATACACCCCTATCCAAATCCCCCTCTCAGCACAAACCCACCCTCCTAGCACATCCCCCCTAACCCCCTCCAACCAAAACCCCCTGCCAGCACAACCCCCCTCCTAACACAGCCCCCCGCCCAAATCCCCCTCCCAGCACAAACTGCCACAAATCCCCCTCCTAGCACCCCACCAAAATGCCCCCCCCCCCCGAGCAAAAAAACCCAGACACAAATCCCCCTCCCAGCACAAGCACCCCTCCTAGCACAACCCCACCAAATTCCCACTCCTAGCACACTCCCCCACCCAAATCATCCTCCCAGTACAACCCCCCAAACCCCCCTCCTAGCGAAACCCCCCTCCTAGCAAAACCCCCCTCTTAGCACAACCCCCCCCCCAACCCAAATCCCCCTCCTAGCACAACCCCCCTTCTAGCGCAAACCCTCCCACCCAAATCCCCCTCCCAGCACAGACCGCCACAAATCCCCCCTCCGAGCACAAACCCAGACACAAATCCCCCTCCTAGCACAAACCCCCTGATAGCACAACCACCCCTCCTAGCACAACCCCCCTAAACCACCCTACTATCACAAATCCCCCTCCCAGCACAACTCCCCTCCTAGCACACCCACCCCTCCTAGCACAGACACCCCACCCCACCCAATTATCCCTCCCAGCACAACTCCCCCCCCCCCTTCCTAGCGCAGCCCTCCCACCCAAATCCCCCTCCCAGCACAAACTGCCACAAATCCCCCCTCCTAGCACACCCCCAAAATCCCCCCTCCTAGCACAATCCCCCAACCAAATCATCCTCCCAGCACAACCCCCCAAAATCCCTCCTAGCAACACCCCCCCCCCCCCCCCCCTCAAAATCGGTTCTTCTAGCACAGCCCCCTCACCTTCTCCCAAATCCCCCTCATAACACAATTATCCCCCAAATCCCCCCTCTTCCTCTCCTTCCTGAGATATGAGCAAAACTCTGTTAACTGTTAACTAAAAGTATAGAGAAGAGCAGATACAGTGGGGGGGGGGGGGCACAGATCTCTGCCTCCCCTGTACACAGGAGTTAACCATGTGATCTCCCTCCTGTAGCACAGCAGCAACCAGAGGACCCCGAGGACTCCTCATGGCACCCCAGTGAGAAACACTGCTATAACTATCTCCTGTAGCATGATGGTAGTCTTTGATCATCTCTAATAGCATGAAGGCTTTTAGGCTCTGTCTGCCTCTGACCATCTCCTGCTGCAGGTCTCGTCCGCTTTCAATAACATTATATTCACTGACTGCTATGTGCTGCCTTATGGTGGTGTCAGGAGCCACACTTGAGGTCGCCCCCTTGACCACCACTGCTCTATAAGATGACTCCCAATAAAAATAAAAAAAACAATAAACCAACACAAATCTTCAATGTTAATTTTATTAGAGTATATACATACGCACAAAAATACAGTAAAAAGTTTCATAATCCATCAACAGCACATAGAAAAATCACATTACCTGGAAATATAAACATTTAATGTCCCAACACTGCTTGAGAAAAAAATTCCTTGTCTGGCACAAAAAGAACTTTCTTATTCTTCATTTAGATTGAAAAAGTTTTTCTGAACAAATTACAGTATATCATTTACAAAAATTGAATCAATTATAATTACAGGCAAGGAATACCAAGTCATATCTTCTAAATTCTTAATAGTATACAGTATGTCTGCAAATTGAGCTAATATTTGAGCTGATTTACTAAAGAAGTTAAGAAGTTGTGTTAATATTCACTTCAATTATCCAATCATGTGCAGGTGAGATAAGTGAACAGGACTTAGCTTTGTGACATAATTGGATAATTGAAGTAAACCGATAGATATACATTTATAATGTTGTTATATGATGTAACTAAGAGATTATAATAATCTACAATGTTTGATGTGTGATTATGAGATTGTAAAAAAAAAAATTTCCTATTGATTTTAAGGGGGTCAACATATTTTTCTTCTGATATATCATAAATACAAAATTAGAAACTTTTATATATGTCCATAAACAATGACTGCAAATCATAAATAACCCCAATCTTTCTTCAGAATTTGACTAAGTGAATTGAATTTTCACACACTTTGTTAATTTATTCATTACATTATTTACAAATTTATTTATTTATCAATTTACATTTAATAAATCAGCCTCATTGACTTGGTTAAGTATAAACCTTTGGTACATTTTGAATTATTGGACTACGGTATATTGCCGTATTCATTGAATTTCATCGAATTTTAGATGTCATCGAATTTTTTTTTTCATCTAATTTTTGATTTTTTATCACCTTTGGAATTGCGCAGATCACTTCCCTCTTTGTTATATTCTTTTGTGCATTGTGTTCACTTTAGGTCTAGCAGCATTTTCACAGCATTTAGTTAGTTCGTCACTGTTCACTTAGTAGCGTGAAGGACTACATTTTACATTTTGAATGTCTTTTATTTTTTTTCCTGTAGGGGGAGCAACACACTCCCCAAACTTCCACCGATCAGCCTTTGTCAAACATTCCAAGGGTGCAAGGGCCCTTGAAACCATCTAACACTTATCATGTCTCCGGTGTCGCTCAGCATTGGCATTTAATGTCTATTAAACTTAAAGTATATACTAACCAGTAGCGGCCCGTCCATTAGTCGCGCACGAGCGCCCAACCCCCCCTTTATCGATGCGTCCAGCCTCCTGATCTACATACAGGTGGCGCCGGACTATAGATTCCAATGGGGGGAGTGTTTTTTTGAAGCATGTGATTAGAGCCAAAGGCTCGGGGCCCAGAGAACTGCATCCCGATCCCACCCAGTTGTGTGACGATAGCGAATTAATATTCACTATTTTCACGCTAAATCTCCTCCCTGCCAATCAGGAAGCGGGTCGTCGCCAAAACGTCAGGTGATCCTTTTGGACGTCTAGTGCCTAGGAGGAGGAGAGAAGAGACACACGGCAGAAGCCATGGAGGAAGTCACTGGTGGATAGGATACCGGAGCCACTGCTCACACCTAGATGGGGTAAGTGCCAGACCAACTAGCCACCACTGGTACTAACTTTTTTTTAGTTTTGGATAGTCAGAAAATGCTGAAACCCCTAATGCTTTTATTGCTCCTATGGCTGGAGCGCTGGACCCAAAGCTTGAGGTAATTCCCGTTAAATCGATGAGTGTGCCAGCTCTCTATGGCCTAGGGCAGTGGTTCTCAACTCCTGTCCTCAGGACCCACTAACAGGCCAGGTTTGCAAGATAACTTAAATATCGGTGATATAATTTGCTGCTCAGTGATTGCAGTATTCTAGTCTGCATCTCCCCCAAGGTAATACTTAAAATGTGGCCTGTTAGTGGGTCCTGAGGACATGAGTAGAGAACTACTGGCCTAGGGAACCCCCAGTAGGATTTCTGGAAGAGCCAACTTGTCTGCAAACAACTTTACTAAATGAACTTTCGATTTGCAAAGAAAATAAATAAATAAATAATACAAATTATTAGAAAATGGTAAATAAATAATAATAAATATTATTAAAATATGAATAATATTATTATTAATACATAATATTTAATAATAATAATAATAATTAAAAAAAAATAATAATAATAAAATAAAAAACTGTCAAGATTGCTCCCACACAATTAACCAAAGCCCTGAAAAAAAGAATTATGACCCCCTATGGCAGTGATGGCGAACCTTGGCACCCCAGATATTTTGGAACTACATTTACTATGATGCTCCACTACATTGCAGAGTGCATGAGCTTCATGGGAAATATAGTTCCAAAACATCTGGGGTGCCATGGTTCGCCATCACTGCCCTATGGCTTGGCACCCCCATGCTTTATTTCCATATCATTTTTTTTACTGCTGTCTGTTTTACTTGCTCTGTTCGATTTAAATGACTACTGTCACTAGGCCGGTAGGTGAGGTGAAGTCTAAAATGTTTAATGATGTCATAAGAACAGGAAATCTTCTATTGGGGTCACCTGTTTTAGTAAAAAAAAAAAAAGAAAAGGGTTTAGATGGAATTTCCCCATATTTTTAAATGTTTTCAATTAATTTACTATTATGACTTCAAGACAAAAAGTGAAAGGAAATCTCTCTATTTGGTTACAAGCAAAAAAACAAAACAAACAAATAATTAAAAAAACAAATAAACCAGAGGTTCTAAACATTCCCTTCTGAATCCAAAACAAAAAGATAAAAAATGTTGGCCGTAGATATACTAATCTAACCAAGACAACCTTTCAGTGAGAAATGAAATCATATAAATGGTGTATATCAAATATATATATATATATATATATATATATATATATAAATATATATATATATATATATATATATATATATATATATATATATATATATATATATATATATATATAATATATATATATATATATATATATATATATATATAACAAAAAATTTGGAGATGCAATCTCAGTTTCTGTTCAAAAGAATTTTACTTCAATCTTCATGCATATACAAAACTGCACAGTTTCCGACAGGAACTCCATCCTCATCAAGTTGCATGTAGAGATGCATGAAGGATGAAGTTCCTGTCCGAAACTGTGCAGTCTTGTATATGCATGAAGATAAAATTATTTTGAACAGAAACTGAGATTGCATCTCCCATTTTTTGGTGGAAGCAGGAGTACCACATCGGATGTGAATCTCTAAAGGAAGTGAAAGACACGGCAGAGGTGTCCCACCCTGAGATATATATATATATATTATATATATATATATATATATATATATATATATTATATATATATATATATATATATATATATATATATATAAACATTTGAAGGATGTTGTAAAAATGTATATTAATGTAAGAGAACAAATACCATTGGGTTAAAAGTAGTTCACTTCCTTTCAGTTCCTAGAGGAGGGCCAACCAAAATCTTAGTTAATAGCCATGGGCTTATTGACCCCCTAGAACCTCCCGAATTCCCTGTCTTTATTTTTCATTTCTTTTTTGTAGCCCTTCACTATTACTCGTCAGTAAAATTAAATCTAGCTTTAAAAATGTATCTACATATGCAATACGTATATGTTCTTTTATTATTTTTTCTCAATCTGTTATATAAATAATTACACTTGCCAAAATTTTGACAAAAGCATATTACACTGAACACCCTAAGGCACCTGTTCACTAATCATGACTTGCAAGTTGCTTAGAAATATTGATTTCCCTATGAATTAAATATGAAAGGCTCCATATAGGGTAGCCATTTTTTATGCATTTAGATTACTTTTACCTGTTGACTTCCATGGGCTTTCCTGAAGCTAATAATGATACATCTAAATACATTAAAGGGCAACGGCAGCCAAAACTGATATTCTATATTCGTTCTGTCTCCTGGGGGCTTCTTTGCTCCTTACCAGAAGAGTTTACCAAACTGCTTTAGTAGCAGCAAAGCTGAATTATTATGTCACCAGATAGAAGACATACTTGCAGGAAATCTGGAGTGATACTGAAGTGATATATGATCAAAGGACACATGACCATGACACCTATGTGAGCTCGTTGGACATTCCATTACAAAACCAAGGCCTTGAATATGGAGTTATCTTCATTGTAGCTAATCACTCTTCTGGGAAAGCTTCAACAAGATTTGGGAGGGTCTGTGGGAATTTGTGCCCACTTGTGAGGTCAGGTACTGATGTTGGCTGAGAAGACCTGGCTCACAATGGACGTTCCAATTCATCCCAAATGTGTTCAGTAGGGTTGAGGTCAGGACTCTCAAGTTCCTCCACACCAAACTGGTCAAACCATGTCTTTAAGGAGCTGGCTACACTTTCCTGGGAAGGCTAACCTCAAAATTTTGGAGTGTGTCTGGGGATTTTTGCTCATTCAGCCTAAAGGGCATTTGTGAGGTCAGGTTGGATGAGAAGACCTAAATTACAGCGGATGTTCCAATTCATCCCAAAAGGTGTTCAGTGGGGTCGAGGCAAGGTCTCCACCATGTTACATAATGGAGATCTGCTTCCATTATGACCAAGGGTTGTGGATACCTGACCATCACACCTATATGAGCTTGTTAAACATCCCATTACAAAACCATGACCTTGAATACAGACTTTTATTCATTGTAGGTAATTACTCTTCTGTGAAAGCTTCAAAAAGATTTGGGAGGATCTGTGGGAATTTGTGCCCATTTGTGAGGTCAGGTACTGATGTTGGATGAGAAGATTTGGTTCACAACGGGTCTTCCGATTCATCCCAAAGGTGTTCAGTAGGGTTGAGGTCAGTTCCTCTACGCCAAACTGGTCAAGCCATTTCTGATTGGAGCAGGCTCCACTCTTCTGGGAAGGCTTCCCTCAAAATTTTGATTTGTGCTCATTCAGCCTAAAGGGCATTTGTGAGGTCAAGTTGGATGAGAAGACCTGGCCTACAACAGATGTTCCAATTCATCCTAAAAGGTGTTCATTACATAATAGAGATCTGCTTCCATTATGTCATTTATGAGTCTGTATTAATACAGTTATACTAAATAGTTTTCATAAGTGTCTTCTGTTTACAATGAATTTAGTCAGTTAGTGCCATATTTATATATGAATTAATATATTTTATTATTAATTGAACCAATAAAGGAATTAATACTGTGACATCAGCCACGGTGTGAAAAAAGGTTTTGTTTCACATAGCGTTCTCAATCAGGCAGGTTGAGGGGCACCAGGCTGCTGGTGTTCTATTGAGGAAACTCTATTTTCAGTTTCCTCAGAGACTGGTAAAGCCTGGTTTTGGTCCTGGAGCCCAAAGACTTTGTAGAGACTTGGTATGGGTGAAGTTTCCTATCCTGGGTCCAGGTTTTGTGGACAACCAGCACATTGGTGGTGTAGGTGTGGAAGGGGCTAGAGAGGTGGCTAGTGCTCAGGGCTCCACACGGATGGACAGAGGAAGTCTCCACACAGAATTCAGGAGGGCTCCACCCCAGCAACTAGTGTTCAGGGCTCCATCCCGGTGGACAGAGGAGGTCTCCACACAGAAGTCAAGAGAGCTCCACCTAGGAGGTATGTGGGAGCCAGTGCAGCAGGCATCTGCTAGGTGCATGCACTGAGTCTGCCTGGAGGAAACGGACAAGGGCGGCAGGGCCTAAGAATTGAGACCATAGCAGCAGCCACGAGTATAAGCCAGAAGGTTGAAGTACATTGGTTTTGTGGCAGAGAAATGTTGAAAAAAAACAGCAAGAGAAAACCATGTGCACATATTTCTGCTGCTCCAAGTAAGTCGGCACTATCAGATACTTCTACGATACAATACGGGGTGCAAGCCCAGTTCTCCACTGTGTCACTCCAAACATACAATTCCGGATGGCTGCACACCCGTGGATCTTCGAATAAAAACTTTATTATATAACTACAAATGCATAAAAGCACCACATATGCAATAGCCGGGGAGGGATGCATAGTTCACGCATTTTATACACACTTTTATACTTCTACAAAAGAAGAGTGTGAAACGCATGAACCATCCATCCCTGCCCCGCTATTGCACATATGGTGATTTTATGCATTTGTAGTTATACAATAAAGTTTTCATTTGAAGATCCATGGGTGTGCAGCCATCCAGAATTCTATGTTTGGAGGGAAACCCACGCGTTGCATCTGTTTTTTTTTTTTTTGTTTAAAAAAAGAAAACGTGAGCAAGAAAAGCCTTAAAAATTAAGATTTAAGCGAGCGGATGCACCCTTGATGCTCTACTGTACTGTCCGCACAATATGTTTACAACATTTCCATAGCTGTTTTATAGCCCTGAAGGAGGAGATCTTTGATCCTCCAAAATGCGTTGGATATTTAAAGGAGAAGTACAGCCAAAATTTGTTTGGCTGTACTTCTGTGGATAATGCTAGTGCAGTTTGTTCTGCACTCCTATGACCGTTTTCAGAAGCCCGCTGTCGGCTGATGTCACAGAGCCGGTCCAGGCTGGGGAAAGATTACGATCATATGGTCGGGATCTGCCCACATGCCTGTGCCGGCACCCAGCTCAGCCTCTCTGAGAGCCTGAGCCAGCTGCTCCTGCCCCCTCCACATTCCAGCGCTTCAGTGAGCATGTGCGGTGGGCAGAGCAGAGAGTCGGAGACTGATAGTCATAAGCTCTCTGCTCAGGGAGCTCTGCGAACCAAGCGATCGGCAGTATTTGATTGCTCGGTCCTCAGCCTTAAGCCCCATACACACGGTCGGAAAATCCGACCACCAAATCCATCGAATTTGGTCCGACGGATTTAGTCCGACACTGGTGTTGCATACACACGGTTGGACAAAGTTGTCGGAAAATCCGATCATTCTGAACGTGTTGACGTTTGTTGCCTACGACGGGACTACGTAGAGGCTAGTAGCCAATAGCTTTGGTCTTGTAATGTGATCTGAGCATGCGTAGCACTTTGTCCGTCGGAATTCGCTACACACGATCGGATTTGGTGTGATCGGACTTTGTTGTCAAAAAATCTATCCAGCAGGAGATAGGATTTTGTCCGTCGGACAATCCGATGGAAACTGTCCGATGGTGCCTACACACGGTCGGAATTTCCGACAACATTGTCCGATAGGACAGAATCCATCGGAAAATCCGACCCTGTGTATGGGACTTTAGAGTCGGTGGTGGTGGGGGGGACCGATACTGCTTCCACCTTGGTAAGTATGATTAAAAAGAAAAAAATCCCATACTTCTCTATTAATATCCTTTTGTTATGAAGTGACACTAATATTAAAAGATTTTGAACTCTTAATAGACTTTGTACATCAATCACCAAGAGGGACACTGCAATAAAAAAAAAAAAAAAACTCAAAATATGCATTCGCCAAAAATAAACCTTTTTTTTTATAATAAGTCAAAATCTTATTTTTAAAAGCTGCAACAAATTCATTACTTTGCGAAGAAACTGAATTTTAAACTATACGAGAGAGTAAAAAAAGAAAAGTCGATCAAACTTTAATGAAGCCTTTGATAAATTATACAGATTCGTTTAGCAGAAATGAACTGCTCCTCCGTTTGCCCTTTTGTTTATTAAATTCTGCTTTTAAAAAGCCAGATTATTAGCTAATTAAAGCGTGACACATGTTTTGTTTTGTTTTTCCTGTGGCGTACAGCTGGAGACCTACATCATTACCCTTTCCGAGAGGATACAAAAGGGGAAAAAAAAGGTTTTTCAATGGGTTTGTTTTGAAAATGTTTGTTAACAAACAGGAAAAAAAAAATAGAAATATAAATGGAATAAAATGTATCCACTTTGTGAATATTTTAATTAGAGGTCAAACTGTAGTGAGTGATGATGACCAATGCAAAATGCCCACCAAGGCTGAACTCCGATCTGACATAAAACTAAGAAATATTGTGTCCTAATATTTATTCCTAAAGAAAATAAAAAATCAATAGATTCAAAAGCGAGAGATGAGAGAGGCGGAGTAATACTCAGCTAATGCCCTAGAGCAGCGGTCTCCAAACTGCAGCCCTTTGCTTGCTTTCATCTGGCCTCTGGGGAACTGTTTAATCCACTGACACCAACAATGGGGCACTATTCCTCTCACTGGTACCAACGATGGGGCACTATTTCTCCCAATGACACCAATGATAGGGCACAATTCCCCCACTGACACCAATGATGGGGCACTATTTCTCCCAATGATACCAATGATGGGGCACAATTCCTCCCACTAACATTGATGTGGCACAATTCCTCCCACTGACACCAATGATAGGGCACAATTCCTCCCACTGACACCAATGATTGGGCACAATTCCTCCCACTGACAACAATAATGTGGCACTATTCCTCCCACTGACACCAATGAGAGGGCACAATTCCCCCAACTGAGACCAATGCTGGGGCACAATTCCCCACCACTGACACCAATGATGGGGCCCAATTACTCCCACTGACACCAATGATGGGGCACTATTCCTCCCACTGGTACCAATGAGGAGGTACTATTCCTCCCACCGATACCAATGATGGGGCATAATTCTCTTCACTGACACCAACACTGGGGCACAATTTCTCCCAATAACACCAATGATGGGGCACAGCTCCTCCCACTGACACCAATTATAGGGCACAATTCCCCCCACTGACACCAATGATGGGGCACTATTCCTCCCACTGACACCAATGATAGGGCACAATTCCCCCCACCGACACCAATGATGGGGCACAATTTCTCCCAATAACACCAACGATGGGGCACAGCTCCTCCCACTGACACCAATTATAGGGCACAATTCCCCCCACTGACACCAATGATGGGGCACTATTCCTCCCACTGACACCAATGATAGGGCACAATTCCCCCCACCGACACCAATGATGGGGCACAATTACCCCCACTGACACCAAAGATGGGGCAATGCTCTTTACCACTAATGTCGGGATCTTTTCTACTCCCTCTGGCCACAGTCCGGCCCCTCTGAACTCTGAAGGACAGTAATGTTGTATTGCATCATATGTAATTATTTTAATTCTTACTTGATGTGATTAATAAATCTGGCAATATTTTTGGAAGATGTCCTAGAAAGCCCATGATTTTTACCCTGTTTGAAAAAAAAAACATATATCGATAGATGTATTTTTAAATCTAATTGTATACAAAATCTTGGCTTTGTTTTAGTTTCCATACAGCAACCTGCACATCTAGGGGGATGCAGGGGATGCCTTTGCTGCATGTTACTCAGGCAGCCGATCTGTAGTGTCATTATAGAGGCACAGCACTGGAGGATATGTCCTGATGGAACTGAAGCAAACATCCCCTGTGCACCTCTATGATCAGTGCTCTCTACTGCAACCGCATGCTTCCTCTAGCGCCGGCTCCTGTCACACTGATGCTTGGGCAAAGGGGGTGGATTCAGGGGCGGATCAGGTTTCGCCTGGGGTGTCCAAAAATCCTTGCACCATCCCTGGCTCCATTAGCTTCAATGGAGAGCAGGTGAGACATAAAGAGGAAACTTTATTTCCACTAAAGTTTAGTAAAAGAAAAAAAAAAAAAATGGAAAAAAACTTTGGGATGTTTAGGGTACTAAATTTTGTTGCCGTTTCACAGGTGCATGCAATTTTAAGGCTTGAGCATCTATCTACTCGTCATTGTGACGGGAGTCACTTTGGGTGAGGGGCTTGTGGAACCCAGCTTAACTTGGAGAGCTCTGGAAACTTATTGTCCAGCTCCCCCGACCCCTCCTATGTGTAAGTTACCCTGTGTCCATTAGGGGCACAGGGTGACCGAGAACCCCAGTCTGATCTGTGCTAGTCTGACTCGCTGTACAGCCACACTGGAATGTTGTATATATGTATATATTGTGTGTTGTCTCATGTGGTTGGGGACTCTTTGCTGGGATCGTTTGGGGTGTGGCTGTGTCCCATTGTTCTATTGTGTGTTTCTGCCTTAGGAGAAGTGTATTATGGGATGGATGTTTGTATTGGTGTTCCTGGCATGTAAACCGGGGGCAAACCTGGAGAGGGGAGGGGGAAATTCCTCCAACAACTCCCTGCTGATAAGGTGGTCTATTGTTCAAATGTTTAAATACCTGCATGTTCCTTATTGCTGATTGGACTGATTGCTGATTGGACAGTTTACCCCGCCCTGAATCCAAGGGATGGGGCATTGCCCCAGAGTGTTTTTTTCTGTTTGTACCCGTTTCAATAAACAGTCTGTTGTTTTCACTCTACATTGAGTTACGGCTAATGACTGGATGCTCTAAGGGACCATGGATCATGTGGTACCGGACAAAGGAAGCATTTATGGCGGACAGACTCATCTTCAGTACGGGGGTCCATCACAGTCATAACCTCATGTTTTATATTTTACCATAAACTTGGATACTAAATTCTGATTGCCTGCCCAAAAATTTACTTTGATATATATTGTTTACTAAAATTTTGCATTTAATAAAACATCGCTCTAACATTGCGTGAAACCACCACCATTTTATTATTAAGGGTCTCTACTTTCAGAAAGTCTACAATATTTTTTTTTGGGGGGGGGGGGGTTTAGGTAGTCTTCAGTACTGAAATAGTTTTTTAAACATGTGTGCACAACAAAAACCCCTCAAAAACAGCTCCGGCAACAAAAGGGTTAATAAGCATTTACCTCTTGCAGTATAAGGGGGGTGTAATGTAAGGGTATTTTTTAAATCTCAGAATTCAGCTTTCAATGCAATGGAGGTGCTGACTGTACTGTCTGGTACAGAAGCCTGGATCGTAAGGCTGGCTAAACACACTGTATAAAGAGTTCAATAGCTCAAGGTGAATTTTACACACAAAACTAAATGACTCCTTGCAATGGCTTCTCCATTATTAGAGGGGTCATTGAGATATATATAAATATTAGTTATAAAAAGATTTTTAAAGAATAGGCATAATAAATTAAAATCGTTTTCCTTTAGCATCGTCAGCTTATGTTTCTCTGACGGGTCCCCTTTCTGTACTTGGCCTATGCGGGGTCCCCTATCCATCTTTACATCTTGGCTTTGCATTCCCGCCACTCCATCCAGCCACAGGGAGTGGAGAGAAATACCCAATACTTGCAAGTATTAGTAAACATGTGACTCCCTCCCATTCAGACCATATTATAGTCCTGGTGCTTGGCCATTTGTTGCTAAAGCTCCAGTGCTATCACATGGGGTCAGAGTTCACATAAGGCGATTTGAAATCATGGGCAAAATCACCACAATACTGCCTACGATTCCAAATCGCGGCAGAACGTGTGCCGTGCGTTTTGGCTGCCATTATTCTTCCATTATCCTGCCCATTAACGGTTCCAATCTTAGCCGGTTCCTGCTGAACCGGCTGAGATTCAAACCATGTATGGATGGCCTCAGTCTTCTCCTTGCTTCAGGAGGCCAAACGGTGTGGAAGGGGATCAAATGGAAAGCCAATAGAAGCATTTGAGAGGAGTGGCAGTTGAGTCAATCTGTTGATTTGACTTGCATGGCCAAAGCACAGGTCCACTTTAAGACGGTTACAGAAACCAGGAGGCTGGTTGTACCCAAGTTGATCGATCAACTTGCTACATTCAGCCTGCCCATTAACGGTTCAAATCTTAGCCGGTTCCTGCTGAACCAGATGCAATTTGAACCATGGCCTTAGTCTTCTCCTTGCTCCAGGAGGCCAAATGGAGTGGCAGGGGCTCAAAAGGAAGGTCAATAGAAGCATCTGAAAAGGGCAGCAGTTGAGTCAATCTGTTGATTTGACTTGCATGGCCAAAGCACAGGTCCACTTTAAGACGGTTACAGACATAAGTAATGATTCAGCAATTTGCAAGTTTCTAAACCGCATTTCAGTTGCAATTGGTGATAAGTGACTGAAGATCTGAAGAAAAATGTCCAAGAAAAGTTTGCAAATATATTGAGAGTTGCAGATCTTTCATTCATAAGGCGTCGTTCGGACTGCCATCAATTTTTCTTTTTTTCCCGCCGCGTGCACAAATTGTCAGCTGGCTCCTTCAGGGTATTTCTTTTCCATCTTCCGGACCATCAGTATTAGAGCCGTAATACAACCAGAACGAAGGCGGCAGTCATTTTTCAGCCTTCTGATGCTTCCATGTAAATTACAGCAGCTTTTTCCATCTCTGTAGGCAAGAAAGCGGCCGGTACCCCCTGGGCTCCGCAGAGTGTGACCGCCGCGCGTTTTAGATTATTTACACTTCACAATGAACCGTCGTTCCCGAGCGTTAAATGTTTCATGATCATTTTCTTTTTTAGGTCTGACAGGGTTTAAATAATGAACGCGGTATGTACATAAATAAAAAATAATGTTTGTCTCTTGGAGCGTCTGGCATTCTCGTCTTCTTAGAAAGTGAACGCGTAGACAACGCCGACCACAACAATGTTCCCGATGGTGGCGATGATGGCAATCCATAGCAAGATGGCGTCGTTGGAGGAGCGGGCGGGTTCTTCGGGGGGGCTCTGGGCGATGATGGAGGCCGCGTGGACGTTGGCGGAAGAGTTAAATATGGAATACTCTGTTCCGAATTCCTCATTGGGTGAATCCATAAAGGCCCCTCCCATGACGGGGAGCTGTAGGAAGAAACAGAAAAGTCAGTTTAAACTCTCTTAGAAAAAAAAAGTATATTCAAACCCTTACATGTTATCTACAGATTATTCATTTAAAGAGGGAAGGAACTGTGCCCCAAAAGAAAGTCTGGCAGATGGCAATTGGTATGCGCAGCATATTGCAGTCGGGTGTGCTCCCCAAAGCTCAAACACACATCTGTGTTTGTCTACATCAGGGGTCTCAAACTGGCGGCCTTCCAGCTGTTGCGAAACTACAAGTCCCATGAGGCATTGCAAGGCTGATAGTTACAAGCATGACTCCCACAGGCGGAGGCATGACGGGACTTGTATTTTTGCAACAACAGCTGGAGGGCTGCGAGTTTGAGACCCCTGGTCTACATATTCACTATATTACTAAAAGTATTGGGACGCCTGCCTTTACACGCACATGAACTTCAATGGCATCCCAGTCTTAGTCCGTAGGGTTCAATATTGAGTTGGCCCACCCTTTCGCAGCTATAACAGCTTCAACTCTTCTGGGAAGGCTGTCCACAAGGTTTAGGAGTGTGTCTATGGGAATGTTTGACCATTCTTCCAGAAGCGCATTTCTGAGGTAAGGCACTGATGTTGGATAAGAAGGCCTGGCGCGCAGTCTCCGCTCTAATTCATCCCAAACGTGTTTTATTAGGTTGAGGTCAGGACTCTGTGCAGACCAGTCAAGTTCCTCCACCCCAAACTCGCTCCAGGTCTTTATGGACCTCGCTTTGTGCACTGGTCCATATCATTTGGTGGAGGGGGATTATGGTGTGGGGGTTGTTTCTCAGGGGGTGGGCTTGGCCGTCTGCATACCAAGACATTTTGGACAATTTTATGCTCCCAACTTTGTGGGAACAGTTTGGGGATGGCCCCTTCCTGTTCCAACATGACTGCGCACCAGTGCACAAATCAAGGTCCATAAAGACATGGATGAGCGAGTTTGGGGTGTAGGAACTTGACTGGCCTGACACAGAGTCCTAACCTCAACCTGATAGAACACCTTTGGGATGAATTAGCGGAACAGAAACTATGAGCCAGGCCTTCCCGTCCAACATCAGTGCCTGACCTCACAAATGTGCTTCTGGAAGAATGGTCAAACATTCCCATAGACACACTCCATTAACCTTGTGGACAGCCTTCCCAGAAGAGTTGAAGCTGTTATAGCTCCAAAGGGTGGGCCAACTCAATATTGAACCCTATGGACTAAGACTGAGATGCCATTAAAGTTCATGTGCATGTAAAGGCAGGTGTCCCAATACTTTTGGTACTATAGCTTATATAGCCCCGGCACATTGATCTCCCTGCCGGCACAAAAAAACCCCCACAATATATAACTTCTTTTTTATAGTAAAATCTGAAAGATGATGTTATGCCAAGTAAATAGATATCCAACATGTCATGGTTTAAAATTTGCTTGTGAAATGGCGCCAAACTATAATACTTTAAAATAGCCATAGGTGACATGTTAAAAATTTCTACAGGTTACCAGTTTAGAGTTACAGAGGAGGTCATTGCTCTCACTCTGACGCTCACGGGGACCTCACATGTGTAGTTTGAACACCGTTTACATATATGGGTGTGACCTACGTATGCATTCACCATTGCTTGCTCTGGGGATGGGGGCTCTTTAAAAAAATAAAAAAAATTATTTTATTACTTTTTTAATGTTTACACTGTCCCTTTAAAAAAAAATTGTGATCACTTTTATTCCTATTACATGTGTAAACATCTCTGTGACAGGTCCTCTTTACAGAGAGATCTTGGGTCAATAAGACCTCAAATCTCTCCACTACAATGCAAAGCATTAGATGGAAAAACAAGAAAATTGACCTAATGCTTTAACCACTAGAGATCTGCGCTATAGCCGAATGACGGCTACAGCGCGGACCTGCATTGCCGGGACGACGTCTATTGACGTCGTCCTGTGCACGAGCAGCCTGCGCGCCCCTTGATGTGATGTCAACACAGCCGGTAATCGGCAATTTTTTCTCCTTGCGCTGATATCGTGAGGAGAGAAAAAAAAAACGATCACCGCCGGCAGTGAGAGTAACATTAGTCCTGATCACTGCGATGTGCCCCAGCTCCCCAGTGCCCACTTGTGCCCCCTACAAGTGCCGCCTACCAGTGCCCACCAGTGCCACCTGTCAGTGCCCACCAGCGCCACCTGTCAGTGCCCACAGTGCCACCTGTCAGTGCCATCTGTCAGTGCCCAGAGTGCCATCTGTCAGTGCCCACAGTGCCACCTATCAGTGCCCACAATCAGTGCCTGAACAGTGCTGCACATCAGTTCCACCTATCAGTGCCCATCAGTGTCACCTATCAGTGCCCATCAGTGTCACCTATCAGTGCCCATAAGTGCCCATCAGTGCCACCTATCAGTGCCATCTATCAGTGGTACCTATCAGTGCCCATCCGTGCCACCCATCTGTGCCACCCATCTGTGCCACCCATCAGGGCCCATCAGTGCCATCTTATCAGTGGCCATCAGTACCGACTTATCTGTCCCCATCAGTGCCACCTTATCTGTGCCTATCAGTGCAGCCTATCAGTGCCCACCAGTGCCACCTCATCAGCGCATATCAATGAAGCAGAAAAATTACCTGTTTGCAAAATTTTATAACAAACTATTAAACATGATTTTTATTTTTTATTTAAATTTTCCATCATTTTTTGTTTGTTTAGCAAAAAATAAAAACCCCAGCTGTGATTAAATACCACCAAAAGAAATTTCTATTTGTGGGAAAAAAAAGATAAAAATTTCATTTGGGTACAGTGTTGTATGACAGCCCAATTGTCATTCAAAGGGCGTCGGCACTAAAATTGGTCTGGCCCATTGGTCTGGGCAGGAGGGGGGTTTAAGTGCCCAGTAAGCAAGTGGTTAAAAAAAATGGCCTTGTTTATATTGGGCCAGAATCAGAAGTGATGTCATGACTTTGCTCTAGTCCTCCTAGATCATAGAGATGAGCAGAGGCCATCTTTCCCCTGCTCATTTCTCTGATCAGCCACCGGTTCTCTGAGATACCAATTATCCAGGTAAGTCCAACAACCACTGGAAAACGGTGGGAGGGTGGGGCTAACCCTTTCCGCCACTTCTAAAAGTGATCCAGCGGGTAACCAGCCGCTCAGATCACTTTTATTGGTTAGAGAATCGCCAGCTGAGAAAATAATACCGGGGTCATGGAATATTGCTGCAGCCATAACCCCTGGCATTTCACTGCCAATCGAGGACATCATTTGACAGTGGAACTGAACTGTGCCACAAAAAATGCTGGTAAAGGGCATAAGAATAATATTGCCTGTGGTCTCTCTGTAGCTGGTTTCCCCCCCCATTACTGACTTGCCATGACGTGTTCTGAACCATGTCTCTGTATGGCGGCAGCCACCTTGGTAGAAGCAAGGCTTTGCTTCCTTATATCAGAGCCTCCAGCGAGGAGAACAATGGAGCAGCACAGCAGTGACATCGCCAACTTTTAATCCAAATTTCCTGAGACTAGCAGTCAGAGGCAGCAGTGCCCTATTATCTCACACTGCAGATATACTACTAGGAGGCTACAGAACAGCACACTCACATATCAGTGCTATACTATTTCAGGAGAAATTCAAGACCGAAGGTGCATTATTCAATGTACTGCTTAGCCACTATTATTAGTTATAGAGATATCCTCTAAGAAAAGCTTCACTTTTGAGTTCAGTTTAATTTTTTTAATTTAAAATCCAACTAAAATGTTGTATCTTACAGTGGGGCTATGCCTGCATTACTTACCTGATCCTCTGCTCCCCCCTTCCTCATACATAGCATCTTCTCCCACCCTAAATGGTTAATTCACCCAAACCTGGTGGGCTGAGCCAGACTATAGATACTCCAACAGTGAGATCTCCCTGACATAATTCCTGATTCTGTGCTTGTCCACCTGAGAGTTCTGGATGTTCCTACCTATCTTGGTGTGTCCAAGATCATCCAGTTCTGTTCAGTTTAGTATAAATTCAATTCAATTTCCAGAAGGGATGGTGAGAACCCCTTAAAACGACTACAGCAGGTGTACAAACCTGGGAACTCAGCACAGGGATGGTAGGAACCCCTCATAATTGGCACAGCATGTGTACAGATCTTGGAATTCAGCACAGGGATGGTGGGAACCCCTCATAATGGACACAACAGGTGTACAGACCACGGAACTCAGCACAAGGATGGTGGGAACCCCTCATAATGGGCACAACAGGTGTACAGAATTGGGAACTCAGCACAGGGATGGTGGGAACTCCTCATAATGGGCACAACAGGTGTACAGAATTGGAAACTCAGCACAGGGATGGTGGGAACCCCTCATAATTGGCACAGCAGGTGTACAGACCACGGAACTCAGCACAAGGATGGTGGGAACTCCTCATAATGGGCACAACAGGTGTACAGAATTGGGAACTCAGCACAGGGATGGTGAGAATCCCTCGTAATGGGCACAGCAGGTGTAAAGACCCAGGAACTCAGCAAAGGGATGGTGGGAACCCCTCAAAATGGGCACAGCAGGTGTACAGACCCAGGAACTCAGCACAGGGATGGTGGGAACTCCTCATAATGGGCACAGCAGGTATACAGAATTGGGAACTCAGCACAGGGATGGTGGAAACCCCTCATAATGGGCACAGCAGGTGTACAGACCCAGGAACTCAGCACAGGGATGGTGGGAACTCCTTATAATGGGCACAGCAGGTATACAGAATTGGGAACTCAGCACAGGGATGGTGGGAACCCCTCATAATGGGCACAGCAGGTATACAGAATTGGGAACTCAGCACAGGGATGGTGGAAACCCCTCATAATGGGCACAGCAGGTGTACAGACCCAGGAACTCAGCACAGGGATGGTGGGAACTCCTCATAATGGGCACAGCAGGTATACAGAATTGGGAACTCAGCACAGGGATGGTGGGAACCCCTCATAATGGGCACAGCAGGTGTACAGAATTGGGAACTCAGCACAGGGATGGTGGGAACCCCTCATAATGGGCACAGCAGGTGTACAGACCCGGGAACTTAGCACAGGGATGGTGGGAACCTCCTAATAATGGGCACAGCAGGTGTACAGACTTGGGAACTTGGCACAGGGATGGTGGAACCCTCTCATAATGGGAACAGCAGGTGTGTATACCCAAAGGGCTGGCCCTTTAATAAAATAATAAAAAAACATAATAAAATATGAAGATATTCATTCATCGCCATGTTTTTTTCTTTTTCTTGTTGGCACATACGGTAGTCATCTCTTACTGGGTCACCCTGGAATCTTTTTTGCAATCAAAGCTCTTTAAAATAGGGGTGTATTATGGGATGGAAATGAGCCTGACCTCGGAGTCAATTTAATAAATGGCCATTTGAACTCTATGGCGGTACCGTGCTGCATGCAGCTGAATGTCTACAAATTGCTTTGTAATAAGTGTCAGCAGTATTTTATGGTGGTCAGTATATTCACGTATCCCAGCGCATACGGCCAGCTACAAAATTTTATCACTGGTGTGGGCAAAAAAAAAAATTTACTCGGAGATGAGCGGAGATCAATGATTCAAATTAAGCTCTTTATTATGGGGAGCCATACCTCTATTTTTCACAATATCCATGACATGTTTGAAACATCGGAGCCATTGGGCAGTTTCTGCGCACTCGGATATATGAAGTAAAGAGATTCGGACTGTACTGATGTGACCTCAACAATAAGTGCTCTATGGTCATGAATAGAGTTGAGCGGACACCTGGATGTTCGGGTTTGATGGGTTTGGCCGAACTTCGGAAAAAAGTTTGAGTTCGGGACCGAACTTGACCCGAACTTGACCCTGAACCCGAAACCCCATTGAAGTCAATGGGGACCCGAACTTTTGAGGACTAAAATGGCTCTAAAAAAGTAATAGAAAGGGCTAGAGGGCTGCAAATGGCAGCAAAATGTTGTTAAGAGCATGGCAAGTGCTCTGCAAACAAATGTGGATAGGGAAATAACTTAAAATAACATAAAAAAATAAAAAAAAATGTTTTTGCACTAAATGTGTGTTTTTGCAATAGCAGAATATACCCACAGTATGTAAACGATGTATCTCAAAACCTACAGAAATGGAGAAAATGCTATTCAAAAAAAAACGTTTTTGCCCTAAAAAAATGTTATTTGAATAGCACAATAGAAGAAAAATATATAAATTGTGTATGTCACACCTGCAGATATGCAGAAAACACTGCAAAATATATTTTTTGTCCATAAATGGGTGTTTTTGGAAGAGCAGAATACACCCACAGTATGTACAGTGTGTATCTCACAGTAACATATGCAGTGCACTGAGCTTGCAGTTGAAAGTTATATTTTCTCTGGCACTGGGCTCATGGCAGTGTAAAAAGACTGTGCACTGCAACCCAACCAGGTAAATCTATGTAGATCACTGACTTATTAGAATAGATTTCTGAATCTGGACTCCAAGATAATTCTCTCTCCCTCAAAGCAGACACAGGAACCTTGCCCTACACTGTCTATCTTTTCTCTCAGTGCAGTGTAAAAAGCTTGTGCACTGCACCCACACAACTAAATCTATGTAGATCGCTGACTAATTAGAATAGATTTCAGGAATCTGGACTGACTCCTTTTATGTAATTCTCTCCCTCACAGCAACAGCAGCCAGGAACCTTTCCCTACACTGTCTAAAGAAGAGTGACGTGCTGTGCTGTGTGCCTCTAGCTTATATAGAGGCTGGGTCACATGCTGCACTGGCCAATCACAGCCATGCCATTAGTAGGCATGGCTGTGATGGCTTCTAAGGGCACACCAGTTAAACGAATGTTGATTGGCTGCCCTGCAGCTTTTAAAAATGTGCCATTACATCGCCGAACACCGGACCCAAACATACAGTCAATTGTTCGGGTTCGGGTCCGGGACCCAAAAACCCCAAAGTCCAGTACGAACCCGAACTTTACAGTTCGGGTTCGCTCAACCCTAGTCATGAACGGTCCATCTGGCCAACAAATGAGCGTTGTCTGTGTTCACAGTTACTATGAGTATAGAGACTGCCAGGGCTACACTGGCCATACGCATCACCTCACAACAATCTTTGGGTTCATTCGATAAGCTGGTCATATGGTCAAATTTTAGCCAATTCAACAGCTCGGCACTGACCGGCTCAACAACAGCTGATGTTTCAATAGAGTTTTGTTGAAGGAGCCAGGTGGAAAATTTTCACCCAAACAGTGACTGCATCCAATCGCATGCATCACCCTATGTAGGAATGAGCAGAACTGCCCTGGATTCCGTTTGTCATCAGGGTTCGGCAAACAGTCAAGAAGTTGGGATGCCAAACCTGAACCCCCATTGGAATCAATAGAAGCTGCATGTCGGATACCAGACTCTTAATCCAAATATGCAGCCTGGTTGCCCAGGAAAAGGGGGGGGGGGGTATTCGGACAAGCATGCACTCCCCCCCCCCCCCTGAAGCCTACAAGGCCACTTGTGCCCTCAAAATGGAGGGGGAGTGCTCTGCCAGGTGTGTCCCATGGCCAAGCACCCTGTCCCAGATAATAAGGACAAATGCCTCATCTCTTCATCCCTACAACCCTGGCCTGGTGGTTGTCTCTGGGCAGGGGGCCTTTTAGAATCTGGCCCCCAGATACCACCCCTTCCCTCACGTGAATGAATAAGGGGGACAAAGTACCCCTACTCATTCCCAGAAAAAAAGAAATGTAACCTGGAAATAAAGACTCAAACATTTCACAAGTCCTTTACCATTTGCCGACCACCTAAATAGGAAAATATGTCATGAGTCATGACTTAAATACAGGGAAATTATGGCTGCAGCTAGATGCCATAACCTTGGTATTTTATTTTCCCTTAGGAGACGGTCTTTCAGATAAAAATGATCTCTGCGGCGTATTCGCCATGAGAACACTTTTAGAAGCGGCGGGAGAGGTGCCCCGCTTTCCCGGTTGTTCCCAGGCTTACATTACCGATTGCTGAGCTCGGTAACCATCAGGCGCCAGCATTGTCTTGCCCATGAGATAAGCGATGGCAAGATGGTCACTGCTCTATGATCTTTTTGCCCTTGGAGGACCGGAATGACGTCATGATGTCACTTCCAGTTCTCAGGCCATGTAAACATGTCATTTTAGTTTTATTTTTTGATCTTTTGCTTTTAAAGCGGGAGTCCCACGAAAAAAATCCTTTTTTAAAAGTCAGCAGCTACAAATACTGCAGCTGGTGACTTTTAAAATAAGGACACTCACCTGTCACAGGGTCCAGAGATGTCGGCACCCCGAGGCCGAACCATCCCTCGGTCCTCGAATGCTGCCGACACCATCTCCAGTATGGCAATCAGGAAATGAAGCCTTGCGGCTTCACTTCCCAGTACCCTACTGCAAATGCGTGAGTCGTGCAGCGCAATCTGAATGGTCCGTGCTGTCTCTGGGACCCGTGTGTGTCCCAGCAGACTGCGCGGCAGGACGGGAAGAAGCATAGACTCCCGTTGGAGTCTATGCCCGGAAGTGGGTGCAAATACCTGCACCCTCCTCCCCCCTGAAAGGTGCCAAATGTGACACCGGAGGGGGGGAGGGTTCTGAAAAGCGGAGGTTCAATTTTTGTGTGAACCTCCGCTTTCAGGGTAGAGGACAGAGATTCTGGGTCTTTCAGATCTCTCCGTAAAGAGGACCTGTCATGCTGTATTGTTATCGCAAGGGATGCTTGCATTCCTTGCAATAGCAATAAAAGTGATTTTTTTTTTTTAAAGGGATAGTGTAAAAATGAAAAATAAATATAAGAAAATGTATTTAAAAAAAAAAGTTAAAGCGCCCCCGTCCCCGCATGCTCACGTGCAGTAGCAAACGCATACGTAGGTCACACCCACATACGTAAAGGGTTTTTGCACCACATGTGTGAGGTATCGCCGCACATGTCTGAGCACTTTGTGCACTGGTGCGCAGTCATGTTGGAACAGGAAGGGGCCATCCCCAAACTGTTCCCACAAAGTTGGGAGCATGAAATTGTCCAAAATGTCTTGGTATGCTGACTCCTTAAGAGTTCCCTTCAATGGAACTAAGGGGCCAAGCCCAACCCCTGAAAAACAACCCCCACACCATAATCCCCCCTCCACCAAATGATTTGGACCAGTGCACAAAGCAAGGTCCATAAAGACATGGATGAGTGAGTTTGGGGTGGAGGAACTTGACTGGCCTGCACACAGTCCTGACCTCAACCTTTGGGATGAATTAGAGCAGAGACTGTAAGCCAGGCCTTCTCATCCAACATCAGTGCCTGACCTCACAAATGCGCTTCTGGAAGAACGGTCAAACATTGCCATAGACACACTCCTAAACCTTGTGGACGGCCTTCCCAGAAGAGTTGAAGCTGTTATAGCTGCAAAGGGTGGGCCAACTCAATATTGAACCCTACGGACTAATACTGGGATGCCATTAAAATTCATGTGTGTGTAAAGTTAGGTGTCCCAATACTTTTGACAATATAGTGTAGGTCTCAATGAAACTTTCGCCTTATCCGTAATTCTATATATAATCCAATCAGATTCAATTGGTGCAAATTTCTTTCCTGCAACCCCGTGTTGCAGAAAATAAATTTGCACGATTCCCCCATCAACACAGGCAGTTCTGACGGGGAAATGAGCAATTGTTTTCTCCTGGCGGGAGAAGACAGTGATTATCGCTATAGCTTGGGATCGCAGCATCAACCTAATTGGAGCACATGTTCGAAAACTCAAATAGGCATTATTTAGGGCAGTGGTCTCCAAACTGCGGCCCGGGGGCCAGATGCGGCCCTTTGCTTGCTTTTGTTCGGCCCTTGGGGCACCATTTCATCCACTGATACCAACAATATGGCATAATTCCCCCCACTGACACCAATGAAGGGCCATTTTCCCCAATGACACCAACAATGGGGCACAATGTCTCCCAATGACACCTAAAATTGGGCACTTCTCCCAATTATTGGGCACAATTCCTCCCACTGACAGGATACAATTACTCCCACTGACACCAATGATGGGGCACAATTACTCCCACTGAAAAAAACGATGGGGCATTATTTTTTCCCACTGATGGAACTTTTCTACTTCCAATGGCCACAGTCCAGCCCCCATTAAGTCTGAAGGACAGTAAACTGGCCCTTTGCTTAGAAGGTTTGGAGACCCCTGATTTAGGGGATCAGCACTGCAAGTGGGCAGTCCCTGCATATTTAGAGGCGGAGTCTGCGAAGGACCATCCTGTACAAAAGCCATGATTTCTGCACGCTCAACCAGAAAGTGTGCTGATGAATTGCAGACTGTGGGTGGGGATAATCGTTTAACGGGACCAGAATATTCTTAAGAGTGGTATTGTGTTAAAAAAAAAAAAAAAAACGTTATAGAGAGGAGGTACAGCTGGGTGGAGAAAGAATTTACCACCGCCGGATGTTGATCAGAGAGATTTCAAGATGGTCCCCAGTCATCTCTATGACCTTCGGAGGCCCGGGTGTGAGGTTATGACGTCACGTCCGGCCGGCGGAAGTAAACAAAGTCAAGATCTCGGCTGGAAAGAAAGAGGTCATTCATTTATTTATTTTTTTATCTCAATCGTTCCAGCCTGGAGGAGCAAAGAAAATTATAATTTAAAGAGAGAGTGTAAAAATATTATTTTTTTAAAGTAAAATAAACAATAATAATAAACATTTTTTTTTTTTAAAACAGAAAAGGGGAAATATAAAAACAAGGAAGTAAAATAAACAATAATAAAAAAAAAATGTAAAGAGAAAGTGTAAAAATAAAAAAATGAAAGTAAAATAAACAATAATAATAAAAAAATAAAATTTAAAGCGCCCCCGTCCCCTTGTGCTCGCGCACAGAAGCGAATGCACATGAAAGTCACACCCACATATGTGAACAGCGTTCAAACCACACATGTGAGGTATCGCCGCGTGCGTTAGAGCCAGAGCAATAATTATATTGCATAACATAGCATAGCATCAGATCTCCTCTGTAACTCTAAAGTGGTAACCTGTAAAAAAAATTCAAGCGTCTCCTATGGAGATTCTTAAGTACCAACGTTTCCATTCCACGAGCGTGCGCAATTTTAAAGTGTGACATGTTAGGTAGCCATTTACTCGGCGTAACATCATCTTTCACATTATGCAAAAAAAATTGGGCTAACTTTACTGTTTTGTTTTTTTTTAATTCATGAAACAGTTTTTTTTTCCCCAAAAAAAACGCGTTTCAAAAATTATTGCGCAAATACCGCGTGACATAAAAAGTTGCAAGGACCGATATTTTATTCCCCGCTAAAAAAACATTATATATATATATATATATATATAAAAAATGTTTGGGGGTTCTGAGTAATTTTCTAGCAAAAAAAAATTATGATTTTTACATGTAGGAGAGGAGTGCCAGAATAGGCACCTAACTCAAACCAGTAAGGTCAATTTTTACTGGGAAAAATGATTAGCTCCTCTAGTGATACATTTGTTGCTTGAGTCGTCAATTTTTTTTGAGCGTTGATATTTAAAGTGTGCCGTCAGTGTTTCACGCCACCTAACCGCACTCCACGCAAAAAAACGTTTTCGCTGGTCTTGTCTGATGTGCTAATAATCGCCATCTCTGCTCGAGGAAATTAATATTTCATCGCCCCCCGCTAACAGCTAACCACCGGCACAGATAAATCACTGGAATATGACAGCCAATGCCGCAACCCGACACGCTCCTTCCTTACATAACTCATTTGCATAAGGTTTTAATTAGAGAAGAAAATATAACAAGAACTGCATGAAGTATAAAATCCTCCACATATAAATAATGTATATATATATATATATATATATATATATATATATATATATATATATATATATATATATATATATATATATATATATATATTCAGTTTAGAAGAGGATACGATTTACAAGAAGGGTTCAGTTTCCATCAATGAATAATTGAAGGCTTAGAAAAAAGCAGTCTCTTCAGAGTGAATCCGCAATGTAGGATTGGAAACTGACAGAAATAAGGGCTAGGAGCAACAAATGTAGGAAACAAAGTTACAAAAAGGAAATTATACGCACTGCTAGCTACTGTAAGTGATGCTATTAGAAGGCATGGGATAAGTTATACCTTAGGGACCTGTTTATTAGGGATGAGCCGAAATTCCCTGGGTTTGGGGAAACCCAAACCCCATTGAAATCAATAGGAGCCGAATCTGTCATATCAAAAATGAGCACTTTTCTGGGCTAACCAAAGAACGTGGATGTGATGTGATCCTGTGCCCACCGCTGTGAATGCCATCAGGGAATTAGCTTGTCTATGCTCCAAACAATGAATGTAGTAGGCCAGTGGTCTCCAAACTGAGGCCCACGGGCCAGAAGTAGCCTTTTGCTTGCTGTTATCTGGTCCTTAGGGCACTATTCCTCCCACTGACACCAACAATGGGGCATCATTCCTTCCACTGACAACAATGGGGCACCAATCCTCCCACTGATAACTATGATGGGGCACTATTCCTCCCACTGATACCAATGATGGGGCTCTAATCCTCCCACTGACACCAATGATGGAGCACTATTCCTCCCACTGACACCAATGATGGGACACTATTCCTCCCACTGACACCAATGATGGGGCACTATTCCTCCCACTGACACCAATGATGGGGCACTATTCTTCCCACTGACACCAATGATGGGGCACTATTCCTCCCACTGATACCAATGATGGGGCTCTATTCCTCCCACTGACACCATTGATGGAGCACTATTCCTCCCACTGACACCAATGATGGGGCACTATTCCTCCCACTGATAATGATGGGGCACTATTCCCTCCACTGACACCAATGATGGGACACTACTCCTCCCACTGACACCAATGATGGGGCACTATTCCTCCCACTGATACCAATGATGGGTCTCTATTCCTCCCACTGACACCAATGATGGGGCACAATTCCTCCCACTGACACCAATGATGGAGCACTACTCCTCCCACTGACACCAATGATGGGACACTATTCCTCCAACTGACGCCAATGATGGGGCACTATTCCTCCCACTGATAACAATGATGGGGCACTATTCCCTCCACTGACAACAATGATGGGGCACTATTTCCTCCCACTGACACCAATGATGGGGCACTATTCCCTCCACTGACACCAATGATGGGACACTATTCCTCCCACTGATAATAATGATGGGACACTATTCCTAAAACTGACACCAATGACGAGACACTATTCCTCCCAATGACACCAATGGTGGGGAACCATTCCTCCTACTAACATCAATGATAGAGATTATTCTTCCCACTAATACCAATGATGAGGCGCTATTCCTCCTCCTACTGCACACGGGCATTATGTCATTTTTTTTTACCTCCACTAACCACCAAGTCTAAGGTGATTTCTACCCCCACTAGGCACAATCCAGTCCTCCTTTAGTTTGAAGGACAGTAAACTGGCCCCTAGCTTAGAAAGTTTGGAGGCCCCTGATCTATAGCAATGTCCCAGGGCAGACAACCCTTATACTCTGTGCAGCAGGGGTAAAAAAGAGCAACAATCACTAAGATACTTCTCTATTAGGTCTGTACCCACAGTCTCCCCAAGACTTGAATGTCTCCCTCAGACTCTACAGGCAGACTCCTTTGTGAAGCTTCCAGGGCAGATCCTTAGTGGCACCCCTTTTTGGTTTCAAAAGGACTTGGTGCTGAGCCCAGATGGGACCTCAATGATCAGGCTGGACCTTCAGCAGGAGAGTCAGAAAAGGCTGGCAGCCCTTCTGTCTGGGAACCTCTCCTCCAAGTAAAAGAACCATTTTACTTGGGGTTCCAGACTATTGATGCGCACTCCAACCACCATCTGGGTACACCCCCCCCCCAGGGAATGGTTGGAGCTGCATTAATATCCAGGCTGCTCATTTGGCTCTCCCACCCACCATGTTCTGGAAATCTCCAGAAAACAGGGGGAAGCAGTCAGACTTGCAGACTGCAGAACCCAGAGCAGCCCAAAGCAATCACACACATTGCTCTGCTGATTACAGTAGAGCCACAAAACTAAATTTGCCTAACCAAAACCTAGCAGCCTAGCTAGGAGGGTGCTACACTAAGGTTATCAGGAGCGACAAGATAAATTAAATGTCAGAAAACCACTTATGTTATTTTATCTGCAGCCTTGGATCCAACCTTTTTCTAAGCCATCCAATTTTGCTCCACATTTAGTGTCCTAAAGGTGCCCTTTAAATTATCGGTCTGTGATAGTTTTAGACCAGCAACTGTAAGCAAAGTGATGCTGTAAGGAGATATGATGAATTACACCGCAGGGACCCATTTATGATTTTTTTTTTCTGCAGCCTTGGTTCCGTCCATTGCTAAACATTCCAAGCCTGTTTCACATAAGATGTTCTAAATGTGTCTTAAATGACTGGACCCCTTTCTCACTGAGGCGCTTTTCAGGCGCGTTCACGCTAAAAAAAGCGTCTGAAAAGCTCATGAAAACCTATTTTCATTAAAATCAATGAATGCTTTCACACTGGGGCAGTGCGCTGGCAGGATGGTGAAAAAACGGCCATCTCCATTGAAATGAATGGAAAATGCTTCAAAAGCACCTGAAAAGCTCTTTAAAAGCACTTGAAAAGCTCTTCAAAAGTTCTCAGTGTTTTACTGGCAGTTTACAAGCGCCTCAGTGTGAAGGGGGCCTTATGCGGAGTACACACGGTCGGAATTTCCGATGGAAACAGTCCGATGGGAGCTCTTCATCGGAATTTCCGACCGTGTGTATGGTCAACGGTCTTTTTCTGTCGGAATTTCCGACGGACTTTGAATTGAGAACCTGTTCTCAATTTTTCCGACGGAAAACCTTTCTATCGGATTTTCCGATCGTGTGTAGGCAATTCCGACACGCAAAATTCAGACGCATGCTCGGAAACAATTTGACGCATGCTCGGATGCATTAAACTTCCCTTTTATAGTGCTGTCGAACGTGTGTTATGCCGCTGTGTTATTGACCGTCGGAATTTGGTGTGATCGTGTGTAGGCAACACAGCTTGAGCGGAATTCCGTCGGAATTCCGTTGGAAAAACCGTCAGAGTTTTTTCTGACGAGAATTCCGATCGTGTGTACGAGGCATTAGAGTTTACAGACGAGTGACTGTAAACTAAGATAAGTCATTAGAGCAGGGGTCTCCAAACTCTCTAAACAAAGGGCCAGTATACAGTACTGTCCTTCAGACTTTATGGGGGGCCGGAATGTGGCTCCATTCTTGGTTTCACTGGGAATAATTGTGCCCGATTATTGGTGTATATAAGAGGTATTATGTCCCATCGTTGATGTCATTGGGCCCTATCATTGATGTCATTGGGCCCCATTGTTGGTGTCATTGGGAGGAATTGTGCCCCATCGTTGGTGTCAGTGGGGGGGAATTATGCTCCATTGTTGGTATCAGAGAATGTAATAGTTCCCCAAGGGGCCAGATAAAAGCAAGCAAAGGGCGGCAAGATTTAGGCATCAGTTGAGATTGTGCATTGTGGTTCAAGAGAATGGACCGTTGAAACGACATGTTTACCAGTTGAGAAGATCTCTTAGTAAACCAGGTCAGTGTCGGAGACTGTTGATGGAGTAGAGATGGGGATTATGTGTAGTGAAAGATCTTCAAAATAATGGCATTAGTTGGGACTAGGGATGAGCCGAACACCCCCCCCCCCCCCCCCCGGTTCGGTATGCACCAGAACATGCGAACAGGCAACATGTTCTAGCAAACATGCAAATACTATAGTAAAAAGTCTATGGGACACTAACATGAAAAAGTCCTCAGTTTAAAGGCTTATATGCAAGTTATTGCCATTAAAAGTGTATGAGGACCCGGGTCCTGCCCCAAGGGACATGCATCAATGCAAAAAAAAGTTTTTTAAATAATCATTTTTAAAGGAGCAGTGATTTTAATGATGCTTAAAGTGAAACAATAACAATCGCTCAGTCTGTGCAATGTGTAGAACAGTGCTGCAGCAATAATGACATTTCTAAAGGAAAAAATGTAATTTAAACTTGCTCGTGGCTGTAATGTATTTCTGGTTCCTGGCAATATAGATGAAAAAAAAAAAAAAAACGGCGTAGGCCATCCCCCCCCCCCCCCAGTCCATACCAGGCCCTTGACACTTGTCACGTGGCAAGTGAAAATCCGTAATGTGTGGCAAGTGACAATCCAGGAAGTGGCAAGTGACATGGCAAGTGACAATCCGTAATGTGTGGCAGGTGACGTGGCAAGTGACAAGCCGGGACGTGGCAAGTAGACAATCCGCAACATATGGCAGGTAACATGGCAGGTGACATTCCGCAACGTGTGACAAGTGACAATCTGCATCTGGTGGCAGGCGATGTGGCAAGTGGACAATCCGCAACGTGTGGCAGGTGATGTGGCAAGTGACAATCCATAATGTGTGGCAAGTGACAATCCAGGACATGGCAAGTGACAATCAGTAATGTGTGGCAAGTGACAATCCAGGACGTGGCAAGTGACAATCCATAATGTGTGGCTGGTGACGTGGCAAGTGACAATCCGGGACATGGCAAGTGGACAATCCGCAACATGTGGCAGGTGACATTCCGCAAAGTGTGACAAGTGACAATATGCATCTGGTGGCAGGCGATGTGGCAAGTGGACAATCCGCAACATGTGGCAGTGACACGCTCAGGGCTCCCACTGATTCTGCATTATGGTGAGTTGAACTATTAAATTTTATATAACAGAACAGAAATTGGTTAGAAGGCATGGAGGTCAGCAATGTGTGTCCTTCAGGGGCTGCAGACAGTATACTGCATACTTTGTTGTTCAAAATGAATATAAGCTGTTGCCTGGGTACTGTGCCACATGGGTGTGGTAAACTGTTGTTCAATGGCATTAGTTAATTTTTTGTGGGGGGGGGGGGGCTGTTTGCAGGGGGGGCATACAACATTTTGCTATGGGGCCCTGTGATTTCTAGTTATGCCCCTGGGGATACCCCTTCACTTAGGGCAGGGCGGAATCTGGGCCCCCCCCCCCTGTCTAGATTCCGATAAGCCCCTGGCCGCAGACCCCAACAACCACCGGCCAGGGTTGTCAGGAAAAGGCCCTTGTCCCCACCCCATGTTGAGAGCAAGTGGCCTGGTATGGTTCAGGAGGGGGAACTCACTTGTCCCCCTCCTTTCCTGGCCTGCCAGGCTGCTTGCTCAGATAAGGTACTGGTATGGGTTAGGGGGGACCCCACGGCAATTATTTTTTTTTATTTTGGCATAGAATTTCCCTTAAAATCCATACCAGACCCAAAGAGCCTGGTATGGATTTTAGGGGGGACCAAATGCTGTTTTTTTTCTTAATTCTGTCATAGGGTTCCCCTTAACCACTTTAATACACTATATTATATACACTACACTGACTGCACTGCATTATATACACTATACTGACTGCACTATATACTCTACACTGTATGATTATATACACTACACTGACTGCACTATATACTCTACACTGTATGACTATATACACTACACTGACTGCACTATATACTCTACATTGTATGATTATATACATTACGCTGACTGCACGCTCAATCCACTAACTAACCTGCCTAATCTCTCTTCATTCATAAACACTATACACGGCGTGTAAGCAGCCTTATATAGTGTGGGGTGTGGACTTATCCCCTGAGCCATGATTGGCCAAAGGCACCCTGTCTTTGGCCACTCATGGCTCTCACCGCATATTGCGCTGTGATTGGCCAAAGCATACAGGTTAGGTGCATGCTTTGGCCAATCAGCAGCCTTCAATGCACTGTGATCTCATAGTGCATTATGGGGGGCATAGTGAACGGGCGAACTTCCCACGAGCGCCCCATATGTTTGTTTGTTCTAAGAACTTATGTTCGACTCCGACATCGGGACCATCCCTAGTTGGTTGGACCATCCTTGGTTGGACCATCGCTATGGTTCAAGAGAATTGACTTTTGAAAGGAGAGTTTTACCAGGTGCAAAAATCTTTTAGTAGGCCAAGTGAGAGTCTAGTCTAGTTTGGTCACAAAGTGAAGGGTTGTGATTTTGAATCCTCTAATGATCACCTTTCCAGGCTTCTTTATTGAACATTTAGGCTGGCTTCACACTGGGGCGGTGCGGGGCGGCGACGGTAAAGCAGCGCTATATTTAGCGCTGCTTTACCTTCGTTTTACCCGCGGTATGCGGCCGCTAGCGGGGTGGTTTTAACCCCCGCTAGCGGCCGCAAAAGGGTTAAAAACCTCCGCAAAGCGCCGCTGCAGCGGCGGTTTGCGGGCGGTATCCCCGCGGTTTCCCATTGATTCCAATGGGAAGGAGCGGTATAGGAGCGGTGAATACACCGCTCCTTCACCGCTCCAAAGATGCTGCTAGCAGGACTTTTGTTGCGGTCCTGCTAGCGCACCGCTCCAGTGTGAAAGCCCGCCGGCTTTCACACTGGAGTGAATGGGGCCGGTTTTTTCAGGCGGTATACAGGCAGGGGCGGACTGACAACTGATGGGGCCCCCGGTCAATAGAAGATTATGGGGCCCCCTGCGTCCCAAGCCACACCTGCACAGGGGGACATTGGGGGGGAGAGAGCGCACAGGGGGACACTGTGGAGGGGGAGAGCGCACAGGGGGACACTGTGGAGGGGGAGAGCACACAGGGGGACACTGTGGAGGGGGAGAGCACACAGGGGGACACTGTGGAGGGGGAGAGCACACAGGGGGACACTGTGGAGGGGGAGAGCACACAGGGGGACAATGTGGAGGGGGAGAGCACACAGGGGGACAATGTGGAGGGGGAGAGCACACAGGGGGACACTGTGGAGGGGGAGAGCACACAGGGGGACACTGGGGGGGGACACAGAATGACACTGGGGGGGGTAGAGCACACAGGGGGGAAAGTGTGGGGAGGGGGAGAGCACAAAGGGGGGACAGTGTGGGGGGAGAGAATACAGGGAGGACAGTGTGGGGAGAGCACACTGAAGTGTTCCCCGGGCCCCATACATGTGTACTGCCCCCTCTCTCCGATGGCGACCCTCCAGTAAAAACAAAATTTCACTCACTCCATGCCTGTAATAATACCGCTAACGGCACCCTGCTCCCCGCCGGCCCCTCCTCTCTTCTCGTCCATTCTAGACTCCTAGGTTATACAGTGGAAGCCTTGCACTGTATCACCTAGGAGTCTAGGATGGACGAGAAGAGAGGAGGGGCGGGTGGGGAGCAGCGTGCCGTTAGCGGTATTATTACAGGCATCGGGTGAGTGAAAATTTTTTTTTGAGTGAAGTGAAGCAGTGGCGTCGCTAGGGTTGGTGTCACCTGGTGCGGTAATACATGGTGTCACCCCCCACCACTAAGCAGGCTAATGCATCAGTGCGGCTCTCCCCCTTTAACCTACCACAATGGATGGAGCTGGGATTGGGGGGAAGGATGGAGCCGGGATTGGGGTGGTGGATAGAGCTGGAATGGGATCAGGGAATGGATGGAGCCGGGATAGGATCAGGGGATCGATAAAGCCGGGATGGGATCAGAGGATGTATAGAGCTGGGATGGGATCAGGGGGATGGATGGAGCCAGGATTGGATCAGGGGGATGGATGGAGCCAGGATTGGATCAGGGGGATGGATGGAGCGGGGGTAGAATCAGGGGGGATGGATTAAGTGTGAATAGGATCAGGGGGGTGGATGGAGCGGGAATAGGATCATGGGGATGGATGGAGCGGGAATAGGATCATGGGGATGGATGGAGCGGGAATAGGATCAGGGGATGGATGGAGCGGGGGTAGAATCAGGGGGGATGGATTAAGTGGGAATAGGATCAGGGGGGTGGATGGAGCGGGAATAGGATCATGGGGATGGATGGAGCGGGAATAGGATCATGGGGATGGATGGAGCGGGAATAGGATCAGGGGGATGGATGGAGCAGGCATAGGAACAGGGGGGGGGGGGATGGATGGAGCGGGGATAGGATCAGGGGGGATGGATGGAGCAGGGATAGGATCAGGGGGGATGGATGGAGTGGGGATGGGATCAGGAACGGTGGGGATGGATGAGCGGGTATGGGATCGGGGAGTGGGTGGAGCCGGATGGGATTGGAGGAGTAGATGGAGCCGGGATGGGATCTTTGATTTGGGAGGGGGTTCAAGGATATGTGCTAGGGGGGTGCTTTGGGAGGGGATAGGAATTGCGCTGGGGGGAGGGGGTAAAACTTCAAATCTGCCCCCGTCCTACTTCTAGTACAAGTCCTTTCAAACCCAAAACTAAAAGAGCACCCTCCAGCAGATATCCTCTAACCCCCCCCCCCCCCATAGCATAATTGTTACCTGACAATAACCCCCCCCCCCCCAACCACTATGTCCCCCTCCTCTGCAATACCCCTGTTGCATACCACAGGGCAGGTGCTGTAGCGTGGATGGTGTCTGTGACCCTCCTCATCCATGGCTCTTCCTCCCAGCCTGTGTACACATCAAAGCGGCAGCGAGTGCTGCCTAGGGGGACGGAGATCTGCGGCCACGTGTGGAGTTGTGTGGGGACGGTCTGACCCCGGGCAACCAGTTTGTCTCTGCCTCGGCCTCACTCCCTCCTCCCCCACTCTCCCCGCACATCACACGGAGGAGAGGAGATCCCGAAGGGGAAGGAGGGAGCCGCGGCGCCCCTCTCAATGCAGCGCGGAGCCGGGTGCATAGCAACGCACCCCCCATAGCAACGCCACTGCACTGAAGAACCTGCGATAATACCGCTAATGGCGCGCTGCTCCCCGCCGGCCCCACCATCCCTCCCCTCCGACGGGAGGGAAGGAGGGGCCAGCAGGGAGCAGCGCGCCGTTAGCGGTATTAATGCAGCCGCTTCAAGGGGCCTCTCGTTGGGCCCGTCACGGGCCCCTAATGGCTCCGGGCCCTCGGGCGGCGACCGAATCACCGATCGGTCAGTCCGCCCCTGTATACAGGCGCTATTTTTAGCGCCGTACCGCCTGAAAACCGCCCCAGTGTGAAAGGGGCCTTAGGCAGCATTTGTGATTGCCCTGTGGTTCAAGAGTGGCCTAGTAAAACAAAATGTTTACCAGATGAGAATTCTAAGGCCACTTTCACACTGAAGTGCTTCTAAACTGCCAGTAAAAACACTGAGCACTTTTGAAGAGCTTTCCATTCATTTCAATGGGGAGGGGAGTTTTTCACAGCCCTGCCAGCACACTGCCCCAGTGTGAAAGCGTTCATTGATTTGAATGGAAATAAGTTTTCGTGAGCTTTTTAGGCGCTGTTTTTAGCGTGAAAGCGCCTGAAAAGCGCCTCAGTGTGAAAGTGGTCTAAGTCTGGGGATAGCAATTCAATGAAATGTCAAAAAAAATGTTTTCAATTCGATGAAATCAAAAAATGTTTTCAAATCAATGAAATCAAAAAAATGTTTTAAACATGATACTAATACTAATATGATAATATGTAATGATAATACAACTACTGGTTTGTAGACATGGGAGCCGTCAAAAAATTTGTTTAGTTTCGTTCCGTTCCATCTAAAAAAAAAAAATGTAATTCGTGTACGAAATTTAATTCGTATTCGTACGAAATACGAATTTCGTACGAATCGTTAATTTGGATAACGAATATCGACACTCTACGAATAATAACGAATTATCCGAAAACTTATTAACGTTACATAACACAAGTCTATTGTCTATTGTTCACGAAATTTAATTCGGATTCGTACGAAATACAAATTTCGTACGAATCGTAAATTTTAAACGTTTCTGTTAATTTGGATAACGAATATCGGCACTCTACGAATAATAACAAATTATCCGAAAACTTATTAACGTTACATAACACAAGTCTATTGTTCACCAATCACTCAGAGGAAGTACGAAATTTAGTTTACGAATACGAAATTTCGTACTTCCTCTGAGTGATTGGTGAACAATAGACAATAGACTTGTGTTATGTAACGTTAATACGTTTTCGGATAATTCGTTATTATTCGTAGAGTGTCGATATTCGTTATACTGAATCTCGAATTCATTCGAATCATTCGTTATATCCGCTATAATTTCTTTCGTATTAGTTGAAATTAGTTATTTGGTAGTTTGGATTCGGATAATTTGGATCCGAAAATTCGTAAACGAAATTTCGTATTTCGTACAGAATTCGTATTCGTAAAAATTAGTAATTCGGATTCGTACGAAACTAATCACACATGTCTACTGGTTTGGGCCACCTTTGCTGGTGGTGTTGTGTGTATGGCAGTGGTTATTTAACTGCAATGCTTGTGAGTTTGAATCCTGATTTGATCGCCTGTTTAAGTCTATTTTTTATAGTTGCAGAAGCTCATAGCAATCAATTTGCTTTCAGACTAGGTTACTGCACTTTGTTTATAGGCAGCAGCCAGATGAGATGGTGTCCTGTGGTTCAAATCAATGGAGTCTTGAAAGTGCACTTAGGAGGAGATGACGTAGGAGACTAGTCTAGGTTCAGATGGTAGAAATTTAGTAAAATATTAAGCCCCTTGTCATGTGTCATTTCATGATATTAAAGCTCTAGTTTTAAGCCTGCCTGCTATCCGAGACACTGGCCCTGCATGTATACCGCTGATCTCACAAGCAATAAGTTTGCAAGTTCAAATGCTCAAGCAACCACCTTTTCACAATTTGTTTCTTAACCACTTCAATACAGGGCTTTTAAACACCCTTCCTTACCAGAGCACTTTTTGCGATTCGGCACTGCGTCGCTTTAACTAACAATTGCGCGGTCGTGCGACGTTACACCCAAACAACATTGACGTCCTTTTTTTCCCACAAATAGAGCTTTCTTTTGGTGGTATTTGATCACCTCTGCGTTTTTTATTTTTTGCGCTATAAACAAAAGAAGAGCGACAATTTTGAAAAAAAAAACACAATATTTTTTACTTTTTGCTATAATAAATATCCCATTTTGAAAAAAAAAACTATTTTTTTTCCTCAGTTTAGGCCGATACGTATTCTTCTACATATTTTTGGTAAAAAAAATCGCAATAAGCGTATATTGATCGGTTTGCGCAAAAGTTATAGCGTCTACAAAATAGGGGATAGATTTATTGAATTTTTTTTTTTTTTTTTTACTAGTAATGGCGGCGATCTGCGATTTTTTTTTTCGTGACTGCGACATTGCGGCGGGCACTTCAGACACTTTTGACACATTTTTGGAACCATTCACATTTACACAGCGATCGTTGCTATAAAATTGCAATGATTACTGTGTAAATGTGACTGGCAGGGAAGGGGTTAACACTAGGGGGCGCTGCAGGGGTTAATGTGTTCCCTAATAGGAGTGATTCTAACTGTGGGGGGAGTGGACTCAAGGGGAGGAGACCGATCATGTGTTCCTCCGTACTGGGATCACATGATCGGTCTCCTCTGCACTGACAGGACGTGGAGCTGTGTGTTTACACACACAGCTCCACGGTCCCGTTGTTTTAACGGGCACTCGCACCGTGTCCCGAGCGATGCCGCGGGCGCGCGCGCGCCGCCGGCGGCCGGGAATGCGAGGACGTCATATGACGCCCACCCAGGATGGTAGATCCACCTTGTGGGCGTCATATGACTATAGGCCGGTATTGAAGTGAAAGAATTTCTGAAACTGAAGAATCCCTCAAGAACCAATCAACTTTCAGACTAGGTATTATTTCATTATGATTGCTTTGGGTTATTGTACTTAGCAAGTAGCAATTAAAATAACGCTTAAGGTAACATATTCTTAAAAATAGTTTTACCAGATGGCAGTATCCTTTGGAAGGTCAACTGGGACACTAGTTTTTGTTACATGATGGCAATTTAGTACAATGTTTGAACATTAATCCACTGATCACATGGTATGTCACGATATTACAACTCTGGTGTGATACATCACATGCCATCTCAGATTATAGCCTTGGGGGTTTGTAGGTGATCTCACAATTGAAATTGTCATAAGTTCAAATCCTCAGGTGGTCACCTTTCATTTATTTATTAATGTTGTACAAATTGCTGAAACCAATAGCAACCAATCCTCTTCATATTGGTTGCTATGGGTTACTACACTTTGTAGCTTGAATGTAGGATGAATAGGCACTGCTGCCAGGCTTGAGAATCCAGGTCTGTGGTGCAGCATGCAGGGCGGTAAATGTGGAATCTGAAGGCCCTGAGTTTGATTCTCAAAGCAGATCAAATAGGTGTCTGCTTAGGGCTGTTTGGGGCAGAACAGTAACCATGTGCTTGGTGGCAAATGGGAAACTGTATAATAAGAGGTTAAGGAGTGGACCTTCTCACTGTGTAACCACAATGTGTGAGACCTTGGCACCATGTGAATGAAGCCTCAATGAACATGAGCTCCAGCCATGTAACCATCAAGTGGGTGTCCTTGAAACCATGTGAACAAAGACCACAAACACTGGACACTGTGCTGCACTGAAACAAAGGGGAACTTGAACATAGAAACCACAAGAGTGTTGGTACAATGGGCGCTGAAGGCTTAGGAAAGAACTCCCAATCCCAAAAGTTTTTTTTTTTTGGGGCATTTGAAATAACAAATCTCATATTTTTCATCAACATGCCCTTCTACTTTGCAGTATTCCTGCCCCAACTCTAGGGTCACTCAACCCCAACCGATGGTAGTCTGTACCACCAACTTAGTCAAGTCTTGACCACTTCATCATAGTCTACACTTTCATTCACCTGTCACACAACTCCCAAAGTTTTTGTACTACTTCAAGAAGCAATATGTGCTCGCTCATGGGAATCATACCTACAGGCCTCTGATTCAAACTTCAGGAGTTTACATGACACACCACAGAACCATAAGACGTCGGAAATAGTTGCAAGTGGACCTATATCATGGATCTAGACTCTATAAGACTTTGAAACATAAATCTATTACCACATCAGAGATTCAAACTAAGATATCCAGGAATGTTTGCATTCTACAGCAGCACACCAACACCATGCACCACAGGCTCTAGCCATCAATGCAAGTTCTCTGTGGAACTATATATTGAAGACGGCATGATGGGAGCAATTGAAAAACATTTAGTGGCCCTGATGCACTTCATTGTTACCACATCAGATTCAAACTAAGAAATCCAGGGCTTTCAGCATTCAACAGCAGCACACCAATACCATGAAACACAGGCTCGAACCAGCAAGCCACCTTCTCTGTAGAACTATATACCAAATACACCATGATGCGAACAATTGAAAAACATTTGGCGGCTCATGAAACACAAAACTTGGTTTTCTGTATGGATATTTGAACACACAATTTTTAAGATGCAAGACAAACACTCTACAAGTTGAGCTACATCGAGAGCATGCAGGCAGGTACTCTCCTGTATAGACATGTGCAATTCGTTTCTTTTTTTTTAGTTTTTCGTTTTTTTTTTTTTTTTTTTTCGTTATTTTCGTTCATTCGTTTTCGTACGAATGAACGAACGATTCGCAAAAAATTTTAACGAATAACAAATTGTTCGAATCGAACGAATCCGAAAATAACGAAAATCCGAAAAAACAAATTAGAAACAACAAATGTACGAATGAAGAAAAAACGAAAACAGGAACAACGAAAATGAAAATGAACGAAAAAATTCGTACATTCGTAACTTTTTTTTTTTTTTGTTGAATTGGTAATTTTCCGTGTCCCTTACAATGGTGCTTTGAATAGATTGAAGAAAATATTCGTACATTCGTAACTTTTTTTTTTTTTTCCGATTCGTAATTTTCCGTGTCTCTTACAATGGCGCTGCTTAACGTGCTTTGAATGGATTGAACGAAAAAATTCGTACATTCGTAACTTTTTTATTTTATTTTCGATTCGTAATTTTCCGTGTCTCTTACAATGGCGCTGCTTAACGTGCTTCGAATGGATTGCACGAAAAAATTCGTACATTCGTAACTTTTTTTTCGATTCGTAATTTTCCGTGTCTCTTAAAATGTAATAATAGCATACACATTACATAAAATTATGAATTATGCTCCGATTACGACTCTACGAATGTTACGAATGTTACGAATCTACGAATAAATACAAATGCGTCCGAATTTCGAATAAACGAAAATTAAACTAACGGAAAAACGAATCAACGAAAAAATAACTCTTACGAATGTACGAATCGTTACGAATACGAACACCAATGACTTACGAATGTACGAATCGTTACGAATCAACGGAAACGAAAAAAAACTAAACAAAAATAAACAAATTTTTTTGTTGTGCACATGTCTACTCCTGTATAGAATGCATTAGAATGCATTAAGGTGAGAAACCTTGAGGGTTTACAACCCCTTTAATGGCATCCCAGTCTTAAGCCTCATACACACAGTACGATTGTTGGCAGGGGATTGTATGTTGACAGACTGTTGTCTTAAAATCTGACCGTTAGTACGCTCCTTTTGACAATTGTCCAACTTTCGGGCAACAAATGTTGGATGACAGGCTTTGACGTCAGATTTTCGTATCATCAGTACACAATCCGTCAAACAAAAGCCGAAAGTACAAACACGCATGCTCGGAATCAATGCTCAAACACGAAATTAGAAGAAGGGGCCCAAAGGGTGGCGCTCATGAGCTGAAATTCCTCCTAGTACGTCACTACGTTCGTGTTTGTTGCATGACAATTGTGTACCGTTAAGCCTCGTACACATGGTACGATTGTTGGCCAACCAAGTGTCTAATTTTTGTCAAAAGGGCGTGTGCCAGTATCTTTTCTTGCATACTAACAGTACAAAGTTGTCATGCCACAAACACCAACGTAGTGACATACTATGAGGAATTTCAGCTCTTGAGTGCCATCCTTTGGGTCCCTTCTGCTAATTTCGTGTTTGGTGAGCATTGATTCCGAGCATGTGTGTTTGTACATTCGACTTTTGTGTGACAGACTTGTGTACTGACCATCAGAAAATCTGACAACCGACCATTGTCCGCCGAAAACTTTACTAGCCTGTCATCAAACATTTGTTGGCCGAAAGTTGAACAACAATTGTCAAAAGGAGCGTACTAATGGTCAGATTTTAAGACAACAGTGTGTCAACAGACAATCCCCTGCCAACAATCATACCGTGTGTACGAGGCTTTAGTATGCAAGACAAGATCCCGACACACACCTTTTTGACAAAAATCAGACGCAAGGTTGGCCAACAATCGTACCGTGTGTACGAGGCTTAAGTCTGTAGGGTTCAATATTGAGCTGGCCCACCCTTTGCAACTATAATGGCGCGTACACACGAGCGGTTTTGCCCTTCGGAATAAACTCTAAAGGGTTCTCAGATGGAATTCCGACGGAATTCCGCTCAAGCTGTCTTGCATACACACGGTCACACCAAAGTCCGACCGTCAAGAACGCGGTGACGTACAACACGTACGATGGGACTAGACAACGGAAGTTCAATAGCCAGTGGCCAATAGCTTCCGTCTCGTACTTTCTTCAGAGCATGCGTCATGTTTGGTGTGTCGGAACAGCATACAGACGAGCGGTTTATAGGATAGATATTAGTTCCGTCTGAAAAATATAGAATGTTCTCTATCTAAGTTCGTCTGAATTTTCGACGGAAAAAGTTTGATGGGGCATACACACGGCCAGAATATACGATGAAAAGCTCCCATCTGACTTTTTTTGTCGGAATGTCCGACCGTGTGTACGCGGCATAACAGCTTCAACTCTTCTGGGAAGGCTGTCCACAAGGTTTAGGAGTGTCTATGGGAATGTTTGACCATTCTTCCAGAAGAGCATTTGTGAGATCCGACACTGATGTTGGATGAGAAGGCCTGGCTTGCAGTCTCCGCTCTAATTCATCCCAAATGTGTTCTATCGGGGGTTGAGGTCAGGACTGTGCGGGCCAGTCATGTTCCTCCGCCCCAAACTCACTCATCCATGTCTTTATGGACCTTGCTTTGTGCACTGGTCCAAATAATTTGGTGGAGGGGGGATTATGGTGTGGGGTTGTTTTTCAGGGGTTGGGCCTGGCCCCTTAGTTCCAGTGAAGGAATACCGAGACATTTTGGACAATTTCATGCTCCCAACTTTGTGGGAACAGTTTGGGGGATGGCCCCTTCCTGTTCCAACATGACTGCTCACCAGTGCACAAAGCAAGGTCCATAAAGACATGGAAAGAGCGAGTCCTGACCTCAACCCGATTGAACACCTTTGGGATGAATTAGATCGCAGACTGCGAGCGAGGCCTTCTCATCCAACATCAGTGCCTGACCTCACAAATGTGCTTCTGGAAGAATGGTCAAACATTCCCATAGACACACTCCTAAACCTTGTGGACGGCCTTCCCAGAAGAGGTGAAGCTGTTATAGCTGCAAAGGGAGGGCCAACTCAATATTGAACCCTACAGAGTAAGACTGGGATGTCATTAAAGTTCATGTGTGTGTAAAGGCAGGCGCAGTGGCGTTGTTAGCCGGGTGCGGGGGGTGCGCGCCGCACCCGGGTGACACCCGCCAAAGGGGTGACACCCGTGGGTAGCGCCGTAGCGGCACCGCTAACACCGCCCGCCGCCCTGTGTCTCACCGCCGCCGCGGCTGTGTCCCTCAGCGGAGAGGAACGAAGCCGCCTCCCCCTCCTCTCTGTTTACATCCACAGAGGAGGAGGAGCTCGAGGGACACACACCGCTGTCTGTATCTGAGGTCTGTAAGGGGGGTGTCTGTATTGAGGAATGTCCGTACTGGGGGGATTTGCACTGGGGGTGTTTCTGTAAAATGGGGGGTCTGCACTGGGGGGGGGGGGGGTCTGCACTGGGGGGGTCTGCACTGCTGGGTGGTCTGCACTTAGGGGGGATATCTGTACAGCTGGGGGGGGGTCTGCTCTGGGGGGTGTCTGTACTGAGGGGGGTCTGCACTAAGGGAGGGGTGTCTGTACTGCTGGGGGGGTCTGCACTGCTGGGGGTCTGTACTGGGGGTGTCTGTACTGAGGGGTGCCTGCCTTAAGGGGGGTGTCTGTACTGCTGGGGGGTCTGCACTGGGGGGTCTGGACTGAGGGGGATGTCTGTACTGAGGGGGGTCTGCACTGGGGGGTGTCTGTACTGCTGGGGGGTCTGCACTGCTGGGGGGTATCGGTACTGCTGGGGAGGTCTGCACTGGGGGGGTGTCTGTACTGAGGGGGTCTGTACTAAGGGGGGGTATCTGTACTGCTGGGGGGTCTGCACTGGGGGGGGGGGGTCTGCACTGAGGGGGATGTCTGTCCTGAGGGGGGTGTCTGTAATGCTGGGGGGGTCTGCACTGAGAGGGGTATCTGTACTGCTGGGGGGGTCTGCACTGAGAGGGGTATCTGTACTGCTGGGGGGGTCTGCACTGGGGGGTATCGGTACTGAGGGGGGTCTGCACTAAGGGGGGTTGTCTGCACCGAGGTGGGGGTGTCTGTACTGATGGAGGGGTCTGCACTGAAGGGGTGTCTGTACTGAGGGAGGAGGTTTATACTGAGGGAGGGGGGTCTATATTGATGGAGGGAGGTCTGTAGTGAAGGAGGGGGATCTATATTGCGGGAGGGGGGTCTGTAGTTAGTGAAGGGGGGTCTGTACTGAGGGGGGACTATAGTTGGGGGGTGACACCATTTTTTTTTCGCACCGGGTGACACCAACCCTAGTGACGCCACTGGGCAGGCGTCCCACTCCCAATACTTTTGGTAATATAGCGTGTGTATTTATGTTAATGTGTGTGTATATATATATATATATATATATATATATATATATAAATTGATATACTGTGTATATATATATATATTTTTTTTTTTCCTATGTCTGATAGCACTGTGAGCCCTTTACATGGATAGTGAATTCTGGAAATAGTTAATCATTCCCTGTAAAAGGTTGATTATATAAATGCGTGCAATAAATGTATATTTCTCTCTTCCAGTAATCCGGTGTGGGAGTCTAGTTCTCGGAGCCCCTGAGCGCGCACTCATAGATCTTCGGCGGTGGCGGCGGAGGCCGATAATAACGTCTGGTACATCCCTCCTAATTAGCCGTGCCGGCTTTCAATGTATCTGGAGCACTCGAGCTGCAATCTCGCCTCCCAATCACATTGAATAACGCCACCACCTCGTACGTGACCCATTGTACCTCTGTATTATCCTGATTGAATCTCCGGCGGGGGCGCAGCGTGAGATGGTTGGATGATTGTATCATTTTGCTTTTTTTTTTTTTATATCTTCTTTTCTCCTGAGGACAAAACCAGAAACCAGAGAGCGCAGCTCCTCCGCTAATAATCTGCAGATTATTAATTTACAGCTCTCGGAGGGGAACGTGCCCGGTTCACGTGGAGCGGGGCCGGCTTCTTCTAAAAGGGACAGGCAACTAAAATGCTGCAGCTGTGCTAAAGTCTGAAATTCTGTGCGGTGAAGTCCGGCCTTGAAGTGGCTCTGACATCGGAAGTATATTCTTCAGGTTAAGTAACACTTCCAGGTATTTATTATCACTCACAGAGAGCTACGTTTTAGCCTAAATGTATGAATATCATTTTTGTTTCTTTGTTATATTTGAGAGCAGAAAGTAGAAATATCAGTTTTTTTTCAAAATTTTTGGTATTTTTTTATTTATATAATAACTCATTGGTGATCAAATACCACCAAAAAAAAGCTCGATTTACGTGAAAAAAAAAATATAAATTTAATTTGGGTACAGCGTTGCATGACAGCACAATTACCAGGTAAAGTAGCGCAGTGCTGAATCGCAAACAATGACCTGGTCATGAAGGGGTTAAAACCTTCCTGAGGTCAAGTGGTTATTAGTAGCCACAGCGGATCAACTAACTTCAGCCATAAGGTCCTCCCATCACATCAGAGATCCTCCTTAAGGTTCCATTCACACTAGCGCGTTTTTTTGATGCGTTTTGCCTTTTGCAGAAATGCAGGGAAATTTTTTAACATGGGTTCCTATGGAACATGTTCACATCAATGCATTTTTGTGCCTCTGCGTTTTTGGAAAGGGTCAGGGACTTTTTTTTCATGCAAAATGCAGCGTTTTGCATGTAATAGAAGTCAATGGACCCGCATCCAAAACGCAAGTGCCGCGTTTTTTACTGCGTTTCTACCGCGATTTTGCCGCGATTTGCGTTTTGCATTTTTTTTTTCACAAAAACATGTAAGAAAAGGCAAAACGTGGCAAAATCGTGGTAAAAACGCGTGTCCAAAAACGCGGCAAGCACCGCAAAAAGCACCGCAAAAACGCTCAAAAGCAAAATGCATAGATGTGAATCGAGCCTCAAATCAGAGGTCCACCATCAAATCAGAGGTCCCCCTATTAAATCAGAGGTCCCCCTATTAAATCAGAGGTCCCCCTATTAAATCAGAGGTCTTCTCATCACATCAGAGGTCTTCTCATTACATCAGAGGTTCCTTCATCATATCAGAGGTTCTCCCATCACATCAGAGGTTCTACTATCACTTTAGACGTCCTCCATCATATCAGAGGTCCCCCATCACATCAAAGGTCCTCCATCACATCAGAGGTCCCCCCATCACATCAGAGGTCCCCCCTTCACATCAGAGGTCCTCCATCACATCAGAGGTCCCCCAATCACATCAGAGGTCCCCTCATCACATCAGAGGTCCCCCCATCACATCGGAGGTCCCCCAATCACATCAGAGGTCCCCCCATCACATCAGAGGTCCCCCAATCACATCGGAGGTCCCCCAATCACATCAGAGGTCTCCCCATCACATCAGAGATCCTTCCACCACATCGGAGGTCCTCCATCACATCAGAGCCCCCCAATCACTTCAGAGATCCTCCCCTCGCATCAGAGGTCCCCCATCACATCAGAGGTCCTACATCACATCAGAGCCCCCCCAATCACTTCAGAGATCCTCCCCTCACATCAGAGGTCCCCCATCACATCAGAGGTCCTCCATCACATCAGAACCCCCCCCCCCATCACATCAGATATCCTCCATCACATCAGAGGTCCCCTCATTACATCAGAGATTCTCCCATCACATCAGAGGTCCCCCATCACATCAGAGATCCTTCATCATATCAGAGGTTTTCATCATATTAGAGGTCCTCCATCACATCAGAGGTCCCCATCACATCAAAGGTCCTCCCATCACATCAGAGATCCTCCCATCACATCAGATGTCCCCCATCACATTAGAGGTCTTCCTATCACAACAGAAGTCCTCCATCACATCAGAGGCCCCCCATTACATCAGAGATCATGCCATCACATCAGAGGTCCCCTATCACATCTGAGATCCTTCCATCACATCTGAGGTCCTTTTTCACATCCGAGCCCCCCCCATCACATCAGAGATCCTCCCATCACATCAGAGGTCCCCATCACTTCAGAGGTCCCCCATCACTTCAGGAGGTCCTCCATCACATCAGAGGTCCTCCATCACATTAAAGCCCCCCCAATCACATCAGAAATCCTGCCATCACATCAGAGGTCCCTCATCACGTCAGAGCCCCCCCCCCCCCCATCACATCTGAGATCCTTCTATCACATTGGAGGTCCTTTTTCACATCCGAGGACCCCCCCATCACATCAGAGATCCTCCCATCACATCAGAGGTCCCCCCATCACATCAGAGGTCTCCCCATCACATCAGAGATCCTTCCACCACATTGGAGGTCCTCCATCACATCAGAGCCCCCCAATCACTTCAGAGATCCTCCCCTCGCATCAGAGGTCCCCCATCACATCAGAGGTCCTACATCACATCAGAGCCCCCCCAATCACTTCAGAGATCCTCCCCTCACATCAGAGGTCCCCCATCACATCAGAGGTCCTCCATCACATCAGAACCCCCCCCCCATCACATCAGATATCCTCCATCACATCAGAGGTCCCCTCATTACACCAGAGATTCTCCCATCACATCAGAGGTCCCCCATCACATCAGAGATCCTTCATCATATCAGAGGCTTTCATCATATCAGAGGTCCTCCATCACATCAGAGGTCCCCATCACATCAAAGGTCCTCCCATCACATCAGAGATCCTCCCATCACATCAGATGTCCCCCATCACATTAGAGGTCTTCCTATCACAACAGAAGTCCTCCATCACATCAGAGGCCCCCCATTACATCAGAGATCATGCCATCACATCAGAGGTCCCCTATCACATCTGAGATCCTTCCATCACATCTGAGGTCCTTTTTCACATCCGAGCCCCCCCCCCCCCATCACATCAGAGATCCTCCCATCACTTCAGAGGTCCCCCATCACTTCAGGAGGTCCTCCATCACATCAGAGGTCCTCCATCACATTAAAGCCCCCCCAATCACATCAGAAATCCTGCCATCACATCAGAGGTCCCTCATCACGTCAGAGCCCCCCCATCACATCTGAGATCCTTCTATCACATTGGAGGTCCTTTTTCACATCCGAGGACCCCCCCCCCCCCATCACATCAGAGATCCTCCCATCACATCAGAGGTCCCCCAATCACATCAGAGGTCCCCCAATCACATCAGAGGTCCCCCCATCACATCAGAGGTCTCCCCATCACATCAGAGATCCTTCCACCACATCGGAGGTCCTCCATCACATCAGAGGTCCCCCCATCACATCAGAGGTCCTCCCCATCACATCAGAGATCCTTCCACCACATCGGAGGTCCTCCATCACATCAGAGCCCCCCAATCACTTCAGAGATCCTCCCCTCGCATCAGAGGTCCCCCATCACATCAGAGGTCCTACATCACATCAGAGCCCCCCCAATCACTTCAGAGATCCTCCCCTCACATCAGAGGTCCCCCATCACATCAGAGGTCCTCCATCACATCAGATATCCTCCATCACATCAGAGGTCCCCTCATTACATCAGAGATTCTCCCATCACATCAGAGGTCCCCCATCACATCAGAGATCCTTCATCATATCAGAGGTTTTCATCATATCAGAGGTCCTCCATCACATCAGAGGTCCCCATCACATCAAAGGTCCTCCCATCACATCAGAGATCCTCCCATCACATCAGATGTCCCCCATCACATTAGAGGTCTTCCTATCACAACAGAAGTCCTCCATCACATCAGAGGCCCCCCATTACATCAGAGATCATGCCATCACATCAGAGGTCCCCTATCACATCTGAGATCCTTCCATCACATCTGAGGTCCTTTTTCACATCCGAGCCCCCCCCATCACATCACATCAGAGATCCTCCCATCACATCAGAGGTCCCCCATCACTTCAGAGGTCCCCCATCACTTCAGGAGGTCCTCCATCACATCAGAGGTCCTCCATCACATTAAAGCCCCCCAATCACATCAGAAATCCTGCCATCACTTTAGAGGTCCCTCATCACGTCAGAGCCCCCCCATCACATCTGAGATCCTTCTATCACATTGGAGGTCCTTTTTCACATCCGAGGACCCCCCCCCATCACATCAGAGATCCTCCCATCACATCAGAGGTCCTTCATCATGTCAAACTATGGCATATATACTGAAATTTGTATTTATTTATTTATTTTATACTAGTAAAGGGTAGTGCTAGTATCACTGACTTATAGCGGGACTGTGATAGTATGGCAGACAATCTGACACTAACTGACACTTTTGGGAACCAGTGACACTAATACCGTGATCCGTGCTAAAAGTATGCACTCTCACTGTACTAATGACATTGGCTGGGAAGGGGTTAAACATTTAGGGCAATTAAAAGGTTAAATGTGTGCCTAGCCAGTTTTTATGTGTACTGTGTGATGCTTTTACTAATGGATGTGCTTTGCAGGGAAACAAAAAAAAGCCACATCCCCGCCGACAGGACAGAGCTCTGTATTGTTCACATAGGCAGAGCTCCATCCTGTCTTCCTCCTTGCCAGTCAGCGAGTGCCAGTGGTCAATCATGAGCCACGCGCGCCCCATACCCAGAAGTGCGGGATCATGTGCTAGATATGTGATCCGGTGTTCTATCACGAACAGTCCGGCCATCACCAGGTGTCCGAAGTGTACTGCGCATGCGCAGTACAGAGAATAAAGATTCGGATTCGGAAGATGAACGGCGCCTGCGCCGTGAGTGGATGTGTAAGCCCCACCATCCAAGCGGACATAGGGCTACTCAAACTTAGAGGGCCCCTCGCGGGCTCGCTTCGCTCGCCACGCTTCGCTCGCCACGCTTCGGGCACGGCCTCGCTGCGCTCGACTCTTTTATATTCTAACTCTATGTCCACTTGGATGGTGGGGCTTGAAAGTGGACTCACGGCGCAGGCGCCGTTCATCCTCGGCAATTTTCGGAATCTGGGTGTCCTGTGTACTGCGCATGCGCAGTACACAGCGGACACTTCGTGATGGGGGACGGCTAATGATAGTACACCGTCACTGGAGAGCCCCGCCCCCCGCCTATTAGCATAATTTCAATGGGGTTTGGGTTCCACATCCAAAGTTTTCTAAACCCTGCTTGAACCAAATCCATGGCAGTTCATCACTAGTCACCACCCCACTACCTGTTTTTAAGTGACATTAACCACTTCAGCCCCGGAAGATTTGGCTGCTGAATGACCGGGCCATTTTATGTGATTCGGCACTGTGTCGCTTTAACTGACAATTGTGCGGTCGTGCAACACTGCACCCAAACAAAATTAATGTCCTTTTTTCCCCCAAATAGAGCTTTCTTTTGGTGGCATTTGATCACCTCTGCGGTTTTTATTTTTTGCGCTATAAACCCCAAAAAAACGTAAATTTTGAAAAAAAAAAAACACAATATTTTGTACTTTTTGCTATAAAAAATATCCCAATTGCTTTTTATTAAAAAAGCTATTTTTTTTTCTCAGTTTAGGCTGATATGTATTCTTCTACATATTTTTGGTACTAAAAATCACAATTAGTGTATATTGTTTGGTTTGCGCAAAAGTTATAGCGTCTACAGGGGATAGGTTTATGGCATTTTTATTATTTTTTTTTTTTTTTTACTAGTAATGGCAGCGATTTTTATCGGGACTGCGACATTATGGCGGACACATCGGACACACTTTTGACACCATTTTGGGACCATTGGCATTTATAGAGCGATCAGTGCTATAAAAATGCATTGATTACTGTAAAAATGTCACTGGCAGGGAAGGGGTTAGAACTATGGGTTAACTGTGTTCCCTGTGTGTGTTTCTAACTGTAGGGGGAGGGGACTGACTAGAAGGGATGACGGATCGTGGTTCCTAGCTAATAGGAACTCACGATCTGTCACTCCTCACAGAACAGAACAGGGATTTGTGTGTTTACACCCACACACGTCCCTGTTCTGCCTCTTGTGCCCGTGATCGCTTGTGGCTGGTGGTCATCGCGACCGTCAGCTACGAGCACCAGCACTTAAAGGAGCAGCTACGACAGCTCGCGGGATTGTGCCGACCTGCCTCAGTATGACGGTGGCTGGTCGACAAGCGGTTTGAGACTAAGCCAATGAGGAGAGAGAGGGGGCAGGGCTGAGCTGTGGCTCTGTGTCTAAATGGACACACAGAGCAGCGGCTCGGCTCAGGTGCCCCCCATAGCGTGCTGTTTGCTGTCGGGGCACTCGACAGGGGGGGGGGGGCAGGAACGTCCGAGAGGGACCCGAAAAGAGGAGGATCGGGGCTGCTCTGTGCAAAACCATTACACAGAAGAGGTAAGTATACCATGTTTGTTATTTTTAAACCAAAAAATGGGTTTGGTTAAAACCAAAAACAGATTCCCTGATCCTGCATTTCCCGGTAGGGGTCCCGGCTGTGCTTTCATTCACTAGAGCACAAGCCGATCAGCGGGTCCCGGCCAATCATTTATGTCCGGGACCTGCTGATTTGCTGAGCAAATGACAGAAGAGAGTTTACCTGCACAGAGCTCTCTACAGACAGCAGCGATGTGGCTGTTTTTTTTTTTTCTTCTACCCTGCAAAGCAGAGTAAAAGCAACACATACTACAAACTTCACACTTGTTATGAACATAATTAACTCTTTAACTGACAATTGCGCGGTCGTGCGATGTGGCTCCCAAACAAAATTGGCGTCCTTTTTTCCCCACAAATAGAGCTTTCTTTTGGTGGCATTTGATCGCCCCTGCGGTTTTTATTTTTTGCGCTATAAACAAAAAAAGAGCGACAATTTTGAAAAAAAAAAACGCATTATTTTTTACTTTTTGCTATAATAAATATGCCCCAAAAATATATAAAAAAAATGTTTTTCCTCAGTTTAGGCCGATACGTATTCTTCTACATGTTTTTGGTTAAAAAAATCGCAATAAGCGATTATTGATTGGTTTGCGCAAAACTTATAGCGTTTACAAAATAGGGGATAGTTTTACAGCATTTTTATTAATATTTTTTTTTTTTTACTAGTAATGGCGGCGATCAACGATTTTTATTGTGACTGCGACATTATGGCGGACACATCGGACATTTTTGACACATTTTTGGGACCATTGTCATTTATACAGCAATCAGTGCTATTTAAATGCACTGATTCCTGGGTAAATGACACTGGCAGTGCAGGGGTTAACAGCTAGGCGGCAGTGTAGGGGTTAAGTGTTCCTAGGGGTGTTTTACTAACTGTGGGGGGGGGGGGGCGTGGCTGTGATTTAGTGAACACTGATCTCTGCTTCAATCACAGGGAGCAGAGATCAGTGTCACTAGTTGCTAGGCAGAACGGGGAGATGCTGTTTACTTCTGCATCTCCCCGTTCAGCCTTCCCGTGAGACGATTGCAGGTATCCCCGCGGCGATCGAGTCTGCGGGACCCGCGACCGGACTCACGGGGGTCCCGACCGGTGTGCACGCGATGGCACGGTGCCAATCTTAAAAATGCAGCAGCTGAAAAAAGCATCGAAGTGAAGGTGTCCCATAGGAAACCATGTTAAATGGTGTCACGTACCTGTACGCCCTTTTGCCTGCCCGTGCCATTCTGCTGACGTACATCATCGTGTGCCGGTCGGGAAGTGGTTAATTAGTGAAGATTATTTTTTTTTGGGGATATTTTTTATAGCAGACAGTAAAAAATATTGGGTTTTTTTTCCACAATTTTTGGTCTTTTTTCGTGTATATAATAAGGAATAAAAAAAACAAAAAAACAATAATACCACCAAAAGAAAGCTTTGTTTGTTTTTGTGAAAAAAATAAAGAAAAGCTACATGACTGCGCAATTACCAGTTAAAGTAGCGCAGTACTGAATAGCGAAGAATGGCCTGGTCATAAAGGGGGTAAAATCTTTCTAAACGTAAGTGGTTAAGGCTCGGTTCACACCTTTTTGTAGAAAAAACACAGTCCATTTAACATGGTTTCCTATGGGACACCTTCACTTCGATGCTTTTTTCAGCTGCTGCATTTTTTAAAAGGGTCAAGAACTTTTGTTTTTTGAAAGCAAGACGGTGCATTTTTGGTTCAACAGACTTCAATGGAGAAACTGCAGAAAAGCTATTTGAATTGTGCATTTTTTAACTCCTTCGCGTCCGCGCTATACCTGAATGACGGCTACAGCGCTGACCCACTTTGCCGGGATGCCAACATATGATGTCTGCCTCTTTGCAAGCTCCCCGTGCACCCCCCTGCGGGTCACGCGCAGCGAGATCTGTGCTCACCGAGTCATCGATCCCGGCCACTTACTACTAGCCAATGACAGCTGATCATGTGACGTAAACAGAAGATCGGTAATCTCTTTACAGCGCGAGGAGAAAAAAAACGATTATCAATATTCTGTTTACATCATGTGATCAGCCGATCACCGGCTTCTGTGGAAAAGACATGTACTGTGACATACTGAAGCAGAGCACGATCCCCTCCCTTCGGAGACTGGGCCGCAGGGCAGTATTCCAACATGATAACGACCCCAAACACTCCTCCAAGACGACCACTGCCTTGCTAAAGAAGATGAGGGTAAAGGTGATGGACTGGCCAAGCATGTCTCCAGACCTAAACCCTATTGATCATCTGTGGGGAATCCTCAAATGGAAGGTGGAGGAGCTCAAGGTATCTAACATCCACCAGCTCCGTGATGTCGTCATGGAGGAAGAGGACTCCAGTGGCAACCTGTGAAGCTCTGGTGAACTCCATGCCCAAGAGGGTTAAGGCAGTGCTGGAAAATAATGGTGGCCACACAAAATATTGACACTTTGGGCCCAATTTGGACATTTTCACTTAGGGGTGTACTCACTTTTGTTGCCAGCAGTTTTGACATTAATGGCTGTGTGTTGAGTTATTTTGCGGGGACAGAAAATTTACACTGTTATGCCGCATACATTTCCATGGAATTTCTGACAACAAATGTTCGATGGGAGTCGGAAATTCCGACGGACATTTTTAGTCGGAATTTCCGCCAAACAAAATTTGAGAGCTGGAACAAAATCCGTTGTCGGAAATTCCGATCGTGTGCACACAATTCCGACGCACAAATTCCACGCATGCTCGGAATAAAGCAGAAGAGCCGCACTGGCTATTGAACTTAATTTTTCTCGGCTCGTGGTACGTGTTGTACGTCACCGTGTTCTTGGCGATCAGAATTTCCAACAACATTTGTGTGACAGTGTGTATGCAAGACAAGTTTGAGCCAACATTCCTCAAAAAAAAAAAAACATGGATTTTGTTGTCGGAATGTCCGATCGTGTGTACGGGGCATTATACAAGCTGTACACTCACTACTTTACGTTGTAGTAAAGTGTAATTTCTTCAGTGTTGTCACATGAAAAGATATAATAAAATATTTACAAAAATGTGAGGGGTGTACTTACTTTTGTGAGATACTGTATATATAGGAATACCCCCCCCCCCCCATGAAAGTGGGGTTACCCCTTAAAGTGGAGTTCCACCCACTTTTACAACTCTTCAGCATCCCTCACTAAACTGTGCACTGTAAACAAATTGGATATTTTTTTTATTTTTTTTTCAGCACAGACTGTATATTTGCTGTATTCATTTTTCACTTCCTCCTCCCTGGCCGCGGCCCATCGCATCATTTCCTGTTTGCAATGCCTCTTGGGAAGGGGCAGCAACTTCCTCTCAAACTGCCGTTGCTATGGAAACCTGACCTGAAACCTATTACACTGCTTATGCTGCACTGAGCATGTACGAGATCTGCAAGGATGAGATCCAGGAAGAAATACAGTCTGGCTTCAGATGCCCACACTTAAGATGGCCACGGCCTGCTGCAAGTTAATAAAATAACAAACTACTGCTAAAAACTAACAAAACAGACCTTAGTTTACAGACTAACTTTACTAGAATACATTTAGCTTGTGTATTATAGGGGTATTTTTATTTAAAAAGTATCATTTCGGCCGGAACACCGCTTTAAGGGGACAGTTGCAAGTGTAAATTTAGCCTGAAAGTCTTGTTTATGTTTGTTGGGTGCTGCTTAATGAGCGCCTTATAGCAGATTTACTGCAACAGGGCGGCTGTTCTGTGCAGAATAACACACACATATATATATATATATATATATATATATATATATATATATACATGACTTCCATCTAGGGGGCGTGTGCACTACCGCCACGCCTCCGGGACCCGCCAATTGTCGGGAATAGAAGCTGAAAGGAGCTCTGCATATACATAAACAATACAGAGCGCTGTCCTGACAGGGGGGAAGCAAAGGATTCTCTTTCCCTGCTAAGGTAAAGTAAGGTAAGGCTTAGTAAAAGCATCTCACACAGTACACATAAACACTGGTTAGGCATACAGTTAACCATTTGATCACCTCTGATGTTTAACCCTTTTTCAGCCAGTGTCATTAAAGCGGTTCTGCACACATTTTATTTAGTAAATCTCTTTGCCTTCCAAATCAGGCAAAGAGTACTAAATGAAATGTGTTTTTTTTTTCACTTACCTTGTAATCAAAGACTTCCGGTCCTCTGTCTCTGCGGGGGTGGGCGTGGTCTGTGCGGGGATCCTCGTCACGACGCACTGTCTCCTGGGATCTGGTGTCATTGATCCCAGGAGTCTGTGGGGGCCTCTTCCGAAATCTCGCGAGATTTCGGGCACATCTTCCGAAATCTCGCGAGATGTCGGCAGATGTGCCGACATCTCGCGAGATTTCGGAGAACGTGAGCTGCACTTTGCCGTTACTGCGCACGCGCGAGCTCGGCGCAGTAACGGCGGTGCATGCTGGGCCATCTAAAGTGCCTGTGGGGTTTCACATGCCCACAGGCAAGATGGCCCCCAGCAGACAAGCAGAATAAAAAGAACTTCATCGGACGAAAACCGGCAGCGATCACGAATGAAGATGGAACAGGTGAGTCCCCCAATTTTCCTATTACCCCTTAGCATATTCCCCCCCAAAAAAAAAACCCCCCAGTGCAGAACCGCTTTAATACAGCGACAGTGCATATTTTTAGCGCTGATCACTGTATGAGTGTCACTGGTTCCCAAAAAGTGTCAAAAGTGTCAGTTAGTGTCAGATTGTCCACTGCAAAATAGCAGTTCTGCTGTAAGTCACTGATTCCAATATACACAGCATAAATTGTAAACGCAATAACTTTTGCATAAACCAATCAAATCAATATACGCTTATCGGGATTTTTTTTAACCAAAAACATGTAGCAGAATACATATTGTCTAAATTGATGAAGAAATTAGATTTTAATTCATTATATCTTTTTTTTTTCCATTTATTTATCGGATGTGTTTTATAGTAGAAAGTAAAAAAATATTGTTTTTTTTTTTTTCAAAATTGTCTTTTTCACAAAAAAATAAATAAAAATAAAAATTCCACTTATATGCCATAGTTTGAAAACGCTATAACTTTTGTGCAAACCAATTGATATATAATTGGGATTTTTTTTTTTTACCAAAAGCATGTAGCAGAATACATATTGTCTAAATTGATGAAGAAATTAGATTTTAATTCATTTATTTATTGGATGTGTTTTATAGTAGAAAGTAAAAAATGTATATATATTTTTTTTTTCAAAATTGTCTTTTTCACAAAAAAAAAAATTCCAGTGCAGAACCGCTTTAATACAGCGACAGTGCATATTTTTAGCGCTGATCACTGTATTAGTGTCACCGGTTCCCAAAAAGTGTCAAAAGTGTCAAAAGTGTCAGTTAGTGTCAGATTGTCCACTGCAAAATAGCAGTTCTGCTGTAAGTCACTGATTCCAATATACACAGCATAAATTGTAAACGCAATAACTTTTGCATAAACCAATCAATATACGCTTATCGGGATTTTTTTAACCAAAAACATGTAGCAGAATACATATTGGTCTAAACTTATGAAGAAATTCGTTTTTTTTTTTTTTCATTTATTTATTGGACGTGTTTTATAGTAGAAAGTAAAAAATATTGTTTTGTTTTTTTTCAAAATTGTCTTTTTCACAAAAAAATAAATAAAAATAAAAATTCCACTTATATGCCATAGTTTGAAAATGCTATAACTTTTGTGCAAACCAATTGATATATAATTGGGATTTTTTTTTTTTTACCAAAAGCATGTAGCAGAATACATATTGTCTAAATTGATGAAGAAATTAGATTTTAATTCATTTATTTATTGGATGTGTTTTATAGTAGAAAGTAAAAAATGTATATATATATATTTTTTCAAAATTGTCTTTTTCACAAAAAAAAAAATTCCACCATATATCCCATAGTTTGAAAACGCTATAACTTTTGTGCAAACCAATTGATATATAATTGGGATTTTTTTTTTTTTTTTACCAAAAACATGTAGCAGAATACATATTGGTCTAAACTTATGAAGAAATTCGTTTTTTTTTCATTTATTTATTGGATGTGTTTTATAGTAGAAAGTAAAAAATATATATATATATATTTTTTTTTTACAAAAAAAAAAAAATTCCACTATATATGCCATAGTTTGAAAACGCTATATAACTTTTGTGCAAATCAATTGTTATATAATTGTGATTTTTTTTTTTTTACCAAAAACATGTAGCAGAATACATATTGGTCTAAATTGATGAAGAAATCCAATTTTTTTTTTATTTATTTATAGGATGTGTTTTATAGTAGAAAGTAAAAAATATTGTTTTTTTTTTCACAAAAAAAAAAAAAATTACACTATATATCCCAAAGTTTGAAAACGCTATAACTTTTGTGCAAACCAATCGATATATAATTGTGATTTTTTTTTTTTTTATACCAAAAACATGTAGCAGAATACATATTGGTCTAAATTGATAAAGAAATTTTTTTTTTTTTTTTTAATTTATTTATTGGATGTGTTTTATAGTAGAAAGCAAAAAATATATATATTTTTTTCAAAATTTTATTTTTCACAAAAAAAAAAAATTCCACTATATATCCCATAGTTTGAAAATGCTATAACTTTTGTGCAAATCAATTGATATATAATTGGGATTTTTTTTTTTTTTCTAACAAAAACATGTAGCAGAATACATATTGGTCTAAATTGATGAAGAAATTAGATTTTTTTTCTTCATTTATTTATTTGATCTGTTTTAGAGTAGAAAGTAAAAAATATTGTTTTTTTTTTTTTTTTTTTTAATAAAAAAAAATAAAAATTCTACTATATATCCCATAGATTGAAAATGCTATATAACGTTTGCACAATCCAATCAATATATTATTGGAATTTTTCTTTACCAAAAACATGTAGCAGAATACATATTGGTCTAAATTGATGAAGAAATTAGAATTTTTTTTCATTTATTTATTGGAAGTAACGCCGTGCCGTATCGCAAAAAAAGGCCTGGTCGTGAAGGGGTGGGGGGGGGGGTAAATCTTCCGGCGCTGAAGGGGTTAATTTGGATGTGGTGTCTATTTATCATCATTAATTGCCACCAATCTATGACCGTATTACTCCACAGATTGGCGAACGCCCAAGTCTTTAGAGCTTCGCTCCGATTGGCTCCCTTAATCAATACGCTGCTGGTTGCCCTAATTTCCCTCTTTATCCTCCAGCTCGATAATTCCCGCGTATATCTGGAGGATATCGCTTAACAGAATATAATGCGAGTGCAGGGCGAGTGTTGGAGGAAAACGCGGTGAATTATGTATGGAGGCTCAGAGGATCTTTTCACATTGCATTAAATCAGTGCGGGGACTCCGCGGGATCCGGGTAAGGAGCGCTAACGTGAGTTTAATCGAATAAAACAGATGGCTGGTTATGCATTTGAAGTCTGAATAAAGCTAAATTTCAGAAGGTGATCTGCTAATTGTAGAAAAAAATAAAAATAAAAATGACATCGCTGAAGGCGACCTCTGATCTTTTTAAAGCGTTTTATTTTTTAATGTAAATGTAAAATTCATCAGCATGAGACGGGACCTCAGCCAAATAACTAAACGCACAGCTAAGCACCATAGATATATATTACTCTTCCCGTTTATTATTTTCATATCTGTAATTCTGTTCAGCCAGTCGTGTTATTTATGCTTCCCCCCCCCCCCCCTGGAAACTGTGACTCTGACCTGAGCTCTCCAATCAGCTGGGAGAATGAGCGGCCTCTCTGCAGAGGTCTGACACGCCCCCTCCTGAGTCAGAGCCAGGGCTCTCCAATCAACTGGGAGCATGAGTGGCCTCTCTGCAGAGGTCTGACACGCCCCCTGCTTATTCAGAGCCATGGCTCTCCAATCAGCTGGGAGAATGAGTGGCCTCTCTGCAGAGGTCTGACACACCCCCTGCTGAATCAGAGCCAGGGCTCTCCAATCAACTGGTAGCATGAGTGGCTTCTCTGCAAAGGTCTGACATGCCCCCCTTGCTGAGTCAGAGCTCTCTAATCAGCTGGAAGCATGAGTGGCCTCTCTGCAGAGGTCTGACACGCCCCCTCCTGAGTCAGAGCCAGGGCTCTCCAATCAACTGGAAGCATGAGTGGCCTCTCTGCAGAGTTTTGATACGCCCCCTGCTGAATCAGAGCCATCACTCTCCAATCAGCTGGGAGAATGAGTGGCCTCTCTGCAGAGGTCTAACACGCGTTAGAGCTGGGACAAGGGGTGGGCAGGAGGGACAGTTGCCCTGAGCGCAGTGAAGCAAAGGGGCAAAAAATGGACACCTATTCTACGGCATGTATTAATAGTGGGGGAGGGGGCATAATTCTGCATCCTTGCCCTGGGCACTGGATGGCCCTGTCCCGGTACTGGCATGAGTGGCCTCTCTGCAGAGGCCTGACATGCCCCCTGCTGAGTGAGAGCCAGAGCTTACCCAATCAGCTGGGACCGTGAGCTTTGCTGGTTGGAGAGCTCTATCTCTAATTTAACAGGGGGTGTGTCAGACCTCTGCGGAGAGGCCACTGCTTACACACATAGAGCAAGGGTCCTTCTAAGTAGCATGCTGGAAGGGGACAGGCTACTCTACTCTGCTCTTCAATCAGCTTGGAGCATGAGCTTTGTTGGTTGGAGAGTTCTAACTCAAAAAGAGGCATGTCAGACCTCTGCAGAGAGGCAACTGCTTCCACACAAAGGTCCTTCTAAGAAGCTTGCTGGCATGTGACAGGCTTTTCTATTCAGGCTGTGGCTGCCTTGAAAAGAAAATTAAGTGTGATGATTTAACATACAGCATTAGTTTTGATGCATTTGGAATATACACTATATTGTCAAAAGTATTGTGACGCCTGCCTTTACACACACATGAACGTTAATGGCATCCCAGCCTAAGGCCTGATTCACACTGATGCATTTTTAGTGCTTTTTGTATTATGCAGTTTCGCACCACAGCCCATTTAACATGGTTTCCTATGGAACACGTTCTGTAGTGCAAATCTGCAAAATGCAAAAAGCACTAAAAATGCCATAGGTGTGAATCCAGCCTCAGTCTGTAGGGTTCAATATTGAGTTGGCCCACTCTTTGCAGCTATAACAGCTTCAACTCTTCTGGGAAGGCTGTCCACAAGGTTTAGGAGTGTTTATGGGAATGTTTGACCATTCTTCCAGAAGCGCATTTGTGAGGTCAGGCACTGATGTTGGACGAGAAGGCCTTGGCTTGCAGTCTCCTCTCTAAGGTGTTCAATCGGGTTGAGGGCAGGACTCTGTGCAGGCCAGTCAAGTTCCTCCACCCCCAAACTCGCTTATCCATGTCTTTATGATAAAAATGTCATTTGGGTACAGTGTTACATGACGGCGCAATTGTCGTTCAAAGTGTGACAGCGCTGAAAGTGGAAAATTGGCCTGGGCAGGAAGGGGGGTAAAAGTGCCTGGTAATGAAGCGGTTAAATATTTCCTTAGCATGTTGAAGACAGGGGGGAAAGGAATAACCAGGGAAGGTAAAACACGAGCTTAGTAACTTCAGCTTGAATGTATTAGGCAGTAATAGGAATGAATTGCTGGCGCAAGATCGCCATTACCACAATCAGCGAGAGGTGTCAGCTGATCAATTTGTAATTAAATGAAGGAAATGTAGCAGAGTAGCAATTCATTGAATTGAATTTAGTTAATTGCAATTTTTTCTTTTTTGCTTTCTACTTTTGGCATTTTGCTATTTTGTATCATATAAAACACTTCTATGTTTTATGGAGCATTGGTAATGCGGCAGTACAGCGTCCTCACACTTCCACGAAAAAAATAAATATAATAATTAACAAACAAGCGTCTGTGAAAGATACATAGAAAACGATAAAGAGGGAAATTAGGGCAACCAGCAGCGTATTGATTAAGGGAGCCAATCGGAGCGAAGCTTTAAAGAGTGGAGCAGAGGCGTTGCTGGGTCCACAAAAGATCTGGGGCTAGAGCCAATAGCAGCGTAGTAAACAAAGTCATACACTTGGGCGGGCATACACATGTATATACAGAAATATACGTGTGTGTGTGTGGATATATCCCCGGAGAGCCCCCCTTACATCAGGGTCCCCAGAGAGCTCCCCACTTACACCAGGGTTCCCAGAGAGCCCCCTTATATTAGGGCACCCAGAGAGCCCCCCCTTAAAATCAGGGTCCCCAGAGAGCCCCCCTCTTACACCAGGGTTCCCAGAGAGCCCCCTCTTACACCAGGGTTCCCAGAGAGCCCCCTTCTTACACCAGGGTTCCCAGAGACCCCCCCCCCCCCTTACATCAGGGTTCCCAGAGAGCTCCCCCCTTACACCAAGGTTCCCAGAGAGCTCCCCTTATATTAGGGCACCCAGAGAGCCTCCCTCTTAAATCAGGGTCCCCAGAGAGCCCCCCCTGCATCAGGGTCCCCAGAGAGCCCCCTCTTACACCAGGGTTCCCATAGATCCCCCCTTATATTAGGTCACCCAGAGAGCCTCCCTCTTAAATCAGGGTCCCCAGAGAGCCCCCCCCCCTGCATCAGGGTCCCCAGAGGGCCCCCCCCCTGCATCAGGGTCCCCAGAGAGCCCCCCTCTTACACCAGGGTTCACAGAGAGCCCCCCTTATATCAGGGCACCCAGAGAGCCCCCCCTTAAAATCAGGGTCCCCAGAGAGACCCCCCCCTGCATCAGGGTCCCCAGAGAGAGCCCCCCTCTTACACCAGGGTTCCCAGAGAGCCTCCCTTATATTAGGTCACCCAGAGAGCCTCCCTCTTAAATCAGGGTCCCCAAAGAGCCTCCCCCTTAAAATCAGGGTCCCCAGAGAGCCCCCCCTGCATCAGGGTCCCCAGAGAGCCCCCCCCCTTACATCAGGGTCCCCAGAGAGCTCCCCACTTACACCAGGGTTCCCAGAGAGCCCCCCTTATATTAGGGCACCCAGAGAGCCCCCCCTTAAAATCAGGGTCCCCAGAGAGCCCCCTCTTACACCAGGGTTCCCAGAGAGCCCCCCTTCTTACACCAGGGTTCCCAGAGACACCCCCTTACATCAGGGTTCCCAGAGAGCTCCCCACTTACACCAAGGTTCCCAGAGAGCCCCCCTTATATTAGGGCACCCAAAGAGCCTCCCCCTTAAAATCAGGGTCCCCAGAGAGCCTCCTCCCTGCATCAGGGTTCCCAGAGAGCCCCCCTTATATTAGGGCACCCAGAGAGCCTCCCTCCTAAATCAGGGTCCCCAGAGAGCCCCCCCCCCCTGCATCAGGGTCCCCAGAGGGCCCCCCCCCTGCATCAGGGTCCCCAGAGAGCCCCCCTCTTACACCAGGGTTCCCAGAGAGCCCCCCTTATATTAGGGCACCCAGAGAGCCCCCCCTTAAAATCAGGGTCCCCAGAGAGACCCCCCCTGCATCAGGGTCCCCAGAGGAGAGCCCCCCTCTTACACCAGGGTTCCCAGAGAGCCCCCCTTATATTAGGTCACCCAGAGAGCCTCCCTCTTAAATCAGGGTCCCCAAAGAGCCTCCCCCTTAAAATCAGGGTCCCCAGAGAGCCCCCCCTGCATCAGGGTCCCCAGAGAGCCCCCCTCTTACACCAGGGTTCCCAGAGAGCCTCCCTTATATTAGAGCACCCAGAGAGCCTCCCTCTAAAATCAGGGTCCCCAGAGAGCCTCCCCTTTCGGACCCTTGCAGAGACTCGGGGCTATGGGCCCCAGATTCGGGGGCTATAGCCCCAAAAGCCACCACCTAGCGACGCCACTGCTGTGGAGTAATACGGCCATAGATTGGTGGCAATTAATGATGATAAATAGACACCACATCCCAATTAACCACTTGACCCCCGGAAGATTTACCCCCCCCCCCTTCTTGAACAGGCCATTTTTTGCGATGCGGCTCTGCGTTACTTTAATTGCACAGTTGTGAGACACAAATTAAAATTTATTTTCCCACAAATAGAGATTTCTTTTGGGGGTATTTGATCACCTCTGCAGTGTTTTTATTTTTTGCGATAGAAACAAAAAGATATACTGACAATTTTGAAAAAATTACTCTCTGCTATAAAACACATCCAATAAAAAAAAATTTAAAAATCTAATTTCTTCATCAGTTTAGGCCAATATGTATTCTTGGTAAAAAAAAAAAAAAATCCCAATAAGCGTATATTGATTGGTTTGCGCAAAAGTTATACAAACTGTGGGATATTTTTTATTTTAATTTTTTTTTTTTACTAGTAATGGCGGTGATCAGTGACTTATAGCGGGACTGCGATATTGCGGCGGACATTCTGACACTAACTGACACTTTTAACGCTTTGTGACACTAATACAGTGACCAGTCCTAAAAATATGCACCGTATCTGCCGCTGGATCACAGATACGAGTAAGGGGTCGATCCCAACCCCTTACCACGTGATCAGCTGTCAGCCAATGACAGCTGATCATGTGATAACAACAGAGTCGGCAATCGGCTTTTTTCCTCCTCGCGCTGACAGCGCGAGGAGAGAAAAAAAGCCGATCACCGGCGGCAGTGAGAGGGACATCAGTCCCGATCACTGCAATGTGCCCAAGGTCCATGGTGCCCACCTGTGCCCTATACAAGTGCCGCCTACCAGGGCCCACTAGCTCCACCTGTCAGTGCCCACCAGCTTCACCTGTCAGTGCCCACAGTGCCAGTGCCCACAATGTGCCTTTACAGTGCTGCACCTCAGTGTCACCTATCAGTGTCCCCTACCAGTGCCCATCAGTGCCATTTATCAGTGCCATCTATCAGTGCCCATCCGTGCCACCCATCCGTGTCACCCATCCGTGCCGACTTATCTGTCCCCATCAGTGCCACCTTATCTGTGTCCACCAGTGCAGCCTATCAGTGCCCACCAGTGCAGCCTCATTAGCACACATCAATGAAGCAGAAAAATAACCTGTTTGCAAAATTTTATGACAAACTATTAAACATGATTTTTTTATTTTTAATTTTCCATTTTTCTTTGTTTGTTTATCAAAAAATAAAAACCCCATCTGTGATTAAATACAACCAAAAGAAAGCTCTATTTGTGGGAAAAAAATGATAAAAATGTCATTTGGGTACAGTGTTGTCTGACCGCGCAATTGTCATTCAAAGTGCATCAGCGCCAAAAGCTGAAAATTGGTCTGTGCAGGAGGGGGCTTTAAGTGCCCAGTAAGCAGGTGGTTAATGATGAATGAATACAGAGCTGCATTGTGCCTTTTATATCTGAGTCCAGCTTTAGCTAATTTTCCATGGGGTGCTTCAGAGCAAAAGATGGACATATTTTGGGGCTGCCTGTCATCTCATTGGACAACCTTCTGCCAGTCCAACCATAATAAGCCTGAACCAGCTGATGGACCCGCACAACCAAAATGTGAATGCAAACTCCATGCAGGGGGTTTCCTTGTTAGGAACGGAACCCGGAGACCACAAGGCCACAGAGGCAAGATTTACCACCGACTATTGCTGTCCTATGAGATTCCTTTGTTCATTTACCCAGCAGGAGCTTCAGCTTTCCATTATGGTCGCTTCTGGTCGCCTGAGCAGTCAGCGACGGCTGAGTTCATTTATTTGTGTGATTAGGAGCTGACAGTCTAAATCCTCGTCATCGCGTCTCTCGGCACTGCCGCTGACACGCTTCTCTCTGCCCTGCAGCCGCATGCACATCGGGACAGACTGAACTCATACAGTGGCAGCAGGGCTCCGAGAACCACAAAATGAAATTGCACACAACCCAAACCGCTGAGAGATTTCATACTATTCAAAGGGACAGTAAATATAAGGAAGAACTCCAGTCTAATCAATCAGCAGGATATGTTTAAAGCTGAACTCCGGGCACAAAAATGTTCAATTAAATACATTCCTAAATAGTCAAAAAGGATCAGAGGCCTATCTAGTGAAAATGGCGCCTATGGCAAGCACTGAAACTGCGCCCCTGTCAAAACATTTGCAGCCTTAGCAGCACCCATAAATGCAGCCTCACCAGCACCCATAAATGCAGCCTCACCAGCACCCATAAATGCGGTAACATCAGCACCCATAAATGCCACCTTACCAGCACCTAAAAATGCAGTAACAGCACCCAAAAATGCGACCTCACCAGCACCTATAAATAGAGTAACATCAGCACCCATAATTGTGGCCCTACCAGCACCCATAAATGCAGTAACATCAGCACCCATAAATACGGTAACATCAGCACCCATAAATGCAATAACATTAGCACCCATAAATGCGGTAACATCAGCACCCATAAATGCGGTAACGTCAGCACCCATAAATGCGGTAACATCAGCACCCATAAATGCAATAACATCAGCACCCATAAATGCGGTAACATCAGCACCCATAAATGCAATAACATTAGCACCCATAAATGCGGTAACATCAGCACCCATAAATGCGGTAACGTCAGCACCCATAAATGCGGTAACGTCAGCACCCATAAATGCGGTAACATCAGCACCCATAAATGCGGTAACATCAGCACCCATAAATACGGTAACATCAGCACCCATAAATGCGGTAACATCAGCACCCATAAATGCAATAACATCAGCACCCATAAATGCAATAACATTAGCACCCATAAATGCGGTAACATTAGCACCCATAAATGCGGTGACATTAGCACCCATAAATGCGGTAACATCAGCACCCATAAATACGGTAACATCAGCACCCATAAATGCAATAACATCAGCACCCATAAATGCAATAACATTAGCACCCATAAATGCGGTAACATCAGCACCCATAAATGCCACCTTACCAGCACCTAAAAATGCAGTAACAGCACCCAAAAATGAGGCCTCACCAGCACCTATAAATAGAGTAACATCAGCACCCATAATTGTGGCCCTACCAGCACCCATAAATGCAGTGACATCAGCACCCATAAATGCGGTAACATCAGCACCCATAAATGCGGTAACATCAGCACCCATAAATGCGGCCTTACCAGCACTCATAAATACAGTAACATCAGCACCCATAATTGCGGCTCTACCAGCACCCATAAATGCGGTAACATCAGTACCCATAAATGCAGTAACATCAGCACCCATAAATGCAATAACATCAGCACCCATAAATGCAATAACATTAGCACCCATAAATGCGGTAACATCAGTACCCATAAATGCGGTAACATCAGCACCCATAAATGCGGTAACATCAGCACCCATAAATGCAATAACATCAGCACCCATAAATGCGGTAACATCAGTACCCATAAATGCGGTAACATCAGCACCCATAAATGCGGTAACATCAGCACCCATAAATGCAATAACATCAGCACCCATAAATGCGGTAACATCAGTACCCATAAATGCGGTAACATCAGCACCCATAAATGCGGTAACATCAGCACCCATAAATGCAATAACATTAGCACCCATAAATGCGGTAACATCAGCACCCATAAATACGGTAACATCAGCACCCATAAATGCAATAACATCAGCACCCATAAATGCGGTAACATCAGCACCCATAAATGCAATAACATCAGCACCCATAAATGCGGTAACATCAGCACCCATAAATGCGGTAACATCAGCACCCATAAATGCGGTAACATCAGCACCCATAAATGCAATAACATCAGCACCCATAAATGCAATAACATCAGCACCCATAAATGCGGTAACATCAGCACCCATAAATGCAATAACATCAGCACCCATAAATGCAATAACATCAGCACCCATAAATGCGGTAACATCAGCACCCATAAATGCAATAACATCAGCACCCATAAATGCGGTAACATCAGCACCCATAAATGCAATAACATCAGCACCCATAAATGCAATAACATCAGCACCCATAAATGCGGTAACATCAGCACCCATAAATGCAATAACATCAGCACCCATAAATGCAATAACATCAGCACCCATAAATGCAGTAACATCAGCACCCATAAATGCAATAACATCAGCACCCATAAATGCAATAACATCAGCACCCATAAATGCGGTAACATCAGCACCCATAAATGCGGTAACATCAGCACCCATAAATACGGTAACATCAGCACCCATAAATGCGGTAACATCAGCACCCATAAATGCAGTCACATCAGCACCCATAAATGCAATAACATCAGCACCCAAAAATGCTGCGCCAGCGTCTCTGACACTGTACAGAGGTAGAGAGGGAGTAGGATCACCAGTGGCTGGGTGCCATAGGTTGCCTAGTGGTAGCGTCGGCCCACACGCAGAATCGCACATGATGACTTTAAGACCCCTTTCACACTGGAGGCGTTTTTTCAGGCGCTACAGCGCTAAAAATAGCGCCAGCATAGCGCCTGAAAAAAGCCTCAGCTGCAAACCCAATGTGAAAGCCCAAGTGCTTTCACACTGGGGCGCTGCGCTGGCAGGGCGTCACAAAAAGTTCTGCCAGCAGCTACTTTGCAGCGGTGGAGGAGCGGTGAATACACCGCTCCTGCCCATTAAAAACAATGGGGCAGCACCGCCATACCACCGGCAAAGCGCTGCTGCAGCGGCATTTTGTGGGTGGATTTAACCCCTTTTTGGCCAAATAGCGCTGCTAAAATGACGGTAAAGTGGCGCTAAAAATAGCGCCGCTTTACCGCTTATGCCCGGGGCGGCTCAGTGTTAAAGAGGTCTAAGTCATCATCATGTGCGATTGTGTGTGTGTGCCAGGCCCAAGCAGAAGCAAGTAGCCAATCAAATATCGTGCTCAATTTGGATTAAATAAATATGCATAGCAATAGATATTATAAATAAAGTGTAATAAAAGTGATTTGTGCAACAGCAGGTACTACTTGCACAAATCACTTTATTACACTTCATGATATCTATAGCTAAGCATATTTATTTAATCCAAATTGAGCATATACTTGATTACTTGCTTGGCGCTGGTTACTGGTTCACTGTACACATAATGTGCACATGATGATGATCAAGACTGTGCTGCTGTACTAGTACCTGCTGCTGCTGCTTGGGGGAGTTCCAATTGTTTTTTTTCTCTCGTCTAGTGTCTCTCTCTTCTCCTGGTCTCCAGCCTCCATTTTCTTCTTCAGAGTCCTCACCGACCACGTCACACAGACCCGGGAGACCCCCAGAAGAGAAACGGAAGCCGCTGCGCAGAGGAGGGTATGTTACTGTTCCCCTAGTTACTGTATGGCTACGTAGATGACCCGGGCGCTCACTCTGGCCAGAACCAACTCATCGGCCGTCATGGGGGGCGCCCGGGCACCTGTTGCTTCCCTCCTCACTGCGTAGTGTGCTGTGCCGGCGCTGCGCTGCGCTCCAGCAGGCCAGTCGTAGCGCCAGGCACTAGATTAGGGTGTGAGGCGGCCGCAAGAGGACAATTGAAAAACGGACTTTATTTTTTGTGCGGGCCAGCATTTTTCGCCGCCCCCCCCCATGGCGCCCATGGCACTTGCCATGGCTGCCATACCCTAGGTACGCCACTGAAAAGGATATAAATCCAGTATGGGTACCAACTTGCATTTCAAATGCAGATATTACCTTGCAAAAGTAGCAGTGATCTCATCACTGTGCTGTGCAGAGAGCAGCAGAAAACTACAGGAGGGGCGGAGACAAGATCAGTCCCTGCACAAGGAGAGAGAGCAGAGCTGTGGGAGGGGCCCAGCAGGCTCCACCCACTACAAAAAACTACAGGAGGGGCGGAGACAAAAGCAGCCCAGCAGGCTCCACCCACTACATAAAACTACAGGAGGGGTGGAGACAAGACCCATCCCCCTGCACAAGGAGAGAGAGCAGAGATGTGGGAGGGGCCCAATAGGCTCCACCCACTACAAAACTACAGGAGGGGCGGAGACAAAACCAGTCCCTGCAAAAAGGATAGAGAGCAGAGCTGTGGGAGAGGCCCAGCAGGCTCCACCCACTACAGAAAACTACAGGAGGGGTGGAGACAAGACCCGTCCCCCTGCACAAGGAGAGAGAGCAGAGCTGTGGGAGGGGCCCAATAGGCTCCACCCACTACAAAAAACTACAGGAGGGGTGGAGACAAGACCCATCCCCCTGCACAAGGAGAGAGAGCAGAGCTATGGGAGGGGCCCAATAGGCTCCACCCACTACAAAAAACGACAGGAGGGGCGGAGACAAAACCAGTCCCTGCAAAAAGGATAGAGAGCAGAGCTGTGTGAGGGGCCCAGCAGGCTCCACCCACTACAGAAAACTACAGGAGGGGTGGAGACAAGACCCGTCCCCCTGCACAAGGAGAGAGAGCAGAGCTATGGGAGGGGCCCAGCAGGCTCCACCCACTACATAAAACTACTTGAGGGGGCGGAGACAAAAGCAGTCCCCCTGCTCAATGAGAGAGGGCAGCAGTGAGCAGTCTTTATTACAGGAAGTCTCACACTGGATTACTGCACAGATCTGGAAGAAATACACAAATCTCATTGAGTTTCAAGAAGGATACAAATGATGAATGGATTTATACAATATTTGCTGATCCCCGGATTCAGCTTTAATAATCAACTCTCTATTTAACCACTTCAATACCACGATATAGCCGAAAGATGGTTACTGCTCGGTTGTCCAGTTCTGGGAGGGCAATCATAGACCCAAAGCACAGAAACCTGCCCCCCTGGGGTGCGCAATGGGTGCGCCCTTTGACTGCTGTGTCCTTCAGACACAGCTGATCACCGATCGGGGTAAAGGGCCAATCGCAGCTGATCACAGAGTAAACAGACTTTACAATTAACAGCATTCCTTTCCTCACACACTGGGTTTGACTGCAGCTCTGCATAGTAACCAATCAGCTTCCAGGTTTTATTGACAAAGCTTAATTGAACAAGCTGAAGTTAGAAGCCGATTGGAAAACCATGCACAGCTGCACCAGAATCTGAGCGCTCCAGATTTACTAATTCAACGCCACTGTGTCTGTGTGAGAAAAAGAGAGCCGATAACTGCCAAGGCTGTCACCACACTCCACAATCTTTACACTGATGATCAGTGCATCCCCATCAGTGCCAATTAGTCCCCTCAGCACACATTAGTGCAGCTTAGCAGTGCCCATCAGTGCTGCTTATGAGTGCCCATCAGTGTCATCCATCAGTGCCCATGAGTACCTCCTCATCAGTGCCCATCAGTGCAGCCTTATCAGTGCCACCTCATCAATGCCCATCAGTGCAGCCTCATCAGTGCCCATTGGTACAGCCTATCAGTGCCGCCTCATCAGTGTCCATTAGTGCTACCCATCAGTGCTGCCTCATCAGTGCCCATCAGTGCAGCCCATCAGTGCAACCCATTAGTGCCCATCAGTGCAGCCTCATCAGTGTCCATCAGTGCAGCCTATAAGTTCCCATCAGTGCAGCTTCATCAGTATCCATCAGTGCAGCCTATAAGGGGCCATCAGTGCAGCCTATAAGTGGCCATCAGTGCAGCCTCATCAGTGTCTATTAGTGCAACCCATCAGTGCAGCCTCATCAGTGTAGCCTATAAGTGCCCATCAGTGCAGCCTCATCAGCAAAATTCTATAACAGAAACTAAGAAAAAATAATGTTTGGTCTTTTTTCGTTTGTTTATCAAAAAATTAAAACCCCAGTGGTGATTAAATACCACCAAAGGAAAGTTCTATTTGTGTGAAAAAATGATAAAAATTTAATATGGGTACAGTGTTACATGACCGTGCAATTGTCATTTAAAGGGCGACAGCGCTGAAAGCTGAAATCTGGCTTGGGCAGGAAGGGGGTGAAAGTGTCCCTGTAACAGAACATATACTCACCTGCTGAACCTTCCCTCTGTTTCGGTGCTGCAGTCTTGGTAAGGCGTTTCAGTATGGGGAGTGTTGAAAGTCTGGGCCCTCAGAGCCCTGGGTCATTATTGTGTGCTGTGGTGACAATGGGGCCGAAGGATGTCACCACAGTACATTCAGGGGGACTCAGGCACCCCGACACTCCCAGAAGCATTTAATGGTTAAGAGTCTTACCAAGGCTGCAGCCAGGGCCGTCTTTACCGCAGGGCAAACGGGGCACCTGCCCAGGGCCCTGCCATTGTTGGTGGCCCAAAGCTTTTTCAGCTGAGTTCCTCCACTTCTGAGATCCGGCTCTGGCTGCTGAACTGCCCGCTACTGTCACTTGTAAATACCGAAGCGCTTCTTCTGTATTTACAAGTGACAGTGCTCTCCTCCCGGTTGCGGTTTAGAATCCTCTCTCTGCTCTACAAAACGCATTGTCTATTTCTATGCGAGAGCAGAGGGGGGAAGAGCGGGGGATATACACAGGCAGAAGCTTCTCCATGGACATGCGGTGAGTTACAGCTTCTCTTCTGCAGCCCCACTCTGATGTTAATTAAGTGATCGGAATGCTCGGTATTGAAAGGGGGATTGATGATAGAGGAATGCCCTGTATTAATGGGGGTGAGTTCCAAACTGGAATCTGGGGGCAAAATAGCTCTGTGCTTGGGAGGGGGTGACTTGGATGTACAAAGCTCACCCCTCAATTTTGCACCCCATGCACAGCTCACTCCTCAATCCTGCGCCCCATACACAGCTCACCCCTCAATCCTGCACTCCATGAACAGCTCACCCCTCAATCCTGCACCCCATACACAGCTCACCCCTCAATCATGCACCCCGTACACAGCTCACCCCTCAATCATGCACCCCGTACACAGCTCACCCCTCAATCATGCACCCCATACACAGCTCACCCCTCAATCCTGCGCCCCATACACAGCTCACCCCTCAATCCTGCACTCCATGAACAGCTCACCCCTCAATCCTGCACCCCGTACACAGCTCACCCCTCAATCCTGCACCCCGTACACAGCTCACCCCTCAATCCTGCACCCCGTACACAGCTCACCCCTCAATCCTGCACCGCGTACACAGCTCACCCCTCAATCCTGCACCCCGTACACAGCTCACCCCTCAATCCTGCACCCCGTACACAGCTCACCCCTCAATCCTGCACCCCGTACACAGCTCACCCCTCAATCCTGCACCCCATACACAGCTCACCCCTCAATCCTGCACCCCATACACAGCTCACCCCTCAATCCTGCACCCCGTACACAGCTCACCCCTCAATCCTGCACCCCATACACAGCTCACCCCTCAATCCTGCACCCCATAAACAGCTCACCCCTCAATCCTGCACCCCGTACACAGCTCACCTCTCAATCCTGCACCCCGTACACAGCTTACCCCTCAATCCTGCACCCCGTACACAGCTCACCCCTCAATCATGCACCCCATACAAAGCTCACCCCTCAATCCTGCACTCCATGAACAGCTCACCCCTCAATCCTGCACCGCGTACACAGCTCACCCCTCAATCCTGCACCCCGTACACAGCTCACCCCTCAATCCTGCACCGCGTACACAGCTCACCCCTCAATCCTGCACCCCGTACACAGCTCACCCCTCAATCCTGCACCCCGTACACAGCTCACCCCTCAATCCTGCACCCCGTACACAGCTCACCCCTCAATCCTGCACCCCGTACACAGCTCACCCCTCAATCCTGCACCCCGTACACAGCTCACCCCTCAATCCTGCACCGCGTACACAGCTCACCCCTCAATCCTGCACCCCGTACACAGCTCACCCCTCAATCCTGCACCCCGTACACAGCTCACCCCTCAATCCTGCACCCCATAAACAGCTCACCCCTCAATCCTGCACCCCGTACACAGCTCACCTCTCAATCCTGCACCCCGTACACAGCTCACCCCTCAATCCTGCACCCCGTACACAGCTCACCCCTCAATCCTGCACCCCATACACAGCTCACCCCTCAATCCTGCACCCCATACACAGCTCACCTCTCAATCCTTCACTCCGTACACAGCTCTCCCCTCAATCCTGCACCTCGTACACAGCTCACCCCTCAATCATGCACCCCGTACACAGCTCACCCCTCAATCCTGCACCCCGTACACAGCTCTCCCCTCAATCCTGCATCTTGTACACAGCTCACCCCTCAATCCTGCACCCCGTACACAGCTCACCCCATAAACCTGCACCTCGTACACAGCTCACCCCATAAACCTGCTCTTCGTACACAGCATACCCCTCAATCCTGCACCTTGTACACAGCTCACCCCTCAATCCTGCACCCCGTACACAGCTCACCCCTCAATCCTGCACTCCGTACAAATGCTCACCCCTCAATCCTGCACCCCATACACAGCTCACCCCTCAATCCTGCACCCCGTACACAGCTCTCGCCTCAATCCTGCACCCTGTACACAGCTCACCCCTCAATCCTGCACTGCGTACACAGCTCTCCCCTCAATCCTGCACCCCGTACACAGCTCTCCCCTCAATTCTGCACCTCATACACAGCTCACCCCTCAATCCTGCACCCCGTACACAGCTCACCCCTCAATCCTGCACCCCGTACACAGCTCACCCCATAAACCTGCTCCTCGTACACAGCATACCCCTCAATCCTGCTCCTCGTACACAGCATACCCCTCAATCCTGCACCTCGTACACAGCTCACCCCTCAATCCTGCACCCTGTACACAGCTCACCTCTCAATTCTGCACTCCATACACAGCTCACCCCTCAATCCTGCACCCCATACACAGATGACCCCTAAGCCCTGCACTCTGTACACAGCTCCCCCCTCAATCCTGCACTCCATACACAGCTCACCCCTAAACCCTGCACTCCATACACAGCTCGCCCCTCAATCCTGCACTCGGTACATAGCAAACCTCATAACCCTGCACTGTATACTTAGCTCACCCCTCCACACTCCCCTACTGCAGGCGGCATTACTAGTAATTTATTCCTGGCAGCCTGTCTTCGGGGATACTGCTCCTATTGAGCTCTGTTCCTAGCTGCACTCAGTTAACCTTCATAGCTCTGCTCATTGCTAATAGCAAGTTCTAGGAGTTTTCTGTCTATTGGCGGGTCCCCTCAACTCCCTAGTCCATGGTGTGCAGGCAGTGAGGAGATGATGTGCTGTGACCTCTGGCAACCAATAGATAAGTGGTAATAATGCACAGTAACCTCTAACAACCAATCACTGAGCGTTAATAATGTGCAGTAACCTCTAGCAACCAATCAGTGAGTGGTAAGCATGTAACCTCTAGCAACCAGTCAGTGAGCGGTAAGCATGTATCCTCTGGCAACCAGTCAGTGAGCGGTAAGCATGTATCCTCTGGCAACCAGTGAGCGGTAAGCATGTAACCTCTAGCAACCAATGAGTGAGCGGTAAGCATTTAACTTCTAGCAACTGAGGATGTGCAGTAACCTCTAGCAACCAATCAGTTAGCAGAAATGCTGTGCTGTTACCTCTAGCAACTTATTGATGAGTTGTAATGTGTGCTGTAACCTCTAGCATCCAGTCAATGAGCAGTAATGATATGCTGTAACCTCTGGCAACCAATCACAATTGCTGCCTGACCTGCATTTGAGTCTAGCTTCTAGAGTGAGGGGGGGCTAAGGAAATGTTTGCCCGGGGTTCCAATCAATATTAACCACTAGCTGCCCGCCCACTGTCATATGAAGGCGGGACGAGGCAGCTCTCGTTCTGGGCCGCTGTCATATGACGTGATTGCTTCCCGGGCCACTAGGGTACCTGTGATTGCCCAGTAACTGAGCAGGACCGTGGATATGTGTGTGTAAACACACAGATCCACGTCCTGTCAGAGGAGAGGAGACCGATGGTGTGTCCCTTGTACATAGGGACACCGATTGGTCACCTCCCCCAGTCAGTCTCCTCCCCCCACAGTTAGAATCACTCCCAGGATACACATTTAACCCCTCGATCACCCCCTAGTGTTAACCCCTTCCCTGCCAGTCACATTTACACAGTAATTAGTGCTTTTTTTATAGCATGGATCGCTGTATAAATGTGAATGGTCCCAAAAATGTGTCAAAAGTGTCCGATAAGTCCGTCGCAATATCGCAGTCATGATAAAAATCGCAGATCGCCGCCATTACTAGTTTTGCGCAAACCAATCAATATACACTTACTGCGATATTTTTTTTTTTTTACCAAAAATATGCAGAATAATATATATCTGCCTAAACTGAGGAAAAAATTTGTTTTAAAAAAAAATTGGATATTTATTATAGCAAAGTAAACAATATTGTGTTTTTTAAAACTTGTCCCTCTTCTTTTCTTTATAGCACAAGAAATAAAAAACGCAGAGGTGATCAAATACCACCAAAAGAAATCTCTATTTGTGGGGAAAAAATTATAAAAATTATAATTTGGGTACAGCGTTGCATGACCGCGCAATTGTCATTCAAAATGCGCCAGCGCTGAAAGCTGAAAAATGCCTTGGGCAGGAAGGGGGTAAAAGTGCCCAGTATTGAGGTGGTTAAAGATGGCCCTGGCTGCAGCAGGCAGTAGACATAGGTTGCTAGAGAGATAATTTGAATTCCCTATTGCAGGGAACCTTTTCCTAATCAGGGGCCCTTTAGGAAAAAAAACATGAGTCCATGTAATTGTCACTATATAGGCTGCAATGTAATAGCTGTGTAAATCCCTCCTTCTATTGGTTTACCAATTTATTGTGACCCCCTGGGCTTTGGTTGAGCTTGTATTATGCAAATGAGGAGCTCTCTGAATCCCAGCGCCGGGAAAGATTTAGTGTATGTGCCGCCGTGACTGACAGCATCTCAGTGAAGTGAGGCAGAGAGAACTGGAGGGTTTTCCAAAACTGTTCTCCCAACTATTCCTGATAGAGAAGGTCCGGTAGAGATGACCTGCTAACACTCGCTGGGACCTGAGCTGTTAGAAATTTAAATTGTCAGGAAATGTTTATTATTATTATTATTAAAAATAATAATATATAAACTTTTCTTATTCATTATTAACCACTTAAGCCCCGGACCAATTTGCAGCCAAAGGACCAGGCCCCTTTTTGCGATTCGGCACTGCGTCGCTTTAACTGACAATTGCGCGGTCTTGCGACGTGGCTCCCAAACAAAATTGGCGTACTTTTTTTCCCACAAATAGAGCTTTCTTTTGGTGGTATTTGATCACCTCTGCGTTTTTTATTTTTTGCGCTATAAACAAAAATAGAGCGACAATTTTGAAAAAAATTCAATATTTTTACTTTTTGCTATAATAAATATCCCCAAAAAATATATAAAAAAACATAGTTTTTCCTCAGTTTCCGCCGATACGTATTCTTCTACATATTTTTGGTAAAAAAAAATCGCAATTAGCGATTATTGATTGGTTTGCGCAAAAGTTATAGCGTTTACAAAATTGGGGATAGTTTTATAGCATTTTTATTATTTTAATTTTTTACTAGTAATGGCGGCGATCAGCGATTTTTATTGTGACTGCGACATTATGGCGGACACATCGGACATTTTTGACACATTTTTGGGACCATTGTCATCTTATACAGCAATCAATGCTATTTAAATGCACTGATTCCTGTGTAAATGACACTGGCAGTGAAGGAGTTAACCACTAGGGGGCGGGGAGGGGTTAAGTGTGTGTGTGTGTGTTTTTTTTAACTGTAGGGGGCGTGGCTTGGCGTCTGACATCACTGATCGTCGTTCCCTATAACAGAGAACAGACGATCAGTGTCAGTCGTACAAGGAAGCACAGGGAGAGGTTTGTTTACACAGACCTCTCCTCGTTCTTCAGCTCTGTGACCCGATTGCGGTACACCAGCGGCGATCGGGTCCGCTGGTCCCGCGGCCTCGGAGCTCAGGACCAGGACGCGAGTGCGGGCTATTAAAGGGCCACATACAGGTACGTGATTGTGCCCAGCCGTGCCATTCTGCCGACGTATATCGGCGTGAGGCGGTCCTTAATCGGTTAAACGAATAGCCAGTTTAGCTTTCATACCTGTACACCCCCCATGGATCAGAGTATTTTCACATTCCTGCCTTGAGCCTACTGATCGGACAATAACTTTGTCTTTATTAAAGCGATATTAAACCCAAAAGCAAACATTTTATTATTATTATTATATTGCAGCTTTCCAATTCTTAGATGTGATGAGTTTATTTTTTTTTTTTTTTTTTTTTTTTTTTAGGCTTTCTTTCTACTTGCTTATGGTGATCAAGCCAGCAAGTCTGTTGTTTTTTTTTTTTCAAAAAAAAAACAAGCTCTCCAGAAAGATGTATCATTTTGTATGGGTGGGACAAATCATTTAACACTGACAGGGGTGCTTACAATGATCAGCTTTTATTTAATAATGTAAAACCTTTATCTCAAAAGAAAAAAAAATGATTATAAAGTGTGAGCTGGAGCTTGGCCTCAGTTTGCTAGTGTATTTAAAATGGCACTGATTCTTCTAGTAATATGAAGTAATGCAAAATAATAATAATAAATAAATAAATAAATATATATATATATATATATATATATATATATATATATATATATATATATATATATATATACACACACACACACACACACACACACACACATCTCACAAAAGTGAGTACACCCCTCACATTTTTGTAAATATTTTATTCTATCTTTTCATGTGACAACACTGAAGAAATGACACTTTGCTACAATGTAAAGTAGTGAGTGTACAGCTTGTATAACAGTGTAAATTTGCTGTCCCCTCAAAATAATTCAACACACAGCAATTAATATCTAAACCGCTGGCAACAAAAGTGAATACACCCCTAAGTGAAAATGTCCAAATTGGGCCCGATTAGCCATCTTCCCTCCCCTGTGTCATGTGACTGGTTAGTGTTACAAGGTTTCAGGTGTGAATGGGGGGGCAGGTGTGTTAAATTTGGTGTTATCGCTCTCACTCTCTCATACTGGTCACTGGAAGTTCAACATGGCACCTCATGGCAAAGAACTCTCTGAGGATCTGAAAAAAAAAATTGTTGCTCTACATAAAGTTGGCCTAGGCCAGTGATGGGGAACCTTGGCACCCCAGATGTTTTGGAACTACATTTCCCATGATGCTCAAGCACTCCGCAGTGTAGTGGAGCATCATGGCATATGTAGTTCCAAAACATCTGGGGTGCCAAGGTTGGCCATCACTGGCCTAGGCTATAAGAAGATTGCCAAGACCCCAAAACCATGAATGCCAACATGTACTGTGACATAATGAAGCAGAGCATGATCTCCTCCCTTCAGAGACTGGGGCGCAGGGCAGTATTCCAACGACCCCAAACACACCTCCAAGACAACCACTTCCTTGCTAAAGAAGCTGAGGGTAAAGGTGATGGACTGGCCAAGCATGTCTCCAGACCTAAACCCTATTGAGTATCTGTGGGGCATCCTCAAGCGGAAGGTGGAGGAGCGCAAGGTCTCTAATATCCACCAGCTCTGTGATGTCATCATGGAGGAGTGGAAGAGGACTCCAGTGGCAACCTGTGAAGCTCTGGTGAACTCCATGCCAAGAGGGTTAAGGCAGTGCTGGAAAATAACTTTACAAATATTGACACTTTGGGCCCAATTTGGACATTTTCACTTAGGAGTGTACTCACTTTTGTTGCTAGCAGTTTAGACATTAATGGCTGTGTGTTGAGTTATTTTGAGGGGACAGCAAAATGACACTGTTATACAAGCTGTACACTCACTATTTTACATTGTAGCAAAGTGTAATTTCTTCAGTGTTGTCACATGAAAAAAAAGAATAAAATATTTACAAAAATGTGAGGGGGGTACTTACTTTTGTGAGATACTCTATATTATAACCCTTGGTCTTCCTAATGCAACACTAAAAAAAATTATGAACAAAAGGAATTTGAACTATTTATGGTTAGACAAATAGAATTTATAAAGAAATCAGGAAAATAATAAAGGGAAGAAGGAGATAACCAGTTGTCAGTTGGGATTGGCTGTGTAAATGCAGTAGATGTAGGAGCTGCTGCTGTAATAAAAGGGATCAACTGAAAAAGTTTATAATGCTTTATAAACATTGATCAGATGGGAGATAGAGAGACACAAAGTAACTTTGTTTATAAACATTGATCAGACAGGAGATAGAGAGATACAAATAACATTGTTTATAAACATTGTTCAGGCAGGAGATGGAGAGATACAAAGTAACATTGTTTATAAACATTGTTCAGACAGGAGATGGAGCGCTACAAAGTAACATTGTTTATAAGCACTGATCAGACAGGAGATAGAGAGATACAAAGTAACATTGTTAATAAACATTGATCAGCCAGGAGATAGAGAGACAGATACAAACTTACATATTGTTCAGACAGAAGATAGAGAGATGCACAGTGATATTGTTTATAAACATTGATCAGACAGGAGATGGAAAGATACAAAGTAACATTGTTTATAAACATTGATCAGATGAGAGATAGAGAGATACAAATTAACACTGTTTATAAACTATATGTAACTATTTATGTGTATGTTTTGGTTATAGGTTTATATTTTGGTTGTAGGATTATATTTTGGTTGTAGTTTTTCTGCAAAGAAGTTTAAAGGGGTTGTATGGGTTTGTTTTTCTTTTTTTTTTTTTTTTTTAAATAAAAACATGTTATACTTACCTCCACTGTGCAGTTCGTTTTGCACAGAGTGGCCCCGATCATCCTATTCTGGGGTCCCTCGGCGGCTGTCTCGGCTCCTCCCCACAATAGCTAACCCCCCTCTGGGAAGCTCTATCCCGAGGGGGTTAGCTTGCTGGCATGCTCCCTGTCATACACCCTGCATCCATAGACACAGCGTGTATGACTCGGTCCCGCTCCCCGGCGGGCCGTGTCATTGGATGTGATTGACAGCAGCGCGAGCCAATGGCTGCGCTGCTATCAATCTATCCAATCAACAGCCAGACTCCGCGGAGAAGAGGACGCTGGGGACGTGCACAGCAGGTGAACGGCCTTAGGTAAGTAAATGGGGGGGCTTGGGGGGGCCATCATTGCCAGGTGTTTTTTCACCTTAATGGATAGGATGCAAACCCTTTCATGACTACACCTATTTCTGACATTTGGTGTTTACAAGTTAAAATCCATATTTTTTGCTAGAAAATTACTTAGAACCCCCAAACATTATATATATTTTTAGCAAAGAATCTAGAGAATAAAATGGCGATTGTTGCAATATTTTATGTCACACAGTATTTGTGCAGCAGTGTTTTAAGCATAACTTTTGGGAAAAAGATACTTTCATGAATTTTAAAAAAACGAAACAGTAAAGTTAGCCCAATTTTTTTGTATAATGTGAAAGATGATGTTACGCCGAGTAAATAGATACCAAAACATGTCACGCTTTATAATTGCACGCACTCGTGAAATGGCGACAAACTACGGTACCTAAAAATCTCCATTTTAAAAATGTTTTACGGTTACCAGGTTAGAGTTACGTATGCGTTTTCTTTGCTGCGGGAGCTCGCGGGGAAGGGGGCACTTTAAAAAAAAAGTGATAATTTTTATTGCTGTCACAAGGAATGTAAACATCCCTTGTGACAGTAATAGGCGGTGACAGGTACTCTTTATGGAGGGATCGGTGGTCTAAAAGACCCCGGATCCCTCCTTTGCGCTTCAAAGTATTCAGATCGCCGAAAACGGCGAATCTGAATACTGTATTTTTTTTTAAAAACTGGCACCATTGGCAGCCGAGTAAACCGAAAGTGTCGTTGTGACGTCACTTCCGTGTTTACATTCAGGAGCCTGGAACAAAGCCATTTCCGGCTTCGTTCCAGTCTGTCTCTAGGCGCCGGAAGTGACGCGTCTCAGATCGGAGCCAGGGCCGTTTTTTCCACTGGGCATGCTGGGCAGTTGCCCGGGGGCCCCACTTGTCTGGAGGGCCCCATCCAGGGCTGATCCTTAGCGTTGCAATCTGCTGCTTATATTGACTGACTGCACTGGTTGCTCACTTCGCCGGCCGGCATCAAGCTAGCAACCAGTGACCTCAATCAGAGGCAGAGGCCGCCCCAGCATTCATAGCGCACCGCGGCTGCCCCAGTGGCTAGTGAACAGGCTCCGCCCTACCTCTGCCATGTTCTTCAGACAGCATGGAGAGGGAGCGGAAAGACGGCCCTTGATAGCTGGCGCTGGCGCTGCCTTGCTGCTGTGAGTGACACACTGTACTGCACCAGGCCGGCGGCCTCAAGTAAGTCTAACAATGTCTATGTCTACTTAAGTAAGTTCAAGTTGTGCATCAAACACAGCCACTGTCTGTGCCCCTCAAAAGCTGCCACTGTGCCCATCAAACACAGCCACCGTGCCCATCAAATAGCCACTGTGCCCATCAAACAGCCACTTTGCCCATCAAAGCTGCCACTGTGCCCATCAAAGATGCCACTGTGCCCATCAAACACTGCCACTGTGCCCATCACACACAGCCACTGTGCCCATCACACACAGCCACTGTGCCCATCAAACACAGCCACTGTGCCCATCAAAAGCTGCCACTGTGCCCATCAAAAGCTGCCACTGTGCCCATTAAACGCTGCCACTGTGCCCAAACGCTGCCGCTGTGCCCATCAAACGCTACCACTGTGCCCATCAATCTCGTGTTATATTGTCCAAACGTTGTGTTAATGTTTAAACACTGATTTTGTTGGAAGTACCAATAAATATAGCCTTATTAATAATTCGCATTTTTATTCTCGTGCGTGATCGTGTAGACAGGGCCCCAGTGCACTGTATTGCCCGGGGGCCTATAATGCTCTTAAGATGACCCTGATCGGAGCTCCCGGTGGGACGGGACGCCCGGTAAGAGCGGTGGGAGGCGGCGGGAGGGGGGATGTCCCATCAGTTGTTATAACTGGAAAGCCGATCGCCGGCTCTAGAAAACGGTACCGGGATGATGTCTGCAGCTGGAGGCATCATCCCGGTATAACCCCCGAAAGCTGAGTACGCATATCTGCGTACACTTGGCGGGAAGGGGTTAAGGTGAAAAAACACGAACCTTTACAACCCCTTTAAGTTCTGTGGCGATCTTTCACACAAATGTAGTTAAGCCACGTTCTTCTGGCATGCTGGGATTTGCAGTTCCCCAGCAGCTTCTGTGCAACCCATTTCTGTTGGATCTTTGCTCTCCATTGATTTCCTTTCATGTTGCTCCTCTGAACAGCGCTCTCTCCTCTTTGAATGCCAAGTCTTCTGGAGCTCAGGAAAAATGTACATAGCTGTCATCACAGGCACTCTCACTGACCGGGACATCTGTGTGATCAGACACTTGAACCGTCCTACAGAGAATATGGATGGAATCCCATCACTGCATTAATACTATCAACCCAGCTTCTGATGTCTGCATGTACTCCCACTATCCACTGCTGATCTGAAGCAGCTGAAGGATATGGCTAATAGGATAAGGCATTAAAAATAATGGGGAACCTCCCTTCCTCTGGCAGTTACACCTGCTTTGCCATATTCCGTTTTGCGTGCGTTCTTTACACACCTTGCTAAGAACATGCATTGTGATGCCAAACAGTACTGCACACGCCATTATTTGGATGGGCAGCACATAGTAGTGCACTGCAATGCACACCTGTCACAATGTTGCAAGATGCGTTGGGGCTGCCATTGGAATGGCACCATATCGCACCAACGCATGTAACACAAGTTGCTGCAACACTAAAACGTGAATGTGCAATGTCAGTGCAGACACCTGCTTGGATGACAGGAGGTGGCACCAATACATATTAACCTGAGGTCAACCAATTATTGGGTGGACAGCCAATCAGAGAGATGACATTGATCAGAGATGACAAAGGGCAGATCCTGTGATGTAAACAGAAGCCGATTACCGGCTCATGTAAAAGGCACATCGGTTCCACACACCGACAGCCACTGCTGCTAAGCAGTGCCCACCAGTGCCACCTACCAGTGCCCATCAGTGCTGCCAATCAGTTCCTCATAATCAGTGCCACCTATCAGTGCCATATACCAGTGCACATCAGTGCCCATTAGTGCCACCTATCAGTGCAGCCTTATTAGTGCCTCCTGATCAGTGCCCATCAGCGCTAACTTATTAGTGCCCATCAGTGCCACCTATCAGTGTAGCCTCATCAGTCCCTCCTGATCAGTGCCCATCAGTGTCACCTTATTAGTGCCCATCAGTGCAGCCTATCAATGCCCATCAGTGCCGCCTCATCAGCGTACACCAATGAAGAAGAAAAATTATAACAAACTATGAAAACGTTATTTTTTTTAATTTTCTGTCTTTTTTTGCTTGTTTAGCAAAAATAAAAATAAAACAGCAGTGATTAAATACTACCAAAAGAAAGCTCTATTTGGGGGAATTAAAAAAAAAATACCATTGGGCTACAGTGTAGCATGACCGCGCAAAGTGTTCTTTAAAGTGTGAGAGCGCTAAAAACTGAAAATTGGCCATGGCAGGAAGGGAGTGAAAGTGCCCAGTAAGCATTGCATATTTGTATATATTTGGTAAGAAATCACCGTAGCGTAACCAGTTCCTGCTTGGCCAATAGCAGATTGATAGGCGGTGGTTTTGTTATCCTGACTGGATGTCATATGTCAGGATGCGCCGATCGCACAGGCGCATGGCCAAGCCGGGACCACATGACCACTGTAACCAATCACAGTAGGTTACATGACAGTTGAACACAATAGATGGCTTCCTTTCATGCCATTTATTGGATACAACCGTGTTGTTAGCTGCGATTGGTCTGTGTGATCACATGGTACAGAAACCGAGCAGTAATGTGGCGCGCATAGCATGCCATGGTGAACAGTGCATGTGGCAGAATTGTGAGTGTTCTGCACGGAATGGGGGGGGGGGGGGTCAGACATAATGTACAATATGCAGGGGTCAGATATGTGCTGGGGAGAGGGCTAGTGCTAGCAGGGGGTGGGGGAGATAGATATGTGCTGGGGAGATTCTATGGGAGGGGAGAGGGCTAGTGTTGGGGGGGGGCGTGAGATATGTGCTTGTAAAGTGAATACTAAAGGGCTGATAGGATATTAAAATACAGTGGTGTGAAAAAGTGTTGACCCCCTTCCTCATTTCCTGTTCCTTTGCATGTTTGTCACACTTAAGTGTTTCGGAACATCAAACCAATTTAAACAATAGTCAAGGACAACACAAGTAAACACAAAATGCAATTTGTAAATGAAGGTGTTTATTATTAAAGGTGAAAAAAAATCCAAACCATCATGGCCCTGTGTGAAAAAGTGATTGCTCCCTAAACCTAATAACTGATTGGGCCACCCTTAGCAGCAACAACTGCAACCAAGCCTTTGCGATAACGTGCAATGAGGCTTTTACAGCGTCCTGGAGGAATTTTGGCCCACTCATCTTTGAAGAATTGTCCTAATTCAGTTACATTAGAGGGTTTTCGAGCATGAACGGCCTTTTTAAGGTCATACCACAACATCTCAATAGGATTCAGGTCAGGACTTTGGCTAGGCCACTCCAAAGTCTTCATTTTGTTTTTCTTCAGCCATTCGGTGGTGGACTTGCTGGTGTGTTTAGGATCATTGTCCTGCTGCAGAACCCAAGTTCGTTTCAGCTTGAGTACACAAACAGATGGTCGGACATTCTCCTTCAGGATCTCTTGGTAGACAGCAGAATTCATAGTTCCTTTTATCACGGCAAGTCTTCCAGGTCCTGAAGCAGCAAAACAGCCCCAGACCATCACACTACCACCACCATATTTTACTGTTGGTATAATGTTCTTTTTCTGAAATGCAGTGTTCCTTCTACGCCAGATATACTTGGACACACACCTTCCAAAGAGTTCCACTTTTGTCTCATCAGTCCACAGAATGTTGTCCCAAAAGTCTTGGGGATCATCAAGATGTGTTGTGGAGAAATTGAGACGAGCTTTGATGTTCTTTTTGCTCAGCAGTGGTTTTCTCCTTGGAACTCTGCCATGCAGGCCATTTTTGCCCAGTCTTTTCCTGATGGTGGAGGCATGAACGCTGACCTTAACTGAGGCAAGTGAGGCCTGCAGTTCCTTGGACGTTGTTGTGGGGTCTTTTGTGACCTCTTGGATGAGTCGTCGCTGCGCTCTTGGGGTAATTTTGGGCGGCCGGCCACTCCTGGGAAGGTTCACCACTGTTCCATGTCTTCGCCATTTGTGGATAATGGCTCTCACTGCGGTTCGCTGGATTCCCAAAGCTTTGGAAATGGCTTTATAACCCTTTCCAGACTGATAGATCTCAATTACTTTCTTTCTCAATTGTTCCTGAATTTCTTTGGGTCTCGGCATGATGTGTAGCTTTTAAGGATCTTCTGGTGGACCTTACTGTGTCAAGCAGCTCCTATTTAAGTGATGCCTTGATTGTGAACAGGTGTGGCATCAGGCCTGGGTGTGGCTAGAGAAATTGAACTCAGGTGTGGACAACCACAGTTATAGTATGTTTTAACAAGGGGGGCAATCGCTTTTTCACACAGGGCCATGATGGTTTGGATTTTTTTTCACCTTTAATAATAAACACCTTCATTTACAAATTGCATTTTGTGTTTACTTGTGTTGTCCTTGACTATTGTTTAAATTGGTTTGATGTTCCGAAACACTTAAGTGTGACAAACATGCAAAGGAACAGGAAATGAGGAAGGGGGCAAACACTTTTTCACACCACTGTATTTAAATTTAGAAAACCAAATAAAATAGATAAGATGACCAAATGATATGCTGCACCATTGAAGTGTGTCCTACCCTTAAAAGAATATGAAAAATAAATACTAGAGTATAAATAGTGCGCAATATCAACCTTAATCTATTTAGATAAATAGGTGATGTTAAAAGAATAAATATGACAAGTATTGTGATAAAATATATAAGTGCAAAAAAATATATTCCAAGTTACAATAGGGTTGTAACCAATTTATAAATAAATACACAATGTGTTTCAAAATAGATACAATGTGTTTCAAATAAATAAATAAAGTGCTTCAAAGTGTGAATAAAAACAAGTAATCCTTAATGTGCTATAATGTTTCAAAAAAGATTTCCAGTGTATGCCAATGATGCATATGGGGATATGTAAATCCCAGAAACCAATACAGGCTTGACCTGATAAAGTGGCCGATTAATTAATTAATAGCCGCCGATTAATTAATATATTAATCCCTTAGGTAATACCAGTCCATTAAATGAGTATATAATTAAATAAACAAAATTCACTGATGACTCTTCACATCCACCAATGATAAGAAATCCGGGAGACATTTAACAGTGCAAGGAAAAAAAAAGGACTTTCCTTAATGCTGGAAATGTGGGGCTTTTTTCCTTTATAATTCCTCCTGATGTCTTGCTCCGGTATGACATGAAAAAAAAAATGACAGAACAAAAACCATTGCGCAGCGCTCTACTCAAACCTCAAAAAAAGAGATCTCAGGGGGTTGCCTACAGCTATTCAACTCACATTTACTCTGTGGGTATTGGCGCATTCAAATCCCGCTAATGATCAGGCTCAAAGACGGGGCTGTCAGCCCTTTCCTCCTCACTGTGCTGTGCTTAGCAGCGTCACTCGGGCTCCTCCTCCCGACGCGTATCGTCACAGGTCACGTGACTTTCTCAAGGGAAATTTCTTTCCATGTGCTAGCTGTACCTGAAGAATTGTGCTGTAGGGAGAAGGAGTATCTAAATTGTCCCAAACCATGCAAGAATCTTTTTCCTGGGCATCCCATAAATCCCTTAACCCCCATACAAATTCTAATCCCTCAATAAAAATACAAAAACAAAGCTGATTGACTTGTCCATTGTCTTGGAGTGTCTGGAAGTGAATGCCGGGCTGGGCAGGGTGTCAGGTGGGCCACATCACTCAGCAGTCCCTACGGGGGTAACGCTACATATGTATATGTATATGTGTGTATATATATATATATATATATATATATATATATATATATAACAAAGAAAATCCTGATCACTTCCCCAGAGTAGTACAATGTTACTATGATAACATTATATTGCTCTGTGTTAAAAAAAAAAGTAATAAAAAAATGAAAATAAGAAAATGTGAAAGAAAAAGATACATTTTTGTATTTTATGTTTGTACTGTCACTAGTTAGTGTCCCCGAATACCGCCAGACCCACTCTATGATAACGCTGTACTGCACTGGTGACAGTATATAAAAACAAACAAAAAAAAAACCCCAAAAAATGTTTTCTTTTTTTTTATTATTTCTTTTCCAAAAAAATTGTGACAAAAAATAACTTCAAAAAACTTGCCATGCCTCTTACTAAATACCTTCCTGTCTACTTTCCAAAAAAAAGGGGTCATTTGGGGGGTATTTGTACTGTCCTGGTGCTTTTGGGCCTCAAGAAATTAGATGCATCAGAATTGATCGATTTTCAGATATATATTCCATAGTTTGTGGACTCTATAACTTTCCCACAGACTAAATAATATTCACTGATTTGTCTTATTTGCACAAAGAAATGTAGCAGAATACACTTTGACCTAAATTTATGAAGAACAATTATTTATTTGCAACATTTTGGAACAGAAACAAAGAAATTAATAAAAAAAATAAAAAATCTGTCTTTTTTTTGTTTATTTAGTAAAAAAAAGTTAAATAAATCCAGTGGTGATTAAAGACCACCAAATAAAAAGCTCTATGTGTGTGAACAAAATGATACAATTTTAATTTGGGTACAGTGTGAGTTAAATAGTTAGTCAGGTTGAAAAAAAGACACAAGTCCATCTAGTTCAACCATAAACAAATAAAAAATAAATAAAATAAAAAATATCATACAATCCCATATACCCAATCCTATACCCACGGTGACTGAGTAATTGTCATTCAAAGTGTGACAGCAATGAAAGATGAAAATTGGCCTGGGCAGGAAAGGGGTGAAAGTGCCCAGTAATAAATAATTCAGGAAAGTTGTATTGTGATATATTTCCTCGAGCGTCTGCACTAAACCAATATTGTTTATTAAGTTATTTTATATTTGCCATAACGGCTGGAGGCATTTGTATCTAAATTCTATTTATAACCCCCTTTTATGAATAATTTATAATTCACAAAGCCCCTTCATTAGAATCCATTACATTGTTTTTTTTACATGTAACACCACAACCTTTCAACGGTCCCGATGTGAGGCGCTTCCAATTGTGCTTTATAATCAATTTCTGCGAGCTTGGATGAGCTTATTCGGATGCCTGCACCTGATCAGTCTTGTGGACTGCAGGGGATACAGCAGGTTTTATAGTGCTTTGAGCGGTGATTCAGGTTCTGTAAGCAAGGGTGACAACGTAGGTGCACAAGCGGGAGACAGGGACACAACGTTGTCACCCGGTAACAGCACAACCTTAATTAAGGACCGGGTTTATTTTTCAGATTCAGTGTTTACAACAGTGGCGGTGCGTGCATAGAGGGCGCAGGAGCGCCGCCCCCCCTCTCCTGCACCGCTCTATCACCAATAGATAGATTCATGCATTGCATGAATCTATCTATTGTCGCCGCTGCCGCCCCCTATTCAGGTGTCCGGCCCCTGATCGGGCGCCGGGCATCTGAATTACAGTGGGGGGGGGGGGTGTTGCTGGAAGCGCCCCTATTAGAGCTGTAGGGGACCTTATTAGAGCGGTGGGCTCTAATAGGCTTCCCTAAGTGTAAACAGCAGGCGCACGGCTGTGCGTTCGCTGATTACACAGTATTGTACAGTACAGTACACAGTACAGGCCTCTCAGCCAATCAGGTTGCCAGGTCTGTTACCTGTCACCTGATTGGCTGAAGTCACAGGCGCTGTGATTGGACGCTAGGCGTCCAATCACCTAGCGTCCAATCACAGCAGAAGAAGACAGGAGGAGCGCGGGAGAAGACATCCGACGGAGACACCGCTCGTCGCCTGACGCCGTCACCAGCTGCACACCGGGACAAGGTAAGTGCAGAGGGCAGGCAGGGGGCACAGTGGCAGCACTTGAGGGGCACAATGGCAGAACTTGGGGCACAGTGGCAGAACTTGGGGCACAATGGCAGAACTTGGGGCACAGTGGCAGAACTTGGGGCACAGTGGCAGAACTTGGGGCACAGTGGCAGAACTTGGGGCACAGTGGCAGCACTTGGGGCACAGTGGCAGCACTTGGGGCACAGTGGCAGCACTTAAGGGGCACAGTGGCAGAACTTGGGGCACAGTGGCAGAACTTGGGGCACAGTGGCAGAACTTGGGGCACAATGGCAGAACTTGGGGCACAGTGGCAGAACTTGGGGCACAGTGGCAGCACTTGGGGCACAGTGGCAGCACTTGGGGCACAGTGGCAGCGTTTGATGGGTACAGTGGCAGCGTTTGATGGGCACAGTGGCAGCGTTAAATGGGCACAGTGGCAGCGCTTAATGGGCACAGTGGCAGCATTTAATGGGCACAGTGGCAGCGTTTGATGGCACAGTGAGGCTGTTTGTTTGCGCCCCCCCAAAAATTTTGAGCACCAGCCGCCACTGGTTTACAAGTTAAAATAATTTTTTTTTTTTGCTAGAAAATTACTTAGAACCACCAAACATTTTATATAGATGTAGATAATATATATATATATATATATATATATATATATATATATAACACCCTAGAGAATAAAATGGCGGTCATTGCAATACTTTATGTCACACCATATTTGCGCAGCGGTCTTACAAGTGCACTTTTTTTTGGAAAAAATACACTTTTTTTAAATTAAAAAATAAGACATGACCTCTGTTTTCAGCTGCAAAGTGGGCTTACAGAGGTGGAAGTGAAGACTGCAGGGGGTGTGACAACAGGAGGCAGAGAAACAGCAGTACACTGATCTTCTCCATCAAGAGCTGTGCAGGGGAGCATGTCAGCATACGTCTTGGTCATTAGAGGACCGGCAGGCTGCGCATGGGGGTCTGTCAGCCAAAGTCTGATCATTGGAGGACAGGCAGGCTGTGCAGAGGGGCGTGTCAGCACAAGTCTTGGTCATTGGAGGACAAGCAGGCTCTGCGGGGGCTCTGTCAGCCCATGTCTGATCATTGGAGGACAGGCAGGCTGTTCAGGGGGAGTGTTAGCACAAGTCTTGGTCATTAGAGGACTGGCAGGCTGTGCAGGGGGGTCTGTCAGCCCAAGTCTTGGTTATTGAAGGACAAGCAGGCGATGCAGAGGGTGTGGCAGCCCATGTCTGATCATTGGAAGACAGGCCGGCTGTGCAGGGGGGGGGCGTGTCAGCACAAGTCTTGGTCATTGGAGGACAAGCAGGCTCTGCAGGGGCTCTGTCAGCCAAGAGTGGGCACAAAAGGACAGGCAGGCTGTGCAGGGGGCCGTGTCAGCACAAGTCTTGGTCATTGGAGGACAAGCAGGCGGTGCAGAGGGCGTGGCAGCCCAAGTCTGATCATTGGAGGACAGGCAGGCTGTGCAGGGGGGGGTGTCAGCACAAGTCTTGGTCATTGGAGGACAAGCAGGCATTGCAGGGGGGCGTGTCAGCCCAAGTCTGATCATTGGAGGAGAGGCAGGCTGTGCAGGGGGGGGGGGGGGTGTCAGCCCAAGTCTTGGTCATTGGAGGACAAGCAGGCGATGCAGAGGGTGTGGCAGCCCAAGTCTGATCATTGGAGGACAGGCAGGCTGTGCAGGGGGGCGTGTCAGCACAAGTCTTGGTCATTGGAGGACAAGCAGGCTGCGCATGGGGGTCTGTCAGCCCAAGTCTGATCATTGGAGGACAGGCAGGCTGTGCAGGGGGGCATGTCAGCACAAGTCTTGGTCATTGGAGGACAAGCAGGCAGTGCAGGGGGGCGTGTCAGCTCAAGTCTGATCATTGGAGGACAGGCAGGCTGTGCAGGGGGGTGTGTCAGCACAAGTCTTGGTCATTGGAGGACAAGCAGGCGGTGCAGGGGGCGTGTCAACCCAAGTCTGATCATTGTAGGACAGGCAGGCTGTGCAGGGGGGGGGGGGGTGTCAGCACAAGTATTAGCCATTGGAGGACAGCCAGGCTGTGCAGGGTGGCATGTCAGCACAAGTCTTGCTTATTGGCGGACAGGCAGGCTGTACAGATGGGGGTATCAGCACAAGTCTTAGCCATTGGAGGACAGGCAGGCTGTGCAGGGGGGGTATCAGCACAAGTCTTAGCCAGGACAGGCAGGCTGTGCTGGGAGGGTGGGGGTGCCAGCAAAAGTCTTGGCTATTGCAGGACAGTCAAGCTGTGCAGAGGGTGTGCCAGCAAAAGTCTTGGCTATTGCAGGACAGTCAAGCTGTGCAGAAGGGTGTGTCAGGACACGTCTTGGTCATTGGAGGACAGGCAGAGCCAGAAACCTGACCATACTGGCATGGATGTGCCACCATGCCTAGTGTGGTCAGTTTGAAATAGGAAATCAGGGAGACTGGCAGTATCAACATGTATTTTACACAAAGGAAGCAATAGAAAGAGAACAGGAGACTTTTTACATGGTACAGCAGACACATATCAGGAATATGAAATGATGGGTTAACATATTCTTTAACATGTTGAAGCTTCCATGAGATTTTAATGATCGGATTTATATTGTACAATAACACTTTGCACAGATTATGTTATTGCTGTGTAAATATTTTTCATCTTTTCAAAGTAGGAGTCTCTGTTGCATTTAATAATGAGATCCCGTATCTCTTTGCATTCTCATTAAAGGGATTCTTATCAGGAAAGCAGCCGGTGCGATTATTGGGCCTGAGCCGCGATAATAAATCTGCTCTTCATACTATCTCTGTAATAGGAACAGACTGGAAAAATATTGATGTTACCGGGTAAAAAGTATCCTTTGCCGTGACTTCACCACATCAAAGACGCGGCAACCATGCGGAGCAGAAGAGAGTGCTTGACATGTGTTTGTTCTTAGCGGCTCTGTTTTCTTCCGTTTCTATAATATCGGCAAAAAAACGGCGTTGGACCCAAAAAAACAGGAGGAATGAGCTTTTTAGATCTGGATTTTAGAGGACCAAGGTGGATTTGCCGCGGCACCACTCATAGAAACGGCGGTGCCCCCTCCCGCCACTTCCCAGTCATTCCCAAGCTTATCTGACCCATCGGTGAAGCCCAGGAACGATCAATGCTGCCGTTAGCTGGGTATGAAGAAAACTGACATCATCTTTCACATTATACAACAAAATTGGGGTAAATATTGTGTTTTTTTTTTTCTTTTATTCATTAAAGTGTATTTTTTGTCAAATTGCATTTGTAAGACCACTGCACAAATACTGTGTGACATAAAATATTGCAACGATCGCCATTTTATTCTCTAGGGTCTCTGCTAAAAATGAAAAAACACATGAGACCCCCGCCTGTGGAATGGAATTCCACATCCTTGCCGCTCTTACAGTAAAGAACCCTCTACGTAGTTTAATGTTAAATCTATTTTCTTCTACTTTTAATGAGTGGCTACGTTTCTTATTAAACTCCCTTCTGCGGAAAAGTTTTATCCCTATTGTGGGGTCACCAGTACGGTATTTGTATATTGAAATCATATCCCCTATCAAGCGACTCTTCTCCAGAGAGAATAAGTTCAGTGCTCGAAACCTTTCCTCATAACTAATATCCTCCAGACCCTTTATTAGCTTTGTTGCCCTTCTTTGTACTCGCTCCATTTCCAGTACATCCTTCCTGAGGACTGGTGCCCAGAACTGGACAGCATACTCCAGGTGCGGCCGGACCAGAGTCTTGTAGAGCGGGAGAATTATCGTTTTATCTCTGGAGTTGATCCCCTTTTTAACGCATGCCAATATTCTGTTTGCTTTATTAGCAGCAGCTTGGCATTGCATGCCATTGCTGAGCCTATCATCTACTAGGACCCCCAGGTCCTTTTCCATCCTAGATTCCCCCAGAGGTTCTCCCCCCAGTGTATAGATTGCATTCAGATTTTTGCCACCTAAATGCATTTTTTTACATTTTTCTACATTGAACCTCGTTTGCCATGTAGTTGCCCACCCCAATAATTTGTTCAGATCGTTTTGCAAGGTTTCCACATCCTGCGGAGAAGTTATTGCTCTGCTTAATATATATATATATATACATACAGTATATACAGCAGGTAAAATAAGTATTGAACACATCACCATGTTTCTAGCTAAATATTTTTCTAAAGGTGATATTGATATGAAATGGTCACCACATGTCGGTAACAACCCATGCAATCCATACATACAAAGAAACCAAAACAAATAGGTTCACAAATAAAGTTCTGTTTAATAAGATGGAATGACACAGAGAAAAAGTATTGACCGCATGAAGACAGGGAGGTGCAAAAAGGCATGGAAATCCAAGACAACAGCTGAAATCTATCAGTAATTAGAAAGCAATCCTGCCCCTTGTCAGTGCAAATTAATTTAAATTAATTAAAAAGGTGTCTCATTACCAAGGTGTCACACAAGAAACATCTCATGATGGGTAAAAGCAGAGAGCTCTATTAAGACCATCACAACCTTATTGTTGCAAAACATACTGATGGCATTGGTTACAGAAGGATTTCTAGGAATGTTCCAGTGAGCACTGTTGGGGCCATAATCCGGAAGTGGAAAGAACATAATTTCACCATAAACCTGCGACAACCAGGTGCTTCTCGCAAGATTTCTGACAGAGGAGTAAAAATAATTATCAGAAGAGTTGTCCAAGGGCCAAGGATCACTTGTGGAGAGCTTCAGAAAGACCTGGAATTAGCAGGTACATAATAAGTAATGCACCCGTCATGGCCTGTTTGTGTGCTCACCACTCCATTTGCTGCACAACATTTAGACAATTCTGTGAAATACTGGGAGAATATAGTCTGGTCAGATGAGACCAAAATGGAACTCTTTGGATGCCATAATACACCCCATGTTTGGGGGTCACATGGCACTGCACATCGCCCCAAAAACACCACCCATACCAACAGTGAGGTTTGGAGGTGGGAACATCATGGTGTGGGCGGGGCTGTTTTTTAGCATACGGTGCTGGCAAACTTCATATCGTTGAAGGAAGGAGGAATGGTGATAAAAATCTGCCATCTACCAGGATGATGAAGATGAAATAAGGGCGGACATCTCGGCATGACAATCATCCCAAACACAAAGCCAAGGAAACTCCCAATTGGTTTAGAAGAAAGAAAATAAAGCCGCTGGAATGGCCCAGCCAATCAATCTTTCTTTATTTTGTAAATAATGCAATGAGGACCCCCCTAAAAAAACATATTAAACCCTCATCCTCCTTGTATTTCGGGAGAAGCGGGAATCAGGGCCGCCGATAGGGGGGGAACAGCAGTCCTCCTGTAGGGGGCTCGGGAACACAGGGGGGCCCAAACAGCAGGGGGAATTGGTGTGGCGAGGTAATTACAGAAGGTGCCCTGTGCATCTCTCTGCAGAAGCTGAAAGACAGATTCTTTCCCCCCCCACTGGCTTTCAGTTGCTGCAGGGAGAGATGCAGGGCATTGTTCCTGTAATTGCTACCCCCACACTGATCCCCCCCTCCCTGTTCTGCCAGCTTCTGATTCCCCCGTGTGCCCCCTGTCACTGTGCCACCCCCCCCTTGGGTCCCTTCCCGCTATGCTACCAGCTTCCCCATCTTGCTGTCCCATGTGCAGGGCATGTATCAGGATGCAGAGCGGAGGAGGGGGCCGATAAATACTGTATGTCATTTACCGACTCCTTCCTTTTTTGAATGGACAAAGTGAGTGATCGGTACTGATCTCTTCTGTGTCCATTGATAACTGAGCATAGTAACCTGTGCTTCCTATGCTGTAGTTTCTGAATGGACATGAGCCTCTGTCTCCTGTTCATTCATCTTAGCTGAGGCTACAGAGAAAGGAACTGAAGAATCTGTCGCCACAATTCCTTTCTCTGCCTCAAAGGTGAAATGTGTCTGTTTAGACCCTAGACATGCCCGGTTCGTTTAGTTCCCAAATTAAAATTCAGACAAATTTTAGTTTTTCGGAAATGTGTATGTATCCAAAATTAGAATAGTACTGACTTTAAATGAATCCGAAATAACGAAAAAAAAAATTTGGATGAAATTTGAATAGTTTTCGAATCGTTTTCAAATTCTAAAACTTTTACATTTTCGAATAGTTTTCCAATTTCCAAAGAGAATGAAATAGAATAGAAAATAAAGGAATAGAATAGAAAAAAATATATATTTTCTATTCTATTCCTTTATTTTCTATTCTATTTTTATTCTCTTTGGAAATTGGAAAACTATTTGAATTCCAAAACGATTTGAAATTGATTCAAAAACTTTTAGAATCATTTAGAAAAATTCAAATCAATTTGAAAAAGAATAAACAAAAAGAATTCCAAAAATGAATTAAAACGAATGAAACAAATTTAACTAAACTAATTTATGTAAATAACGAATCGAAACAAATTTTTTTTTTTTGCTCTACACATGTCTATTAGACCCCTGATATCTCACCAATGTCCCCCCACCTGCCTACCAACAACATATGTATAAAAACTATTTAAACATTTTTAAAATAATAAAATGTAAAAAATCCTGAATTAGAATAGTACCGAATTTAAATGAATCCGAAATAACGAACATTTTTTTAGACAAAATTCGAAAAGTTTTCAAATCGTTTTCAAATTCGAAAAGTATTTGAATAGTTTTCAAATTCGAAAACTTTTCAATTTTCCAAGAGTTTTCCAATTTCTAAAGATAATAACATTTTTGAAAACGATTCGAATCGATCCGAAATCGAACTTGAAAAATTTTAATCGATTCGAATAAAAGAAACAAATTTCCAAAAATGAATTAAAACAAATGGAAAAAAATGTAACTAAATGAATCTATGTAAATAACGAATCGAAACAAAAATTTTTTTTTTTATTCTGCACATGTCTATTAGAACCCTGATATCTCACCAATGCCTGCCCACCAACAGCATATGTATAAAAACTATTTTAAAAACAATAACAAAATGTAAAAATCATTTTTTTAAATTGTAAAAAAATAATAATAATAATTTAAAAAAATGTAAAAAAAATAATAATTACATAAAATAATATTTTTTTTTTAAATAAAAAAAATTGTAAAAAAACTTTTTAAAAATCAAGGGCTAATTCACACATGTTCTCTGGCTCATACAGTGTGAATGTGAAGGGGGAGCCGTCTGTTACTCTATGAGGATGCAGCATGCTGTGTGAACACAGCCGCAGGTCCTAATTTAATAGGTGTGCAGGTGTGGGTGAATGGTCCTGAATGCACACTGTCAATGTTCGGGGGTCATACACCTGCAACCACACGCCTGAGGACCTGAGACTGTTTCTGTACAGCTGCAGCATCCTCATAGTGTAACATAGGCTGCTTGCACACTGCAATAGCCACATAAAAAAAATAAAAAAAATAAAAAGAAACACCAATTTCCAACGTACGGTCCACAGCACCTATGTGAATGAGCCCCATTTACACGCAGAATGTATCATTAACACTACAGTTTTATCTTTTACATTTAGCAGGAATTTTCTAAGTTATGTAATGTTTGTGTCCGCTAATAAGGATTTTAGTGTATTTTTAGTGTATTTTCCAAAACAAGCCCCCGCTCCTTTTTGGGTGACAAGCTTCACGTGATTTTTATAAGTGCGTTTTGGTGCGATTTCCAAGCAATTTTGGCATGCGTGCCCAAAACCCAAGAAGTACCTGAATGCAGGGGTGTACATAGAGCATTTGGCACCCAGGACGAATCTTATATCTGGCATGCCCCCCATCTGATACCCCCCATCTGATACCCCCCCATCTGATACCCCCCAACTGGCAATAATCTAAGTGAAATATCGCTGTGCGCACACTTACCACGGGGGTGCCTGTTTGCAGGACAAGAAGGTGTGGTATGATGCGCTTGTTGACAGTGGAAGAAAAGCGTGGTTCTGCAATGTGGTATGTACGCCAATAACAAGGACCAGGAAATGTGTCCGGAAATGCGTTCCAGTGGGCACTTCCTGCCGCCGTATGCGTCATTTCCCCTCCGTGGGCCGCCTTTGCAGGGAGGCCAAAGCTCCCTATGCTCGAAAAGGGATGCAGAACAGCTAAATAAACAGCGCCAGTCTGACAACCCCCCAATATGTGGCACCCATTGCAGACCTCCCCCCGATGATATGCCACTGCCTGGCTGTGCCACTCACTCGTAGTACTTTAATTTATCATGGTTCAGCGTAGACATGTGCAGAACGAAAAAACATTTTTGATTTGTTATTTGAATAAATTTGTTTAGTTGAATTGATTTAATTCGTTTTCGGAATTCGTTTTGGAATCGATTCAAATTTTTAGAATTTGAATAGTTTTGAAATTCGAAAAATTTTCTAATTTTAAAAGTTTTCGGATTTAAATAGTTTTCCAATTTCCAAAGAAAATAAAATAGAATAGAAAATAAAGGAATAGAATAGAAAAAATAAATAAATAAATAAAATCAAAAAAATCGAAAAATGAAAATTCGTCCGAATTTAAATTGGAACGAAATGAACCGCACATGTCTAGTCCAGCAGCAAGTTGTTAAATAGACTTTAGGGGTGCGCGCCTGTGTTGCTATGGCCAATTTTGTATATTGTCTTGATAGCAATAATATAATTAGGTTTGGTACGAGCATATGTTTACAGAGGCCCTTCCCCCTCCATTGATATGTAAATAAACCAGATGGATAGGCCTGGAGCTGAGCAGAGGAAGTTGGTGTATGCAGGGTGGGGCTTGGGGAGAGTGGGAAAGAGACATGTGTTTTGGGACAGAGGGAGAGTTGGGTTTGGAAGGACAAAGAGGAAAACATGGCTTCCAGAAGCTGGATAACTTTGGAGACGTTTTTGTGAGTTGGACTCTGACCAAGGAACTATGAAGGACATCTTGACCCCTAAGTTGAGTAACTGTTTAGTTTACTTAATGTGTACATATTGTACATGCTTATATTTGTAGGCATATATATTTTGTAAGCTATAAGTTGTGTTGTATTGTTCATCCTACAGTTTGTATGTGCAGATTTTTCCGTTTAGTAAAGCATTGATACACTTTAGAAGTCTAAGCTTCCTTGGTTTTACCACAAGAACTTAATAGATAGACGGAAAGCATTACAGCGCCATAACGCATGCTATTGCGCACACACAATGAGATACGATGTTATAACTCGGGGCAGCTCTTATTTTTAACCTTAAAAAAATTAACATTTCCTATAATTCAATGCTCAGCAGTGCATTGTGAAGCACGGATGCATGTTGTACCTCGTTTTTATGCATTGCAGAGATTGATGCAGCACAAAGCCCCTGATGTGAATGAGCCCCAAGGCAATGGCTCCCCCATATTCCCGAGGCACAGTCTTTTTGTAAGGCGACTATCTGTTTAAAGGTAACCTGTGCTGTGCACTGACACGTGCCCCGTACATCTGTCTCCAGATCATGTTACTATTTTCAGAGCAAATCAAATCATTCCCGTGTTCTGCCAACGCTTTCCAGGAAAACCGCAGATGTCCCCAGAACGAGCGCAGCTTTATTCTGGAGTCACTCCCTTTGATTTTTTTGCTTCATGCGTTTTTCATTGAAACCAAAAGAGCAATGGAAATGCATGCAAGCACATCTCAACTCATGTGTGGAGACGTCCGTCAATGTGCGTTATGATGCATATTGACATTTAATATAAAGTTATAACATATTGAGCTCCGCTAAACAGAAATTCAATAATTAAATGAGTGAAAGAATGTACAACATATATATAAAAAATAAAAATATATTTTTTTTCATCCAGTAAATAAATACAAAATAAATTATTAAAATGCATACTGAGCTCTGCTAAACAGAAATCCAATAATTAAATGAGTGAAATAATGTACAACATATACAGTCAGGTCCATAAATATTGGGACATCGACACAATTCTAATCTTTTGGCTCTATACACCACCACAATGGATTTGAAATTTAACTGCAGACTTTCAGCTCTAATTTGAGGGTATTTACATCCAAATCTGGTCAACAGTGTAGGAATTACAACAGTTTGTATATGTGCCTCCCACTTTTTAAGGGACCAAAATTAATGGGACAATTGGCTGCTCAGCTGTTCCATGGCCAGGTGTGTGTTATTCCCTCATTATCCCATTTACAAGGAGCAGATAAAAGGTCCAGAGTTCATTTCAAGTGTGCTATTTGCATTTGGAATCTGTTGCTGTCAACTCTCAATATGAGATCCAAAGAGCTGTCACTATCAGTGAAGCAAGCCATCATTAGGCTGAAAAAACAAAACAAACCCATCAGAGAGATAGCAAAAACATTAGGTGTGGCCAAATCAACTGTTTGGAACATCCTTAAAAAGAAAGAACGCACTGGTGAGCTCAGCAACACCAAAAGACCCAGAAGACCATGGAAAACAACTGTGGTGGATGACCGAAGAATTCTTTCCCTAGTGAAGAAAACACCCTTCACAACAGTTGGCCAGATCAAGAACAGTGAATACAGAGGGTTCACCACAAGATGTAAACCATTAGTGAGCCTCAAAAACAGGAAGGCCAGATTAGATTTTCCCAAACAACATCTAAAAAAGCCTTCACAGTTCTGGAACAACATCCTATGGACAGATGAGACCAAGATCAACTTGTGATGGGGAGAGAAGAGTATGGAGAAGGAAAGGAACTTCTCATGATCCAAAGCATACCACCTCATCAGTGAAGCATGGTGGCGGTAGTGTCATGGCGTGGGCATGTATGGCTGCCAATGGAATTGGTTCTTTTGTATTTATTGATGATGTGACTGCTGACAAAAGCAGCAGGATGAATTCTGACGTTTTTTTGGGCAATATTATCTGCACATATTCAGCGAAATGCTTCAGAACTCATTGTGTATAGAGCCCAGGAACTCAACACAGGGATGGTGGGAACCCCTCAAAATGGGCACAGCAGGTGTACAGACCCGGGAACTCAGCACAGTGATGGTGGAAAACCCTCATAATGGACACAACAGATGTACAGACCTGAGAACTCAGCACAGGGAATCCCTCATAATGGGCACAGCAGGTGTACAGACCCAGAAACTCAGCACAGGGATGGTGGGAACCCCTCATAATGGGTACAGCAGGTGTACAGACCTGGGAACTCAGCACAGGGATAGTGGGAACCTCTCATAATGGGTACAGCAGGTGTACAGACGCAGGAATTTAGCACAGGGATTTCACCATAAAGTCCCAATAGAAAAAGAAGAAGAGACTGTCAGCTGGTTTAACTCTCCAGCATCTGCTCTTGCTGGACTACTCGCTTGTACAGCATGTGCTTGCATTGAGCTGATTTTATTATCAAAACAAGTCAGTATAAATTAGAAATCCACTATGCCGTTCCTTGAGCAATACAAAGACACACTGTAGCAACTCAGAAGCAAGTCAAAGCGTCTGAAAACCCTGTGAAAGCATACTGCATTTGACTTGCTTTAAAGTGCGATGCATACGTAGCCCCAAGATTTTGTTATTATGACCTTGGATGTAATGGATGGCTGCTCTGCACTCATAGGTTAACATGCCAAGTAGAGATACTCTATGCCATGCCCAAAGGCTATGGGAACAGTTGTGTCTTGGCAAGATGGCTGGAAATGGATAATGAAGTACAGTGGCCTCTAGTGACCAATCATGTCACACATTGAGTGGAAACTAGTCCCCACTGCTGAGCATTTCAGGCAACTATTTATGGCTGCTACCTGGGCTTCTTGCCCTCTCAATTATAGTGTTGACCATGGCAGGGCAGTAAATTCAGAAGAAACCAATTGAATATAAAGCTAATTACCTACTGCTGGTTGTGAAAAGACAGAGAAAAACTGCACACATACATACAAACTCCATGCAGATAGTGTCCCTAGTGGGCATGAAACCCACCAAGACCTCAGCTCTCCAAAGCAATAGTGCTAAGCAGTCAAGTAGTAAAGTGATATAACAAAAAATACCTTCCCTCCCCACCTCCATCAATGAGTCTTCTATCCCCACCTCCATCAACAAGCCTTCCCCCCACCTCCATCAATGAGCCTTCCCTTCGCCTATCTCCACCAGTGAGCCTTCCCTCCCCACCTCCACCAGTGAGCCTTCTCTCCCCACCTCCATAAGTGAGCCTTCCCTCCCCACCTCCATCAATGAGTCTCCCCCCCCACCTACATCAATGAAACTTCCCCCACCTCCATCAATGAGCCTTCCCCTCCCACCTCCATCATAATACTTCCTCCCCACCTCCATCATGAGCCTTCCTCCCCTCCTCCATCAACAAGCCTTCCCTCCCCACCTTCATCAATGAGTCTTCCCTCCATACCTCCATCAACAAGCCCCCCCCCACCTTCATCAATGAGTCTTCCCTCCCCACCTCCATCAACAAGCCTTCCCTCCCCACCTTCATCAATGAGTCTTCCCTCCCCACCTCCATCAACAAGCCTTCCCTCCCCACCTTCATCAATGAGTCTTCCCTCCCCACCTCCATCAATGGAAATGGAGAAATCCCTCAAGGGGTGGGACTGTAGCGGCACTGGTAGATTAAAGTCAAAGAGGTAGTAAGAATTGTAAAAAAATATCAAATTTTATTACAAACTGTACACCTCCATCAATGAGTCTTTCCTCCTCACCTCCATCAATGAGCCTTGGCCACCCAGCACCTTGTCTCCAGTTGGCAGGTTCTCCTTCCTTGGACCAATTTTGGTTGGTCCTGACCACTGCAGACCAGGAACATCCTACAAGATCTGCAGTTTTGGAGTTGTTCTGACCCAGTCGTCTAGTCATTACAATTTGTCCCTCAAATCCTTCTGCTTGCCCTTTTTTTGCTTTCATCACATTAACCTCAGAGACAACATGTTCACTTGCTGCCTAATAGATCCCACCCACTTTCAGATGCCATTGTAAAAAAATAATCAATGGTATATGCCCACTAACACCTGAGAGATGTGCTATCATTGAGCGATCAGAGATCACACAGGGGCTACTTTGGATGAATGTGTGATTGGACCTTGGGCAAAATTTTCTTTGCATCCATGTACCCTAAGACTACACATCCCAGGGATCCTTGCTGCAACATGAAGATTACCGGGAGTGGCTATAAAGCGCGAGTGGAGCTCTCTTCCTCCTGGACCTGACACAAGACGGACCTCTCCGTGTAACAGGGAGAGAAGTCGCAGCCTACCACGCAGAGTCTTACTTCCAACCCGAGGCCTAAAGGGCCTAGCTCTGTTACCCACTGTCTGACATCCTGTCATCAACACTACTCGGATCACCTGCCTGTCGGTGTGTGGGTGCCAGGCTTCATTTCAGAAGACCGAGACAGTGGATCCGCTGCACAAGTGTCGCTACACGAGTTCCTGTCCTGAATACATCAGAGTGATCTGGTAATTGGTGAGAAGGCAAATAGGTCAACCTTTATCTATCCGTTGCCATTATTACAGAGGCACTGTGCACAGACATCTTTACCCCAAGAACACTTTATAGCATTGCGTGAACACTGTGCTCAGACACCTTTAGATCTTCCTCCCTAGGAACCTACTGCTTCATCAAAACCCAAACGGATTACAGTTAATGAGCTCCAACTAGCTAGCGCAGAACATCAGATCTGCAACGTGGTATCACCTCCCTCTCTAAAATAACTTTCTTCTATTGGTTCAAGTAAAGTATTTCAGAACCTAATTTTTACTAAGTTGGGTGATCATTACCACACAGTGCTACAAGGATGTCTGAACCCAGAGTGTCAGGTGGGCTGGAAGGTTAAACAGGTCATGGCAGTGCAAATGAGCAGGTAATTCTCAGCATTCCCCTAGGGGGCTGTGCTACAGAAGCATTCACAGTAACTACCAATGTAAAGAGGGATTTACACTGACCACTAATGTAAGGGGCACCTTCACACTGGCCACTCGTGTAAATGAAAGGATTCTACACCAAGCCCCAATGTAATGAGAAGATTTACACTGACCACCAATGTAACTGAGACATTTAGCCTGCGTTCACATTTGTGTGTGTCAGGAATGCAAGCAAAATCGCTTTCCTGACACAGCAGAAACGTGCTGCCCTTTAGCAGATACACAGCAGGGCCATTAATTGTTAATGACACCCTCACGCACCTGCTGACATGTGCTGCGCAACCGTGTGATTTTGAAAAAGCGTTAGGGAATTTTTTGTTCCGCATTTCTAGTGCATAGAGCAGCCCATTGAAATAATTGGGCTGCCCTACACGCAACCTAAATCTTTATCCACCCTGTCAGACACCTTTGCATCCTAAAACCCCTGATAACCTCTGCACCCCAAACCTCACCCATCCACTCCAACCCTCCACCCCTTTAACTCTACCTGCCTCCTCTGCTTATCTTTGAACCCACATTCCTTATATCCATACATCCCCTCCTTGCTGACCTGTGCACCCAAACTGTAATTCACTCTCTGCCTACCCCTGCACACCCCACACTACCCCCCCCCCCCCCCACCAATTTGCTTACCTTTGCAGAACAGGCTGATGTTAGCCTAAATGACCACAGGCAGGACTTTCAAGCATGCCCCTTGGGCAGAATTCTGTATAAATGATGGTGGACATGACCTCAGGGGGGCATGATATACATATGAATGCTCTCTCTATTTACATATGAATGCAGACGCTATTTACATATCAATGCTGGTTATTTACATGTAAATACAGGGTCTGCAGGTGAGTCATCTGTACACAACAATAGGACAGAGCTGGGCAGCATTAGTAGCAGCACTTCACACTGAGATATAGGGACACAGCATGGGACTAAAACTTCAAGGGACAAAGGAATTTAAACCGGGATAGTTGACAAGTATGAGGTAGCTGCTTTAGGCTCCACAACAATGACAGAGCCCAGGGCAGCTTTAGAATAAAATGATGTCACACAGTATTTGCGCAGCGTTTTTTTTATACGCAATTTTTTTAGAAAAAATACACTTTCATGAATTTTATTGCACGCAAACAATATAACAATATAATATCCAACTCTTCATAAAATGTAAAAAGATCATGCTATGCCGAGTAAGTAGATACCAAACATGTCACGCTTTATAATAGTGTATGTCCGTGGAATGGGGCCAAACTATGGTACTTAAAAATCTCCAAAAGCGACGTTTTAAAAGCTTTTTTCTTCTGACGTTCCTCACATTTGTGGTGCGATCACTATGTACATATGTGTGTGGGACTTACGTATGCGTTTGCATTTGCTTTAATTTTATACATTTTTATTATTTATTTGATCTTAAACAATCTTAAACAATTTTTTACACTGTTTCTTTATTTTTCAAATTTTTTTTTTGTATTACCTTTATTGCTATCACAAGGGATGAACAATATCCCTTATGACAGCATGGGCCGTGACAGGTCCTCTTCTTGTAGAGATCTGGTGTCTATTAGACCCCCAAATCTCTCCTGTGGCCTCCAATGCAGCCGATCAGACACAGATCAGTCTGATCGGCTGCTTTCCTGGCCGCTAGCGGGCAGGTAAACAGAGAGGTGGAACCGGAAGTGATGAAATCTCATTGCTTCCAGGTTCCAAAGGGTTTACAGAAAGGAAGGAACTATGTCAGTTCCCCGCCATCTGATCTGTGCACCCGGTCAGAGCACTCTCCGTTAGAAGTGGTGGCCGGGGGAGGAGTGGAACCACATTCCGCCGCCTGCAGAAGTGATCAAGTGGCTGCATTAAAGGCAACCGCCCACTGAAAATTTTAATACCCGTATAACCACTACCAACCAAGGACGTTATATGATGGTCAGTAAGTGGTAAGTAGAACTATTGGAAAACTTTTTAGTGTAAGGGAGGGTTATAACCCCTGGCAGATTTTTTTCCCATTGCAGAGATTTCCCCACACTGTCCTATAGCCAAACAGGAAGTGAGAGGGAATCTCTGCAAATTAAGGTAATTCCTTGTGGTTCCTGTGGTATCATGTGAGGTTGGGTGTGGGGGGGGGGGGGGGGGGTGCAACGCTAGGAGATTGGGAGGGAAAGGGATTTGTGTTGGTAAGATTTGTCCTAGGAGGGGGGCTGTAGAAGTGGTGATTAGGGGGATATGTGTTGGGAGGGGGGTGGGGAAATTAGATTTGTGCTAGGATGGGGGATTTAGGGGGTTTGTGTTAGAAGAGGTGATATGGTAGAGGTGGGAGGGGATTTGAGCTAGGAGGGGAATTTTTCTTTTTTTGGGGGGGGGGGGGGGGGGGTTGTGGGGGGGGGGGTGTGCTAGTAGGGATGATTTGGGAGTATTTGTACTATGTAGGGAAATTGAGGGGGTGCTAGAAGTGGTGTTTGGGGGGATTTGTGTTGGGAGGGGGATGGGAGAATTTGATCTGTGCTAGGAGGAAGGATTTGGGGGGGGGGGGTTGTTCTAGAAGAGGTGATATGATAGAGGGGGAGAGGATTTGTGCTAGGAGGGGATTTTCTTTTTTTTTGGGGGGGGGGGGGGGGGGGGGTATTTGGTATTTGTGCTAGTAGGGATGATTGGGGGTATTTCTGCTAGAAGGGGAACGTTGGGGGGGAGGGAAGTTGTGCTAGGAGGGGGGATTTGGAGTGGGGCGGGGGAAAGGATGGGAAATTTGAGGGGTAGAGGATTTGTGCTAGGAGGAGTGATTTTTTTTGTGGGGGTATTTGGGGAGAGAAAGCATTTGAGCTGGGAGGGGAGGATGTGGGGCAAAGATTTGTGCTGGGAGGGGGGGATATATGCTTAGGGGTTAGCATGCAGATTAGTGCTCAATTTTTTTTGGGGGGGGGGGGGGATTTTGCTGACATATAATGCTCATACATCTTGGGGGGGGGGGCACAGTTTGGCACATTCGCCCTGGGCTCTAGATGACCTTGTCCCGGCTCTGATTGTTGCAGATGCACTTGACCACTAACATCTCACAGGGAGCGCATGCTGGGACTTGTAGTGCTGGAGAGCCACGAGTTCTAAATATATAGAAGCACTTGGATGTATTTGCTCAGACACCATAGGAATAACCTGCGAGGAGTCCTAAACTCTGGGGACTTCTCTGCACCCAACTGCTGCAGATAATTATTCAACATGGCCGCACCTATTCTGAATTCCGAATCCTTCTCATACATTAATGTGGAATCAATGAATCTCAATGGAAACATCATCTAATGAGTGCATAGCTGTGTGTCAAAGCTCGCTTTTCTCTCCAACAGATTCCACTTACAGCTCTAAAGTATTTTATGAAATAGTAATGGCGCGCCATTTCATCTTCTTACAATTTTCCTTTCATACCCATTTTTGCATAATTTATGTTGTTATCATCCAGTAAGGGTTGTGTGGGCGGTTGTGGCCTCTGGTGTGGGTTGGAATTACTTGATTTGATTTCAGAGAGCCCAAAGTGCTGGCAGTCATTATTCAATGGAAGTGTTTCAGGGGTCTAAAACTAGCGGCCCTTCATCTGTTGAGGAACTACAAGTCCCATCAATGCCTCATGGGAATTGTAGCTCTGCAACAGCTGAAGGGCCACCAGTTTAAGGATATATATACATATATCCTTTAGATTGTAAGCTCCACAAACAGGGCCCTCCTATTCCTTCTGTATTGTAATTGTACTGTGCCCCTTTTTATGGTAAAGTGCTGTGTAAACTGTTGGAGCTATATAAATCCTGTATAATAACATATATATATATATATATATATATATATATATATATATATATATATATATATATATATTATTATTTTTTGTATAATAATAATAAATTGTTACTGTTGTTATTAATTTTAATAAATGTTAATAAATGATTATTATTATTCTTGAAATATTAAAATATAAATGTTAATAAATATTCATTAAATATTACAAATACAAATATATCAGTTAACTCACGCTTTTTTTTTTTTTTAAAGTAGATTTTTTAATTATTTTATTTATTTTTTTGTTATATATACGTACCGACAACCAAAACCAAAATGTTATAGTAGGACTTTACTGATACAGGTGGGACAGACACTTCATTTGAGAAAGGTTTATACAAAATGTATTATGTCAAATTTTGTATAAACCTTTCTCAAATGAAGTGTCTGTCCCACCTGTACCAATAAAGTCCTACTATAAAATGTTGGTTTTGGTTGTTGGAAAATATAGGGATTAGGTACATTTACAAGCAGACAGATTTTTTGTATAAGTTATGTGTAGTCAGTTTAAAGGGGTGTTTCACCTTACAAAATTTTTTTTTAAAAGTCAGCAGCTAAAAAAAAAAGTAGCTGCTGACTTTTAATAAGTACACTTACCCTCCCAGGGCGCCCGCGATGTCGGTCATGAAGGACGAGCTGTCCCTCGGCGATCCGGTTCCAGCGCCGCCATCCTCAGTAAGGGAAACGGCTTCACGTTTCCTACTGCGCATGCCGAGTCGGCGCGCGGCCTACTGCGCATGCGCAACTCTAATTTGTGAATGGGGAACGTGATGTGTTGTGGGACATAGTTCCCATAACACACCGCGTCCCATTCACCAGAAGACGGAAGGAGAGAAGATCACCGCGGCGCTGGAGGAGGCAGATTAGGACGATCTGCCTAGCAACAGCCATTTCTGGTAAGTAAAAAAAAAAACATTTTTTTTTTTTTTCATTTTAAATGGTTACTAACATTTTTTAAGTTTTTGTTTTCAGGGTGTCCCACCACTTTAACTTTCCTGCCATTCGAATAGTCTTCATTTCTTTCCAATCTTGTATTGAATTTTATTGGAATTTTATTGGTCTCCAATTTTGTCCAAACTGTTGGCGCTATATAAATCCTGTATAATAACAATAATAATTTATATATAATCATATTTATTATATTTATATATATATATATTTTATTTATTTTTATTTTTATTTTTTGTATAATAATAATAAATTGTTACTGTTGTTATTAATTTTAATAAATGTTAATAAATGATTATTATTATTCTTTAAAATATAAATGTTAATAAATATTCATTAAATATTACAAATACAAATATATCAGTTAACTCACGCTTTTTTTTTTTTTTAAAGTAGATTTTTTAATTATTTTATTTCTTTTTTTGTTATATATACGTACCAACAACCAAAACCAAAATGTTATAGTAGGACTTTACTGATACAGGTGGGACAGACACTTCATTTGAGAAAGGTTTATACAAAATGTATTATGTCAAATTTTGTATAAACCTTTCTCAAATGAAGTGTCTGTCCCACCTGTACCAATAAAGTCCTACTATAAAATGTTGGTTTTGGTTGTTGGAAAATATAGGGATTAGGTACATTTACAAGCAGACAGATTTTTTGTATAAGTTATGTGTAGTCAGTTTAAAGGGGTGTTTCACCTTACAAAACATTTTTTTTAAAAGTCAGCAGCTAAAAAAAAAGTAGCTGCTGACTTTTAATAAGTACACTTACCCTCCCAGGGCGCCCGCGATGTCGGTCATGAAGGACGAGCTGTCCCTCGGCGATCCGGTTCCAGCGCCGCCATCCTCAGTAAGGGAAACGGCTTCACGTTTCCTACTGCGCATGCCGAGTCGGCGCGCGGCCTACTGCGCATGCGCGTCTCTAATTTGTGAATGGGGAACGCGATGTGTTGTGGGACATAGTTCCCATAACACACCGCGTCCCATTCACCAGAAGACGGAAGGAGAGAAGATCACCGCGGCGCTGGAGGAGGCAGATTAGGACAATCTGCCTAGCAACAGCCATTTCTGGTAAGTAAAAAAAAAAAAACATTTTTTTTTTTTCATTTTAAATGGTTACTAACATTTTTTTAAGTTTTTGTTTTCAGGGTGTCCCACCACTTTAACTTTCCTGCCATTCGAATAGTCTTCATCTCTTTCCAATCTTGTATTGAATTTTATTGGAATTTTATTGGTCTCCAATTTTGTAAAGTGGCGCGCAAACTGTTGGCGCTATATAAATCCTGTATAATAACAATAATAATTTAAAGCAATTCTCGTTATAAAAGTAATCAGTAATATAAATGAGAAGGCAAAAAAAAATTTAAAATTAACCCGGGGCCACCAGGTTCACCATGTTGTCAAAGAGAGTTCTAAAAGCTGTTGATCCAGAAGAAGGCTAAACACAGCCTCCAGCATGGCAGCCGCCTCTTTATCCTTACTGGGGAAATGGTAGTGCCAATAAAAATACAGTTGAGCTACAGGTTATGAACAAGGATACTAATGAATGTATCACAAATTCACAATACAAAGGATACTTAAAAAAATATACATCATAGGCAAGGATTAAAGTGGTTGTAAACCCTTACAAACCACTTTGACCTACAGGTAAGCCTAGATTAAGGCTTACCTGTAGGTCCAATAAATATCTGGTTTAGGAGATATTTAGAAAAAAACAGACATCGCTGTCTAGACAGCGGCGCGCAGGCGCACTGCGCATGCCGAGATCACGGCGATATGCCGCTTTCGTGCGCATGCGCGGGAGTGACGTCATCGCCGCTCCAGCGAATGACAGCGCTGGAGCAGCGAGACCCGGAAGTCACTCCGGGCTTGATGGCGGGGCAGAAGATCGTGGATGAGGGTCGCTTCGGGGGCTTTGTTCTCAGGTAAGTCATTTATAATGAGCTAGTATGCTATGCATACTAGCTCATTATGCCTTTGCCTTGCAGGTTCAGTTTTTTTTTTTTTTTTGGAGGAGGCTTTACTTCCTCTTTAAGTACAAGGATGTTTGATAAATATATTAAGTATAAGGATACTTAATAAATCTATGAGAGGTAAAACCATGAGTACCTAATGTATATCACAGGTAAAAAGGATACTTAAAAAATGTATGTTGGGCAAGAATTAGGTACAAGTATACTTAAGTACAAAGCTACATAATAAACATTCCTGCCATTCAAATGGTCTTCATCTCTTTCCACTCTTGTATTGGAACTGTACTGTCTCCCATTTTGTAAAACTGTTGGTGCTATATAAATCCTTTATAATAACAATGCTAATTTAAAGCAGCTCTAGTTGAAAAAGTAATCGGTAATATAAATGAGAAGGCAAAAAAAAAAAAAAAATTGACCCGGGGCCACCAGGTTCATTGTGTTGTCAAAGAGAGTTCTAAAAACTGTTGATCCAGAGGAAGGCTAAACAAAACCTCCAGCAAGTCGGCCACCTCTTTATTCTTACTGGGGAAATGGTATTGCCAATAAAAATACAGTTGAGCTACAGGTTGTGAACAAGGATACTAATAAATGTATCACAATACAAAGGATACTAATAAATGTATCACAATACAAAGGATACTAATAAATTTATCACAATACAAAGGATATTTAAAGAAAATGTATCATAGGAAAGGATTAAGTACAAGGATATTTGATAATATATATATAAAGCACAAGGATACTTAATAAATGTATGTGAGGTAAAAACAGGAGTACCTAATGTATATCATGGGTAAAAAGAATACCTAAAAAATGTATCACAATACAAAGGATACTTAAAAATGTATCACAATACAAAGGATACTTAAAAAATGTATCACAATACAAAGGATACCTACAAAATGTATCACAATACAAAGGATACTTAAAAAATGTATCACAATACAAAGGATACTTAAAAAACGTATCACAATAAAAAGGATACCTAAAAAATGTATCACAATACAAAGGATACCTAAAAAATGTATCACAATACAAAGGATACTTAAAAAATGTATCACAATACAAAGGATACTTAAAAAATGTATCATAATACAAAGGATACTTAAAAAAATGTATCACAAAAAAAAGGATACCTAAAAAATGTATCACAATACAAAGGATATTTAAAAAATGTATCACAAAAAAAAGGATACCTAAAAAATGTATTACAATACAAAGGATATTTAAAAAATGTATCACAAAAAAAAGGATACCTAAAAAATGTATCACAATACAAAGGATAATTAAAAAATGTATCATAGGCAAGGATTAAGTTCAAGGATACTTGATAAATATATAAAGTACAAGGATACTTAATAAATGTATGAGAGGTAAAAACAGGAGTACCTAATGTATATCACAGGTAAAACAGATACCTAAGAAACGTATCTCGGGCAAGGATTAGGTACAAGGATACTTAAGTACAAAGCTACATAATAAATATATGAGGTAAAAGGATACTTAAGTACAAGGATACTTGATAAATGTATCTTGGATAAGAATTAGGTACAGGGATACATAATACATATATCACAGGTAAAAAGGATACCTGATAAATGCAACTCAGGCAAAGATTAGGTACAGGGATACATAATAAATATGAAGTAAAAAGATACTTAAGTGCAAGAATACTTAATAAATGTATCAGAGGTAAAAACAAAGATACTTAATAAAATATCAACAGTTGCAAAAGGCAACTCAATAATTGTATCAGAGGTAAAAGCAAGGGCACCTAATCAATGTATCTTACCTGAGCGGCCATAAAGGAAAGATCCATGGTATGTGGTAGCGGTGGACCGTAAGCCGTCTATAGAATCTGATCAGCTGTGTTCATCTTCCAGGGGGCTTGGAGGCGCGGGCTCCGGAGAGCGTTCCGGTAAGGGGACCCAATTAATCCAAGCTGCTTTTTCATGACATCTCCTTGGCGTCTGCTTCCCCTTGGCCACCGTTGACCAGACAAGAGCGTGCTCTGCTTCTGTGTTTTTTCGGGCAGGGTCAGGGTAAGCTTTTCGTTTAAGTGGCAGAGCGGTGCCATCCACTGTTAACCCTTTCCTGCCCGGCTTGTCTCCTAGGCGGTACTGCGAGCCCTCCAATCTGAGGAAAGGAAAGCTGTTTCTGAGGGATTAGCTCATCTTTTTAATTGTTTTTGTTTTTTTTCCCTCTCTCTCTCTCTCTCTCTCGTCTTGCAGTTGGAGACCCCTGACACAGATTCCGAGCTTGACGACGGAATAAAATGCGCGGCGAGCCCTGGATTGAGATTCATTTATAAAGTGATGTGATAGTTAACTGTGTTCCTATGGCAACCAATGCTCCTCAGGGACGGAATGAATGAGCAGCAGTACTGACAGGGAAGTTTCAGGCAGATGTGGTCTGTATTGAAAAGTTGGTGACCGTCAATTGCAATTTCACTTGAGAGTCATTTTGGGGTTTAGACGCTGCCAGAAGAATTATAAAAATATATATATATATATATATAAAAATGGTGTGATTTCTAATCTGGCCACTGCTTTGCTTATTTGAAGGAAATGATACGTTGAATACACTTCATATTCCCTAATATACTCTTCTTTCTGATTTTTTATTCTTTATATATATATATATATATATATATATATATATATATATATATATATATATTCATATTCCATAATATACTCTTCTTTCTGATTTTTTTTTTTTATTTTACATTTTTTTTACTTCAATGGCATGCCATAACAAGATTTATGCTTTAATTAAGCAAATTTAATTGAAAAGGCAACCTACATATTTCTCTTACCACAGGCTTCCTTTATTGTCAATTTACACTTCAGCGTTGTGGGCAGGGCCAGGGGGACAAGGGGTGGGCAGGAGGGATGGCTGCCCTGGGCACTGTGGTATCATGTGAGGTAGGGGGGGCACCACAAAGAGATTGTGGGGGGATTTGTGTTGGGAGGAGGAATGTGGGGGGCGGCAGGGGGTAAGGATAGTTCTAGGAGTGGAAATTTGGGGAGGTGTGCTAGGGGTGGGGATTTGGAGGGGGATTTGTGTCGGGAGGGGGGGTACAGGACTTGTGCTAGGAGAGGGAATTTGGGAGGTTTGTGTTATGCCCCGTACACACGGTCGGAAATTCCGACCACAAAATCCGTCGGATCATTTCCGACGGATTTTGTCCGACACTGGTGTTGCATACACACGGTCGGACAAAGTTGTCGGAAAATCCGATCATCCTGAACGTGGTGACGTTCGTTGCGTACGATGGGACTACGTAGAGGCTAGTAGCCAATAGCTTTGGTCTTGAAATGTGATCTGAACATGCATGGCACTTTGTCCGTCGGAATTCGCTACACACGATCGGAAAAAGTCTGATAGGACTTTGTTGTCGGAAAATTTGAGAGCAGGAGATAAAACTTTGTCCGTCGGAAAATCCGACGGAAAAAGTCCGATGGAGCCTACACACGGTCGGAATTTCCAACAACATTGTCTGATAGGACATTTTCCGTCAGAAAAATCCGACCGTGTGTGTAAAGGTACACGTCTTTCTTCTTGTATTCTAAGTGCCTAGGCCAGGAATTGGTAGGAGCGGAGATCCCAGTTCACCGGTGGTTAACACATATACACATACACGGGTTTGTAAGTGGAAATGGTTACAAAATTTAATAGACAATACGTTCCTCTTTTATGGGAAATGCAGAGGGAGGGGACAGCTTTCCCAAAAACCAATCAGACTTATACACATGTGCATACATTAACAACTTCTTGTCACGTGACAGTCTTCAGTTGAAATATGGAATATGGGGCAAAGGTCAGTCACGTGCTGGTGGTTAGCTTGCAACAGGAAATATAAGGCAAAGTTTAGAGTATGACAGTTAGTTCTGTTAACTGTACACACCTGCTGATTTGACCACAAGAAAACTCCTAAGTCACTCCATATCCTCTGGTGAAGTACAGAGTTAGAAAACCACATAACAGCTGCGTCCTGCTGATATGTCAACACTGGTCAAACCGTTTTTCTAAGAAATATACTTACACCAGCTTTGTTTAAAAGCTGAAAGTTAAGCATATTTATTTCAACCCCTATCAAAATGGTATATCATTATAAGTAGCCCCCTTATAATCCTCTCTTTGATCATTCTGATTCAACAAAATGATCATCCCTTTTCCTATTTTATAGCACAAGTCTGGTACTCTGTGGTTTCGTGTTCTTGACTCTCATACCACACAGTCTGTTCCTTGGTGATGAAGGTCAGTTTAAAACTCTCTGAACTTGTTTTTACACCCTTCTTACAGATACATCCAACTATTTTATAACAAGCATATAAGAACAAAATAAAAAGCAATATCATAACAATGGTCATGGCAGTATTTTTTAACCAGGAGGTTAGTCCCCCTAGGCCAAAACCTGTGGAGAAAGGATCCCACGTTTTTCCAATATTCCTTGCCTCATCCTGGAGTTTATTTACCTCCTTGCGATGTTGGGCAACTATGTCATAATAATCTGGTACTTCAATACTGGTATTATGAATCCAAGTGCAGCATTCATAATCTTCAGTAATTTCACAAAGGCCGGTAAGGGCTGCGCTCATGCTTTCTATAGCTAAATCTTGTAGTTCTAATTGTTTTCTTATTGCCCTGATTTCTATGTTTAATTTTGTGATGTCATCGGAATTCTTTTCCAAGATTTCATCAATGATTCCAGTGTAATTGTTTAGTCTCTTCATTAAATCTATTCCCCATCCTGTCCAGGAGGGGAACCATGCCCATGCCATATCTTTTTCCAGGAATATCTCTCTCTTATTGCGATGTTTAAGGGGGTACCTGGGGTGGATGCTGGCCTCAAGGAGGTGAGTACCTTCATTGTTTCCCAATACACCCATGAGTGGGGCCAGGGCTGCTAGATAACACCATCCCTGGGGCTGGATAGGAATCCAGGGATGACAGAGCTTCCCACAACAAATGTAAATATTGTTCCCTAGTGCTAAAGGGCGTGCACGCAGTACCTTATACATTTGGTCTGACAAACCAGATAGTGTAAGGGTAGCCAGAAGCTGAGCCATGGGAGAAGTGGTATTAACACTCAGAAATTGATACAGGGTGGTATTAAGAGTACGATCTTGGGTTACATAGAATGTATCATTTAATGTTGTCATTGAGATATTAAGCTTTGATTGTTTACAAACTTCGGCTCCTTTGGTGGTATTCCCTAACCTAAAACACCAATCTGGATAATGGCTTCTGCCTATGATTTGAAAAGTGAGGGTTTTGTTAGGACTCTTCCTGGTAACGTCGGTAAGGACTATAGGGGGTGTGCCGTTTAGGAGTGAGGTAAAATTTAAAGGTATGGCCATTAAAGGAACTCTGGCAGTACTGGGATGTAGTTTACTGCATATCCAGCACTTTTCAAAACCTGATTTTTGGGCATAGCTATATTTAAATTTCAACAACAACATTTTATCAGAAAACTCTTGGGGGGGTTTCACTTCTTCTATGTCTTACTATAGGAGTGTTATTTGACTTGGGAATCCCACATATCCCTTTTAGTGGTCCCAAATCCTCTGGGTGGTATATACAGTTAGCTATCAGCCAAGTAGGTAAGAATACTACCAAAATTAAACAGCACCAGAGGCATAAGGTCTTCCCTGTTGCTGATGTTGAAAACATTATATATATATATATCTAATGTCCTCAAAATTCACTATTCTTCTTCTTCTTCTTCACTTGTCCTAATGATGGAAAGATTCTGTTTAGTTTCCAGGTAAAATCATCGTGTCCTCCAGGGAGATTTGTCCTATGCCTTCCTGAATATCTTGTAGATTTTGTTGTTGTCTTGAAGGGAGTGTATCCTCGGTTACTGTTAGGGGCTCTGGAGTTGGGGGGAGCTGGGGACACTTCTTCAGTCGGCTGGCGTGGATCCAGGTGTTGCCTAGGTCCGTCAGTACCGCGGTCCTGGATACCTTTTCCACCTTCCACGGTCCGGAGTAGATTGGTCCAATTCTTTTCCTGTGAGCCAGCTGCTTAATCAGTACTTTGTCCCCTGGGATGAAGGGGTGGGTTGGTTCTGTTGAAAGAGGAAAAAAGGTGACAGAAACTTGTTCATTTATTTCATGAAGCATACTTACCAGACTTTTCACGTACACTTCCTGTTGGGAATAAACGTTAATGTCAGAATTTGGGTCTAATGGGGGTAATTCTATATTTGCAGGGATTCCCATTAGAATTTCAAAAGGGGACAATCCTGTCCTAGAATGGGGGGTGGTTCTTATCTGAAAAAGGACAGAAGGTAAGTGTTCCAACCAACCTTTTAGAGTACCTCCTGTAGCCTTTTTTAATTTGTCTTTGATGTTCCTGTTCATTCTCTCTACTACTCCTGCACTCTGGGGATGATAGGGAATATGTAGTTTCCATTGCATCCCCAGAGATTTGGCTACAACTTGGGTCACTGAGGAACTAAATGCGGGTCCTCTGTCGGACCATATGGTTGTGGGTATCCCGAACCTACAGATCCAATAATTTAACAAGCATCTCGCTGCTATATTTGCGGTTTCTCCGGTACAGGGAATTGCCTCAACCCAGGCTGACCATTTGTCAACGATTACGCAGAGGCACCTCAAGTTTCCCTTTTGCTTTGGTAGGTGTGTGAAGTCTATTTGTAAATCTGTTAATGGTCCCAAGGGTGGAGGTAGATGGCCATGTAGGCCATGTCTCTTTCCTTGAACATTGTTCTGGGCACAAGTTAAGCAGCTTCTAGTTAGAAGCTTAGTTTGTTTTTGTAAATTATTTGTGCAAAAAAGATTTTGAATATATATTTACAAGAGGGGCGGGTCCTATGTGTCCTGGGCCATGGAGGTAGGATAAAATTAGGATACAATTAGCTTCAGGTATACCCAGGATCTTCCCCTCTTTTGTCCAAAGACCTTCAGAGTCTTTGGTCAAACCTTCATTTGCCCAGAAATGGACATCTGTATCTGTGGCCATTGACTGCATTTGGGCCACAACAGTTTTGAAATCAGGGGATGAGAAGTGCTCTTTAAAGAAGATTGTGGTAGGGGCTGGTGAATTGGGTGAACTGGCAGCAGCCTTTTTTGCTTCTCTGTCTGCGAAAGCATTTCCTTTTGATACCATACTATTGTCTGATGAGTGGGCTTTTACTTTTATAACAGCAACCTTTTTAGGGAGCAGAATTGCTTGCAGTAGATTAAGGATCTGCTCTGAATTAGCTATCTGTTTGTTGTCTGCTGTTTTAAATCCTCTATTGGCCCATATCACACCAAAATCATGTACCACTCCAAATGCATATCTGCTGTCTGTATAAATGTTGACTTCCTTGTTTGTGAACAGAATACAGGCTCTGGTCAGAGCTTCTAGTTCTGCTACTTGGGCAGAAACAGGGGGCAATGGTTTTGCTTCTAACACTGTATGTGGCAACTGAACTACAGCATAGCCAGTTAAAAATGTAGAGTCAGAGGGACGGGAACAACTACCATCTACAAAAACATTTTCGGCATTTATAATTGGAATGTCAGAAAGATCAGGTCTTGGTGAAGTGACTTGTTCCACTTTTTCTACACAATTATGTGTGTGATCAGGTTCGTGTGGTAAACGTAACATGGAATGTAGTAAACGTACAACTGGATTGCTATTCGGAACATATTTAAGTACCAAGTTGTCAGTATTTAACAAAGTGATCTCGTATCCACTGAGTCTTTGGGAAGTCATGTGTTGTGTGTTCATATTCTGTATGAGGTGGGTAACTGAATGAGTGGTGTACAGTGTCATTTTGTGTCCCAATACTATTTTGTTGGCATCCTGTGCAAGCATGGCACAGGCAGCGACATTCTGAAGACAGGACGGCATGCCCTGGACTTGGATAGGGAGTTTTCTAGATAAATATGACACTGGGCGATACCCTGAGCCATGAGATTGCGCAAGTACTGCAGCAAAAGATTTTCCTGAAACTACACAGTACAACTGGAAGGCTTTACCATAATCTACCAATCCCAGGGCGGGGGCGGTGGACAAACTCTTAATAAGAGCATCAAAAGCATTTTTTCTGTCTTCTGTCCAGTCTATCAATTTAGGGGCGTTTGACCCGGCAGCCTCTCGTAGGATACTATCATAATGAGAACAGTCAGGAATCCACTGGCGGCAATATACAATTGCGCCCAGAAATGACAACAAAGCTGCTTTGTCTTTTGGAGGACTGAGAGCTTGTAAGGCTGCGGCACGTTTGGGGGACACTAGCCTGGTCCCCTTGTCCAGAATACATCCTAGGTATTCTACTTGTGGTAGACACCACTGTATTTTTTTCCTTGAGGCTAGGTGGCCGGCTTCGGCCAGATGTTCTAACAGTAATGTTGAATCGACCGCACAATCTTCAGCAGAACGACTGCACAAGAGCAAGTCGTCCACATACTGTATTAGTACCGACCCATGCTCGGAAGTCCAAGACTTGACAGTCTCGTTGAGTACCATGGAGAAGGCGGCGGGGCTGTCTACATACCCTTGCGGTAAACGCGACCAAGTTAACTGGCCCGCGCCGGCCCATGAGAAGGCAAATATGGGCTGAGCCTCTTCGGCAATAGGAATGCTAAAAAATGCGTTTGCCAAATCAATCACTGTGTAGCATAGGGAATCTGCAGGTATGCATGAAAAAAATGAATGTTATATCAGATACCAAGGGCGGGAGGGGTAGTACTTGTTTATTAACTGCCCTTAGATCTTGGACTAGCCTCCATTCGCCACTGGTCTTTTTTACGGGGTAAATGGGCGTGTTCCAGGGCTGATTACTGGTTTCAAAATGCCTAAGCGTATGTATTCTTCAATCTGTGGTGCAATTCCATTGGTTTTCTCTGGGGGCAAGGGATACTGTTTGTGGTATTGTGGCTGTGCATCTGGACGTAATTGGGGAGTGTAGGGTGTGCAGTTGATAAATCCTACGCTACCTTTGTTTTCTGCCCAGATCTTGTGAGTCTCTAAAGTGGCGGGCAGTAACATAAAGAATCCTTTATGTGTGTGTCGTTTAGGACCAGTCAGGTCACAGAAAGGGGAACTTGCAGTTAGTGACCCTTCTTTGTCAAATTTAATAGTGATATTTAGACTGGACAACAGGTCCCTTCCCATAAGGGATACAGGACAGGAGGCCAACACAGCAAAAGACTGATCGCACAAATGTTGCCCCTCGGGAGTGGTTACAGGTAATGGTGGAGTGATGGGATGGGTAACAGGGGTCCCATTTATACCAATAGAGTTTCCCTCAGTACATTGTGGTGTGTCAAAAATTACATTATTCACTGAACTTGATGAGGCGCCCGTGTCAATCAAGAAACAGACACGCTGCCCATCAACATTTAATACAACTTGGGGAAGACTCTTCCATGAAAGGTTATAACACACTAGACTGAGGGAAGGGACATACTCTAGGCATCCCTATTGGGGGTTTGGCTGCTGGCGGTTTGATGGCCACTGCATAGGGATCCGGGGAGTGTTAGGGACAAAAGGTGGTGGTCCATTAGGAGGCTGAGGTGGCATTTGTTGTTGTTGAGAAGGATATTGTTGTGGCTGGCGAGGACCCTGATAGGGTGGGTAACGTGGGAACTGGGTCGGGGGGTAAAATCCTCTTCCTCTTCCCCTACCCCTACCCCTATTCTGTCCTATCCTATAGGGACACTGAGATTTCCAATGACCTTGTAGGCCACAATTATAACAGCCCTGGTCCGGGGGGTATATAGCAGCTGGATCAGGATACGGTTGCATGGTCATAAGGGGAACAGGGGACACTGTCTCTGGCCCCATGCCAATGGAAGTAAAAATTCCCCCTTTCTGTTCAAAGACTCCAGAGCATTCTCTGGATCTTGCATCCTTCATAAAATCTTCGGGCGTTTGTTCAGTCCATTTTGGATTTGTAAATTTAAGGAGCTGGGTAACTTTAGGGTCACCACCAGACATAACTGTGGTTGTAAAAATTTGTGCTGAGGGTTTATCTACCGCTTTCCATAAATGGTAGACTCTGGTACAAAAGTCAAAGAATTTCTCTTTAGGTCCTTGCTTGGCTAGAATTAACTCTTGCAGAGCTGATGAACCTTTGTATAAGGTTGACCAGTGACTACCTATACCCTTCCAAAAGGAAGTCCAGTCATTTAAACCTTGGACGTGGGCTGCCCATAGAGTGTCTACAGGGGTTTCTTCGGGGCTGTCAGGGTCTATTATACTAAGTATGCCTTGGACATCCTCTTTATCTAAGCTTGACCCAATACTGTATTTTGCCAAAAAGGCAGCTGCTTCTCGGGGGCTTTTCTTTGGATTTGGGCATAACTCCTTTATTTTAGAAAGGGTTCCCAGGGGCAAGGGAATGTGTACCTGAGTCGTACCAATATGCATTAAAGGTGCTTTAATATTACACATTTCCTCCTCTTCTGAGGCATTGTCAGAACCTATTAAGGGGCTCTCTGTTTGTGTAATGTCCCCGGATTTTTCCCCTTTGGGAGGAACTTCTTCCTTTCTTTTAGTTTGGCTACGTGTGGCCGTAGAGGGTTGTGAAATAATGGACTCCTCAGCTTTCTTTAATTCCTCTGCCTTCTTTTCAAGAGCTTTCTTATACTGTTCTAGTTCCTCCCTTTGTTTATATATCCGTTCCTCTGCTTCCAGTCTGTCTAATTCAAACTGTTCTTTCTCTTTCTCATACTGTTTCTCTCTAGGGGTTAGGTTTCTTTGCCTTTCTTTTTCTCTGATACTTTCAGCTTCTATTCTTTCACTTTCTCTTTTTATTCTGCCATCTCTTTCCCATTCAGCTATCTGATCATCACTTGCTACACCATATACCATACTTGCGAGGACATGAGGTTCTAGTGAGGGATATAATTGTAGGCGAGGACCAGGCTCTCCTGAGTCCATTTTTACAGTGACATAAGGTGGAGGGGGTTCAAAGGTAGGGGCGGATACATTTGTTTTAACTGCAGGAGTCTTTTTAGCATATTTCTTTCTATAATCTTTTAAACATTTGCTCCATGAGTGATAACAATCTTTCATGTATTGTGGGTCATTAGATTTACCCGGGGGGTAGGAATGCTTATGCGTCTGACAAATTTTGCTAACTTTCTTCCAATCTTCCTCTGAACAAGGACCTTGTGGTCCCGGATCATGAATACCTAACTGGTGGCATCTTTCCTGGACTTGAGCCCAGAAAGGTTCCACCTGTGGTCCAGGTAGATTGTTTTTAATATATTCATACGGGCACGGGATCCCTATGTCTGATCCTGGGGTGGCCGCAGAATTCCCCATCTAACAAAGTGGGCAGGGTATGCCTAGTATGTGGGCACAAGTGATAACAACCCGTTTGGGTAATCACTTGTTGTCGAACAATTGGGTAGTCTGCTTGGTCCGTTAAATCAGATGGACTAATGGGACTGTGAAGGTTTACCCTTAGTACTCGATTTATGGTTCCTTTCTTTGTGGCGGGATATATTCCTCTTACCCCTAATCTACAAGAATAGCCCCCTGGTCTATTGGTTAATAGAACCCACCTATTTTCTATTTTAAAAAACAGTAATCCTATGGTACAATGTGGACAAGATAGAGCTATATCGCTACAATCAGGTTCTTCGTATTCCGAAGTCATTAAACTCTTATACTTTATACAACATACAATTCTTTAAAATTTTTAGGCACTTACGCTGTTCTGTGGAAAAAGAAGTCTCACATATACATATATATATATATCTTAAACAAAACTTTATACTTATTTCTATAGGTCTTATACTGTAAATCTTATGAACAGAATTATTTTAAATGATCATTATAAAACCATACATTTGTTCAATTTTATAGTGCACTTTTTGTTTCTCAAAAAACTTAATGGGCGTCCGCTCAACCAAACCTTTTATCACGGGCGTAATCTGCTACTTCCCGGTGATTAAAATAATAATCTCTTTTACAATAGTTTTTTTATAGTCAGACCAACCTAGTCAGACTCTCTTTAAATAGCCAAATAACCTACGTAACTACCTGCGTGTCCTTTTAACCTCCCGGGGGACCAGCCTAGTCCTCCGCGAAGGCACAACAACCTCTTTAAACTAAATTCGTGGCGATTATCTGGACAGCGTAAGTATTTACACCTATTCACCTTAAAAGGTAAAAAAGGGCAAAATCACTTACCTGTCACAAGATATCCCACTTCTGAACACCAGTTGTAAAGGTACACGTCTTTCTTCTTGTATTCTAAGTGCCTAGGCCAGGAATTGGTAGGAGCGGAGATCCCAGTTCACCGGTGGTTAACACATATACACATACACGGGTTTGTAAGTGGAAATGGTTACAAAATTTAATAGACAATACGTTCCTCTTTTATGGGAAATGCAGAGGGAGGGGACAGCTTTCCCAAAAACCAATCAGACTTATACACATGTGCATACATTAACAACTTCTTGTCACGTGACAGTCTTCAGTTGAAATATGGAATATGGGGCAAAGGTCAGTCACGTGCTGGTGGTTAGCTTGCAACAGGAAATATAAGGCAAAGTTTAGAGTATGACAGTTAGTTCTGTTAACTGTACACACCTGCTGATTTGACCACAAGAAAACTCCTAAGTCACTCCATATCCTCTGGTGAAGTACAGAGTTAGAAAACCACATAACAGCTGCGTCCTGCTGATATGTCAACACTGGTCAAACCGTTTTTCTAAGAAATATACTTACACCAGCTTTGTTTAAAAGCTGAAAGTTAAGCATATTTATTTCAACCCCTATCAAAATGGTATATCATTATAAGTAGCCCCCTTATAGTGTGTATGGGGCATAAGACTGCTTTCATACTGAAAGCGCCGGCGCTAAAACCCGAGTGTGAAAAGTCCCACTGGAATGAATAGGAGGCAGTTTTCAGTCTATTTCCAGCGCTAAAGTGCCTGAAAACTGCCCCAGTGTGAAAGGGATCTTAGAAAAGGTGATATGGTAGAGGGGGGGGGGTTGTGCTAGGAGTGAAAATGTTTTTTATGGGGGGGGGGGTTGTGCTATTAGGGATGATTGGGGATTATTTGTGGCAGAAGGAGAACTTTGGGGGGGAGGGATTTGTGTTAGGATGGAGAATTGGGGGAAGGGAATTTATGCTGGGGGGGATGTGGAGTGGGAGGGAAGGGTTGGTTCGTAGAGGAAATATTTGAGGGGTAGAGGATTTGTGCTAGGAGGGAGAATTGGGGGAAGGGAATTTATGCTGGGGGGATGTGGAGTGGGAGGGAAGGGTTGGTGCGTAGAGGAAATATTTGAGGGGTAGAGGATTTGTGCTAGGAGGGAGAATTGGGGGAAGGGAATTTATGCTGGGGGGGATGTGGAGTGGGAGGGAAGGGTTGGTGCGTAGAGGAAATATTTGAGGGGTAGAGGATTTGTGCTAGGAGGGAGAATTTTTTGGAGTAGAGGGGGTTTGTGCGTGTGTGTGTGTGTGTGGGGGGTGGGGGGGTTGGAGAGGATTTGTGATTGGAGAGGATAATTTGGGGGGTAGGAGATTTGTCCTAGGAGGGAGGACATTTTTTGGGGAGAGGGGGGGGGAGAGGGGATTTGTGCGTGTGGGGGGGGGGGAGAGGGGGGTTGGAGAGGATTTGTGATTGGAGAGGATAATTTGTGCTAGGAGGGAGAATTTTTTGGGGGGAGGGGAGGGGAGGGGGGGGTTTGTGCTAGGAGGGAGAATTTTTAGGGGGGAGAGGGGATTTGTGCGTGTGGGGGGGGGGTGTAGATGATTTGAGATTGGAGAGGATAATTTGAGGGGTAGGGGATTTGTCCTAGGAGGGAGGACATTTTTTGGGGAGAGGGGATTTGTGCTGGGGGGCATGGGGGAGGTAAGATTTTGTGCTAGAAGGGAGAATTTTTAGGGGGAGAGGGGATTTGTGCGTGTGGGGGGGGTGTAGATGATTTGAGATTGGAGAGGATAATTTGAGGGGTAGGGGGTTTGTCCTAGGAGGGAGGACATTTTTTTCATGCTGGGGGGCATGGGGGAGGTAAGATTTTGTGCTGGGAAGGAGGGAGATTGAGAAGATAGGTGGATTTGTACGTGGAGGAGGGGGGATATATGCTTAGGTGGTAAGTATGCAGATTAATGCTCGATTGTTTGGTGGTGAGGGATTTTTGCTGACACATAATGCTCATACATCTTAGGGGGCCACAATTTGGCATGTTCGCCCCTGGGCTCTAGATGAGCTTGTCCCAGCACTGGTTGTGGGAAAACATGTATGACCCACGCAAATTGTGGGAACACATCTAACATGTGTTGCTGTGTTGCAGTGGCTTTTATGTTGAATGGAACCACAATTTTATTAGAATTTTGAATGGCACCCCAACACACCAAGGCAATGCACCCCTCCGTTACATTAATAAAAGAAGCCGAGCTACAGTTGTGCTAAATCATAATACAATTTGCATCCTTATGTGCCCAAAACAACTACAGTGACCATACAACAAAATATAAATTATAAGTTAATCTGCAACCTTTATGATAAAGTGTCCATATTTCGTAATGTTCTTCAAAAGTGCTCTTCACGCTAAAAATCCACAAACTCAATATACTCTTCCCTCCACTTTATAGATCACACACTCACCAGAGAGTCATGGTATTTGAGCGATGTACACTCACCAGCCTCTTTATTAGGTATACCTTGCTAGTACCGGGTTGGACCCCCTTTTGACTTTCCACTCTGGGAACCACAGTGCCACCAGCAGGTGATCCTGACAACTAGAGACTAAAGTCTATGACAATTCAGGTCAGTGTGCTGGGTGGGCGCAGAGAGCATTTTCTCATCACAGAAACCTCAGATATACATGGGGGTATATGTGGGGCATGTGGGCATTAAAGGCCACCCTCTTTGCTGCTGCACATATGCCTTACATGGTTGATAAGAGGTTAAAGTACACTCACCAACCACCTTATTAGGTACACTTTGCTAGTAGCGGGTTGGACCCCCTTTTGCCTTCATTCTTTGTGGTATGGATTCAACAAGGTGTTGGAAACATTCCTCAGAGATTTTGCTCCATAGTAACCTGATAGCATCACACAGTTGCTGCAGATTTGTCAGCTGCACATTCATGATGCCAATCACCCGTTCCACCACATCCCAAAAGTGCTCTATTGGATGAGATGTGGTGAGTTTGGGGGCCATTGGAGTACAGGGACCTCATTGTCCAGTGTTGAGATGATTGGAGCTTTGTGTCATGGTGCATTATCCTGCTGGAAGGAGCCAACAGAAGAATGTAGTCAGGGATGGACATGGTCAGCAACAATACTCAGGTAGGTCATGGCATTTATTAAATGATGCTCAATTGGTACTAAGGGGTCCAAAGTGTGCCAATAAAATATCCCCCACACAATTACACCACCACCAGCCTGAACCATTGATACAAGGCAGGATGGATCCATGCTTTCATGTTGTTTACACCAAATTCTGACCCGACCATCTGAACGTCTCAGCTGAAATCAAGACTCATCAGACCAGGAAATGTTTGTCCAATCTTCTATTGTCCTATTTTGGTGATCCTGTGCGAATTGTAGCCTCAGTTTCCTGTTCTTAGCGGACAGAAGTGGACAGAAGTGGCACCAGTGTGGTCTTCTGCTACTTAAGGATGTGTTGGGCATTTAGAGATGGTATTCGGCATACCTTGGGTGTAACAAGTGGTTATTTGAGTTACTGTTGCCTTTCTATCATCTGTCCATTCTCCTCTGACCTCTGACATCAACAAGGCATTTTCCTCCACAACTGCCACTCACTGGATATTTTCTCTTTTTTCCTCCATTCCCTGTAAACCTTAGAGATAGTTGTGCGAGAAAATCCCAGAAATACTCAGACCAGCCCATCTGGCACCAACAACCATGCCACGTTTAAAGTCCTTTAAATCCCCTTTCTTCTCCATGCTGATGCTCGGTTTGAACTTCAGCAATTCGTCTTCACCACGTCCATATGCCTAAATGCATCGAGTTGCTGCCATGTGATTGGCTGATTAGCAATTTGTGTTACCAAGCAATTGAACAGGTGTACCTAATAAAGTGTCCGGTGAGTATATCACTTTAAATATCCTCCAATGACTCCAGATGTACCAAAGCAATTTTTCACCACTCTCACTAAGTTCCCCAGAATGATGTCAGGAAATCACAGAAAACCCATCATTGCGCAACATATTTATTAGCATAAAAACTCTTAAGGTGAAATAAATGCAAACTCACATGGTTTAGTGCCCTTAGACCGGCACCTCGTACATCCAGCAATGCTCTATACCATGTGAACTGGATGTTTGATAAAATCGCCCTCCTATGCAAACACCACTCTGCGCCCAAGGATGATATGTTATTGCGATAAAAGACTTTAGATATAAAATAAATAAAATCACGGTAGTGTAAATATATAGTGAAATATAAAACACAAATATAAAAGCAGCCACTTAAAAATCAGGATGAAATGAAAAGTACAATAAAAAAGATGTGCATAAAAAGTCTCTTAAATTATTGTAGCAGCGCTAACAGCCAGACATAGACGTACGATAAATAAATCAATAAATGTTCAATAGTATAAAAATGGAAAAACAGTTCTATATAGTTGCTGTGTAGCCATCCACCAGAACACTTCACCACGTGTGATGTTCTTCACCTCTGGGGGTACACTCACCAGATACACAATCAAAATAAGCCTGTAGTCACTAAATTCTCCACTTCTCCTCCAAATCCACGATAACAGCTCTTGCAAATCGTTAGTATCGGTCAGAACATGTGGGAAGGCCCTCGTGACGAAGTCGGAAGTGACGAAACGCGTCAGTGACGTAAGCCAACCGGAAGTGATGTGTGCGTTCCAAGCTTGCGCTCCACGCGCCGAAGGAGGAAGTACTCCGCTGCTGTACACAGCGGAATTCATCTTACCATACATCCGGCGAGGAGGAAAAAGCTCAGGCACAGTGCACTTTGTATTGTGGTACGCTTAACTTACTAAGGGGTTTGCTTGCTTTGGGGGAAGAGTTATCAATAAATGAATCTTAAACAGTATCACACTATGTGGCCCAATTATTCTTCCCACATGTTCTGACCGATACTAACGATTTGGGAGAGCTGTTATGGTGGATTTGGAGAAGTGGAGAATTTGGTGACTACAGGCTTATTTTGATTGTGTATCTGGTGAGTGTACCCCCATAGGGGAAGAACATTGCACGTGGTGAAGTGTTCTGGTGGATGGCTCAGACAGACTACACAGCAATTATATAGAACTGTTTTTCCATTTTCATACTATTGAACATTTATTGATTTTTTTATCGGACGTCCATGTCCGGCTGTTAGCACTTTTTATGCACCTTTTTTATGCATCTTTTTTATTGTACTTTTCATTTAATGCTCTATACCAATATGCTCCACCGCTCTGCACCTCCTAGTCAGCGTGGATTCCAGTAACAGGAATTGTAGTGGACCGGAAGTCCCCTGAAGTGACGTCAATGGAATGCTACTGCACCTCAACGCATTTTGCACAATGTGTGCGTCCTCGGGTGCAAAAGTGGCTTTCATAATAAAGGAGTCCATGTGTGAACTTACTGATAATGATGCTTAGAGACTATACACTTTGCTTTCTACCTACAGGTATATTAACCGTATGCCTCCCCTATGTTGGAACTATGTACTTTTATTTCTCCTATTTGTTTGCTTTATGGTGCTGACCTATTTTGTACTGTTTATGAAAAAAATTCAATAAAAATCTCAATAAAATTTCAATAAAAATCTTTGTGGGAAAAAAAAAAAAATGGCTTTCACAGTAAACTCCAGTTTTCTTGGGTGAACAGCTCTTAAACAAATTCCATTGCACATGCTGCCCTCTAATACAAAAATAAATGTATACTATTGTTGTATATTGGGCAAATGTAAATGACTGGTTGGGGGCCTTGTACACATTTTAGCTGCTCCCATTGCTTTGGAGGGGTTGTGGTCAAACACTGCACCCAGGCTACGTCAAAAAAAGTCAACAAAAGCTTGACCTTTTGGGATATTTGAACTATGACACATTTGACGCTACAGTGCCATCTAGAGTTTTAGTTAAGGAATTACTTCTCTCATAGAAACTAACGTAGAAAGGAAGAGATAAAGGTATAAGCCCATGTGGGAGTGGCTACCCAAACTTTCTAAATAAAAGGCCAGCAGCATAAGCTGAAAGAGGGGCTCCATAATAACAACAAGAACTAAGAAGGAACCAGTGGGATTTGTCAGTTCAGAATTGCATAACAAGTCACAACCCCATTGCCGGAAATGAGACTGTTCAAACTGTTGCAACTCAAGTCTCAGCAACTTTGAAAAACTTTGAATTGCAACCTGCATTGACTTCTGTTAAATTAAGTCACAAGCCGCAGTGAAATCGGAGGTCCAAATCACACTGATCTGCGGCCAGGGCTAAATCTACAATATGAGAGAGCCTGGTTTCCTGCAACAATTTCTTGCATAGCTTATGTCCTGCTAGTATTTAAATCACGAACTATAGCCCAAAGTAACTTTTTTTAGTGTATGTTTGTTGCATATAGACCATTGGTAAGGCTCATTTGCTAAAAAGGTTAGGTAGCATGTGCATGTGTGTTGTTTGTGTATTTGTAATACTCTGTAGGTCTTGTAGTGTTTTCCTACTATTGTAAGTAGAGGAAGATATAGGTACCAGCTGGAAAAAATCTCCAGTAACCTAGGAATATGAATTATAACGGCACAGCAGGGGAGACCAAACTAGACTAAAATAAAATCATAGCTTTATTATACAGTCATTAAAAACTAAAAACATGAGTTGTAACCTATACATATAGGCAAGTAATTGCCCTCCAAATAATATATTAGTACCTCTCTATATAGGAAAAGTCACATATACAGACTAGGAGGATATCAGTCCAGTATAGATGAGGTGAACTTGTCCTAATGTTTGTAAAGTCAACGCGTTTCACCAGATATTTGGCTTCTTCAGGACTCAGATACACGAGGAGAGTAAACTATGTGGAACAACATATATATTAGCACAAAATAGTGTTCAATGACACATCATAGATATAATTAATAAATTTACATGCTCAAAAGGGGTCTAAGCGCACCCACCAATGCCTGGGGCGGGCACAGTGATACCATAGGCCCCACACCCTACGCATGAATGTGGGTGGCCATTTATGTAGGTGTGTGGGGTGTGGAGTACCTAGTACTGGGAGGGGCCAGGCTTCCCTCTGGGGAAAAATTGAGGGGGCTAATTGAGGGCTTTTCTTATGATTTGAGGTCACAACCTGTTTGGTTGGAGAATCATCACTCACCTTTGCAAACACTAGGTACGTTCTTTGTCTCTGGTGGCAAGTTTTCTGGCTCACACTACACACTTATATAGGTCTATCAGTACTCATATTGGGGTTTCAGACATTGTTTCCCCTGCTACTGCACATTTTTTACATACACTGTACTTAGTACACTTCTAAATTCTTTTCACCCTTTTCCTCTTTTTTAGGTTGGTTATTGGTACTTTATTTAAATTTTTTTTACCACAGCCATAAACTTTCTTGTGCCACCTCATTGGTTTTCCCATTGGGTGTTCTGGTCCCCTTCCACTTCTCCCGTGTCAGTCACTGAGAAACGGTCACCATTTGGAGGCGCAAATTTTTTATCAAGTTCCAAGCTGATAAATCCCTTTTTAGAACATTGATATGTAGGGGGGTGGCACCCCCCTCCCCCGCCTTTCTAGGGAGTGCTTTAATACAATTTAACCACTTCAGCCCCGGAAGAATTTACCCCTTCATGACCAGGCAATTTTTTGCGATACACTACTGCGTCGCTTTAACTGACAATTGCGCGGTCGTGCGACGCTGTAGCTAAACAAAATTTACGTCCTTTTTTTTGCCACAAATAGAGCTTTCTTTTGGTGGTATTTGCTTATCTCTGACAAAACAAACAAAAAAACAAAAACAAAAAAAGAGCAGCAATTTTGAATATTTTTTACTTTTTGCTATAATAAAATATCCCCCACAAAAAATATAAAAAACTCATTTTTTCCTCAGTTTAGGCCGATATATACCGTATACTTCTACATATTTTTGATAAAAAAAAAAAATCAATAAGCGTATATTGATTGGTTTGCGCAAAAGTTATAGCATCCACAAAATAGGGAATAGATTTATGGAATTTTTATTATTATTTTTTTTTCTTTACTAGTAATGGCGGTGATCTGCGATTTTTAGCGGGACTGCGACAGACAGATTGGGCACATTTGACACATTTTTGGGACCATTGACATTTATACAGCGATCAGTGCTTTATAAAGCACTGATTACTGTGTAAATGTCACTGGTAGGGAAGGGGTTAACACTAGGGGGCGATCAAGGGGTTAAATGTGTTCCCTTAAATGTGTGTAAACTGCATGGGGATGTGTCTGACTAGAGGAGGAGCCAGATCGCTGTTCCTAGCTAGAGGAGCAGACGATCTGTCTCTCCTGTCAGAACAGGGATTTTTGTGTTTACACACATCCCCGTTTTGGCTCTCATGCCTGCGATCGCGCGTGGCTGGCGGAAATTGTGCCCCGCCACATGCCTCTCCTGCTATAGCTGTTTAAAGGGCCGACGTACAGCTATGGCGATTTACCCAGGAGAGCCAACCTGCCGCAGTATAACGACGAGGTCTGGTCGGCTTCTGGTTAATACAATTTACGATTTAATCCAAATTTATGTATCTGTTTTTTAGTATAGAGTTGTGTTGTTGGAGACCTCTTCTCCTGAAGAAGTGAAGGTATTCATGAAACGCGTCGGGTTACAAGATGCATTCCTCTCCCACATTGCAATCATATTGGTTAATGGATATATAAAGCATGTGAATTTTTTATTGTTATGTATAACCCATTGGCTTGCTATGCCAAACATTTTGTATGTGTACTTTATACATTTATGTGTCAAATCTTTGCACAATAAATTGTTATTTTATGACTTTTGTATTATGCCTCATTTAACCGGTTCCCGACCGGTGCACGCCGAGCCGATGTACGTCGGCAGAATGGCACGACTGGGCATATGGACGTACCTGTACGTCCCTTTGAATTTGCCGCCGTGCCATCGCGTGCGCACGTCCGGCGGCAGCTCCGCGAGTCTGGTCGCGGGTACCGCGGACTCGATGTCCGTGGGGATACCCACGATCGTCTCATGGAGAGGAAGAATGGAGAGATGCTAATGTAAACAAGCATCTCCCCTTTCTGCCTAGTGACAGTGTCACTGATCATAGCTCCCTGTGATCGGGAGCTATGATCAGTGATGTGTCACAGCTAGCCCATCCCCCCCCTACAGTTAGAATCACACCCCATTGCCGGAAATGAGACTGTTCAAACTGTTGCGACTCAAGTCTCAGCAACTTTGAAAAACTTTGAATTGCAACCTGCATTGACTTCTGTTAAAATTAAGTCACAAGCCGCAGTGAAATCGGAGGTCCGAATCACACTGATCTGCGGCTTTGAAAGTTGGGCGATTTCAAAGTTGCACTGGTGTGAACCAGGGCTAAATCTACAATATGAGAGAGCCTGGTTTCCTGCAACAATTTCTTGCATAGCTTATGTCCTGCTAGTATTGAAATCACAAACTATAGCCCCAAGAAACTTTTTTTAGTGTATGTTTGTTGCATATAGACCATTGGTAAGGCTCATTTGCTAAAAAGGTTAGGTAGCATGTGCATGTGTGTTGTCTGTGTATTTGTAATACTCTGTAGGTCTTGTAGTGTTTTCCTACTATTGTAAGTAGAGGAAGATATAGGTACCAGCTGGAAAAAATCTCCAGTAACCTAGGAATATGGATTATAACGGCACAGCAGGGGAGACCAAACTAGACTAAAATAAAATCATAGCTTTATTATACAGTCATTAAAAACTAAAAACATGAGTTGTAACCTATACATATAGGCAAGTAATTGCCCTCCAAATAATATATTAGTACCTCTCTATATAGGAAAAGTCACATATACAGACTAGGAGGATATCAATCCAGTATAGATGAGGTGAACGTGTCCTAATGTTTGTAAAGTCAACGCGTTTCACCAGATATTTGGCTTCTTCAGGATTCAGATACACGAGGAGAGTAAACTATGTGGAACAACATATATATTAGCACAAAATAGTGTTCAATGACACATCATAGATATAATTAATAAATTCACATGCTCAAACCAGTGGGTCTAAGCGCACCCACCAATGCCTGGGGCGGGCACAGTGATACCATAGGCCCCACACCCCACGCATGAATGCGGGTGGCCATTTATGTACGTGTGTGTGGTGTGGATTACCTAGTACTGGGAGGGGCCAGGCTTCCCTCTGGGGAAAAATTGAGGGGGCTAATTGAGGGCTTTTCTTATGATTTGAGGTCACGACCTGTTTGGTTGGAGAATCATCACTCACCTTTGCAAACACTAGGTACGTTTTTGTCTCTGGTGGCAAGTTTCCTGGCTCACACTACACACTTATATGGGTCTATCAGTACTCATATTGGGGTTTCAGACATTGTTTCCCCTGCTACTGCACATTTTTTACATACACTGTTCTTAGTACACTTCTAAATTCTTTTCACCCTTTTCCTCTTTTTTAGGTTGGTTTTTGGTACTTTATTTTTATTTTTTTTACCACAGCCATAAACTCTCTTGTGCCACTTCATTGGTTTTCCCATTGGGTGTTCTGGTCTCCTTCCACTTCTCCCGTGTCAGTCACTGAGAAACGGTCACCATTTGGAGGCGCAAATTTTCTATCAAGTTCCAAGCTAATAAATCCCTTTTTAGAACATCGATATGTAGGCGGGTGGCACCCCCCTCCCTCGCCTTTCTAGTGAGTGCTTTAATACAATTTAACCACTTCAGCCCCGGAAGAATTTACCCCTTCATGACCAGGCCATTTTTTGCAATACACCACTGCTTCGCTTTAACTGACAATTGCGCGGTCGTGCGACGCTGCAGCTAAACATAATTGACGTCCTTTTTTTGCCACAAATAGAGCTTTCTTTTGGTGGTATTTGCTCATCTCTGCTTTTTATTTTTTGCGCTATAAACAAAAAAAGAGCAGCAATTTTTGAAAAAAAAAAGCAGTATTTTTTACTTTTTGCTATAATAAATATCCCCCACAAAAAATATAAAAAAAATCATTTTTTCCTCAGTTTAGGCCGATATATACTGTATACTTCTACATATTTTTGATATAAAAAAAAAAAAATCAATAAGCGTATATTGATTGGTTTGCGCAAAAGTTATAGCATCCACAAAATAGGGAATAGATTTATGGAATTTTTATTATTATTTTTTTTTTCTTTTACTAGTAATGGCGGTGATCTGCGATTTTTTAGCGGGACTGCGACAGACAGATTGGGCACTTTTGACACATTTTTGGGACCATTGACATTTATACAGCGATCAGTGCTTTAAAAATGCACTGATTACTGCGTAAATGTCACTGGTAGGGAAGGGGTTTAACACTAGGGGGCGATCAAGGGGTTAAATGTGTTCCCTTAAATGTGTGTTTTTAACTGCATGGGGATGTGTCTGACTAGAGGAGGAGCCAGATCGCTGTTCCTAGCTAGTAGGAGCAGACGATCTGTCTCTCCTGTCAGAACAGGGATGTGTGTGTTTACACACATCCCTGTTTTGGCTCTCATGCCTGCGATCGCGTGTGGCTGGTGGACATTGTGCCCCGCTGGCCACATGCATCGCCTGCTATAGCTGTTTAAAGGGCCGACGTACAGCTATGGCGATTTGCCCAGGAGAGCCAACCTGCTGCAGTATAACGACGAGGGCTGGTCGGCTTCTGGTTAATACAATTTACAATTTATGATTTAATTAAATTTATGTATCTGTTTTTTAGTATAGAGTTGTGTTGTTGGAGGCCTCTTCTCCTGAAGAAGTGAAGGTATTCATGAAACGCGTCGGATTACAAGATGCATTCCTCTCCCACATTGCAATCATATTGGTTAATGGTTATATAAAGCATGTTCATTTTTTATTGTTATGTGTAACCCATTGGCTTGCTATGCCAAACATTTTTTATGTGTACTTTATACATTTATGTGTCAAATCTTTGCACAATAAATTGTTATTTTATGACTTTTGTACTATGCCTCATTTAACCGGTTCCCGACCGGTGCACGCCGATGTACGTCGGCAGAATGGCACGACTGGGCATATGGACGTACCTGTACGTCCCTTTGAATTTGCCGCCGTGCCATCGCGTGCTCGCCGCCGGCGGCAGCTCCGGGAGTCGGGTCGCGGGTCCCGCGGACTTGATGCCCGCGATCGTCTCATAGAGAGGAAGAATGGAGAGATGCTAATGTAAACAAGCATCTCCCCTTTCTGCCTAGTGACAGTGTCACTGATCATAGCTCCCTGTGATCGGGAGCTATGATCAGTGATGTGTCACAGCTAGCCCATCCCCCCTACAGTTAGAATCACTCCCAGGACACACTTAACCCCTACAGCACCACCTAGTGTTAACCCCTTCACTGCCAGTCACATTTACACAGTAATCAATGCAATTTTAATCGCACTGATCGCTGTATAAATGTAAATGGTCCCAAAATCGCGCCAAAATTGTCCGACGTGTCCGCCATTATGTTGCAGTCATGATAAAAATCGCCGATTTCCGCCATTACTAGTAAAAACAATATATTAATAAAAATGCCATTAAAACTATCCCCTATTTTGTAGACGCTATAACGTTTGTGGAAACCAATCAATAAACGCTTATTGCAATTTTTTTTTACCAAAAATATGTAGAAGAATACGTATCAGCCTAAACTGAGGAAAAAATATCCTTTTTTAATATATTTTGGGGGGATATTTATTATAGAAAAAAGCAAAAAAGAATGTGTTTTTTTTTTCTAAATTCTCGCTCTTTTTTTTGTTCATAGCGCAAAAAATAAAAACCGCAGAGGTGATAAAATACCACCAAAAGAAAGCTCAATTTGTGGGAAAAAAATATGTGAATTTTGTTTGGGAGCCCAACTGCGCAATTGTCAGTTAAAGCGGCGCAGTGCCGAATCGCAAAAAGTGGCCGGCAAAAAGGTCCGTGGCTTAAGTGGTTAAAGTCCAATGGGAAAATATTGGTTGCGCATAAATATTTACAATTGTAAATCTGTACAGCATTCTTGTTTAGTAAAGCGCATTAATATACTACAGGGGCTTTTGCTTCCTTGCTTTACTGCAAAGCAACCTAAAAAAAAAGCAAAACAGTGGGTAGCAAATGGCAGGATGCAACTTGTGACCGATCAGCATGTGGCTTCCTAAATTAGTGTTCATGTCAGACTGACCGGGACCTCTGGACGGGGACAGAAGGGTCACAGAGCAAACAAGCAGACTATTTGTACCTGAAACTTTCCGGAACAATAGTGCAAATTGTTGGGAGGAAAAAAAGTTTCCCCCCCGCAGAAAAGCAATTTTGGAAATGACTTTGTTCCAGGTAATTATTCTCCTGCTGCTTCCGTTACATTTTGTTGGAGGAAATGGGGGCTGAGCTGCACTTGGCGGCTTGTTAAAGACGTGTATAAAAGCATTTAAAGAGTTTTGAGTATTTAAGTTTAGAACACGTACCTGGAGCTCCCGCAGCAGTGCCTGTCAGGGGCGAGTGGGCAGGAATTGGGTTTATATAAGAAGTAACTTGGCGGTGCGTCGTGCCTCGGAGGATAGTCGTGTGATTTCACAATCTGAAAACAAAATGCCTGAGCATCTGCAAAAAAGGGTGTTTGGAACAACGTATAGGCAACTGGGACCTTTCCTAGATCATGTAGATCCACTGGCATCAATATTTGGAGCAAGAGCCTGTTCACACTGCTCCCGCTGCACTTTGGCCACAGGGCGGTGTACCCCATGTTTTCTTGTGGGTTATCTGCGCTTTTCCATAGAGTTCTAATATATCCTGCACCTTTGGTGTGCTTTCTAAAAGTGCCTCAAAACTGCAGGACATAATAAAACTCTGTGGGAAAGCTAAATTAACCCACACAAAAAACGCCGGTACACTGCGCTGTGGCCAAGGGGCAGCTGTCACGTACCTGATGTAGATCGACCTGTAGAGGGCAGTGGCGGCTGGTGCTCCAAATTTTTGGGGGCGCACAACATTTTTTTGAAAAAAAATCATCAATTACAGCCACTGTGCCATCAAACGCTGCCACTGTGCCATCAAATGCTGCCACTGTGCCCATCAAACGCTGCTACTGTGCCAAATGATGCCACTGTGCCCTCAAATGCTGCCACTGTGCATCAAATGCTGCCACTGTGCCTATCAAACGCTGCCACTGTGCCATAAATTGCAGTCACTGTGCCAAATGCTGCCACTGTGCCCAGCAAATGCAGCCAATGTGCCAAACGCTGCCTCTGTGCCCATCAAACGCTGCCACTGTGCCATCAAACACTAATGCCGCGTACACACGGTCGGAATTCTTGTCGGAAAAAGCTCTGATGGTTTCCCCGTCGGAATTCCGACGGAATTTCGCTCAAACTGTCTTGCCTACACACGGTCACACCAAATTGCGACGGTCTGTAACACAGCGGCATAAAACACGTTCAACAGCACTATAGAAGGGAAGTTTAATGCTTCCGAGCATGCGTCGAATTGTTTCCGAGCATGCGTCGGAATTTTACGTGTCGGAATTGCATACACACGATCGGAAGAACAGGTTCTCAATCCAAAGTCCGTCGGAAATTCCGACAGAAAAAGACCGATAGGCATACACACGGTCGGAAAATCCGTTGAAAAGCTCCCATCGGACTGTTTCCATCGGAAATTCCGACCGTGTGTACGCCGCATGACAGTGTGCCCATCACATGCTGCCAGTGTGCCCATCAAATGCTGCCAGGGTGCCCATCAAATGCTGTCAGTGTGCCCTTGAATGCCCCCAGTGTGACCTCCGCCCGCTCGTCGCCGTCACCCGCTGCCCCACCAAGACAGGGTCGTGCGTCTCCTGCCATCCTCATCTCCTCCCGTCCTCTCCTCCTGATAGGCGTCCCACTGTGCCATCAACTGCAGCCACTGTGCCAAATGCTGCCACTGTGCACAGCAAACACAGCCAATGTGCCAAACGCTGCCTCTGTGCCCATCAAACGCAGCCACTGTGCCATCAAACACTGACAGTGTGCCCATCAAATGCTGCAAGTGTGCCCATCAAATGCTGCCAGTGTGCCCATCACATGCTGCCAGTGTGCCCATCATAATGCCATAGTCCAGCTTAAATAGATCGTTTGGGGCCAGTGCGCATACGTATATGCGTATATGTGTGTGTTCTCTCACACATACGCATTTCATCTCGTGCACAGGCTAATACGTTTGCTTTCTGTATTGAGCCTTTGCTCAGAATTATGAGCATGTGCATGTAATGGCCTCATGGTTCCAACTGAGCTTCCCTTACAGCAGCGCATCAGTGTGAAGCCACCCTCACAAAGCCTTTCTCCCCTGCCCCCCCCCCCCCCCTCTAATATCCCATATTGATATTTGTATATCATATTCCTTTTAGAGTCAAAAACTATATTGTATTGTAGACATACAAAGCCCCATAAGACAATCGCCTCTCTTGCCTAGACGGCAGGTTAGTGTACATATATGACCCAAGAGATTTATTGGGGGTGCAACCTGTGTACTTATGTGGCTGTGTTCCTCCTCTCGTGTTCCCCACGTCCCCCCCAGGAATAGTCATTGACGGTTTGCTTCTGGATCCATAAGTGGTGTTTTGCACATACCAGACATGGCTGGTCTGCTTAGTATAGCCCGCATGCCGACCGCAATATGTATGTGTATACGTTGTAGCTTGAAAGTGGTTTACTGGGGTTATGACTGAAGCTATCAACCATAACCCCGTAATTATTTTTTTGCCAGCGATTGGCTTTCTCATTAAAAAGAGGTCTGAGTAGCTAATTAGCCACTGAATCGCTTTCAGAAGCAGCAGGAGGGGTCGTTCCCTCCCCCTCCCCTCCTGCTGCTCACTGGAATTTCTTAGGGTTTACTGCTTTTACCGGCGAGTCCGGAATACGTTCCGATAGTTTTGGAAAGGCTCGCCATAGAAGTGAACAGAGACCAGATACCCTTTTATCGCCTCTATGATCTTGGAGGACCAGAGCAAAATCATGGCATCACTTCTGGTCTAGGCCAGAAGTAAACAATTTATTTATTTTTTTTAAAGCAAAAGATCAATTTTTTTGATCTTTCACTTTTAAAAGGTAGAGGAAAGATTTGGGGTCAGCTCTTGCCATAAAGAGGACCTGCACCCCTTATTTCTATTACAAGGGATGTTTACATTCCTTTTAATAGGAATAAAAAAAAATTAATTTAAGTGACAAGGTAAAAAGAAATAAATATAATAAATAAGAAAAAAAATGTGCTCGCCAGCAGAAGTGAACACATATGTAAGTTGCACACGCATATGTAAACGGTGTTCGCACCAAACATGTGAGGTATCAGCGCGAAAGTTAGAGAGAGAGCAATAATTCTAGCACTACACCTCCTCTGTAACTCTAAACATGAAACCTGTAAAAATATTTTAAGCGTTGCATATGGAGATTTGTATGTATCGTAGTTTGTTACCATTCAACAAGCATGGAGAATTTTAATGTGTGACAATCAGCGTAAAATCATCTTTTTATATTTTACAAAAAAATTGGGTTTTATATATATATATATATATATATATATATATATATATATATATCATGTTTTTTTGCATTAAAATTCATTTAAGTGTATTTTTTTTTTTAAACGCTGTGCAAAATGTGTGTGTGTGTGTGTGTGTATATATATATATAAGTATATATATATATATATATATAAAAAACACAGTATCTCAAAACAGTACACCCGTCACATTTTTGTAAATATTTTATTCTATCTTTTCATGTGACAGCACTGAACAAATGACACTTTGCTACAATGTAGTGAGTGTACAGCTTGGTATAACAGTGTAAATTTGCTGTCCCCATCAAAATAACTCAACTCACAGCCATTATTGTCTAAACCGCTGGCAACAAAATGCCCACATTGGGCCTAAAGTGTCAATTTTTTGTGTGGCCATCATTATTTTCCAGCACTGCCTTAACCCTCTTGGGCATGGAGTTCACCAGAGCCTCACATGTTGCCACTGGAGTCCTCTTACACTCCTCCATGATGACATAATGGAGCTGGTGGATGCCCCACAGATGCTCAATAGGGTTTAGGTCTGGAGACATGCTTGGCCAGTCCATCACCTTTACCCTCAGCTTCTTTAGCAAGGCAGTGGTCGTCTTGGAGGTGTGTGTTGGGGTCGTTATCATGTTGGAATACTGCCCTGCGGCCCAGTCTCCAAAGGGAGGAGATCATGCTCGGCATCAGTATGTCACACTACATGTTGGCATTCATGGTTCCCTCGATGAACTGTAGCTCCCCAGTGCCCGAAGCACTCATGCAGCCCCAGACAATGACACTCCCACCAGTGTGGTTGGAGCTTGACACCATTTGAACCAAATAAGTTTATCTTGGTCTCATCAGACCACAGAACATGGGTCCAGTAATCCATGAACTTAGTCTACTTGTCTTTAGTTTGTGGGCTTTCTTATGCATAATCTTTAGAAGAGGCTTCCTTCTGGGACCAATTTGATGCAGTGTGCAGCGTATGGTCTGAGCACTGACAGGCTGACCCCCCACCCCTTCAAACTCTGCAGAAATGCTGGCAGCACTCATACGTCTATTTCCAAAAGACAACCACTGGATATGATGCTGAGCATGTGCACTCAACTCCTTTGGTCGACCATGGTGAGGCCTGTTCTGAGTGGAACCTGTCCTTGTAAACCACTGTATGGTCTTGGCCACTGTGCTGAAGCTCAGTTTCAGGGTCTTGGCAATCTTCTAATAGCCTAGGCCATCTTTATGTAGAGCAACAACTCTACATAACACTAACTGTGTTGAGTTATTTTGAGGGGACAGCAAATTTACACTGTTATACAAGCTGTACACTCACTACTTTACATTGTAGTAAAGTGTAATTTTCTTCAGTGTTGTCACATGAAAAGGATAAAATATTTACAAAAATGTGAGGGGTGTACTCACTTTTGTGAGAAATGTGTATATATATATATATATATATATAATATATAAATATATATATATATATTTACATATATAATATATATATATATATATACAGTGGTGTGAAAAAGTGTTTGCCCCCTTCCTCATTTCCTGTTCCTTTGCTTGTTTGTCACACTTAAGTGTTTCGGAACATCAAACCAATTTAAACAATAGTCAAGGACAACACAAGTAAACACAAAATGCAAATTTGTAAATGAAGGTGTTTATTATTAAAAGGTGAAAAAAAATTTAAACCATCATGGCCCTGTGTGAAAAAGTGATTGCCCCCTAAACCTAATAACTGGTTGGGCCACCCTAAGCAGCAACAACTGCAACCCAGCGTTTGCGATAACGTGCAATGAGGCTTTACAGCGTCCTGGAGGAATTTTGGCCCACTCATCTTTGCAGAATTGTCCTAATTCAGTTACATTAGAGGGTTTTCGAGCATGAACGGCCTTTTTAAGGTCATACCAAAACATCTCAATAGGATTCAGGTCAGGACTTTGGCTAGGCCACTCCAAAGTCTTCATTTTGTTTTTCTTCAGCCATTTGGTGGTGGACTTGCTGGTGTGTGTTAGGATCATTGTCCTGCTGCAGAAACCCAAGTTCGTTTCAGCTTGAGTACACGAACAGATGGTCGGACATTCTCCTTCAGGATCTCTTGGTAGACAGCAGAATTCTTAGTTCCTTTTATCACGGCAAGTCTTCCAGGTCCTGAAGCAGCAAAACAGCCCCAGACCATCACACTACCACCACCATATTTTAATGTTGGTATAATGTTCTTTTTCTGAAATGCAGTGTTCCTTCTACGCCAGATATACTTGGACACACACCTTCCAAAGAGTTCCAACTTTTGTCTCATCGGTCCACAGAATGTTGTCCCAAAAGTCTTGGGGATCATCAAGATGTGTTGTGGAGAAATTGAGACGAGCTTTGATGTTCTTTTTGCTCAGCAGTGGTTTTCTCCTTGGAACTCTGCATGCAGGCCATTTTTGCCCAGTCTTTTCCTGATGGTGGAGGCATGAACGCTGAACTTAACTGAGGCAAGTGAGGCCTGCAGTTCCTTGGACGTTGTTGTGGGGTCTTTTGTGACCTCTTGGATGAGTCGTCGCTGCGCTCTTGGGGTAATTTTGGGCGGCCGGCCACTCCTGGGGAGGTTCACCACTGTTCCATGTCTTCGCCATTTGTGGATAATGGCTCTCACTGTGGTTCGCTGGATTCCCAAAGCTTTGGAAATGGCTTTATAACCCTTTCCAGACTGATAGATCTCAATTACTTTCTTTCTCAATTGTTCCTGAATTTCTTTGGGTCTCGGCATGATGTGTAGCTTTTAAGGATCTTCTGGTGGACCTTACTGTGTCAAGCAGCTCCTATTTAAGTGATGCCTTGATTGTGAACAGGTGTGGCAATAATCAGGCCTGGGTGTGGCTAGAGAAATTGAACTCAGGTGTGGACAACCACAGTTATAGTATGTTTTAACAAGGGGGGCAATCACTTTTTCACACAGGGCCATGATGGTTTGGATTTTTTTTCACCTTTAATAATAAACACCTTCATTTACAAATTGCATTTTGTGTTTACTTGTGTTGTCCTTGACTATTGTTTAAATTGGTTTGATGTTCCGAAACACTTAAGTGTGACAAACATGCAAAGGAACAGGAAATGAGGAAGGGGGCAAACACTTTTTCACACCACTGTATCTTGGGTGCCAGGATGGGGTAGGGCAGTTAAATCTGAATCCTCAGCCACTTGCTCCCTCAGGGTGAACTGGCTTTGTATTAGTGAAGCACCTTAAAGTGAGGTAAGCCTGTACTGTTATTATTATTACTATGTTAGGATTATTATTATCTTCAGGTCCTCCACGGCCCTCCACGCACTCACATACATTGAATCCGGCCCTTGTTGATGGAGACAAGGGCCTCAGGGTTGTTGGGGGTCTGCAGGCAGGGGCTTATCAGAATCTTTAAGCCCCCTTAACAAGGGGGCCCCCAGATCCTGCGATGTGAATGGGTATCGGGTACATTGTACCCCTACCCATTCACCAAAAAAAGTGGTCAAAAAGTAAAAATGACAGGACACAGTTTTTGACAATTCCTTTATTTGAAAAAAAAGTGTCCCGCGATGTAAATCGTAAATCACTGCGCTGATGGACCCAAAAAATTGAAAGGAAAAACGGAAAAGCTCTGCCTCGATGGGAGGCATCCCGCCGACTGCTGTCTTTTCGCAGTGACAGCTCTTATATAGCCAAGGACGGGACCACCCGGGGACGTAACCAAGTGACTTCTCCCCTTCTGACGTCACGTGATGTCAGAGGGGGCAGGGTCACCCGTTTACGTCACTGGGTGGCCCCGCCCATGACTATATAATAGCTGTCACCGCGAAAAGACTGCAGTCTACGGGACACCTCCCATCTAGGCGGATGGACATCGTGGGACACTTTATTTATTTTTTCTTTTAAATAAAGGAATTGTCCAAAACTGTCTCCTGTAATTTTTACTTTTTTGACACAATTTTTTTGGTGAATGTGTAGGAGTACAACCCCATACCCATTCACATGGAGGGGGCTGGGATCTGGGGGCTCCTTTGTTAAAGGGGGCTTCCAGATTCTGATAAGCCCTTGCCCGCACACCCTGACAACCACTGGGCAAGGGTTGTGGGAATGAGGCCCTTGTTAATGGGGACAAGGTGCTTTGGGGGGACCACAAAGCACCCTCCCCATGTTGAGGGCATGTGGCCTGGTCCGGTTCAGGATTTCAGGTTTTCCTGCACCCTGCCAGGTTGCATGCTCAGATAAGGGACTGGTATGGATTTGGGGGGGGACCCCCACACCATTTTTTTTTATTTTAGCGTGGAGTTCCCCTTAAAATCCATACCAGACCTGAAGGACCTGTTACAGACTGGGGGGGGGGGGGGGGGGTGTGGGGGGGGGGGGGGGGGGGGGGGGGGGGGGGACCCACGCCATTTTTTTTTAATGATTTTTATCTATATTGCCGGCAATACATTACAGCCACAATCAGTTTTAAATGAAATTACAGCCGCTATGTAAGCAGCCTTACATAGTGTGGGGCGTGGACTTAGCCCTCTGAGCCATGATTGGCAAAAGGCCACCAATGTAATGTGGCCTCTTCCAGTGACCACCACTGTATGGAAGCCTTCCTCCACTGGTCACCAATGTAATGGAGGGGGCTTCTTCACAGACCACCACTAATTTTTCACTGTCTGCATTTCTTTTCTAGATCATATTATCATTTATTACTGACTTGTTGCTGAAAATGTGATGAACTGAGAGCAGGGGGTAATAAAAAAAAAACACTCTGGGTGTTACTGTATATACATCTGGGTGTTACATCTTCCAGATCCACATGTTCTAAATAGCAGCAACTGATTCTCTACCTGTTTGGTGAAAGTCACATTTGCCTTTTAAAGACCCCTAAGTATACATGTTAATTTATGTATTAAATCTTTACCTCACTGACCACCCCATTGTGCGAAGGGCTGTCAATACAATCATTTGAGTCTCTGCAGGGGTCCCCAAGGGGGGGGGAGGCTCTCTGGGGGCCCTGATTTTAAGGGGGAGGCTCTCTGGGAACCCTGATGTAAGTGGGGGACTCTCTGGGGACCCTGATGCAAGGGGGAGGCTCTCTGGGGACTCTGATGTAAGGAGGAGGCTCTCTGGGGACCCTGATGTAAGTGGGGGGCTCTCTGTGGACCCAGATGCAAGGGGGAGGCTCTCTGGGGACTCTGATGCAAGGGGGGAGGCTCTCTGGGGGACTCTGATGTAAGGAGGAAGCTCTCTGGGGACCCTGATGTAAGGAGGAAGCTCTCTGGGGATATATACACACACACGTATATTACTGTATATACATGCCAAAGCATATAACTTTCTTTACTACGCTGCTATGGGCTCTAGCCCCAGAACTTTTGTAGACCTAGCAATGCCCCTGGTTCTGGGACAAGGTCCCTTAGTATCCAAGATGAAAAGGCCAAAGTGAACCTACCCCTGTGGACTGCATAGGTTGCAGATCTTGCTCTTTTGTCCCCCCCCCCCCCCCCCCCCCCTCTGCTGAAGCACCCAAGGCTACCGCCTCATCGTCCTACTCCTCGGATTGGCCCTGGTTCGTCCATTGTAAATTAGTTGGAAAATGCTGATCTGTTGGGTAAATTGGTGAAGATCGAGCTTTGGACGTGCAGTTGTCTGAAAGAGAGAGACTTGCCAAGATTGAAACTAATTGTTGTAGCCTCTGGAGTTAATAACGGAGGAGCGCGACGTGAATACATTGTGCTTGTTATGGTGATTAAATTATATCTCTCAGCACCACGGCGATTGCGCACCTTAATGTTGTTCCATGCGGTGGGGAGGCCGAGGGGAAGAAATTACGCACGTAATGTCCATTCTCTGGCTCTGTGATATGCCAACGTGGAGGCCAGAGGGATCGGAGATAAGAAGAATGAGAGGAATAACAAATTCCAAATCACAGCACTAAAAACGTATGTTGCCACAGTCGCCACCTTTTCCAGAGAAGAATACAGGACTTCCTACCTCCTCCAATGTTTCTAAAAATAGCAATGACTTCAGGATCAAACCGCCGCTCTGCTGCTGAGGAACAAAAACGCCAAAACCCACGGCAAACGCAGCTAGACAGCGAGGAAGCCAACTTCTTCTATTCATATTGGACATTCCAGGCGGCACCCGCAAATCTGGGCAAGGCTGTATAAAGAGGTCTAAAGGGGACCATACACTTTGCAACCTAATTGTAAATTCTCCTTAACCCTTTTATTGGTAGAGCAGTTTTTGTATTTTTTTTTTTGCACACACGTTTAACCGCTACCAGTCTGGGTCTTTTCTGGCATTTTGTGTTCACATGTAACAATCAGTGTTTTTAGCTAGAAAATTACTTAGAGCCCCCAAACAATATATATATATATATAGATATATATATATATATTATTATATATATATTTTTTTTTAAAGCAGAAGCCTTATGCGGCGTACACACGGTCGGAATTTCCGTTGGAAACAGTCCGATGGGAGCTTTTTATCGGATTTTCCGACCGTGTATATGCCCATCGGTCTTTTTCTGTCGGAATTTCCGACGGACTTTGGATTGATAACCTGTTCTTAATTTTTCCGACTGAAAACCTTTCTATCAGATTTTCCGATCGTGTGTATGCAATTCCGACACGCAAAGTTCCGACGCATGCTCGGAAACTATTCGACGCATACTCGGAAGCATTAAACTTCCCTTTTATAGTGCAGTCGAACGTGTTGTATGCCGCGGTGTTATTGACCGTCGGAATTTGGTGTGACCGTGTGTAGGCAAGACAGTTTGAGCGAAATTCCGTCGGAATTCCGACGGGAAAACCATCAGAGCTTTTTCCGACGAGAATTCCGACCGTGTGTATGCAGCATTAGAGAATAAATTGGTGGGCTTTTCAATTTTTTATGCCACACGGTATTTGCAGCGGATTATCAAATGCAATTTTTTGGGATGGAGGCACTTTAAAAAAAAAATTTAATTATTCATTTAATTATTCATTTTTTTAAACCACTTACCAAATACCGGGCCTATTTTTCATACTTGTTGTTTACAAGTTAAAGTCATTTTTTATTTCTAGAAAATTACTTAGAACCCCCAAACTTTATATATTTTTTTTCAGACACCCTAGAGAATAAAATGGCGGTTGTTGCAATACTTTATGTCACACCGTATTTGCGCAGCGGTCTTACTAACGCAATTGTTTGGGGAAAAAATACACTTTTTTAAATTAAAAAATAAGACAAAAGTTAGCCAATGTTGTGAAAGATAATGTTACGCCGAGTAAATTGATACCCAAAATGTCATGCTTCAAAATTGTGCACGTTCGGGGGGTGGCGACAAACTTTGGCACTTAAAAATCTCCTTTGGCGACATTTAAAATTTTCTACAGGTTACCAGTTTTGAGTTATAGAGGAGGTCTAGTGCTAGAATTATTGCTCTGGCTCTAGCAATCGCGGCAGTACGTCACATGTGTGGTTTGAGCACCGTTTTCATATGCGAGCGCGAGTTATGTATGCGTTCGCTTCTGTGCGCGAGCACGGAGGGATTGGGCACTTTACATTTTTTTTTCCTTATTTATTTTACTTTTTATTTTTACACTGTCCTTTTAAAAAAAAAAATTTTAGTCACTTATATTCCGAATACAAGGAATGTAAACATCCCTTCTAATGCCCCGTACACACGGTCGGAATTTCCGACGGAAAATGTCCTATCGGACCATGTTGTCGGAAAATCCGACCGTGTGTGGGCGCCATCGGACTTTTTCCGTCGGAAAAAATTTGAGATCCTGCTCTCAAATTTTCCGACAACAAAGTCCAATCGGACTTTTTCCGATCGTGTGTAGCGAATTCCAACGGAGAAAGTGCCACGCATGCTCAGATCAAATTAGGAGACCAAACCTATTGGCTACTAGCCTCTACGTAGTTCAGTCGTACGCAATGAACGTCACCACGTTCAGAATGATCGGATTTTCGGACTACTTTGTCCGACCAGTGTCGGACTAAATCCCTCGGAAAAAATCTGACGGATTTTTGTGGTCGGAATTTCCGACTGTGTGTATGGGGCATAAGAGAAAAAAAAGCATGACAGGACCTGCTTAATGTGAGATCTGGGGTCAAAAAGACCTCAGATCTCACATTTACACTAAAATGCAATAAAAAAAAATAAAAAAAAATAATAAATGTTTTTTTAAAAGGATACCGGGGTTATGGAAGCTATCTGCTGCCATAACAACCGTATTCCATGTCAAAGTACCAACGTGAACGACGGCAGCTGGTCCGAAAGTGGTTAATTTTATTTTATTTTTACACTGGTGCTTTAGTGATGTCATGTCATTCATTTACTATCATGAACAGCCGATCAAAGCTGATTCCGGCTTTGGGTGGCTGTTCGGCCAGAAGGCGGATGTGCCAGCTGATCTCTCGAGTAGACCCTGCCACTTTCCTCATTAGAGCCCTACAGGTGCAGCAACTGATTGATAATTATAAAGTTCCCTATGTGATAGGATTTTTTTTTAGACAGGTTCTCTTTAATGAGAGACAATTATAATTTTATTCTGTATTTCTCTTTAATGAGACATCAGGAGAATATTAGATCCCTGACGTCTCCCCTGTCCTCCACTGAAGCTAATGGAGCAAGAGCGCGCTCCCTTCTTTTGCTTAGGTGATGAGGATTCCTGGTGACACCAATGTGTAAGGGGGGTAGACTGTTGGTCTGCCACGTTTCCCTCTCTCCAAGCAAGGGTCACCTGAGAGGTCCACCCTCAGGGTGGGTTCTTGGACTACACCACGCATAGAATGGGGCCATTAACCCTGGAGTGGGGTAATGCTTTGCCCCAGGGCATGCTCACCAAAGCCTGAGGACCTGACAGGAGCATGTGAAAGTCAAAAATGAAGGCGGTCTAGCCAATGTAAAGAGGAAAGGAGTTCCAAGTACCCACTCCCTCACTACAATGAGAACCTGTCATCTATCAGGTACGACGGCTTCTTTTACTGTTGACTGTTTAATGTTTACGGTTTACTTTTCATAGTGTAGCACCCTCTAGTGTGCTACTAGAACAGTGCAGGAAAATGTATTCACTCATGGTAAAATAAGTCTTGAATCTGGGTCAAGAGTTTATTGCAGGTCAGGCTGGGTGACTCATACAGGCAGGTCTCTGATACCTCCCCCTGATTCTGTAAGTTAGGAGAAACTTCTAGAAGTTAGTGGTGTGGAGGCCAGGAGGCAGTGGGCCTGGCATGGTGGCTGAGCCAGCCCTTAAATTTGGATGAGTCATGCCAGCGGGGGGTTCGGGTGGAAGATGGAGTGCTGAGGAGATTATTGGTGGTCCTAGTGTGGGAACCCTGGCCTGGGGGGGGGGGGGGGGCGGTCTGCCTCTGGCTGGAGCTCAGGCATGCTTGGAAAGATCCTGACAGCAGTGCAGTTTGAAAGGAATTTTACCTAAGAAGCAGCAGGCACAAGGAGGACAGCATGAGTACATCAGCACAGTCAGGGACTTACAAGTGGAAAGACTGCCATATGTAGCAAGCCTTTCTGGAAGACAATGCTGTGCTTAAATATTTCCTTTCCCTTGCCCTGGGAGATCTTCGGAGCAGCCTGGGTGGGCTGGTGAAGATGCAGCCAGGTGGGCTAGTAGTTCCTGCAGTCAGTAGAACTGAGATCAATGTCTACAGTGGAGTTAGAGATACTTCGGTATGCAACCCACAACACTTTGTGCTGCTTTCTAAGGGACTGAGAGTTCCTAGTCCTTAAGAGGCTTTTGCATTTTTATCTTCAGAGACTGTCAGTGTTCAGAAAGGAGGACAGTTCACGACCTTGTACATAGCGAGAAAGTTGTCCCTGGTTTTTGTTCTTTGATTCAAGTTGGGAATCCCATATATCCCTTCACCCCATCCAAGTCGTTACCCTTAATAAAACATAAAAACAAAGCCAGGGACTGACTTCTTGTGTTTAGATGTGTAGCACCCTCTAGTGTGCTAGATGTACATAGTCGTTAGTGTAGGAGAATTTGGCCTGGCCTGGGTTGAATCTGGGTCAGGGCTGAGTGACTCAGGGACGCTGGATGACTCATCAAGCAGCACCTCTGGTAAACTCCCCCTGCTCTCTGGAACCTTGGAGAAGCTTCCAGAAGTGGAGGAGTATTCATAAGGGCCCTAGCCAGTGGCGTCGCTATGGGGGTGTGGGGGGTGCAGCCGGCACCCGGGTAACACCCGCCAGAGGGATAACACCAGGGCTTTTTCCAGCTGCAACATGGCGGAAGAAAGTTCGGCCATCTCTGGCGCTGCCCTGTGCTTTCAATACTGTCACTTCTAACCACAGAAAACAGGCTTCTGTATTTAGAAGTGACAGTGCTCCTGTCCGACTGCTTCACTGAACCCCCCGGGAGCAGCTGGGGTACTAATGCTGGCCACGGATTCTCGGTACCCGCCCGCAGCATCGCTCGCCGCCACCACCGCCTGTCACACTAGAGCTGGGGAGGGGAAGCTTTTGCTAGGCGGTTCCTCCTCAGCTCTGGTGTTTCTTATGGCAGGTCATTAGGAGGAGCCTGAGAGGAGGGGCATTTCACTCACTGCATTAAGACGCACTGGATCTGAGGTCTGTGTTCGGAGGGAAGATTTTAAAGTGTGCAGTGTGCTAATTATACAAGAAGGGGGATGGGTGTCCGTGCTGGGAGGGGGAAGACAGTCCTGTCAAGGATGGCGATTTGGGGGTGGGACTCTGCACCCTGTACCTACCTGAACTCTGCACCCTGTACCTACCTGAACTCTGCACCCTGTACCTACCTGAACTCGGCACCCTACATCTACCTGAACTCGGCACCCTGCATCTACCTGAACTTGGCACCCTGAACCCACCTGAACTCTACACCCTGCATCTACTTGGAACACTGCAGCCTGAACCTACCTGAACTCTGCACCCTGCACCCACCTGAACTTTGCACCCCGTACCCACCTTAACTCTGCACCCTGCACCTACCTGAACTCTGCACCCTGCACCCACCTGAACTCTGCACCCTGCACCCACCTGAACTCTGCACCTACCTGAACTCTGCACCCTGCACCCACCTGAACTCTGCACCCTGTACCCACCTGAACTCTGAACCCTGCACCTACCTGAACTCTGCACCCTGCACCCACCTGAACTCTGCACCCTGCACCACCTGAACTCTGCACCCTGCATCTACCTGAACTCGGCACCCTGAACCCACCTGAACTCTACACCCTGCATCTACTTGGAACACTGCCCCCTGAATCCACCTGAACTCTACACCCTGCATCTACTTGGAACTCTGCAGCCTGAACCTACCTGAACTCTGCACCCTGCACCCACCTGAACTCTGCACCCTGCACCCACCTGAACTCTGCACCTACCTGAACTCAGCACCCTGCACCCACCTGAACTCTGCACCCTGTACCCACCTGAACTCTGCACCCTGCACCCACCTGAACTTTGCACCCCGTACCCACCTTAACTCTGCACCCTGCACCTACCTGAACTCTGCACCCTGCACCCACCTGAACTCTGCACCCACCTGAACTCAGCACCCTGCACCCACCTGAACTCTGCACCCTGTACCCACCTGAACTCTGAACCCTGCACCTACCTGAACTCTGCACCCTGCACCCACCTGAACTCTGCACCCTGCACCCACCTGAACTCTGCACCCTGCACCCACCTGAAATCTGCACCCTGCACCCACCTGAACTCTGCACCCTGCATCTACCTGAACTCGGCACCCTGAACCCACCTGAACTCTACACCCTGCATCTAATTGGAACTCTGCCCCCTGAACCCACCTGAACTCTACACCCTGCATCTACTTGGAACTCTGCAGCCTGAACCTACCTGAACTCTGCACCCACCTGAACTCTACACCCTGCATCTACTTGGAACTCTGCAGCCTGAACCTACCTGAACTCTGCACCCACCTGAACTCTGCAAACTGCACCCACCTTAACTCTGCACCCTGTACCCACCCGAACTCTGCACCCTGCACCTACCTGAACTCTGCACCCTGCACCCACCTGAACTCTGCACCCTGCACCACCTGAACTCTGCACCTACCTGAACTCAGCACCCTGCACCCACCTAAACTCTGAACCCTGTACCCACCTGAACTCTGCACCTTGCACCTACCTGAACTCTGCACCCTGCACCCACCTGAACTCTGCACCTACCTGAACTCAGCACCCTGCACCCACCTGAACTCTGCACCCTGCACTTACCTGAACTCTGCACCCTGCACTTACCTGAATTCTGCACCCTGTACCCACCTGAACTCTGCAGCCTGTATCCACCTTAACTCTGCACCTACCTGAACTCTGCTCCCTGCACTTACCTGAACTCTGCACCCTGTACCCACCTGAACTCTGCACCTACCTGAACTCTGCACACTGTACCTACCTTAACTCTGCACCCTACACCCACCTGAATTCTGCACCCTGCACCCACCTGAACTCTAAAATGTTGCTACAATGTAAAGTATTGAGTGTAAAGCTTGTATAACAGTGTAAATTTGCTGTCCCCTCAAAATAACTCAAACACAGCCATTAATGTCTAAAACTGCTGGCAACAAAAGTGAGTACCCTAAGTGAAAATGTCCAAATTGGACCCAATTAGCCATTTCCCTCCCTGGTGTCATGTGATCCCTTAGTGTTACAAGGTCTCAGGTGTGAATGGGGAGCAGGTGTGTTAAATTTGGGGTTATCGCTCTCACTCCCTCATACTGGTCACCTCATGGCAAAGAACTCTCTGAGGATCTGAAAAAAAGAATTGTTGCTCTACATGTGGTAAGGGTGTCCAGGCAAGTGCAAAACATGAATGATCATTCTTATCCTTTGTTGCGGCCTCTTTTTATCCTGCTGCGGGGCCCTCGGACTGCGGTGTATTGGAGTAAATCTATCTCTCGCTCACCTGTAGCACACACACGTCACTGAGTGCTGACATGGAGGGAATGGGTGGAATATTCCACGATTAGCAGATAATTAGCGTTGTGGGGGTGAGGAGGAGGCAGTTGTGGGGGGTTGGGAAGTCGGTGGAAAGTGTGGGGGTTGCGCAGGTAAAGCAGTTATGTAACATCGCCGTTCTTTCTGTATTGCTTAGAAATTGCTGTAAACTCGCTTCTCTGCCACTGCGCTGCCATGGCAACCAACTTAACAATCAATTAACTGGGTAAAAGATGTGATTGTTTTCCCAGAATTTCACTGCAAACTACTGACATGCTGATCCACTGTCAGAGAAACATTCCCCATCTGCAACAATGTATAGAATCATCAGATTGGGGAGATCTATCCATCCATTTCTATGTTCCTCTCCCCTGCAGTCCAGCAATTTGCAGAGGTCATGAAATAGTCTGATATATTTGGTGTGCATCAGCTTTAGTAAATATCCCCCATTGTAGTGGGACATGTCATGACCTCTCCAAAAGGAGAGAGGAGAGGAGAAGGGTGAGGGAGAAGGAGAGGGTGAGGGAGAGGAGATGGAAGGAGAAGGGAGAGGAGATGGAAGGAGAAGGGAGAGGAGAGGAGAGGAGATGGAAGGAGAAGGGAGAGGAGAGGAGAGGAGATGGAAGGAGAAGGGAGAGGAGAGAGGAGAGGAGATGGAAGGAGAAGGGAGAGGAGATGGAAGGAGAAGGGAGAGGAGAGGAGAGGAGATGGAAGGAGAAGGGAGAGGAGAGAGGAGAGGAGATGGAAGGAGAAGGGAGAGGAGAAGGAGAGAGAGAGATGGAAGGAAGGAGGGAGGGAGATGGGAGAGGAGATGGAAGGAGAAGGGAGAGGAGAGGAGAGGAGATGGAAGGAGAAGGGAGAGGAGAGGAGAGGAGATGGAAGGAGAAGGGAGAGGAGAGGAGAGGAGATGGAAGGAGAAGGGAGAGGAGATGGAAGGAGAAGGGAGAGGAGATGGAAGGAGAAGAGAGGGAGAGGAGAAGCGAGAGGGAGAGGAGAGAGAAGAGGGAGAGGAGAGGAAGAGAGGAGAGGAGAGAAGAAGGGAGAAGAGGGGAGAAGGGAGACAAGAGGAGAGGGAAGGAGAAGAGAGAGGAGAGGAGAGAAGGGAGAGAAGAGAGAGAAGGAGAAGAGAGGGAGAGGGAGAAGGGAGAGAAGAGGAGAGGGAAGGAGAGGTAAAGTGAGAGGAGAGAGAAAGAGGAGAGGAGGGGAGAAGGGAGACAAGAATAGAGGGAAGGAGAAGAGAGGGAGAGGAGAGAGAAGAGGAGAGGAACGGAGAGGGAGAGGAGAGAGAAGAGTGAGAGGAGAAGGAAGAGGAGAGGAGAGGAGAAGGGAGAGGAGGGGAGAAGGGAGACAAGAGGAGAGGGAAGGAAAAGAGAGGGAGAGGAGAAGGGAGAGGAAAGGAGAGAAGAGGAAAGGGAAGGAGAGGTAGCGGGAAAGGAGAAGGGAGAGGAGAGATGAAGGGAGAGAGAGGAGAGGGAAGGAGAAGGAGAGAGAGAGGAGAAGGGAGAGGAGAGAAGAGGAGAGGGAAAGAGGAGAGGGAACGGAGAGGAGAGAGAGGAGGGAGAGGAGAAGGAAGAGGAGGGGAGAAGGAGAGAGAGGAGAGGGAAGGAGAAGAGAGGGTGAGGAGAAGGGAGAGGGAGAACAGAGGAGAGAGAAGAGGAGAGGGAAGGCAAGAGAGAGGGAGAGGAGAGAGAGAGGAGAGGAAAGAAGTAGGAGAGGAGAAGGGAGAGGAGGGGAGAAGGGAGACCAGAGGAGAGGGAAGGAGAAGAGAGGGATAGCAGAGGAGAGGGAAGTAGAGGGAGAGGAGAGAGAAGAGGAGAGGGAAGGAGAGGGAAAAAAGAGAGAAGAGGGAGGGGAAAAGGGAGAGGAGAGAGGAGATGAGAGAAGAAGGAAGAGGAGGGGAGAAGGGAGATGAGAGGAGATGGAAGAAGAGAGGGAGAGGAGAAGGGAGAGGGAGAAGAGAGGGAGAGGAGAGGGACGAAAAGAGGGAGAGGAGAAGGGTGGGGAGAAAAATATATAGATAGACCTCCCCAGTCTGATGATTACAATAGTATTAATGATTATTACCACACTTGTTCCCAATGTCATAAGACCAGTTTAAGACAGCAACAGCTTTCCTGATCACACCAGTCCCAGTGTCACCAGACCAGTGCAGCCAGTAACATGTTCCTGAATGCCGTCACACTACTGCCAGTGTTACAGACCTCCCCAATCTGATGATTTCCTTTCCCTTTTCCCACAATGTAAATTATCATCAAATTGGGTGGATTCCTTTCTTTCCCTCTGGCAGCAAATTGCTAATCTTCGAACACTCTGAGCCTGGAATACTCCAGCTTTACAAGTGTCACTTTAAGAGAAGAGATTCCAAGCTCGCCCAAGTTCTGGATGCTGACAGTAATTGTGTCTGGTGATGAAGTGACACTGGCACGGCATTATGTAACATTGTGTTTATGGAGTTAAATGACATCACAGAGCAATCACCGCCTCTATTTATAGCCGGAAGATGTCACACACATTTCCTGATCCATCTGACCTCCACTGATGTTTTTGCTGATGTTAATAGATTGAGCAGCTGGAGGTTTCCAACCGCGCAGAGAACATTGTGCCGGGGGCAACCGGGCCACATGCCAGCCTATACAGTGCCTGACAGGGGCACCAAGACCAAGAGGAGAACACAAGAGGCACTCGATGCCTGAGATGGCCCAACACTCCAAGCTCCACACAGAAATTAACTAAATATTGTCTAAATCCATTCATTGTGTGTCTTCTTCTTGATTCTCGTCTGCTTTGTGTATTTCTTTCAGATCTGTGCAGTAATCCAGTGTGAGACTTCCTGTAATAAAGACCGCTCACTGCTGCCCTCTGCTTGTGCAGGGTGACTGGTCCTGTCTCCTCCCCCTCCTGTCATTTTATGTAGTGGGTGGAGCCTGCTGGGCCCCTCCCACAGCTCTGCTCTCTCTCCTTGTGCAGGGTGACTGGTCCTGTCTCCGCCCCCTCCTGTTGTTTTTCTGTAGTGGGTAGAGCCTGCTGGTCCCAAAAATGTGTCAAAAGTGTCTGCTTTGTCTGGCAAAATGTTTCAGTCCCGATAAAAATTGCAGATCACCGCCATTAGTAGTAAAAAAATAAAATAAAAAATGCTATAAATATATCCCCTATTTTGTAGATGCTATAACTTTTGCGCAAACCAAACAATATACGCTTATTGCGATTTTTATTACCAAAAATATGTAGAAGAATACATATCGGCCTAAACTGAGAAACTGTTTTTTTTTTTTTTTAAATCTTTTTTTTTATTTTTTAAATGGGGATATTAATTATAGCAAAAAGTACAAAATATTGTGTTTTTTTCAAAATTGTCGCTCTCTTTTTTGTTTATAGCGCAAAAAATAAAAACCGCAGAGATGATCAAATACCACCAAAAGAAAGCTCTATTTGTGGGAAAAAAAGGACGTTGATTTTTGTTTGGGTGCAGCGCCACACGTCCGCGCACTTGTCAGTTAAAGTGACACAGTGCCATATCGCAAAAAATGGCCTGGTCATTCAGCAGCCAAATCTTCCGGGGGTTAAGCGGTTAACTTCATATGATTAGAAATGCTATATATGTATAGTTTATACTACAAAGGAAAATCGTTTTACGCCGCTAAAGTGTTCGGGTTTGACTTGAAGAAAAGGTGGCGACCCTATCAGGGACAGACTGATATTCTGCAGGGACAGGGATTGGACTGCTGAGGAATGGGGGAAAGCCATTTGCTCTGGGGAATCCCCTTTCCGATGGTTTGGGGAAGAAATGGTGAGCGCTACCATCAGCCCTGTGTCTTGCATTCTGAGACCCGTCATGGGTGGGGCTACTTCTCAGCCAAGGGAGTGGGGGGCTCACTCACAATTGTTCCTAAGAACACCGCCATGAATAAAGAATGGTACGAAAACATCCTCCGAGAGCAACTTCTCCCAACCACCCAAGAACAGTTTGGTGAGGAACATGGCCTTTTCCAGCATGATGGAGCACCTTGCCATAAGACAAAGGTGATAACTAAGTGGCTTGGGGAACAAAACATTGAAATGTTGGTTGATCATTATTGTATATATATACTATCTCACAAAAGTGAGTACATCCCTCACATTTTTGTAAATACAGTGGAACCTCTGTTTACGAGTAACGCGGTTAACAAGCATTTTGAAAGACAAGCAACTTTTTTTTTTAATTCTGACTCGGATCTGTGCTAGTAGGGATGACTGGGGATAGATTTGTGCTAGGAGGGGAAATTTGGGGGGCGGCAGGGGGTAAGAATTGTTCAAGGAGGGGAAATTGGGGTGGGGGTGCTAGGAGTGGTGATTTGTGTTGGGATGGGGGGAAGAGGATTTGTGTGCTAGGAGGGGGGACTTGAGGGATTTGTGCTATAAAAATAAAATGGTAGAGGGGAAATATTTTTTTGGGGGGGGTGGGGATATTTTTTTGGGTGGGGGGGGGGGGGGGGATGACTGGGGATAGATTTGTGCTAGAAAGGTAAAGTTGGGGGGGAAGGGGGTAAGAATTGTTCAAGGAGGGGAAATTGGGTGGGGGGGGGGTGCTAGAAGTGGTGATTTGTGTTGGGATAGGGGTGATGATATGCTATGCGATCTTATGTGCCCTTTGGCTTAAATGTCGATTGGGACATTAATTGTTTCATTAGTAACTCTTAAACAAGGATTGGCCTTTCCCCCTTTTTTTTTATGCATTCATTTTTATATATATTTTTATCAACATCGGAAGAACAGAAGGAGGAGACCAGGCCAACGGTAGTAAAAGAGCTGGAAGAAGATAGCGGAGGAGCCCAGCAGAAGATACCCGAGAGCGCGGAGAAGAACCGGAGACCGGGAGAAGATACCCGAGAGCGCAGAGAAGAACCTGAGACCGGGAGAAGATACCGGAGAGCGCAGAGAAGAACTGGAGACCGGGAGAAGATACCGGAGAGCGCAGAGAAGAACCGGAGACCGGGAGAAGATACCGGAGAGCGCAGAGAAGAACCGGAGACCGGGAGAAGATACCGGAGAGCGCAGAGAAGAACCGGAGACCGGGAGAAGATACCGGAGAGCGCAGAGAAGAACCGGAGACCGGCAGAAGATACCGGAGAGCGCGGAGAAGAACCGGAGACCGGGAGAAGATAACGGAGAGCGCAGAGAAGAACTGGAAGAGATCCCCGAAGTCGGAAAAAGACCCCCGGAGCTGCCTAATAAATTACTTTAAAAACCTGTCTAGTGTGTTTTTTTTTATTGACACTTTTTTCCCCAGGTGAATGGGTAGGGGTACGATGTACCCGATACTCATTCACATAGGGTGGGGGGCCGGGATCTGAGGGCCCCCTTATTAAAGGGGGCTCCCGGATACCGATAAGCCCCCCGCCCGCAGACCCCGACAACCAACGGCCAGGGTTGTCGAGAAGAGGCCCTTGTACTCATCAACATGGGGACAAGGTGCTTTAGGGTGGGGAGGACCGCAGGGAGCCCCCTTTCCCCAAAGCACCCACCCCCCCATGTTGAGGGCACACGGCCTGGTATGGTTCAGGGGGGGGGGCGCTCACTCTTCCCCACCCCCTTTCCTGACTGGCCGGGTTGCGTGCTCGGATAAGGGTCTGGTATGGACTTTGGGGGGACCCCACGCCGTTTTTTCGGGTTCCCCTTAAAATCCATACCAGACCTAAGGGACATTGTCGCCTATCCCTCATGCTCGCTGCAATAGGAAAATTTGTTTTTCCTATTGCAGCGAGCGCGAGATGTACAGTACCCTGCAGCCGAGAACCAGCGCGATAGGATGGCGCTGGAAACATTCTCGCAAGCAGGTGCTGTAGCTGCCCTTGCGTCGTATTTGGTCCGTCGGACCAGCATACAGACGAACGGGCTTCCCGATAGGAACTGGGTCCGGCGGACTTCTGGCAGGAAGATTTAAAACATGTTCTATTTCTAGGTCCGTCAAATTTTTTGAAAAAAAAAAAGTCAGATGAAGCCCACACACGATCGGAATGTCCGTCAGAATGATTCCGTCCGACCTTTTCTGCCCGAAAGTCCGGTCGTGTGTACACGACATTAGACTTCATACGTCTGAATAAACATCCCCCACTGTTTATATGTTTTTTAGGTTTTAAAACTATTTTCGAATTCCCCACTAGATGGCAGGTTTCCTCCATCATATTATCCTTTTCACTTCCTATATGTTACTTTGCCATTTCTAAAGGCCAGCAGCTGAAATGGCAGAGCCATTTTCCCACTTATCTAATTTGCCATTAGTCAAAATGGCGATGAGGAGTATTTAACCACCATACGTGATGACAATTTCATCCTGGCCAATCCCCAGACGACGTCCTTTTTGAGGACGAAACGCGCAGGTTGGAGCCTCTGATGGTGACGTCATCACGTTTGTTCTTTCTGAGACGGTGGATGGGCGTGCGATATAGGAAGTAGAGTGATACTAACGGTGATACCGCAACTCTGGCAAATCGTATCTACACTGCTTGTTTGCTGATAGATGACCTTTCTCTTTATTAAACCTCCATTTATCAACATACTACACCATGGAAGTCTTTTTCGTTTTATGTCTTTGAGTACACCTAGCACCAGCGGGAGTTCCGGATTTTCTGTAAGGGTTGAGGGAGACCTTACTTCCCTAGACTGGGCGAGACTGCTGCGGCGGTCATCGCTTTCTGTCTGGTAAGCCGGTTATTCATACACTTTGGATGTTGATCTGGATGCACTTTTCGTTTTGCTTTGAAGACTTTGTCACGGTTTTCTTTTTGCAAATTTATTTCTGCTCATCTGGGTGGATGTTATTTAAGAATTTTTTGGATTTTTCCTTTGATGGGACCTTGCTTTAGTTTTTCTTTTTTCACTGCATTTTCATGTATATTTATATTCACATATTTATGAATTTTGATTAGCGCTGCATCTTTTTGGAGGGTTCTAGGAGGGGAAATTGGAGGGGGGGTGCTAGGAGTGGTGATTTGTGTTGGGGCTGGGGATGGGGGAAGAGGATTTGTGATTTGTGCTAGGAGGGGGGACTTGGAGGGGGGGGGGGTTGTGCTATAAAAGTTAAATGGTAGAGGGGATATATTTCTTTTGGGGGGGGGGGGTTTGTGCTAGTAGGGATGACTGGGGCTAGATTTGTGCAAGGAGGGGAAATGTGTGTGGGGGGGGATTTTTGCTGACACATATTGCTCATACATCTTGGGGGTTTGGCTTGTTCCCTCTGGCCTCAGATGACCTTGCCCCAGCTCTGGTTGGGGTGTAGACAGGACGACATTTCGATGATTGGGCTATCCCTGGTGACCCCATCGCTCCGTCCCACACACAGACACAAGCAGCCAAGTGCAGCTCTGTATGTCTCGTATTTCAGGCTGTCAGTGCTTACAGTGAGCCAGAGAGGAATTCTTCAAGATAATGGTGGGCGGGTGTCTATTAAACGTGAGAGAAATCAGCAAATGTGGGTCAGCAGATGTGCCCGTTCTCCGCTGATTTCGCAGGCGTGGAAATGCTGCGCTGTGGCCTCTCCCAGGAATTCTTTTTTTTTGTTTTCCAGCGACCTTTAAAAAAAAAAAAAACGCAGGCAGCCCCGAAGCCGATGTGTTGGCGATGAACCCTCCGTGACCCTGAGATCAATGCAAACTTTCTTGATTTTGCTAAATTTTAGCAACCGGGCCCCCCCCCCCCCCTTTAGAACGCCCTCGCCCTTCTCCAAGGACGGACGTCCGATCGCACCTTCAGACGTAAGAAAAATAATTTTATTTATTCTGTGTCTCCGAGGCCCCTCAACACTCAGCACAGTGGGAACGTTCCTGTTCACGTTTTTTATTCGGGGCGATTTTTATACGATTCCTGCATAATGGGTTGTCCTTTGCGCATTTGTCGCCCCCCAAAAGAAGCTCCCACGCCACAAGCTCCACGTGTTTTTTTTTTTTTCTTAAAGAGGCGTGTTTTGCCGCGATTGACAATCGTTGCCAAAAATCGCACTGCGTTTTGGGTGCCATTAAGAGGGAATGCCACCCAAAACGCACATCGCACGTTTTTGTAGCGCAAGTCATGTGATTTAGAATCACAGGCAGAATGGTGCTGATTCCAAATCGCCAAGTGTGAACGGTGCCTAACTGAGCGATATAAATCCGCAACGGCAGTGATTTCCGATTCTATGCATGAAGGTAAAAAACCTCTGTGCAGTGCCCCCTCCCCCCCTAGCCCTGAATACTCACCTGAGACCAAAAGTGCCCATTTTGAAGGCTTATATGCAAGCAATTGAAAAGGGGTATGGGGGTCTGGGTACTGCCCTGGGGTGGCATATATCAATAAAAAAAAAATTCTAAAAAAAAAAAAAACCTTAGAGTCTGGTATGGTTTTTTTTTGGGGAGGGGGGTTCCAATGCCGTTTTTTTAATGTTGGCGTGGGGTCCCCCCATAAATCCATACCAGACCCTTATTCGAGGATGCAGCCTGGCAGGTCAGGAAAGGTGAGGGGACTGCGAGAGGCCACCCCCCCCCCCCCCCAGCCCTCAATACTTACCTGAGCCCCATCTCCATTCTGCAATGTGCATGAGAGACTCTGTCTCCTCATTGGCTGAGACAGCAGTGGGAGCCATTGGCAAACTGCTTGCTCTGGGGGGGGGGGGGGCACTCAGCAGTAGGGATGGGCAGATATGAAGGCTTATATGCAAGCAATTCAAAAGGGGTAAGGCCCCACTCCTTAAAGGGGTTGTAAAGGTAAACATTTTTTCACCGTAATGCATTCTTGCATGTTTGTTTTTTTGTTTTTTTTCTTAAAGAGACATTAACCACTTGACCTCCGGACGATTTTGCCCCTTCATGACCAGGCCATTTTTTTTTTTTTAGCTAATGCTTTACATTGTAGAGGAGAGATGTGGGGTCTTATTGACCTCAGATCTCTATAACACGCACCTTTTCCCCCATTAAAATCGGGGGAAAGTCGTGGGTGCGTGTTATACGCCGATACCCCCCCAAAAAAAAATGACAAAAAAAGCGAGCGGCGCCGAAAAATGGCGACCGCTGCCGAAAAAGGCCGAACCGCGGCTGAAAAAGGCCGAACCGCGGCCGAAAAAGGCCGAAGCTGACTGTTCAGCTCTGCTCGTAGTCCCGCCTCCCTGCGCTCGCTCCCGAAACAGCAGGGAGGCGGGACTCCGAGCGGAGCCGAACAGCCGGCTCGGTCTTTTTCGGCGGCGGTTCGGCCTTTTTCGGCCGCGGTTTGGCCTTTTTCGCCGGCGCATGAGCGGTTTGTCTCACGGCGGGAAATTTAAACGTGGGCAAGGCAAATGACGCTGGCAATGCTGCAAATCACACTGGGCAAACTACAAATGACGCTGGCAAGCTGCAAATGACACTGGGCAATCTACCAATGACACTGGGCAAGCTTCAAATGACACTGGGCAAGGCTGCAAGTAAGGCTGGGCAAGGCTGCAAATGACGCTGGGCAAGGCTGCAAATCACACTGGGCAAACTACAAAAGACGCTGGCAAGCTGCAAATGACACTGGGCAAGCTACCAATGACACTGGGCAAGCTTCAAATGACACTGGGCAAGGCTGCAAGTGAGGCTGGGCAAGGCTGCAAAAGACGCTATATATATTAAGCTCCCTGTCCCCACAATGGTGAATGCATATGTAGGTCACGCCCACATATGTAACCAGTGTTCAAGGTGTGAGGTATCACCACAAACATTAGAGCCAGCGTAACAATTCTAGCGCTGGACCTCCTCTGTAACTCTAAATTGGTAACCTGTAGAATTTTTTTAAGCTTTTTTTAAGTATCGTAGTTTGCCGCCATTCCACGAGCGGGCGCAATTGGGTTACATATTGTGTTTTTATTTTTTTAGTAATTAAAGTGTATTTTTTCCCAAAAAATTTTGAAAAACCAAATACAGACTAACATAAAAAATTGCAATGATCGCCATTTTATTCCCTAGGTCTCTGCTAATATATATAATGTTTGGGGATCTAAGTCATTTCCTAGCAAAAAAAAATTTTTTACATATATGAGAGAAGTGTCAGAAATGTCATAAGGTTTTAATGAATGATACATATTGTAATAAAGAATCTTTTAAACAATTTAAATGTTTTGATTGGCTGGCATCCTTACAGTCACATTATTTATAATGAATTGTTGTTCTGAATAATGTTGTTCAGAAATATAATAAAGAAAAAGTTACTTAGTCTCTCCTTTGGTACCTTTCAATAATCCTACTTATGTCAGGCGGAGATCAGACAATCCTCGCCCTCTCAGGAGAACACAGGACACCGACCCGCTATATGCGGACTGCTTACAAGAATGATATGTCTGGATCTCTGCTCATTTTATTGGACTTGCTGCCCTCTTGTGGTGTAAAAGTAAAAATTCAGTTAATGGAGATGATTTGTTCCCTAACCACTTACAGACCGGAAAGATTTCCCCCCTTAACCGCTTCAGCCCGGAAGGATTTACCCCCTTCCTGACCAGAGCACTTTTGGGTGCAACGTCGTACGACGTTGCACCCAATTTTGAAAAAAACACATTATTTTTTACTTTTCGCTATAATAAATATCTCCCAAAAATATATAAAAAAACAAATTTCTTCCTCAGTTTAGGCCGATACGTATTCTTCTACATGTTTTTGGTAAAAAAAAAAATCGCAATAAGCGTATATTGATTGGTTTGCGCAAAAGTTTTAGCATCTACAAAATAGGGGATAGTTTTATGGCATTTTTATTATCATTTTTTTTTTATTAGTAATGACGGCGATCTGCGATTTTTATCAGGACTGCGACATTATGGCGGACACATCGGAATTTTTTTACACTATTTTGGGACCATTGGCATTTATACAGCGATTAGTGCTATAAAAATGCACCGAATACTGTGTAAATTATACTGGCAGGGTAGGGGTTAACCACTAGGGGGTGATGAAGGGGTTAAGTTTGTCCTAGGGAGTGATTCTAACTGTGGTGGGGATGGGCTACTAGTCACATGACAATGATCACTGCTCCCAATGATAGAGAGCAGTGATCTCTGTCATGACATAAGCCAGATTGGGGTAGTGCCTTGTTTACATAGGCACTTCCCTGTTCTGCCGCTCCGTGACACGATCACTAGGAGGCCGGCAGACATCGAGTCCGCCGGTCCCGTGGGCACGGTCGCGCTGTACGCGGGCGGCGCACGCTTGCTATCCCCGGCTCTTAAAGGGGACGTACAGGTACGCCCATTTGCCCACGGCTGTCATTGTGCCGACATATATCGGCATGCGGCGGTCGTCAACTGGTTAATGAGGCCATTTTTTGCGATTCGACACTGTGCGGCTTTAACTGACAATTGCGCGGTCGTGCGATGCTGTACCCAAGCAAAACTGCTTTTTTCCCCACAAATAGAGCTTTCTTTTGGTGGTATTTGATCGCCTCTGCGGTTTTTATTTATTGCGCTATAAACAAAAAAGAGCAACAATTTTGAAAAAAAAAACGATATTTTTGACTTTTTGGTATAACAAATACCCCCCCAAGAAAAATTCTTCATCAGTTTAGGCCAATATGTATTCTTCGACATATTTTTGGTAAAAAAATAAATAAAATCGCAATAAGCGTATATTGATTGACAGTAAAAATGCCCTGATTACTGTATAAATGACACTGGCAGGGAAGGAGTTAACACTAGGGGGCGATAAGGGGTTAAATGTGTTCCCTAGGGAGGTGTTTCTAACTGTATGAGGGGAGGGGACTGACTGGAGGAGGAGAGAGATCGCTGTTCTTAATCACTAGGAACAGAAGATCTCTCTCTCCTCCCCTGACAGAACAGGGATCTGTGTGTTTACATTGACAGATCCCTATTCTGGCTCTCATTCCCATAGGTGGTCGGCTGGCCATGCCCATCGGGTCCCCCGCTGTGCAGAACACGTCCGCTATGGCTCTTAAAGAAGCCGATGTACACCTACGCTATTTGAAGGGAACGAGCCGACCTGCCGCAGTAATAATGATGGCGGCTGGTCGGCAACTGGTTAAAGGGTACTTCCACTTTTGTGGGGGGAAAAATAGCCAAATTTATATAGTATATACAATTGTAACACAAGTGATATTGTAATTGAATGTTTATTAAAAATGCTCTTTCATTTGCAATCTGTAATTTTCTGTAAAATGCAATATGGAAACCTGGAGGAATTCTATACACAGATGGTATACAGTACGCCCCCCCCCCCCCCCCCCAAATGTAATTTCCCGCTCCTGTGATTGGCTCACTGATTTTCCCCAGAAGTCTGCACTAAGATACAAGTCAGATTTTGGGCATCCCCTGCAAATGGCATTTTTGGTGAGATACTCCCAAAGATAAAAAAAAATAAGCGTATATTGATTGGTTTGCGCAAAAGTTAAAGTGTCTACAAAATAGAGGATAGATTTATTCCATTTTTATTATTATAATTTTTTTCTAGTAATGGCGGCGATCAGCGATTTTTAGCGGGACTACGACATTGCGGCAAACAGATCGGACACTTTTGGCACTTTTTAGGGACCAGTGACATTTATACAGCGTTCAGTGCTATAAAAATGCACTGATTACTGTATAAATTACACTGGCAGGGAATGGGTTAACACTAGGGGCGATCAAGGAGTTAAATGTGTTCCCTGGGAGGTGTTTCTAACTGTGGGGGGAGGGGACTGACTGTGGTAAGTGCAGACAGCGGGCCGGCGGGGGGCACACTGGCAGCATTTGATATGGCACTGTGGCTGCATTTGATTGGGGAACAGTGGGAGCAACTGATGGGCACAGTAGCGGCAATTGATGGGCACAGTGGCGGCAGTTGATGGGTATAGTGGGAGCAATTGATGGGCACAGTGGCTGCATTTTATGGGGCACAGTGGCTGCATATTGATGGCACAGTGGCGGCAATTGATGGGCACAGTGGCTGAATTTGATGGCACAGTGGCTTGATTTTATGGGGCACAGTGGCTGCAGTTTGATTGGCACAGTGGCTGCGTTTAATGTGCACAGTGGCGGCAATTTATGGGCACAGTGGCTGCAATTGATGGGCACAGTGGCTGCATTTGATGGGCACAGTGGCTGCGTTTGATGGGCACAGTGGCTGCGTTTGATGGGCACAGTGGGGGCAATTTATGGGGCACAGTAGACATGTGCAATTCGTTTCGTTTTTTTTTTTTCAGTTTTTTTCGTTCATTCGTTATCGTACGAATGAACGAACGATTCGGTAAAAATTTTAACGAATAACGAATCCGAAAACAACAAAAAATCTGAAAAAAACTAATTAGAAACAACGAATCTACGAAAGAAGAAAATCCCAAAAACTAAAACAGGAACAACGAAAATCAAAATGAACGAAAAAATTCGTACATTCGTAACTTTTTTTTTTTTGTTGAATTGGTAATTTTCCGTGTCTCTTACAATGGCGCTGCTTAACGTGCTTCGAATGGATTGAACGAAAAAATTCGTACATTTGTAACTTTTTTTTTCGATTCGTAATTTTCCGTGTCTCTTAAAATGTAATAATAGCATACACATTACATAACATTATGAATTATGCTCCGATTACGAATCTACGAATGTTACGAATCTTACGAATAAATACGAATGCGTCTGAATTTCGAATAAACGAATCAACGAAAAAATAACTCTAACGAATTTACGAATCGTTACGAATTTACGAATCGTTACGAAACGAAAAAAACTAAACGAAAATAAACAATTTTTTTTTGTTGTGCACATGTCTAGGGCACAGTGGCTGCATTTGATGGGCACAGTGGCTGCATTTGATGGGCACAGTGGCTGCATTTGATGGGCACAGTGGCTGCGTTTGATGGGCACAGTGGCTGCGATTGATGGTACAGTGAGGAAACAATTGATGTTTTTTTTTTTTCAAAAAAAAATTCAGTTTGTTTGCGCCCCCCCAAAAATTTTAAGCACCAGCCGCCACTACAGGGATATGGGAAATAATTATCTACACAAACACACACACACCAGCATAGGTTGAACTGGATGGACTGTTGTCTTTAGTCAACCTTACCTATTATGTAACTAATGAGGTTGAGGTGTTAGGAAGAGGCACGGACACACCCCATTATAAAGAAAGATTGACACTTTTTTCATTACATGTTCACTTTGAATTGCCTGGGTGTGTGGCAGGTTCATTTAAAAATGGGAACCAAAGGTGACAAATCGAATTGAACATTTTGGCCTTTCCCTCGTAAATACCAATAATAACGATCGCCCCAGTTTTCATGGCGGCTGTCGGTAACCTGATATCGTGCTGTTCTGCCACAGCCTGGGAATAAGTCCAGTGACCCACATGAGGGAGCGCTGATCAACGGACATATCGATCGACGCACTACCGCGTCTGGCCGGATCAATAGTATTGATTGGAAAAAAAAATCTTTTGGTGGTTTAAATATTTAAAGTGACTATACGCTGTAATAGGTGAAAGATGCTTAAAGACACAGTCCTGTAGAATATGACCGCGTTCGTTCCTGACCAGTCGCGGTGTTTGCTTAATTAGTGCATTGAATGAACAGAAAAAAAAAACTTGGAAAATCGCCCAGTGCAGTCTATAAATAGGTCCCGCTACTTAGAAGACAGCGAGGCGGTGACATACTAATAGGGTTTGGTGCTTATATAAATAAAAATTATGCAAAACAGTTCTTATATTGAGTCACTCAATTACCATTATTCTCTAAAGTTGCTGTAAAGCCAAACTGAATGACATTTTGTTTGCTAAAGCGCTGCGTATCATTAACAACTGCCACTTTTTAAAATAAAATACTTGTTTTACCATCAGCGTGGATCTCTCATAGCTGCTTTGCAGCCACTTCCCACCCACATGCACTCCAGCAAACAACTGCATGGCATTTCTCTATATTAGTGTAACAACCTCTCAGATAGGCTGCTAGGTTTTGGTTAGGCATATTTAGTTTGTGTGGCTCTCCTGTAATCAGCAGAGCAACATATGATTGTTTTGGTCTGCTCTGGGTTCCGCAGGCTGCAGGTTTGATTGCTTCCCCCTTTCTTCTGGAGGTTCCCAGAACATGGTGGGTGGGAGAGTCAAATGGGCAGTCTGAATATTTATGCAGCTCCAGCCAATCCCTGGGGCAAGGTGCCCAGATGGTGGCTGGGAGAGTGAATAAATAGTCTGTAGCCTGGAGAACAGTGCTCTTCCCCAGGAGGAGAGGTTCCCAGCCAGAAGGGCTGCTGCCCCTTCCTCGCTGTCCAGCTGAACATTCTAAAAATGTTCTAAAACTTTAGATTTAGAACATGTTTCAAATCTTTCCGACGGACTTGTGTTCGGTTGAAAAATCTGTTCGTCTGTATGCTAGTCCGTTGGACAAAAACCGACGCTAGGGCTGCTATTGGCTATGAACTTCCTTATTCTAGTCCGGTCGTACGTCATCACGGTCGAATCTGTCGGACTTTGGTGTGATTGTGTGTAGACAAGTCCGACGGAAGTCTGTCCAAAGTCCGACGGAATTCAGTCCGTCGAAAAGTCTGGTCGTGTGTACACGACATTAGAGACGCTCAGAGACACACGGTTCCCAAGTGTCTCCGAGCGTCTCTGAGTATTTCCAAGTCTCTCCAGCACCCCCGCACCTCTGGTCACATGCAGTACTGCATACATCAACAGTGGCACTGGAACGCATTATCTGAGTTTCCATCGATCCCTATGGGGAAACTCACTTTGATATACGAGTGCTTTGGATTACAAGCATTCTTTTGGAACAAATTAGTTCAGTAGTAACCCCCAGTTCTGCTGATCCCCCGCTTAGTAGTAACCCCCAGCTCTGCTAATCCTTCTCTCCCATTCCCCACACATTTTATTTTCTCCATCAGCTCATCCCCACACCTCTTAGTATGTTGTTCCCATGCTGTGGACCACATGTGACATGGATAGGTTCTCCTGCTCCTGTCCCCCAGCTCTGCTGATCCTCTGCCCCCCAGTCCTCTCTCTCCAATGGCCACTCACGTTTTGCTATAGCGTTCCCATGTTGCACACTACTTACTTTCCTGCTGCTCCACGCTGCACACCAGAAGTGACGCCTTAACCAAACACTTCCAGAATATATACACATGAACCGGAAGTGACTGTTGATGACATCTTCGTTCGGTTCGCTTGGTAGCCATTTTTTTTACACCGTTGGTGACTCCTCCTTTCATGCCTATATCGTCAGCTTCATTTATACTACAGTATGATGGAGCCTAAATGAAGTATCGTTTTTTCATTAAAGTATTTCAGAAAACTATACCAATTTTGGCCAGTAGATGGAGCTGACGATACAGGAATTAATCTCTCAAAAGTAGAAGACATTTCGGTAAACTCTTGAAGTGATTGTAAACGATCACCTTGTAAAACAACCAATTCAGTTTAAAATAGGAATTGAATGCAAAACATTTTAGTATAAATATAAAAAAAGACATTATCAATACCTTTTTTCCAGTTTTTAAAAGTGATCACATTCCCTCTGTTCTCCGCTGCATAATAGTTGGGGGCAGGCAGGGAAATCTTTAACACGGGGCAAAAGGGGCAGCTGCCACGGGCCCAGTCATTGTTGTGGGGCCCAAGGCAGCTTCCCCTTGAGTCTGCACTGCATACAAATAGTTTATAAGTGGATTCGGGAGGGCCCAAGAAAATGTTTGCCCAGGGTCCAATCAATATTAAAGACAGCCTTGGGGGGAGCAGAAACAGCAGCAGCACTCTGAAATTCCCAGTGAATGGCTGTGCAGTGGGAGGGTGTCAGGACAAATCTGATCATTGGAGGAGAGCATACTGAGTTCCCAGCACAGCTAGAGAACTGAGTATGCTGTGCTCTCCTGCTTAGCGTGGTCAGTTTTTAATAGGAAAGCAGAGGGACTGGAAGGAACACCAGGGATTTTACATAAAGGAAGCAATACCAAGAGAAGAGGAGACTTCCTCATACAAGTATATGGTACAGCAGGCACATATCAGGAAAATGAAGTGTAGGGGTAACAAATGCTTTAAGAATGACATTCATGCAACAAATGTTTTATAAAGAGACCCCCTTGTGTCAGAAAGTTATCAGTGCTGGAGATGACTGATACCAGCTATAATACATGAACCATAAGAGTGGTTAGAGTATTACAAAGGCTATTTTTCATCTGTATTTATCTATATATAGTGAAAAAGTGTTTGTACTTGTGATGTTGTTGAATGCAGGAGCCAAGAATAGTTCTTGCGCAGGACCCTTTAGAGATTTGGGCTGCCACTAAAACCCAATTACATTACTATAATAAAGTTGAACTTGAAGATCGATATAAAAAACAAACATCAATGCAGCTTCTTATTAATTATTATTACATAATTACATATTTTTTTCTTCAATAGATTTTTATTAAAAATGCAGAAATTAGAAAAAAAAAAAACGTGTCAAGGCACAATGCCTGATAGTACAAAGGGAAGGATTAAAAAAATAATAATAATAATACATACAGATTTCGGCATATGCAAATTTTCACACAAATGCATCACTGTGGCCCTTGAGGTATCCTGTAGCTAGCAGTGTAAGAACCGGAATTTGATCCGCCTTTTCAACAAATACATTCGAGACATGTGCAATTAGTTTCGTTTTTTTTTTTTTCGTTTTCCATTAAAATTCGTTATATTCGTTCATTCGCTATCGTACAATGAACGAATGATTCGCTAAAAATTTTAACGAATTATCGAATCGAACAAATACGAACAACAACGAAAATCCGAAATAACCAAATTAGAAACAACGAAACTACGAAAGAAGAAAATCCGAAAAACAAAAAACAGGAACAACGAAAATCAAAATAAACGAAAAAATTCGTACATTCGTAACTTTTTTTTTTTTTGCTGAATTGGTAATTTTCCGTGTCCCTTACAATGGCGCTACTTAACGTGCTTCGAATGGATTGAACAAAAAAATTCATACATTCGTAACTTTTTTTTGCGACTCCTAATTTTCCGTGTCTCTTACAATGGCGCTGCTTAACGTGCTTCGAATGGATTGAATGAAAAAATTGTACATTCGTAACTTTTTTTTTTTTTTTTTGCGATTCGTAATTTTCTGTGTCTCTTACAATGGCGCTGGTTAACGTGCTTCGAATGGATTGAACGAAAAAATTCGTACATTCGTAATTTTTTTTTTTTTTTTTTTCGATTCCAAATTTTCCTTGTCTCTTACAATGGCGCTGCTTAACGTGCTTCGAATGGATTGAACGAAAAAATTCGTACATTCGTAACTTTTTTTTTTCGATTCGTAATTTTCCGTGTCTCTTACAATGTAATAATAGCATACACATTACATAAAATTATGAATTATGCTCCGATTACGAATCTACGAAAACAATGTTACGAAAGTACGAATAAATTAATCTTACGAAAGTACGAATGTAACTAAATCTACGAAAATACGAATGTGCCCGAATTTCGAATAAACGGAAAAACGAATCAACGAAAAAATAACTTACGAAAATTAGAATCGTTACGAATACGAACACCGACGACTTTACAAAATTACGAATCGTTACGAATCAACAGAAACGAACGGAAACGAAAGGAAAATAAACAAATTTTTCTGTTGTGCACATGTCTAACACATTCTAAAATATATAGCTGTCTATGCATCTTTATTTTAAAATACCAATATTTATCTAATATTTTTTATGAACTCATTAGTCCATAGACTTTTTTCAATAGTCCTGTTACATTAGACAGTTAGTTGGTATAGTCATTACATAAAAAAGGTACATAAACGTCTATTTCTTTGTGGTTCCTGAGATTGTTCTGGGCCGCAGTCTACATATTGCCCCTTCCATGGGCCGTAGAGAGCCTGAATCATAAATCTTGAAGCTTTGTCCTTCCACCAACTCAAACTCGAATCTCTGCAGGAGCTTGGCCATTACCACCTTCGCTTCCATCTGTATAAAGAAATACAGATAATCAGTTTAAAGTAGGGTGACCAGACATCCCCGGTTTCCGGGGACAGTCCCCTGATTGAGGAGACTGTTCCCGGACCAAGCCTGTCCCCGGTTTTGTTCGCGGATTGGAATTTCAACAGGGGCTGGGGCAATTTCAAAGACAGCCCATGCGGAATAAAAAAAAAAAATCTAAATTGCACCCCCCCTCCTCTGCCGCTCCTACCAGCTTATGGGGGTTTATTTTTTTACATTATTTGTGCCCCTTTCTGATGATCATGTTCTGGTCGGGACTATTTCTTCAGCTTCGGGCGCATGCTCATTCAGCTCCGCTCACAGGGCTGTGAGGCGGGGCAGCGGTGGCGGAGATGGGCAAAGAGTCGCCGATTGCTGCCATTACTAGTAAAAAAAAAATATGTCCCCGGATTTTATTTTAAAAATCTGGTCACCTTAGATTAAAGTATTACCCTTGGGTTTCTCAACTTGAGTGAATGTCCTCTCCTGGGAGGTCCCCCTGCCTTTGTGGTGAGATCCTGAATACAGGCCAATTGGGCTCAAGCAATGATTTTGTCTGCATTTTGGTGACCAGTGGAAATCCCTGTCCAGCGCCCCTCTACCACTACTGCATTGTCCACAGGTATGCAGGCCTAGCAGCCTAAACACAGGGATATCACAATGGAGTCCTCAAGATTTGTCAGATGTATGTCCTGAGGGCATAAACAGAGAGATGGAAGTACATGGAGAAGGTGGGTATCAGTGTGTTGGGTGGAGGGGGTGTTACTAAGAAAACCTGACACTTTGCCTATTCCTGTTAACTCAAGTCCCCTTTTTCTAAAAACAGCCTTGATTATTCGGTAGCACATAATCATCTACTCATTTATACTCTCTAGTGAAACAGATTTTGAGCCGAGTGACTTAAAGGTTCAGTTCGCAAACCGGATACTCAATGTTTGGTAGAGACTAGAGAGTTAGATCTCTTGCAGATTGGTGGTTGGGAAGGTGGCAAAAACGGGCAGCCAGCCCGCGGTTTTGCTGCCACCTGGCTGCCCACCCAAATTTGCAAAATACAGCTGGATGGGGCTGTACAAATTTTTAACGTTAGGTAGAGAGTTTGACAGGTGGTACCACCTGTCAAACTCACCCACTAAGATCAATGGGGCTGCGCTGCTTTCGTGTGCAATGCATGCAATCGTGGTGCAGTAGCGTGGCCATACAGGGCTAAATTAGGCAGTGAGTAGGTGATATAACACTATAGATTGCCCTTCGGAGGGCACCACAGTCCACCACAAGTTTGAAAGAGCCCTTAGCCATCCAAATCTTCACAGCTGCAATGGGGGCAGGTGAGAATACATGTTTTGGGGGGGAGGGGGGAAACATAGAAGGTGCAATTACACTTCAGCTCTCCAGTCTCCACAAAACACTGAGTATCACGTTTGGGTGGGCTGACCCTTTAAGTCACTCTACTCAAATTCTATTTTACTGGACAGTATACATGAGTAGATGCTCATGTGTTCCCAAATAAGCAAAGCTGTTTTTTAGAAAAAAATTCAACTTTAGTTAACAGGAATAGGCAAAAGTGATAGAGTTGCTTAATAACAAGCCCCTTGTCCCTCCAAGCAAACACTGATACTTACCCTACCCTTGGTCCTTCACTGCTCTGTTTATGTGTCAGAGGCCTTGGAAAAAATGGTTATGGGGAAATATATGACCTTATCCCATTCCTCACAGGATGTGGTGCTCAAGCCCAGGACTGCTGTTAAAAACCACCTTACTAATGAGACCTCAATGCTTCCCCCACTCGGGGAAAGCTGACGGGATCTGTGGTACTCCTTAATATCGCTCAGTCAGATAACCCAATGGTGCACTGCAAACTATATTGCTTTATCAATCATGGGTCTATGTAGGTGCAGGGTTGACGATGCTATCCTCCCCCATGACACAGTCAGTTCCCAAGGGGGTGTCCGGGGAGGTAGCAGCGGTGTCGAACGCCCTATACCCATCAAAAGGCTCCCACGCATTTTTGTGTACTGGTACACTTTTCCCTGTTTTCTACATCCTCAGTGTGAATGTACTCACTAGTCTGATTGTACTTAATTGTACTTGACCTATGTTACCTTATGGTTGATAACGTCTACTGTCTGTAAGTTTTATTTATTAACTCTAATAAAAATCTATTAAAAAAATAAAAATAAATATTACATTAAAAAAAAACATGGGGCCCTGTGCAGCCTAGCTTACAGGAACGGTGAGATAAGCCTAACGGGGCTCCAGCTGAATGAACAAACCACTAATTCTTGCAACCAAAATGCCTGTGAGAATGAGCCCTTAATTTAAGTTTTTTTTTTTAAATTACAATTTTTTTATTTTTATTTAACAGCCGTGTGGGGGTTGGTGAAATATCAGAGGTCTAAACAGACACCTAACGTCTCCCTTTTGAGACAGAGAAAGAGACTGAGGACACAGATTCCTCAATCCTTTCTCCGCAGCCTCAGCTGCAGAGTGAATGAACAGGAAGTGTTCTGTACAGAGGCTCCCTGTTCATTCACACACTGAATCATTTAAAACACAGGGAGGGACATTGGGGGATTGGTACCAGTAATTGTGCTAATTTCTGCTGCTCTTGAACTTATGGGGCCTGGGCCCAGTACAGAAGGACAGCTACTACCCCCTTATCAGCAGCCCTGCTCAAGCCTGTGCATTACCAGAGCTGTGTATGTGTGGGAGGGGATAAGACCCTGTGTAAGCTCCAGCATGAAGCTCCAACAAGGATTAGACCCATGGGTCCAACAAGCCAAGGGGACAGTGTGAGAGTGAGGGGAAGTTTAGTATCAGTGACCGGGGGATAACAAGATATAAAAAGGACTTGTCACGTTGTCCTCCAGTTGTGTATACTGTATGTCTCTAGGCAGACTCTAGACATATACTCCAGGCATTTTCTTTGCCACATTGTTATGTGATAAACTAAAATATCATACCTGCGCAAAGACTTGTCCAATACAAGAACGTGGCCCAAGTGAAAATGGGAAATACGTAAAATATGGCCTGTTTGGAGAAAGGAAAATTACTCACTTCATGTGCCAAACATTTCAGCTGAAAAATGAAATTACTACAGGCAATTTTGTCAGAATCAAAGTGTACTACTTTAAAAAATGCTTGCCGACCACCTCACGCCGATATACGTTGGCAGAAGGGCTTGTACAGGCAAACTAACGTACCTGTACGTTGCCCTTTAAGAGGCGGCCTGCAGGCGTGCCCGCGGCAAGCTCCGTGAGTCGGGTTGCGGGTCCCGTGGACTCGATGTCCGTGGGGAAGAAGAACGGGGAGATGTTAATGTAAACAAGCATCTGCCTAGTGACAGTGTCACTGATCTCTGCTCCCTGTGATCGGGAGCAGAGATCAGTGACGTGTCACATGTAGCCACGCCCCCCCATTAGAATCACTCCCCAGGACACACTTAACCCCTACACTGCCCCCTAGTGGTTAACCCCTTCACTGCCAGTCTCATTTACACAGGAATCAGTGCATTTGTATAGCACTGATTGCTGTATAAATGACAATGGTCCCAAAAATGTGTCAAAAATGTCCGATGTGTCCGCCATAGTGTCGCAGTCACGATAAAAATCGCGGATCGCCGCCATTACTAGTAAAAAAAAAAATATTAATAAAAATGCCATAAAACTATCCCCTATTTTGTAAACGCTATAACTTTTGCGCAAACCAATCAATACATTTTTTTTTACCAAAAATATGTAGAAGAATACGTATCGGCCTAAACTGAGGAAAAAAATAATTTTTTTATCTATTTTTGGGGGATATTTATTATAGCAAAATGTAAAAAAATATTGTGTTTTTTTTAAAATTGTCGCTCTTTTTTTGTTTATAGTACAAAAAATAAAAACCTGCAGTTTTTGATGAGGTGATCAAATACCACCAAAAGAAAGCTCTATTTGTGGGGAAAAAAGGATGTCAATTTTGTTTGGGGGCCACATCACACGACCGCACAATTGGCAGTTAAATTGACGCAGTGCCGAATCGCAAAAAGTGCTCTGGTCTTTGGCTAGCAAAATGGTCCGGGGCTTAAGACTAAATGTGCATAGGCATTTGTTTATATGAGAGTTTAATTAATGCCTATGCTTTGACAATAGTGAAACCCATTAACACATTTTCAAAATTCCCATGTAGGCTGATCTGTCATTAATGTTCAGTTGTGTCTGCTTCAGGGAGCTTTTTTAATGAGCTGGGTGCCATGTCTGTATTTTGCAGGCACTTTTCATTAGGATGCAATGCAGAGAGGATACTTTACTAAATACTTGTTTGCCCTAAACATACAGTATCTTCAGCCCTGGCCTGGGAGCACTTGGCAGATGTTAGGAAAATGTACCAGGTGAATCTCTCTTATGTCGCGTACACACGGTCGGAATTTCCGATGGACACAGTCCGATGGGAGCTTTTCATTGGATTTTCCGACCGTGTGTATGCTCAACGGTCTTTTTCTGTCGGCATTTCCGATGGACTTTGGATTGAGAGCCTGTTCTTAATTTTTCAGATGGAAAACCTTTCTATCTGATTTTTCGATCGCGTGTATGCAATTCCGACACGCAAAATTCAGACGCATGCTCGGAAACACTTCGACGCATGCTCGGAAGCATTAAACTTCCCTTTTATAGTGCCGGATTGGTCAGGCAGTGTTGGTTTATATGACGTTAAAACCGGATTTCCGGATTTAATGTCATATAAACCAAAACTGCCTGACCAATCTGGTTCCCCAGATGAAGACACGTGACGTGTCGTAACGCGTAGGGAGTGGCCGTAGGCAGACAAACAGAGAGAAGGACGCGAGAAGGCGATGAGAACGCCCGGTGAAGTTTATTTTAACCCTTTATGCCTATTTTACATTGTATCCATGTAAGAGTCCATTTTTTATCGAATTAAATAAATTACTATTACTCTAACATACTACACTAGTCGAGGCTTCCCTCTTTCCCTTTCCTTTCCCTGGTATGATGTCACTTTGACATAGTGACACTGAGCACTTTAGGTCCATGGCGCTTAAAGGAGAAGGATTTGGCTGGATTACCCACTAGGCTCTGCTGACCTCTGATACCCTTATATTGGGGATATGGGATACCCCTGAAAGGCGCATTCTGACCAGAAAAGGATAATCAAAATAGATGAATACCAGTGTGAACATATTCAACAACATAGTCAAACGCATAGACAAACGCTCTGACATATTTGGAGATACTCTGGAGCATCTATTGGAAAACTGTTATATTGCTGCATGATTAATTCAGTGTGGACTTTTATTTTTACGCCACTTGAATATCAAAGGCTTATCCTTCTGCTTACCTATTTATTTGGACTATTTATTATTCATCTATTTATTCTGGGATTATCTCACATTTATTTATTTTATCACCATCCAAGATTTTATTCCTTGATTCTTTATCATAATATTTTATCCACGTGATCCATTTGGAAACTTTTATTGCTGTTGCACTTTCACATCAAATGTCACCCATTTTTTATGCATTTTTATGCACTGGTCACTTTCAATATTAGACAACTGTCACTATTGTTTACATTTGATTGTATTCCTTCTAACTTTATTTCATCTGACTAGTCACTATCTATTATTTATTTCAAGATTTATGGAATATCAGCACTTCCAGATTGATTATTGTTTATTAGTGCCACCTGCTGGTCATTAGCTACCACTGCACTTATTCACTTTATTATTTATTTTGCGCGAAATTACCCACCATATTTATATAATAGGAGAATGATAGTGGGGGTATGGTTGTCACTTTTATAATGTATTAACTATCCTGAGGGGAGGACTCCGGGCGGAGCTTATCACAGGTATGCTGCCATGGATAGGCACCAGGAAAGGAAAATTACGGTAAGTATGATACAATTTTCCGTTTTTGTCCTCGAGCTGCTCCAAACAGATCGAAAAGGTTATATGATCCCATTTACATTCAGCAATAGGGAAACGCTGATGTATGGAAACCTTTACATGTTATTAATGTCTGATATGTCGGCTGTCTAGACCAGTGGTCTCCAAACTGCGACCCTCTGGCTGGATGTGGCCCTTTGCTTGTCTTTATGTGGCCCTTGGGGCACTATTACTCCCATTGATATGAGACAATATTCTACTAACACCAACAATGCAACACCATTCTCCCACTGATGGGGCACTATTCCTCCCACTGATACCAATGATGGGGAACTATTCCTCCCACTGACACCAATGATGGGGCACTATTCATCACGCTAATACCAATCATGGGGCACTATTCCTTCCACTGATACCAATTATGGAGCATTATTCCTTCCACTGACACCAATTATGGGGCACTATTCCTCCCACTAATACCAATGATGGGGCACTATTCCTCCCTCTAATACCAATGATGGGGCACTGCTTCCTCAACTGATACCAATGATGGGGCACTATTCCTTCCACTGACACCAATGATGGGGTACTATTCTTACCACTAACACCAATGGTGGGGAACTATTCCTTCCACTGATACCAATTATGAGACACTATTTCTCCCACTAGTACCAGTGATGGAGCACTATTCTTTTCACTGATACCAATGATGGGGCACTATTCCTCTTCCTATTGACCACATATCAACCACCAAGCCGAGGCATGGTTTACTCCCTGTGATGCCGGGACATTTCTAATCCCACTGGCTCCAGTCCGGACCCCTCCAGTCTGGAGAACAGTCGACTGACCCTTTGCTTAAAAAGTATGGATACTCTTAATTTAGATCATAACCAATTGGCTATTTCCAATGTATCATAAAGGTAACAATTATCACAGGTAAGAAAAAACAATTACTTGGGAGCATCAGGGTGAAATCGATCTGGGTTGAAAACAAGGGCATCTGGGTAAAACTCCTCCATCCTTCCCATGATATAGGAGTTAAACTGTTTAAAAAACAACAGAAGATACAGGTTTATTTCATAAAACAAATCGGTCAAGCCTTGTTTCAGTACATTCCATATTATTATGAGGGGTATTGATTTTAGAACATTGCAATACTCAATGAACATCAGTCACTAAGCAGAGATATAGGATATTCTATACAGTATATACTTGTCAGAGGCTCCTTTCCACCCTTTACAAAAAAACACATTTATGACTCTTCCCAGTTTTAAGGAAAACTGGTTCCAGTCTGTGCTCCCATTAGAGAGATTTGTCATCACTTCCTGTCCAGAAAGTGAGGGTAAAATTTACCAATGGGGACACAGACAGCAAATAAAAGGCAGAGAAAAGTTCCATACCATTCCCATTTTGCCTAAAAAAAAAAAAAAAAAAAAAAGCAGCTAAGCTTTAGCCACTTCAATACCGGGCACTTAAACACCTTCCTGCCCAGACCAATTGTGAGCTTTCTGCACTGTCGCAATTTGAATGACAATTGCGCGGTCATACAACACTGTACCCAAATTAAATTTTTATCATTTTTTCCCCACAAATAGAGCTTTCTTTTGATGGTATTTGATCACCTCTGCGGTTTTTATTTTTTGCTAAACAAATAAAAAAAGACCAAACATTTTGAAAAAAAAAAAATATTTTTTTTGTTTCAGTTTCAAAACTTTGTAAATAAGTAAGTTTTCTCCTTTACTGATGGGCACTGATGGGGCTGCACTGATGGGCACTGATAAGGTGGCACTGATGGGCACTGATGAGGTGGCACCAATGAAGTGGCACTGAGGTGGCATTGATGAGCACTGATATGCGGCACTGATAGGCAGCACAAATTGACACTGAAAGCTGGCACAGATTGGTATGGATAGGCAGGACGGATGGGCATGGATAGGCGACACAGATGAGCATGAATAGGCACTGATAGGCGGCATGGATGGGCACTGATAGGCGGCATGGATGGGCACTGATAGGTGGCACGGATAGGCACTGATTGGCATCCATCAATACAAAACAATGCTGCCTATCAGTGCCAAGCAATAATGCATGCCAATCAGTGATGCCCATTGTGGGCACTGATTGGCATCCATTGTGGGCACTGATTGGCATCCATTGTGGGCACTGTGTGTCATCCCTGGTGGTCTAGGGTGACATACCTTGGCTGGGCATCCCTGGTGGTCCAGTGTGGGCATCCTCGGGGGGGCTGCGCTGATAATCGATCAGCGCAGACCCCCCCCCTGTCAGAGGAGCAGCCGATCGGCTCTCCTCTACTCGTGTCTGACAGACGCAAGTGAGGAAATGCCGATCACCGGCTCTTCCTATCTACACTGTGATCAGCCGTGATTGGACACGGCTGATCACGTGGTAAAGAGTCTCCGTCGGAGACTCTTTACCAAGATCGTAGTTGCGGGGTGTCAGACTGACACCCCGCAACAACGATCGATGCGATGCGCGCCCCCGGGGGGCGCACAGCGGCTCAAAATCCTGAGGACGTCATATGACATCGGGTCAGGATTTTAAAACCACTTTGCTGACGTCATTTGACAATGGGCGGCGGCAAGTGGTTAAAATGGTATTAAATAATGATAAAAAAATATTGTGGGCAGGCTCTTTATTGCAGAAGGGACTGTAGTGGATACAATGACTATATTATGTCTCCCTCTCCCTAATATTATTATTTTCTTTCATATCTTTATTATTTTTTCCCTCTTGTTGTGATAAAAAAAAAAAAAAAAAATATATATATATATATATATATATATATATATATATATGTATATACGTGTGCAGTAACAAACCAGTAAATTTCCTTACTCAAAAGTACAAACATATGTTCTTCTACCTCTTTTTTCTCCCCCCTCCCCCCACTGTGTTATGCAAGATGGAGCCTCTGTCCTGGAATGCATTCAGTCCCTGGAGACAGATGTTGGACAGGAAGAATATGATCTACAGATGAACCAATCATATACACACAAATATGTGATGACATTTGCTTATGTCACTTTGACTATAAAAGAGCAGTAATTTGAATAAAGAGTAGGAGTTGATGATGGGTTTTCATACTGAGCACGCTTTCAGTGTTAATTCTTTTGCATGCACTCATCACATTGAATTAGATTCAGAGGCAGAATAGGAGATACATTCTGGTTTTGGACCAGAAACAGAGGTGGCTCTCTAATTAGGCAAATTAGGTGGTCGCCTAAGGCCTCGCGCTCCTAGGGGCCTCACGACCGCCTAGTTCCCTTGATGTGTGTGTGTTACAGTTGAAGGGAATATCATGCAATTTATACAGTTAATTTCTATTGCTTTAATTATTTTTCCAATTTTGGGCATGAGTGGGGGCTCATGTCTAAGATTTGCCTAAGGCCTCACAAAGCCTAGAGCCGCCTCTGACCAGAAATAAATCTATAACAGGACATACGTTGTCTCTTGTGTAATAAAAATACACCTACCTGCCTGTTTGCAATTCTCCCTACAATGTACACTGAGCTGCACATGCACAGCTCAGTTTACATCCTGTGTGCTAGGAGGACTGCACTCCTGTGCATGAGATGGGGAGACATCATCCCATGTCAGGCAATCGAGATGCCCAAAGACCAGCACCCGGAAATAGCCAGGGAGAAGATGCTGGCACTGGCAATGGGACCTTGCAGGCATTGCTTCTCCCCAGCAGCTGCATAAAGGGTTATGTAGGGAGGTGAGGGGAGGGGCAAAGTTGCTGGGCCAGCACAGATAATAGACACTCCCAGAAAAGGAAAAAGCTTTGACATGCACAAACGAAGGGTGCTGTGTTACGGAATCAATTAGGCTCATTTTCTAGCAAGTTCAAACAAACAATGCAAGTGAGTAGAACATTTTTTTTCTACGCAAAGGAAAAACACTGTAACAGGGACACATTCGACCACTCGGGCACTGCCCGAGGGCCACTGGTCACTAGGGGGCCCCATCAGGGTTGCCAGCCTAAGTAAAACCAGGGACAGTATGTAAAAAAAATCTGTGTTTTTTTTTTTTTTTTTTGAAAATCTTTTTATTGAGTATAAAAACATACAAACAAATAACAAACATCAGTAAACCTGCCACAGCTTTGGAATAGACCCACGCAGGGGTCAGTGCCAGCCGGCAATTGGACTGCTTCCATTATTAGTGACAAACAGCTGTAGCACATCTACAAGAAAAGAACATACAAACCACCTAGTGTTGTGTTGGCTCCCGCTCAATTGAAATATCTAAGGATCAGATCTTTCAGTGAAGACCCAAGGGACCATAATAGATATCAAATGCACCTGTATCAGAGTTTATAACTCACAAAAAGGCACTCAATGTAGCAATATCACATCCACCCGTATAGTGGTGTTATGTACATACTCAATCAGTCCGCGGATGCCGTGGAGGCCTCCGCTAGCCATTTGGCCCACACTCTATCGTATTTTTTGGGGCATCCCCTATTTTGGTATGTTTCCTTATATAGTGATAGTACTTTATTGACATGTGTTTTCCATAGCATTATGGACGGTGGGGCACGTTTTTTCCAACATAGAGTGATCATTTTCCTGGCATAGAAAAGCAGGAGTCCTATCAGAGTTCTCTCTGCGATCCTGGGGGCTAGTTCTTCTACTAGGCCTAGAAGGCATATCTGCGGGGTCAGGGCTATAGCTATTCCCACCACGTCTTGTATTACAGATAGTACTTGTGACCAGTAGTTCTTAATTGCTGGGCAGGACCAGAAGACATGAATAAAGTCGCCGGGATCCCCTGTACATCTCCAGCATTCCGAGGACAGGGAGGTTTTCATTTTATGCAATCTATACGGGGTTATATATGCCCGGTGTAGTATTTTGTATTGTATGAGACGGTCTCGAAGTGAGATCAGGATTTTGAAGGGGAAATCCCACATGTCCTCCCAGTCCTCAGAGTCTAGTCCCGGAATGTCATGTGTCCATCTCTGGCGGAGCTTGGACAGATCCGGAGAGGAGACCCTAAGGAGATGCGCATACAGGACCGAAGTCGGTTTTCTGGTGCATTCATATCTTGTGACCCTCTCCAGATCGGATTGCACTATTTGCGTGTCGTTGGGTATTATTTGGGCTTTAAACGCATGAGAGATTTGCATATAGCGGAATAGATGCGCGGTGGGTACATTGTTATGGGACACCAGGTGATCAAAGGAGTGTATACCGGAGCCTGAAGTGAGGTCAGATACCAGTTTAATACCACACTTAGCCCATATTTTGGGGTCCGGCAGTGTGTAAAAATGGGGTAAGGTAGGGTTGTTCCAAAGGGGGGCATGAGGGGAGATTGCATTCCGTGGGAACTTCTCAAGTCTCAGTCCCGCCCTCCATGCCTTCAGAGTCGTGCCCATGGAGGTGGTCAAATCATATGGAGCCTTGGGACCCCGGAGAGGTAAATGTGTTAGGGCCTCCACAGAACGGACCACCGAAGCCTCCAGAACTGCCGCAGGGTTGGACGTGTCCGGCACTAGCCACCAAACTGCCGTGACCAGCTGGGCTGCCAGAAAATATTTCTGGCAGTCCGGAAACGCCAAACCCCCCCCCCCCCCCCCGCGACACCGGATGCATCAGTGTGGACAATTTAAACCTAGGGGGATTTGGGCCCCAGAGAAAGGAGGAGAAAATGCGGTTCAATTTTGTAAAAAATGAGCAAGGTATCCACTGTGGGGAATTACGGAATAGGTAAGTAAATTTAGGTATGATTTTCATTTTGATTAAGTTAATGCGGCCTAGTAAGGATAGGGGAAGGTTCTCCCAGGCTTTTAGTTTGGTCTTCACTCCTTGGACCACCGGTTCTAGGTTAAGGGGGATAAAGCTGGATGCGTCTCTCGAGACGCGCACCCCCAGGTACACCATTTCGTCTACCCATTGCAGTTGGAGATCTGGCGGGGCTAGAAAAAAAATCTGTGTTTTTTTTACATCTGTTTCTGAAATGTCCCTTACCGGAAATCCTTTTGGTCGAAAAACCTTTTCAGCCAATAGAAACATGTCTGTGTATACTGTGTGTACATGTATGTGTATACTGTGTGATTGTATACTGTGTGATTGTATACTGTGTGTGTGTATACTGCGTGGCCCCATAATCTCCTATTGCCCGGGGGCCCCATGAGTTGTCATTCCGCCCCTGCACTGCAAGTATGCATGTAAAATACATATTTGTTTGTTACTTTTATCTGCATTTTTTTTTTTAATTGGTGTCAGGATCCCTTTAAGGGTAGTGATTACTGTATATATACACTGTAAGCATTGTTTGGGTCAGTGGATGTGGAGAGGGTTTGGATCTTACAATCAGAGATGATTTAGCAGGAATTCTCACGCCCTTTATAACAGTTTCTTCTTCCACCGCACGTGATGTACCTGGAGCAGGAGGGTAGAGTCTTAAACTTTCCTTCAAGACCTAGAGAAGATAGAGAAGATACGTATTAAATCTGAAGTTTGCAACTATACCTTGTTTTTTTCAGGACAAATTGTCCTTTCAAATGGTAATGAATACCGCCATTTTTTTTGTTTTTTTCTATCAAATGAAAACTGGACCAAAATAGTAAAAAATAAAAAAAAATTTTTAATTCAACTGTATATTTCTTGCTGTTACTAAAAAATAAATAAATTCTCCTATTGCTTACGTTTGTGGCAATACCAGATAAGTGTATATTAATTGTTTGCATCCATAGTAAGGCCCAGAAACAATAGTGCGCATTTTGTTTTTCATGTATTTATTTATACATTAACACACTGGCACTAAATTAAAAAAAGTTTTTTTTTTAGTTCTAAAAAAAATAAGTGACATTTGACCCCTGACATTTGGATCCAACCTTCACCCTGACCTTCAACCCTGACAGTAACCCAGATCAAGCCCGATCTATTTTATCTTATATTGATCTATTTATTTATTTTTCTCTGGCTTGAAGAAAAATATGCATTGTACACTATATTACCAAAATTATTGGGACGCCTGCTTTTATACAATTTAATCGCATCCCCAGTCTTAGTCTGTAGGGTTCAATATTGAATTGCCCTCCCCTTTGCAGGTATAACAGCTTCACCTCTTCTGGGAAGGCCGTCCACAAGGTTTAGGAGGGTGTCTATGGGAATGTAGGACCATTCTTCTAATAGTGCATTTGTGAGGTCAGGCACTGATGTAGACTAGAAGGTCTGGCTCGCAGTCTCCGCTCTAATATATCTCAAAGACGTTCTATGGGGTTGTGCAGGCCAGTCAAGTTCCTCCACCCAGTGGCGTACTAAGGGGGGGGCGGGCCGCACCGGGTGCCACACACTGGCGGGGGTGTCAGGCCGGCGCCCCCCTCCGCAATTGAAGCAGAGACAGCGCACCGCAGCGGCGCGGTGACAGGCAGCGGCAGGTGAGGTGAGGGGGAGGGGGGTGTTCGGGGGGGTGTCTCAAACAGCCGAGCAGAGTGAAGCCGCCGGCGCCGCCCAGAGGCGTGCTAAGTGGGCGGCGGGGGGTACCACACACGGGGGGGGTGTCAGACCGGCACCCCCCTCCGCCATTGAAGTGGTGGCACTGCGCCTGCCACCCCCTCCTCTTGCAGCCGAGGGCTGTCTGCCTGTGCGATCCCGGATGTCACACAGGCAGAGCCTCCCCCTCCTCTCTGTTTATGTGTAAACAGTAGGAGGGGATCTGCTGAGCACGTGCCGCCGCGCTGATCTGAGGCACTGAATGGGGGGGGGGGGGTCTGCACTGAACGGGGGCTAGACTAGACTAAAGAGGGCTGGTTGCACTGAAGAGGGGGGCTGCACTGAAGGGGCGGGCTAGACTAAAGAGAGGGGGGCTGCACAGAAGAGGGGGGCTAGACTGGAGAGAGGGGGCTACACTGAAGAGGGGGGTCTGCACCGAACAGGGGCTACACTGAAGAGGGGGTCTGCACTGAAGGGGGGGGGGGGGGTCTGCACTGAACGGGGGGTCTGCACTGAAGAGGGGGTCTGCACTGAAGGGGGGGTCTGTGTAACATGCAGGGGGTCCAGAGCTGCAGGGTGTTGTGTAATGTAAAGGGGTCCAGAGCTTCAGGGTGTTGTGTAATGTAAAGGGGTCCAGAGGATCAGGGTGTTGTGTAATGTAAAGGGGTCCAGAGCATCAGGGTGTTGTGTAATGTAAAGGGGTCCAGAGCATCAGGGTGTTGTGTAATGTAAAGGGGCCCAGAGCTGCAGGGTGTTGTGTAATGTAAAGGGGCCCAGAGCTGCAGGGTGTTGTGTAATGTAAAGGGGCCCAGAGCTGCAGGGTGTTGTGTAATGTAAAGGGGCCCAGAGCTGCAGGGTGTTGTGTAATGTAAAGGGGTCCAGAGCTGCAGGGTGTTGTGTAATGTAAAGGGGCCCAGAGCCTTAGGGTGTTGTGTAATGTAAAGGGGTCCAGAGCTGCAGGGTGTTGTGTAATGTAAAGGGGCCCAGAGCTGCAGGGTGTTGTGTAATGTAAAGGGGCCCAGAGCTGCAGGGTGTTGTGTAATGTAAAGGGGCCCAGAGCTGCAGGGTGTTGTGTAATGTAAAGGGGTCCAGAGCTGCAGGGTGTTGTGTAATGTAAAGGGGCCCAGAGCTGCAGGGTGTTGTGTAATGTAAAGGGGTCCAGAGGATCAGGGTGTTGTGTAATGTAAAGGGGTCCAGAGGATCAGGGTGTTGTGTAATGTAAAGGGATCCAGAGGATCAGGGTGTTGTGTAATGTAAAGGGGTCCAGAGGATCAGGGTGTTGTGTAATGTAAAGGGGCCCAGAGCTGCAGGGTGTTGTGTAATGTAAAGGGGTCCAGAGGATCAGGGTGTTGTGTAATGTAAAGGGGTCCAGAGGATCAGGGTGTTGTGTAATGTAAAGGGGTCCAGAGGATCAGGGTGTTGTGTAATGTAAAGGGGTCCAGAGGATCAGGGTGTTGTGTAATGTAAAGGGGCCCAGAGCTGCAGGGTGTTGTGTAATGTAAAGGGGTCCAGAGGATCAGGGTGTTGTGTAATGTAAAGGGGTCCAGAGGATCAGGGTGTTGTGTAAAGTAAAGGGGCCCAGAGCTGCAGGGTGTTGTGTAATGTAAAGGGGTCCAGAGGATCAGGGTGTTGTGTAATGTAAAGGGGTCCAGAGGATCAGGGTGTTGTGTAATGTAAAGGGGCCCAGAGCTGCAGGGTGTTGTGTAATGTAAAGGGGTCCAGAGGATCAGGGTGTTGTGTAATGTAAAGGGGTCCAGAAGGGCAGGGTGCTGTGTAATGTAAAGGGGTACAGTGGCTGTGTAATGTAAAGGGGTCCAGAGGTTCAGGGTGCTGTTTAATGTAAAGGGGTCCAGAAGGGCAGGGTGCTATGTAATGTAAAGGGGTCCAGAGGCGCAGGGGGATGTGTAATGTAAAGGGGCCCAGAGATGCAGGGTGCTGTGTAACATAAAGGGGTCCAGAGGTGCAGTTGTGGTGAGGGGGTACACAGTAGTGACAAAGAGATATTGAAGGATGCAGGGGGCACAGTGGGGTATTTTTATATTTTAATGGGGGGGGGGGGGGGTGCCAGATATAGGATCCGCCGGGTGTCAAATGCTCTAGGTACGCCCCTGCCTCCACCCCAAATTCGCTCATCCATGTCTTTATGGATTTTGCTTTGTGCACTGATCCAAATCATTTGGTGGAGGGGGGATTATGGTGTGGGGTTGTTTCTCAGGGGTTGGGCTTGGCCTCTTAGTTCCAGTGAAGGGAACTCTTAAGGCGTCAGCATACCAAGATATTTTGGACAATTTCATGCTCCCAACATTGTGAGAACAGTTTGAGGAAAGTCCCTTCCTGTTCCAACATGACTGCACACCAGTGCACAAAGCAAGGTCCATTAAGACATGGATGAGGGAGTTTGGGGTGGAGGAACTTGACTGCCCTGCACTGAGTCCTCACTTCAACCCAATAGAACACCTTTGGGATGCGAGCCAAGCCTTCTCGTCCAACATCAGTGCCTGACCTCACAAAATGTGCTTCTGGAAGAATGGTCAAACATTCCCATAGACACTCCTAAACCTTGTGGACAGCCTTCCCAGTAGAGTTGAAGCTGTTATAGCTGCAAAGGGTTGGCCAACTCAATATTGAACCCTACGGACTAAGACTGGGATGCTATTAAAGTTCATGTGTGTAAAGGCAGCTGTCCCAATACTTTTGGTAATATAGTGTATATGCAAAATTTGCAATATATCTTTTTCTCCATTCAGAGGGAGAACAGGAGTGGATTTTACTGACTGATTATGGTGTCCACATAATTGAGTCGGTTCTCCCAGTTCCCAATCATTAGCATGAGACCTGGAGATATTGGTGACGGCTTGTTCTCAGCTTGGGGACAATGCACTATGGAGCCCTCTTCCAGCACAATACACCCACTACTTATTAGCCCTGTAATCTATTTCTTTATGAAATGGTTTCTCTGCCTCCTTGAAATGTCCTCTGTGAGCTCCAGAACCTCTCCTTTTCCCCCTCACTTACATGTGTTTGGATGGAGCAGTGCATGTTAGTTGAGGTCATGAGTAGGGTTGAGCCAACCCGAACTGTAAAGTTCGGGTCCGTACCGGACTTTTGGGTGTCCGGGGCCCGAACCCGAACCCGAACTATTGGCTGTAAGTTCGGGTTCGGGTCCGGTGTTCGGCGATGTATTGGCGCCTTTTTAACAGCTGCAGGGCAGCCAATCAACGCTAGTTTCACTAGTGTGCCCTTAGAAGCCATCACAGCCATGCCTACTAATGGCATGGCTGTGATTGGGCAGTGCAGCATGTGACCCAGCCTCTATATATAGTCCAGACACACAGCACACAGCATCATTCTGCTATAGACAGGTTCCTGTGCTGCTAAGAGAGAGGATTTTAGGAGTTAGTGTGATAAAGTCAGTCAGTCAGTCAGTCAGTCCACATTCCTTTAATTTTCTTCTAATTAGTTAGATCAGTGAGCGATCTAGATAGCTAGAGTAGAGTAGGGAGCAAAAGAAAGAGGCAGAGAGAATTATTGAAGAGATTCCTAAATCAATTGTACCCTGGCTGGGGTGCAGTGCACAGTCACAGTAACAGTGCCATGAGGCCAGTGCCAGACAAAATCTAAACGTTTTACCTGCAAGCTCAGTGCACCATTAGGACCAACACTGCATATAGTAAGAGATACACCATAGTCTGTGTGTATTCTGATATTGGAAAAACATTGCAAAAAAATTTAATTTTGCTGTGCTTTTTTTTTTCCCAATAGCATTTTCTGCGTTTTCATAAACGCTTTAGACACTATCCGTTTATTCTGATATTGGAAAAACATTGGAAAAAAATTAAATTTTGCAGTGTTTTTTTTTCTTCCCAATAGCATTTTCTGCGTTTTCATAAACGCTTTAGACACTATCCGTTTATTCTGATATTGGAAAAACATTGCAAAAAAATTTAATTTTGCAGTGTTTTTTTTTCTTCCCAATAGCATTTTCTGCGTTTTCATAAACGCTTTAGACACTATCCATTTATTCTGATATTGAAAAACATTGCAAAAAAATTTAATTTTGCTGTGTTTTTTTTCTTCCCAATAGCATTTTCTGCGTTTTCATAAACGCTTTAGACACTATCCGTGTAGTCTGATATTGGAAAAACATTGCAAAAAAAATTAATTTTGCTGTGTTTTTTTTTTTTTCCCAATAGCATTTTCTGCGTGTTCATAAACGCTTTAGACACTGTACGTGTATTCTGCTATAGACAAAAACACCTATTTAGGGCAAGATCATAAATTTTGAAAATATGAGGAGATCATCTAAAAGGGGACATGGCCCGGGTCGTGGTGCTGCTGGTGGCGCTGCTGGTGGCGCTCCTGTTGCAGGGAGAGGACGTGGTCGATCTGTGCCAGCTACACGCACTAGTGAAACACCTTCCTCAGGTGAGAGTAGGCGACAGAGCCTGCAGCGGTATTTTGGCGCGCCTAATGAGGCTGTACGAATGTTGAGGCCAGGACAAGTACAGGCGATAGTAGATTGGGTTGCTGACAGTGCCTCCGGTTCCTTCACATTGTCTCCCACCCAGTCTCCTGATGAAGGTTCAGAGTTGGCACCTGCAGCCGATGTCCATCAGTCTTTCACCTCACCCCCTTGCAAATCAGCCAATCAGTCTGAGCCCCAAATCATGCAGCAGTCTCTTCTGCTTTTTGATGACTCTGTTAGCAGGGTTTCCCAGGGCCATCCACCTAGCCCTGCCTCAGAAGTGGAAGAGATTGTGTGCACCGATGCCCAACCACTTATGTTTCATGATGAGTACATGGGAGGACCAACGCAGCACGTCTCGGATGATGACGAAACACAGGTGCCAACTGCTACTGCTGCTTTCGCCATTGTGCAGACCGACAAGGAGGGCAGGGGTGAAGACTGGGTGGAAGATGATGTGGAGGACGATGAGGTCCTTGACCCCACATGGAATCAACGTCATGCAGGTGACCAGTGTAGTTCGGAGGAAGAGGCGGTGGTCGCACAGAGCCACCAGCACAGCAGAAGAGGGAGCAGGGTGCAAAAGCGGAGCGTCCATCCCCTAGACAGCACGTCTGCTACTGCCCAACACAACAAGGGACCGAGCACACTAAAGCCAGGTCCAAGGAGTTCCCTAGCGTGGCAGTTCTTCAGACAATGTGCTGATGCAGTGGAGTAGACACCTCAAAAACCAAGAAAGGTCTCTGGCTCCTCTTGCTTCCTCTTCTGCTGCAGTCTCGGCCTCTTCATCCACCTCTGTAGTGACAGTGACACCTGCCAACCCGCAAACAGAGGATCTGCCAGCAACACTACCACCTGGGTCACCAACCATCTCCACAATGTCCCATGGAAGCGTTCAGCTCTCTATTTCCCAAACACTGGAGCGAAAGAGGAAGTACCCCCCTAGCCACCCGCGATCCCTGGCCCTGAATGCCAGCATTTCAAAATTCCTCGCCTTTGAAATGCTGTCATTCCGTCTGGTGGAGACGCAGAGTTTTAAAAGGCTGATGTCATTGGCTGTCCCACAGTACGTCGGGCCCAGCCGCCACTACTTTTCCAGACGAGTTATCCCTTCCCTGCACAACCAAGTGGGGACAAAATCAGGTGTGCACTGCGCAACGCCATCTGTGGCAAGGTCCACCTAACTACGGCTGCGTGGACCAGTAATTACGGTCAGGGACTTTATATCCTCCTAACAGCACACTGGGTAAATGTAGTGGCGGCTGGGCCTGAGGCGGATAGCACTTTGGCGCATGTCCTTCCACCACCGAGGATTGCAGGGCACTTCAGTTTGCCTCCTGTTGCTAACTCCTCCTACTCCGCCTCCTCATCCTCTACCGCCTCCTCATCCGGTCAGCGTAACACCTTCACCACCAACTTCAGCACAGCCAGGGCTAAATGACAGCAGGCAGTTTTAAAACGTTCCTGTTTGGGGGAAAAACCCCACACCGCGCAGGAGTTGTGGAGGGACATGGAACAACAGACCGATGAGTGGTTGGTGGCAGTGAGCCTCAAGCCCGGCCTGGTGGTGTGCAATAATGGGCGAAATCTCGTAGCAGCTCTGGGCCTAGGCGGTTTGACGCACATCCCTTGCCTGGCGCATGTGCTGAACTTGGTGGTCCAGAGGTTCCTTAACCACTTCTCTACCCGCCCATAGTCATATGACGCCCACAAGGTGGATCTCCCATCCTGGGTGGGCGTCATATGACGTCCTCCCATTCCCGGCCGCCTGGGGGGCGCGCGCCGCTGGCGTCGCCCGCGCGCGCCGCTGGAGGTGCCCGCGCGCGCGCGCCCGCGGCGTGGCTCGGGAGCCGGTGCGAGTGCCCAGCGGGCGAAAAAAAAATCGCAGATCGCCGCCATTACTAGTAAAAAAAAAAAAAATGCAATAAATCTATCCCCTATTTTGTAGACGCTATAACTTTTGCGCAAACCGATCAATATACGCTTATTGCGATTTTTTTTACCAAAAATATGTAGAAGAATATGTATCGGCCTAAACTGAGTAAAAAAATAGTTTTTTTTTTAAAAAATGGCATATTTATTATAGCAAAAAGTAAAAAATATTGTGTTTTTTTTCAAAATTGTCGCTCTTTTGTTTATAGCGCAAAAAATAAAAACTGCAAGGGCGATCAAATACCACCAAAAGAAAGCTCTATTTGTGGGAAAAAAAGGACATCAATTTTGTTTGGGTGTAACGTCGCATGCCTCCTTGAAAAAACTCTTCAGGCGATGATGGAAGAGGATGTGGCACAGGAGGAGGAGGAGGAAGAGGGTTCATTTCCAAGGCTTTCAGGGCAGTCATTTACAAGTGGCTACGAGGGTGGGTTCCTGCACCAACAAGCACCAGGTACACAATTGTCTGGCAGCAAGGGCACAGTTCTGGAGGATGACGAGGTGGAGGATGAGGAGGAGATGGAGGAGGAGGAACCATGTTCACAGCAGGGTGGCACCCAGACCAGCTCATGTCCATCACTGGTGCGTGGCTGGGGTGATACAGAGGACACAGACGATACACCTCCCACAGAGGTCAGCTTTTCCTTGCCTCTGGGCAGCCTGGCACACATGAGCGATTACATGCTGCAGTGTCTCCGCAACGACCGCCGAGTTGCCCACATTTTAACTGGTGCTGATTATTGGGTGGCCACCCTGCTGGATCCCCGTTACAAGGACAACGTGCCGTCCTTAATTACCTCACTGGAGCGTGATCGTAAGATGCGCGAGTACAAGCGCACGCTGGTAGACGCGCTGCTGGTGGCATTCCCACTTGGTGCGGTGGAAGCACAAGGCGAAGGCAGAGGAGGAGGAAGAGGTCGCCAACGCAGCCGGGGCACCGGCAGCACCTCGCAAGGCAGGGTTAGCATGGCCGGAATGTGGAAAAGCTTTGTCAGCACGCCACAACAACCAGCACCACCAGCTGAGATGGAACGTCTTAGCAGGAGGCAGCATTTCACCAACATGGTGGAGCAGTATGTGTGCACAGGCGTACACGTACTGCATGACGGGTCTGCCCCCTTCAACTTCTGGGTCTCCAAATTGGGCACATGGCCTGAGCTTGCCCTTTACGTCTTGGAGGTGCTGGCCTGCCCTGCCGCCAGTGTATTATCTGAATGTGTATTTAGCACGGCAGGGGGCGTTATCACAGACAAGCGCAGCCGCCTGTCCAGAGCCAATGTGGACAAGCTCACATTCATTAAAATGAACCAGGCATGGATCCCACAGCACTTGTCCGTACCTTGTGCAGAATAGACACGTATACCGGTGTTCTGACAAAAACTGTCTGGCCATCGGATAGTGTCCGGCCACTTACTGCGCAGGCGCAGCGCTTGCGCAGTACGGAGGACAAGGAGATTCACGAAATCTCTGAAGATGAACGGCGCCTGCGCAGTGAGTGCAGGTTCAAGCCCCACCATCCAAGTGGACATACGGTAGCACATAGTAACAGGGCCCCTCACGGGCTCGCTTGGCTAGGCTTCAACCTCGGATGATGTGGCTTGAACCTGGAGTCACCGCGCATAGTCTTCGGAGAGTTTTGAAATCCCCTTGTCCTACGTACTGAGCAAGCGCAGTACAGGGCGGACACTATGTGACGGGGGACAGATTTCGACACATCACCACCAGCCTTACCCAGCCATTGTTGTATTTTTGAACCAGTGTTGGCTACCTCGTCCTCCTCCACCGCCGCTTCCACCTACACCGCCACATCCACCGCCACCTCAACCTCCTACTCCATATGGACCTCGTCCTCCTAGGTCAAGATTATAATTTTTTTTTTTTTCAAGTATTTTATTTTCCCACTATCTTATCCATTAAATTGAATATTTTTTTCCAGAAAGGGCATATTCTCGGGCATTCCCACCATGTGTGCGGCATCGTGCCGTTGAGTTTCTGAGGTTCTTAATGACTTCCTGTACCTCTTCTGCTGAGAAGGGGGCCTCCAGCATATTATTTTTATTTTTTATTTTTTTTATGTTATTTTAAGTTATTTCCCTATCCACATTTGTTTGCAGAGCACCTGTCATGCTCTTAACAACATTTTGTTGCCATTTGCAGCCCTCTAGCCCTTTCCATTACTTTTTTACACCCATTTTAGTCTTCAAAAATTCGGGTCCCCATTGACTTCAATAGGGTTCGGAGTTCGGGGTCAAGTTCGAGTCAAGTTCGGTCCCGAACCCGGACTTTTTTCCAAAGTTTGGCCGAACCCGCCAAACCCGAACATCCAGGTGTCCGCTCAACTCTAGTTATAAGCGAACTCCGCACATGGGAGTAAGGAATTCCAATTATCCTGGGAAAAAGAGCAGAAGCAGCGTAAGTATTGTTCTAGAGTTTGATTTGTTCTTTCGGTTTGGCCATTACTTTGGGGATGATAAGCAGAGGATAGATGTATCTTGATGGACAGCATTTTGCAGAGTTCCTTCCAAAATCTGGAGGTAAATTGTACCCCTCTATCGGATACAATACTATTGGGTAATCCGTGCAGTCTGACTATTTCTTTTATAAAAGTCCTTGCCGTTTCCGCGGCTGATGGTGTACCCTTCATGGGCAAAAAGTGGGCCATTTTGGAAAGCCGATCCACGACAACCAGAATGGTTGTGGACTCTTCAGAGGGAGGTAATTCTACTATAAAGTCCATTGAAATGTCTTTCCAAGGTTGTTCTGGCACTGGCAAGGGACGTAGTAGACCCCAAGACTTCACGTTGGACCCCTTGTTTCGCTGACAGATGGTGCAAGAATTTACATATTTCCTACAGTCGGACTTCAGAGACGGCCACCAAAAAGATCGTTGGACCAGCTCCATCGTTTTCCGAACCCCGAAATTGCCAGCAAGCTGGTGGTCGTGCAAGTTCCTCAAGACATGGATCCTGGTTTGCTGAGGGGACAAAGATCTTATCCTGGTAACAGAGGAAACCATCCATGTTTCTTAGAGAAGATGCTTCTGGATCAGAAAAGTGGGAGGAGGCTTGTCTGAGTGAAGCACTCACGGCAGGTTGAACCAAGAGAGAGTTCTGTGGGGACAGAATGGTGCTGGGAGCCACTATTTCAGGAGTATCGGGGAACATATGGGACAGAGCATCCGCCTTCCCATTCTTGGATCCAGGGCAGAAGGTTATATGAAAATTGAACCGGGCAAAGAATAGAGCCCATCGAGCCTGCCGAGGTCTTAAACGCTTTGCGGTGCAGAGGTATTCTAGGTTCCGGTGATCAGTAAAGATCATTATGGGGTGAGAGGCCCCTTCGAGGAGGTATCTCCACTCCTCTAGAGCCTTAATAGCCAAAAGTTCTCGATCACCCACGTCATAGTTCTTTTCAGATTGGCTCATCTTCCGTGAAGAGAAGGCCACGGGATGCAGTAGCATTTTAGGCCCCTGGCGTTGAGAAAGAACTGCCCCAGTGGCTACCTCAGAGGCATCGACCTCCAGGATGTAAGGCAGAGTGGGATCCGGATGACGTAGGATTGGGGCTGATGTAAATACTAGAGACTTCAGCTTGTCAAAGGCAGATTGGGCTTCTGGAGACCACAGGAACCGAGCATGTAAACGGGTGACTTGTGACGTGGGTTACTGGTGAAATGATCGAAGAGAAGTTCTTAATAAATCTTCTATAAAAATTTGCAAAGCCCACAAATCTCTGCACCCCCTTTTTGTCAGATGGGGTTGGCCAGTCTAGGATTGCCTGCACTTTCTGGGGATCCATAGCGATGCCATTTGTGGAGATGATTAGTCCCAAAAATTGTATGGATGTTTTCTCAAAGTCACACTTCTCTGCTTTCACATAGAGCCTGGGTTTCCTCAGTGTGAGTAGAACTGTCCTTACGTGGGTTCGATGTAGCTCCAGAGAGGTTGAAAATATGAGGATATCATCCAGATAGATAGTGACAAAGAAACCTAGGTATTCACGGAAAATGTAGTTTATAAAATGCTGAAATGTAGCTAGGGGGGTTACAAAGCCCAAAGGGCATCACGAAATATTCAAAGTGTCCAAAGCACGTTCTGAACGCGGTCTTCCATTCATCAACCTTTCGGATGCGAACTAGATTGTAGGCCCCCTGTAGGTCAACAGGTCCCACCGATACAAGGTACAGCAGGATGGATCAGGAACTGAGTCAGTAGCCAGGCCAAAGGTCAACACCGTGCGGGCAAGCGAAGATACAGGAGGTGCAGGTGTAAGCGTAGTCGGGTCCAAGCCAGGGGTCGGTGCAGGCGGAGATCAGGGAGAGTCGGACAAGCCAGGAAATCACAGGAACCGGGTAATCAGACACAGAAGGCAGGTACAAGGGACACGGGAGCTGACGACAATCCAGGAACCTGCCTGTGGTCTGCAGCACATCTAAATAGGCCCACGGGCGGCAATGCCGTTACCCCGCGCGCTACCGCGCACGCCCGTTCCCGCGCACGCCCATTCGCACACATGCGTTGGCGCGAGCTCCCGTTGGCGCATGCTCCCATTCGTGCACTGCGTTGGTGCGCGCCCATGCGCACTAGCCGTGGCCGGCGGGCACCTGTGCGCACGGGAATTCGCCCAGCGCAACCATGGCGATTACTGGCAGGATTGACAGTTCTCCGGATGTTCCCCTGACAGGGAAACTCGCTTTGATATGTGAGCGCTTTGGATTACAAGCCTTCTCCTGGAACGGATTATGCTCGTAATCCAAGGTTCCACTGTATGCTGTAATCTGTTTTTCATTGAATCATTTCTTATTGTGTTTTTTAACCTCTTTTAACCCAAACCTCTCCTTTTCTACCCCCATTTGTTTGGAACAAGCAGTGCACGTTAGTTGTGGTCACGTGCACTACTCTACACACACTACACATTCCGTACTCCATCTCAAGAGTGAGCAAGAGAGGGTGGGCTACTTTCCTACACAGTGGGACCATGGAGAACGAACGTAGCCACAGAAAGTCAGACCAAAAAAAAAGGAATTTGGAGGCTGCGCACAATACAAAGGGACTTTTTATGAGTAAAAAAAATGATTTATTTTTTTAAGCCAGAGCTTATTGTCACTTTAAATCCTGATTTCTGCCAAAATGCAGTCATACAATATTCTCATATTGCGCTCTGCACTGCTTGGACCCCGAGTGATTGTAGAGGCCCCAGTCTGAGGGAGGCTGGACAAATCCAGGAAATAGAGTTTCATGCCCTTTGTCCTATTTTCCGCAGCCTGATTAGAATTAAAAAGGGTTGTTGTCAGCCAAAAGGCGTCTGCAGCTTCTCGTGACAATGTGGGCTCTTGTTTTCTGGATTTTTGCTCTTCTGCTATCCCTGGCCTTCGTCTTTTTTATTCTATTCTGCGGATATATCTTCTACATACATGTGAAATATGACCACATTCCTGGACCCCCCAGAGATAGGTAAGTGAACCTTATATTAACATAGTTAACCACTTCAGCCCCGGAAGAATTTACCCCCTTCCTTACCAGGCCCTTTTTTGCGATACAACACTGCGTCGCTTTAACTGACAATTGTGCGGTCGTGTGACATTGTACCTAAATAAAATTGAAGCTATTTGATCACCTCTGCGTTTTTTGCGCTATAAACAAAAAAGAGCGACAATTTTTAAAAAAAAAAAACATTTTTTTTATATTTTGCTATAATAAATATCCCCAAAAATATATAGAAAAAACTAATTTCTTCCACAGTTTAAGCCAATATGTATTCTTCTACATATTTTTGGTTAAAAAAATAAAAATGCAATAAGCGTATATTGATTGGTTTGCGCAAAAGTTATCGCATCTAAAAGATAGGGGAAAGATTTATGGCATTTTTATTAATATTTTATTTTTTATTTTTAATTCTGTATTTTATTTTAAGCAGTTTTATACAAACAAATATAATTCAATTGCATGCGCATCATAAAATACAATATAAAACGGTCTGGTTCTATAACGTCATCATTCTTATTTTATATATTTCTAATGAAAGTATAGACTTTGATCTCCATCGTCCTAGTAATTCACACAAACAAACAAACAAAAAAATAATTATTAGTAATGGCGGCGATCTGCGATTTTTATCATGACTGCGACATTGCGGCGGACAGATAGGAAACTTTTGACACTATTTTGGGACCATTGGCAGTTATACAGCGATCAGTGCTATAAAAATGCACTGATTACTGTGTAAATGTCACTGGCAGAAAAGGGGTTAAACACTAGGGGGGGCGATCAAGGGGTTAAGCGTGTTCCCTCAGCGTGTTCTAACTGTAGGGAGATGGGCTCACTAGAACATGACAGATCACTGGGAGCAGTAGATCCCTGTCATGTCGCTAGGCAGAACAGGGAAATGCCTTGTTTACACAATCGCGGGCCACCGGCGTACATCGAGTCTGTGGGCCGTGGATGATGCAGAGGTGTACGGGTACGTTATTTTGTACAGCCGTGCCACTTTGCCGACGTATATCGGCATGAGTTGGTCAGCAAGTGGTTAAAGTAGACTTAAATCCAATGAATAAACTTATGCCGCGTACACACGGTCGGAATTCTCGTCGGAAAAAGCTCTGATGGTTTTCCCGTCGGAATTCCGACGGAATTTCACTAAAGCCCCATACACACGGTCGGAAAATCCGACCACCAAATCCATTGGATTTGGTCCGACGGATTTAGTCCGACACTGGTGTTGCATACACACGGTCGGACAAAGTTGACGGAAAATCCGATCATTCTGAGCGTGGTGACGTTTGTTGCCTACGACGGGACTACGTAGAGGCTAGTAGCCAATAGCTTTGGTCTTGTAATGTTATCTGAGCATGCGTGGCACTTTGTCCGTCGGAATTCGCTACACACGATCGGATTTGGTGTGATCGGACCTTGTTGTCGGAATATTTATAGAGCAGGAGATAGAACTTTGTCCGTCGGACAATCCGATGGAAACTGTCCGATGGTGCCTACACACGGTCGGAATTTCCGACAACATTGTCCGATAGGACAGAATCCATCGGAAAATCCGACCGTGTGTATGGGGCTTTAGACTGTCTTGCCTACACACGGTCACACCAAATTCCGACGGTCAATAACACAGTGGCATACAACACATTCGACGGCACTATAAAAGGGAAGTTTAATGTTTCCGAGCATGCGTCGGAATTTTGCATGTCGGAATTGCATACACACGATCGGAAAATCCGATAGAAAGGTTTTCCGTCAGAAAAATTAAGAACAGGTTCTCAATCCAAAGTCTGTCGGAAATTCCGACAGAAAAAGACCGTTGGGCATACACACGGTCGGAAAATCAGATGAAAAGCTCCCATCGGACTGTTTCCATCGAACATTCCGACCGTGTGTACGTGGCATAATACTTCTCCACTCCATCCAAAACGTAAAAAGTTTTGCCTTTAGACAACATTGACTATTTACAGTGCCTTGAAAAAGTATTCATACTCCTTCAAATTTTCCACATTTTGTCATGTTACATCCAAAAACGTAAATATATTTTATTGGGATTTTATGTGATAGACCAACACAAAGTGGCACATAATTGTGAAGTGGAAGGAAAATGATAAATGGTTTTCAATCTTTTTACAAATAAATATGTGAAAAGTGTGGTGTGTATTTGTATTCAGCCCCCTTTACTCCGATACCCCTAACTAAAATCTAGTGGAACCAATTGCCTTCAGAAGTCACCTAATTAGTAAACAGAGTCCACCTGTGTGTGATTTAATCTCAGTATAATTACAGCTGTTCTGTGTAGCCCTCAGAGGTTTGTTAGAGAACCTTAGTGCGCAAACAGCATCAGGAAGACCGAGGAACACATCAGACAGGTCAGGGATAAAGTTGTGGAGAAGTTTAAAGAAGGGTTGAACATCTCATGGAGCACTGGTCAACCCATCATCTGAAAATGGAAAGAGTATGGTACAACTGCAAACCTACCAAGACATGGCTGTCCACCTAAACTGACAGGCCGGGCAAGGAGAGCATTAATCAGAGAAGCAGCCAAGAGGCCCATGGTAACTCTGGAGGAGCTGCAGAGATCCACAGCTCAGGTGGGAGAATCTGTCCACAGGACAACTATTAGTCGTGCACTCCACAAATCTGCCCTTTATGGAAGAGTGGCAAAAATAAAGCCATAAGAAGTCCCGTTTGCAGTTTGTGAGAAGCCATGTGGGGGACACAGCAAACATGTGGAAGAATGCAACCGTGTGTATGCTCCATCGGACTTTTGCTGGCCGAATTCCGGCCAGCAAAAGATTGAGAGCAGGTTCTCAATTTTTCAGTCGGAAAAAGTTCCGATCGGAAATTCCGATCGTCTGTAGCAATTCTGAAGCGCAAAATTTCTGTGTATGCTTGGAAACAATTCGACACATGCTCGGAAGCATTAAACTTAATTTTCTCGGCTCGTTGTAGTGTTGTACGTCACTGTGTTCTTGACGGTCGAACTTTTGTGTGACCGTGTGTATGCAAGCCAAGCTTGAGTGGAATTCCATCGGAAAAACCATCCAAGATTTTTCTGACGGAAAATCCGCTCGTGTGTACCCACGTACATCAGAGTGGCCCAGTCAAAGTCCAGACCTAAATCCAATTGAGAATCTGTGGCAAGACTTGAAAATTGCTGTTCACAGACGCTCTCCATCCAATCTGACAGAGCTTGAGATATTTTGCAAAGAAGAACGGGCAAAAGTGTCACTCTCTAGATGTGCAAAGCTGGTAGAGACATCCCCAAAAAGATTTGTAGCTGTAATTGCAGTGAAAGGTGGTTCTAATAAGTATTGACTCAGGGGGGCGCCATACAAATGCATGGCACACATTTCACATATTTATTTGTAAAAAAATTGAAAACCATTTATCATTTTCCTTCCACTTTGTGTTGGTCCATCACATAAAATCCCAAGAAAAAACATTTTAACGTTAACAGTTAAGTTTTTGGTTGTAACATGACAAAATGTGGAAAATTTCAAGGGGTATGAATACTTTTTCAAGGCACTGTATAATCCTTATGCTGCTAGCATTGTTAAATGGATAGGAAAATATATCATATTTACTTGTTTTAATTTTTTTTCTACATTTCTTCAGTTACTATCGGCACACTCTGTGTACTTGTCTATCTATTATCAGGACTTCCACACCACTGAAATCCCAGGAGACTTCATAATCACTCAGAGCTTCTTCCTACACCCCATGTGACCATGTGACATCACATGCAGTGTAAACCTGGCCATCGGATAGCATTACTGCAGTCTTATCAGCTGAAGCTGATAAGACTGAAATAGGCAAACAGTAGATAATCGGCACAAGTAAATACTTTGAAATAAAACATGTCAGCTATGAACAGGGAAGCAGGGTTGCCATAGAAACGTTGGATTGAGAAGGAGGCTTGGTTAACAGTACAGGAAGTGCTCAATGTAAGGGCGGAAATACACTCCACTGTGGACTCAGAAAACAAATACTTAACCACTTCCAGACCAGCCTCGTTTTGGATTTTAGGTGTTTACATGTTTAATGTTTAATGTTAACATGTTTACATGTTGCTAGAAAAAAACTTAGAACCCCCAAACATTATATATTGTTTTTTTTCTAACACCCTAGAGAATAAAATGGCAGTCGTTGCAATACTTTTTTTCACACCGTATTTGCGCAGCGGTCTTACAAGCGCACTTTTTTTGGAAAAAAGTCACTTTTTTGAATAAAAAAATAAGACAACAGTAAAATTAGCCCAATTTTTTTTTGGATTGTGAAATATAATGTTACGCCGAGTAAATTGATACCCAACATGTCACGCTTCAAAATTGCGGCCGCTCGTGGATTGGCGTCAAACTTTTACCCTCAAAAATCTCCATAAGCGACATTTAAAAAATTCTACAGGTTGCATTTTTTGCGTTACAGAGGAGGTCTATGGCTAGAATTATTGCTCTCGCTCTACCGATCGCGGCGATACATCATATGTGTGGTTTGACTACCGTTTTCATATGCGGGCGCTGCTCACGTATGCGTTCGCTTCTGCGCGCGAGCTCGTCGGGACGGGGTGTTTTAAAAAAATGTTTTTGTTTTTTCTTATTTATTTTACTTAATTGTATTATTTTTTACACTGTTTAAAAAAAAAAAAATGATCACTTTTATTCCTATTACAAGGAATGTAAACATCCCTTGTAATAGAAAAAAGCATGACAGGTCCTCTTAAATATGAGATCTGGGGTCAAAAAGTCCTCAGATCTCATATTTGGACTTCAAAGATAAAAAAAAATAAAAAAATATGTCATTTAAAAAAATGACATTTGTAAATTCCCCTTTAAGACGTATGGGCGGAAGTGACGTTTTTGACGTCGCTTCCGCCCTCCTATGGTATAGAGATGAGTGGCGGCCATCGTAGCGTCACTCATCTCTATACGCAGGCAGGGAACGGACCCGATCGCCTCCGCCGCTGCCGACGGTTCCGGTAAGCGGCGGAAGGCGCGGGAGAGCGGCGGGAGGGGGGGGCACCTCTCCCGCCGCCGATAACGGTGATCTCGCGGCGAATCCGCTGCAATGACCACCATTATCGGAAAGGGGACCGCTCACTGTGAAGAGGGATACCTCGGTTGTGGCAGCAGCTGCTGCCGTTACCGAGATATCCCTCTTCAAAAAAATGACGTATATATACAGTGAGCGGTCGTGAAGTGGTTAAGATGGCGCTGCCTAACCCCTGGAAGCAATTTTTTTAAACAGTAAGTAATATGCGATTTAGGCTGGATTACAGTGGCTATAGTTTGATAATTACTTATTATAATGGACTAAATGAAAAGAAGCATCAGAGTGGGAGAGTTTTTACTTCTTCTTTAAAGTGTTTGTAAACCCTTACATACCACTTTAACTTTAACTGCAAGAAATATCTCCCTAACCAAGGTTAAGGAGATATTTTCCTAAAAAGGGGCAATGATGTCTACAGCATTCGTTCGTAGACAACGGCGCAAGCACACTGAGCATGCTGTCAGTGAAGGCTAACATGCTGTCACTGACGGCTCCAGCGCGCATGCGCCGGAGTGACGTCATCACTGCTCCGGCCACTCACAGCGCCAGAGCAGTGATACCCGGAAGGAAGATGGACGCTTCGTGGAAATGGGGACAGCGGTGACTTCGCTGGCTCCTGTGTCAGGTAAGTGACACATAATGGGCTAGTATGCGATGCATAGTAGCCCATTATGCTTTACCTTTGCAGGGAAACAAAGAGGAAGTAAAACATTACGATGACATTTTGTTTAGAATGCGTGAATGTTTCGGACATTCATGCAACAAATGTTTTATAAATAGACCCCTAAGGCAAGCCATAGATAATTTGACTTTCATTCTTTCCACCATGGGTGGAAGGAAAGAAAATCGCTCAACTCCTCCATCAACACAGTCACTTTTGATGGGGGCAATATCTCCTGCAGTGCTTATGTGTTCTGCCGCTAGGAAGCCTTCCCAGTCAGTAGAACACAACAATTACTGCTAGCAGTTAAAGCCCCTGGCAGCAATCCAATGTAAAAAATCCGACAGGCTGGTTGCACACGAGTTGATCGATGGATTGACTTGGGTACAAGTCTACCCATGAATGGATCAAATCTTGGACAGTCCCTGTTGAACCGGCCGAGATTCGATCCATTTATGGATGCCTTAAATGTCCTTCAGATAAGGATTACATCTATTACGCTAAACACTGAAATTATAACTTAAAATGTTTACACAGAAAACACTCTGCTGTCATATTAACATAAAATAATTTTCTCTTTTAGTTTCATCCTTGGACATTATCCCACATCAAATGACCTTGTGTATGACTTGTTTTTAGAGTGGTAAGTCGTGTAATCATTTATCTTACATTACACTGGGGAAATGGGATGAAAGGGGAAAAAAAATAGCCAAAATCAACAGATTTAGTTGAGTCTATTGAAAAAGGGAATGCATTTGCCATCTTGCCAATATGAATATAATAAAGCAGCAACGGGATGCTGTTTTGGTGTCACTGGTGTGCCGCAAATGAAGGAAGCCATCTACCCTGGATCAACATCATGGTACGGGGCGGCCACAAGCACCATATTGACCAATGAAGCTCTAGGACTGGAATGCACGTTGTCCCACCCGCACTATGGCAATGACTGGTGCTGATCCAGGGCAGGTGGCATGCATTCAGGAGAAAACGGGGGAAAACCTCCATCCAGACCTGCTCTGCCATGCTGCTGGAGTATGTTAGGGCTGTGAGGACTGCGATGTATATTATTATGTGAGTGTAGTTGTAGTGTAATTGTTTTTATAAAGTCAATTTTATTAGATTTTTAGGAAAGGACAGGTTCCAAATGGCTTGACCTGTGCGCAGGGGTATGCCACATATGGATAGACAGACAAAACACAAACAAAAAAAGTTTACTGTAATTAAAGAATATAAATGTTAGGAGTAATAAGAATTGGGCACTCAAGGTCAGGTCCCCAAGTAAAAGAAGACAAAGAGGGGAACATCCTACTATACCAATAGCTGAACTTTAAATAATTTAGAGAGTTGGTGCCATTGCTGTTGAGGCACCCTTAACCACTTAAAGTGGGGTTGCGACCAAAAAAAAAAAAAATGTGGCTTAAAATTCATAAAAAAAATAAAAAATAAATAATTGGAAAAAATAACTTTTTTTACTCACCTCTAAATGCCTGTTGCTAGGGGGTCCCTCGTAGTCTGCCACCTTCATTGCCCGGGCTAAACGTCACTTCCTGTAGGCGCCGCACAGTCATCTGGGACCTGTCATGTGTCCCAGATGAGTGAGCGTCGAATCACGGCGCATGGCGCCGCTCGCGCATGCGCAGTGGGTGCCCAGCTGTGAAGCCACAGCCGGGTTCCCACATTAAGAATGCCGGCGCCGCGAGCGGAGCGGGAAACGAGGGGGGGTCTCGTTCCCCCGCATCGCTGGACCCCGGGACAGGTAAGTGTCCGATTATTAAAAGTCAGCAGCTGCAGTATTTGTAGCTGCTGACTTTTAATTATTTTTTTGTGGGCCCTCCACTTTAAGGAGCGAGCCTCTTTTTCAGACTCTTTTTCAGACAGAGTGTTTACAAGCTAAAAACTTAGAAAACAAACATTATACATTTTTTTTCTAACACCCTAGAGAATAAAATGGCGGTTGTTGCAATACTTTCTGTCACACCGTATTTGCACAGCGGTCTTGCAAGTGCACTTTTTTTTTTTTTAACTACTTGCCTACCAGCCACTAACACCTCCTTCCTGACCAAGCCATTTTTCAGCTTTCAGCGCTGTCGCATTTTGAATGACAATTGCGCGGTCATGCAACGCTGTACCCAAATAACATTTTTATCATTTTTTCCCCACAGATAGAGCTTTATTTTGGTGGTATTTGATCACCGCTGCGTTTTTTATTTCTTGCGCTATAAACAAAAGAAGGGGGACAAGTTTGAAAAAACATAATATTTTTTACTTTTTATTATAATAAATATCCAATTTTTATTTTTTTTTTAAACAAATTTTTTCCTCAGTTTAGGCCGATACGTATTCTTCTACATATTTTTGGTAAAAAAAATCGCAATAAGCGTATATTGATTGGTTTGCGCAAAAGTTATAGCGTCTACAAAATAGGGGATAGATTTATAGCAGTTTTATTATTATTATTTTTTTACTAGTAATGGCGGCGATTTGCGATTTTTATCGTGACTGCGACATTGCGGCGGACATATCGGACACTTCGGACACATTTTTGGGACCATTCACATTTATACAGCGATCCGTGCTATAAAAATGCATTGATTACTGTATAAATGTGACTGGCAGGGAAGGGGTTAACACTAGGGGGAGCTGCAGGGGTTAATATGTACCCTATCTTGGTGAGTCTAACTGTGGGGGGAGGGGACTGACTGGGGGAGGGGACCGATCGGTGTCCCTATGTACAAGGGACACACCATCGGTCTCCTCTCCTCTGACAGGACGTGGATCTGTGTGTTTACACACACAGATCCACGTCCTGCTCGATTACCGGGCAATCGCGGGTGCCTGGCGGTCATCGCGACCGCCGGGCACGCGCACCGTGCCCCCCAGTGGCCAAATTGTAGACGACGTCATATGACAGCGTCCCGCCGCAAGAGCCGCACCGCTCCACCGTCATTTGACAGTGGGCGGTCGGCTAGTAGTTAAATACACTTTTTTAAATTAAAAAATAAGACAACAGTAAGTTTAGCCTAATTTTTTTATATTGAGAAAGATAATGTTACGCCGAGTAAATTGACACCCAAAATGTCACGCTTCAAAATTGCGCCCGCTCGTGGGTGGCGGCAAACTTTTTAAAAAAACATAAAAAAAATTCTACCAGTTGCATGTTTTGCATCTAGGGCTAGAATTATTGCTCTCGCTCTACCAATCACAGCGATACCTCACATGTGTGGTTTGAACACCGTTTTCATATGCGGGTGCTACTCACGTATGCGTTCGCTTCTACGCGCAAGCTCGGCGGGACGGGGCACGTTTAAAAACATATGTTTTCTTATTTATTTTACCTTTTATTTTTATTTTTTTACACTGTTTAAAAAAAATGAATAAATTGTGTCACTTTTATTCCTATTACAAGGAATGTAAACATCCCTTGTAATAGAAAAAAGCATGACAGGTCCTCTTAAATATGAGACCTGGGGTCAAAAAGTCCTCAGATCTCATATTTGGACTTAAATGCAAAAAAAAAAATTGTCATTTTGAAAAAATTACATCAAAAAAATTTGCCTTTACGAAGTATGGGCGGAAGTGACGTTTTTACGGTAAGACGGGTGGGGGCCATCTTCCCCTCACTCGTCTCCATACCTAACAAGGAGACACACGCGATCGCCTCCGCCGCTGCCGACTGCTCCGGTGAGCGGCGGGGGGCCCTCTCCCGCCACCGATAAAAGTGATCTTGCGGCAAATCCGCCGCAGAGACCACTTTTATCTTGTAGCCAGCCGAACACGGGGATACCGGGGTTATGGCAGCTAGCTGCTGCCATAACAACGATATCTGTCCCCAAAGTAGGGACATACATGGGCGTGCGGCGGTCCGCAAGTGGCAACTCCACTTTCATGGGAAAAAAAAGCAAATAAAAAAATATATAATAAAGCGCATATAATTGCGACACAAGTCATTGTAATTGAATGTTATTAACCACTTCAATACTGGGCACTTAAACACCTTCCTGCCCAGACCAATTTTGAGCTTTCAGCGCTCTCACACTTTGAATGACTATTGCGCGGTTATGCTACACTGTACCCAAATGACATTTTTATAATTTTTTTCCCACAAATAGAGCTTTCTTTTGGTGGTATTTGATCACCTCTGCGGTTTTTATTTTTTGCTAAACAAATAAAAAAATAATTTTTTTTTTTAAAAAAAAATATGTTTTTTTTGTTTCAGTTTCAAAACTTTGTAAATAAGTACGTTTTCTCCTTCACTGATGGGCACTGATGGGGCGGCACTGATGGGCACTGATAAGGTGGCACTGATAAGGTGGCACTGAGGTGGCATTGATGGGCACTGATAGGCGGCACTGATAGGCGACACGGATGGGCGACACGGATGGGCACTGATAGGTGGCACAAATTGGCACTGATAGCTGGCACGGATTGGCATGGATAGGCGGCACAGATGGGCATGGATAGGCGGCACAGATGGGCATGGATAGGCGGCACAGATGGGCATGGATGGGAACTGATAGGTGACATGGATGGGCACTGATAGGTGGCACGGATAGGCACTGATAGGTGGCACGGATAGGCACTGATTGGCATCCATCAATACAAAACAATGCTGCCTATCAGTGCCAAACAATAATGCATGCCAATCAGTGATGCCCATTGTGGGCACTGATTGGCATCCATTGTGGGCACTGATTGGCATCCATTGTGGGCACTGTGTGTCATCCCTGGTGGTCTAGGGTGGCATACCTTGTGCTGCGCATCCCTGGTGGTCTGGTGGCGTCCCTGGTGGTCCAGTGTGGGCATCCTCAGGGGGGGCTGTGCTGATTTTCGTAAGTCGTCGGTGTTCGTATTCTGACTCGTTCGTATTTTCGTAGAGTTATTTTTTCTTTATTCGAAATTCGTATTTTTGTATTTTCGTTTCGTACGCATTCGTATTTTCGTAGATTTAGTTACATTCATACTTTAGTAAGATTGATTTATTCGTACTTTCGTAACATTGTTTTCGTAGATTCGTAATCGGAGCATAATTCATAATTTTATGTAATGTGTATGCTATTATTACATTGTAAGAGACACGGAAAATTACGAATCAAAATAAAAAAATAAAAAAGTTACGAATGTACACATTTTTTTGTTCAAACCATTCGAAGCACGTTAAGCAGCGCCATTGTAAGAGACACGGAAAATTACGAATCGACAAACAAAAAAAAAAAGTTACAAATGTACGAATTTTTTCGTTCAATCCATTCGAAGTACGCTAAGCAGCGCCATTGTAAGAGACACGGAAAATTACGAATCAACAAAAAAAAAAAAAAGTTACGAATGTACGAATTTTTTCGTTCAATCCATTCGAAGCATGTTAAGCAGCGCCATTGTAAGAGACACGGAAAATTACGAATCAACAAACAAAAAAAAAAAAGTTACGAATTCGTTCATTTTCATTTTCGTTATTTTTGAATCTTTGTTCGGTATTTTCGTTGTTTCTGTTTTCGTTTTCGGATTTTCATTCATTCATAGTTTTGTTGTTTCTAATTTAATTATTTCGTACTTTTCGTTGTTTTTCATATTCGTTCGATTCGATAATTCGTTAAAATTTTTACTAAATCATTCGTTCATTCGTACGATACGAATGAACGAATATAACGAATTTGAATGGAAAACGAATTCATAACTAAACGAATTGCACATGTCTAATGACTAGACATGATGGCAATTGTAGTTCTTGAACATCTGGAGGACCATAGTTTGAAGACCCCTGGTTTAGATCAAAGCATATTCATGTGTTATGCCCCATACACACGGTCGAAATTCCAACCACAAAATCCGTCAGATTTTTTCCGACGGATTTTGTCCGACACTGGTGTTGCATACACACGGTCGGACAAAGTTGTCGGAAAATCCGATCATTCTGAATGTGGTGACGTTCGTTGCGTACGACAGAACTACGTAGAGGCTAGTAGCCAATAGCATTGGTCTTGTAATTTGATCTGAGCATGCGTGGCACTTTGTCCGTCGGAATTCGCTACACACGATCGGAAAAAGTCCGATCAGACTTTGTTGTCGGAAAATTTGAGTGCAGGAGATAAAACTTTGTCCGTCGGAAAATCCGACGGAAAAAGTCAGATGGAGCCCACACACGGTAGGAATTTCCGACAACATTGTCCGATAGGACATTTTCCGTCGGAAAATCCGACCGTGTGTACGGGGCATTAGAGTGGCCCAGTCAAAGTCTAGACCTAAGTCCAATTGAGAATCTGTGGCAAGACTTGAAAATTACTGTTCACAGACGCTCTCCATCCAATCTGACAGAGCTTGAGCTATTTTGCAAAGAAGAATGGGCAAAAATGTCTCTCTAGATGTGCAAAGCTGGTAGAGACATCCCCAAAAAGACTTCCGGCTGTAATTGCAGCCAAAGGTGGTTCTACAAAGTATTGACTCAGGGGGGCTGAATACAAATGTACGCTATATTTTTTTTTAGATATTTATTTGTAAAAACTGTTGAAAACCATTTATTATTTGTCTTCCACTTCACAATTATGTGCCATGTTGTGTTGGTCTCTCACCAATAAAATACATTTACGTTTGTGGTTGTAACATGACAAAATGTGGAAAACTTCAAGGGGTGTGAATACTTTTTCAAGGCACTGTATATTTCTAAAAGAACAAGAGGGGTGTGTAAGATAAAAAGGGGTGACTCACAAAAGTCCAGGTGACCAGGATGGAGGAGGCTCCCTCCCACTACAATGCACTACTCAGTTCTTGCTCCTAACACTTCAGGATCAATAAGTGTACCTGTGTTTATACTTTGTCTTTTTTTTTCAGGGTCCAGAAATACGGCCCTGTCGTACGATTTAACTTTTTACACAATGTGATCATTTTAGTTGTCAGCCCAGAAGCAGTGAAGGTAAGAATATCTCCATCTCTGCATCTTCCCAATGAACCAGTTGAAGCAGTAGAGCAAGCATAAGACATGTCATCATAAGATGTAGCAAAAGATAACATACATAAGCTGTTTAAGTGTTTTATTTACCTAAGATTCACAAATCAAATAAGATTCACTAAACATTTTTTTTTTGTAAATCCTGGAAGAATGTTGTGTGTATCTTGGGTGAAAAATTAGTAAATATATCCCTAAATGTTTGGATGTAAGTACATATTTTTCTTCAATATATATGAGAAGGAAAAAGTGAAATTTCCCGAAAACCCTCTAAATACAGAATTTTTGCAAAAAATAAATAAAAATATACTGTTTGGCTGTGCTTGATATCCAGAGAGCTGATAACGAAGAATTAGGGGCAGAGAGCATAGAAAGTTATCAGTAGCGATGAGCTTGTGTTCGGTCCGCACCCATGTTCATCTGAACCTGGAAGGCAGCTGTCAGTGCCAGGCCAATGAGCTGCAGGTGGGCGATCTCCCACCACGCAGCTTTACATACACAAAGGGGTGATGACGTCTGTGGCATTATTGACCTAATATTAGACATGTGCACTGACAAAAAATTTGTTCATTTTCGTTTCATTTTTTTTTGCTTTTTTCGGAAAATCGAAAATTCGGAATTCGGAAATTTCTGGATTTCCACATTTAGAATTTTCGGATTTCCGGATTTCCACTTTTCAGATTTCCAATTTTCGGATTTCCGAATTTCCAATTTTCGGATTTCCGAATTTCCAATTTTCGGATTTCCGAATTTCCAATTTTCGAATTTCCGAATCTCCGAATTTCCAGATTTCCAGATTTCCGAATTTCCGAATTTTCAGATTTCGAATTTCCGAATTTTCAGATATACGAATTTTGGATTTTCGGATTTTCGATTTTTAGAATTTTCAGATTTACGAATTTTGAATTTTCGGAATTCGAAAATTAAAAAATTTGAAAATCTGAAAGAAGAAAGAAGATCAGTTTAATTCGAAATACTAACTAACTATTAAATTATCGGTATTGGAATTGCCTTTCAAATTTGTCTGTTAGTGACCGTAACGAATATGAATTTATCCGAAGTTACGAATTATCTGAAATAACAAATGCTGTATCTAAACAAATGGAACATCTAATAATCTAATAATAATCTAATAATAATAAATATCAATAATAATAAAAAAACCTTTTTATTATTATTAATTATTAATTTGTTCCATTCCATTTGTTTAGATACGACATTCATTATTTTAGATAATTTGTAACTTCGGATAAATTCGTATTCGTTACGTTCACTAACAGCCAAATTTAAAAGTAAATTCCTATACCTATAATTTAATAGTTGGTTATTATTTTGAATTAAACAGATTTTCTTTCTTTTTTTCAGATATTCAAATTTTTTCCGAAAATTCGGAAATCCGAAAATTGGAGATTCGGAAATTAGAAAATTCTGGAAATATAAAATTGGTAATTCGGAAATTAGAAAATTCGGAAATCCAAAAATTGGAAATTCGTAATTTCGCAAATTCGTAATTTCGGAAATTAAAAAATTCAGAAATTTAAAAATTCGGAAATTTGGAAATTTCAGAATTAACGAATTTGTCAAAATTTGTTAAACTAATTCGAAACTAAACAAATTGCACATGTCTACCTAATATGGCCTTATGGCATATTAGGTCAATGTCATATGTCAATAATCCAAGAAAACAGGCCACATACCAAAAAACGTCTTGCTCCAGTCAAGGTTTACTGTAATGACAGCACACCACTCACTCCAGTCCAAAGTCATGATCCCAATGTGTTTCACCCACAGCAGGGCTCAGTCATGAGAAAGTAGCTCCGTTGTGGGTGAAACTCGTCTTGGATCTGGCTTTCTGTAGGACTGAGTGGTGTGCTGTCATTGCAATAAAACTTGACTGGAGCAAGACGTTTTTAGAATACCTTCTGTTTTCTTGTGAAGAGTGAGTGGAATCTGCAGCTGGCTGATCTCAGGACATTGATAAGGAATTTAGCATTGTTCCCAGTCAGGGGCGTAACTAGAAATCACAGGGCCCCATAGCAAAATGTTGTTTGGACCCCCCCCCAACAAAAAAAAAATTGAACTGTGCAAAACAGATCACAGTCTGACTCCCACTCCCTTCCTACCTCCTGTCCAGACTCCAGAGGCTCCTCATGTGCCGAAAACGATGTCCCTTCACAGGTGCGCTTGAGCGTTCTGCCAGCCAGCAGAGTGCTTCCTTACATCTCAGGTGTCCCCAGCCAGCGGAGTGCCTCCTTACATCTCAGATGTCCCCAGCCAGCGGAGTGCCTCCTTACATCTCAGGTGTCCCCAGCCAGCGGAGTGCCTCCTTACATCTCAGGTGTCCCCAGCCAGCGGAGTGCCTCCTTACATCTCAGGTGTCCCCAGCCAGCGGAGTGCCTCTTTACATCTCAGGTGTCCCCAGCCAGTGGAGTGCCTCCTTACATCTCAGGTGTCCCCAGCCAGCGGAGTGCTTCCTTACATTTCAGGTGTCTGTCCCGTCCCCCGTCCCCCATTGAAGCCCTTCAATATCCCAACAGCAGTGTCTCCCAGGGGGGGGGACAAAATAGAGGCGGAGCCGGCCGGCTACAATAGAGATTGAGCTGCGGCACCGGCCACCCCCCACCCCTTTCCACAGCAGGTCACAGATGACAGACAGACCGGGGGCGGGGGTGGGTGGCGCCACAGCTCTATTTCTACTGTAGCAACTTGGCAGGCTCCCTGTCTAACTCGTCTGGTCTTCTGGAAAATGGTGGCCGGCGGAGACAATATCTCCGCCGGCCGCAGACCTCTAGCGGCGGCATCGGCAGGCAGCAAAAAAGCAATATTTGGCAACTAGGTCAGGGCCCTACTTGGCTGCGGGCCCCATAGCGAATGCGTGGGTCGCTATGGCGGTAGTTCCGCCACTGTTCCCAGTCATTGCCATTGACTACAGGACACACCAACCCCCTATGTTAAAGAACTAAGATAAGGAGGAGGTAGTCCTAACACTTCCTACCCTAGGTTGACCACGCTGCTCTTCCTTTGATGTGGTATAGTGTGTGAGCATTGTCATCCTAGGACAGAAAGTGTGAAGAAGGGATGAAGCCACGAAACATAAGATAATGCAGCCACCACATCTAAGGACCAGTAAGCTGCTACATTTGATTGAAGGGTAAAGCAAAGCTCTAAGATCTATTTTTATACCTTATTGTAGGAATTTCTGATGTCTCCAAAATACACAAAGGACTGGTTTTACAACCGCATGTCTAACCTGTTTGGCGTTCGGTATGTACCACACATCTTCCAGAATATTGCATACAAATTATATTGGGGTTATCCAACATAGAAGGTCAAACACCTGACACCTGCTATGGTCTTTTTGGGGTCGATTTACTAAAACTAGTGCACTCAGAATCTGGTGCAGCTGTGCATGGTGGCCAATCATCAGCTTCTAACCTCAGCTTGTTCAATTAAGCTTTGGCAATGAAACCTGGAAGCCGATTGGTTCCTATGCAGATGTGAGACGGATTTTGCACTCTCCAGCTTTAGTAAATAAACCCCTTTATGTTCATAAAAACTTCTGTGCTTAATGTAGAGCTAAAAGCAAAACGTATTTTCTTATTTTTAGATAGAGTAATGCCGCGTACACACGATCGGATTTTCCGACGGGAAATGTTGCATGTGAGCTTGTAGTCCGACCGTGTGTACGCTCCATCGGACATTTGTTGTCGGACTTTCCGCCAACAAATGTTGGCTAGCAGGTTCTCAAATTTTCTGCCAACAAATGTTTGTTGTCGGACCTTCCGATCGTGTGTACACAAGCCCACGCATGCTCGGAATCAAGTACGAACCGGAAGCGCTCGGTCTTGTAAAACTAGCGTTCGTAATGGAGATATCCTGTATGTCTTGTACGTCACTATGTTTGTAATTGTTGGCCAACATTTGTGTGACCGTGTGTATGCAAGACAAGTTGGAGCCAACACCCTTCGAACAAAAAGCCACGGTTTTGTTGGCGGAAAGTCCGATCGTGTGTACGGGGCATAAGAGAGGGTTATAACCCCTGTCATTTTTTTAGATCTGTGTTCCCATTGGGTAGATTTCTATTCTCTTCCTGTTCCATAGTCAAAGCTGGAAGTTAGTGGAAATCCCTCTGTGAGGAAATCCCTGGTTGTCACCAGAACACCTGGTGTCCCTACTTGGAGGATTTCCCCTCTTGTCCTATTCTGGTGGCAACCCAAATTTTGGTATTTTCTTTCAATTTCACTCTCAGTGATAACAGAACAAATAGGATGAATGTCCCCAACGGGGGCAGAGGCGGCAATAAAAATCTAACAGAGGTTCTTTTCCCTTTACACTCTATCCAAAAAAAAAATGGTTTTGCCTTTAGTTATACTCTAAAGCAGGGGTGTCCAACATTTTGACCTTCCTGGGCCAAGAAGAAGAATTGTCTTGAGCCGCACATAAAATACACTAACAAAAAGGATAGCTGATTGGCAGATCACAAGTAAACTATCACTGATATAGATAATGTGCCTATTCGAGTAACATTTTTAATTATAAAAGTAAAAGAGGACAACATACAGCCACATGGCTATATCTAGGAGGTTGCTAGGTAGGGCTGTGCCCCCCCCCCACATATTTCAGTTGCTCCCCTGCCCATAACCTCCCCTCTAACTCCCATACAGCACTATGTGACAAAGGTAGAGTGAAGGTTGTGGACAAGGGGCCCTGGGGGGGGGGGGACAACTGAAATTGTGCACCCCCCTAGATACAGCCATGCAGCATTTACTTACATGGCGCTACCTGGAGTCCCTGTATTTCTGCTGCTGGTGCAATTACAATAAACGGCAGCCCCCGTAGCCCTCCACCATTGCCTGGATTCTCAATGCCAGCCATCGTGGCTGCTATGCTTGTATGGCATCCCCGGCATCTCTCCATACATGCCTGTACTTAAAGCGGAGTTCCAACTGTCTAATATTTTTTTATTTTTTTTTGGATGAATATCGTTTTTTTTTTAAAAACTCTTATTTATATCACTCATGTTTTAGGGATCGATCGCCGCTCGATTGCCAATCGTACGATATCTTATATTCTTCTCTCCTGGCATTTTCCATATTGCTTGTGGGCATGTGAAGCCCACAAGCACTATCTTCCAGGATACGGCGACCAGCAGCGCCGCACACTTCTGACGTTGCCACCACAACGGGCAGCGGCATCGGAAGTGCCCACCCCGTTGTGATGGCAGCGAAGATAAAGATTTCCGCCACGCGTCACTTCCGGTTTAGAAATCTACACAGCGATACACACGGACTCCTGGGAATTATGACACCAAGCTCCCAGGAGACGCCGCCGGTAAATGACATCATTACCCGCGGGTGGGAGAAGGAGGAAGTGCAATTGAGCAGCTTATAAACAAGGTAAGCTGACGAATAAAAAACAAATAACTGTTGAATAAGTACATTATTCACATTAATAGATTTAGTAATAAAAAGTAAAAAAAAGTGGGTGTTACTCCGCTTTAAGTTGTCCTGCTGGCCACAGTGGCTTCTATGCTTGCATGGTATCCCTCCAGACGTGCCTGGGCCACATGCTAAATTTTCTTGGGTCGCATGCGCCCTGCAGGTTGGACACCCCTGCCCTAAAGAAACCTAGACTGAGAAAACTATGCAGATCCACATAGCTGCCCCAACTAAAATAACACAGATTGATTCATTTAGTTATGCAAAACTTACCTTACCACTTTTCTAACTTTAACAAATTTTGTGTTTTCTTACCCATCATATGCCAGGTTCTTGGGAAAAGGCTTGGTGACAGATCGGGATTATGATCACTGGCACAAACAAAGGAGAATTATGGATCCAGCGTTTAGTAGAACGTAAGTACAAATATTAACCAGACATTGAAACTTAAAATAGACACTGCTTTTAAAGCGAAGGCCATGCAAACAACTAAATACACAGATGAAATGTTAGAGAAATTACAGATATGAATATTTTATTCATAGGTACGTTGTTCCGGCTTGGATCAATGTAACTATCTGTATACAATAACTGTCTGATGCCCCTGGAAGCTGGAAATCACTGATGTAGACACAGCTACTCCAGTGGTCTCCACTAACTTCCGAGTCCTGTGCTGAGCAACTGCCCTGCTGTACTGTAAACTACTGTGTACTGAATGAATGCAAAGCATTCTCTGATTGGATGAGGTGACAAAGTGGGTTGGTGATGTCATGCTCTCCACCTCGTCCAATCAGAGATCACTTTGCATACTTTCAGAAAATGCAAAGCCATCTTTAACCACTTCCCGACCGCCTCATGTAGATATACGTCAACAGAATGGCACGGGCAGGCAAAAGCACGTACCTGTACGTCCCCTTTAATTTGCCAACCCGGTCGGGAGCTCCGTGACCACGGCCGCGGGACCAGCGGACGCGATCGCCGCTGGTATCCCGTGATCGGGTTACGGAGCTGAAGAACGGGGAGAGGTTTGTGTAAACACCTCTCCCCGCGCTTCCTACACTGACTGTCAGTGATCGGCGGTTCCCTGTCATCGGGAACGCCGATCAATGACGTCAGACGTACAGCCACGCCCCCCTAAAAAAAAAAACACAACACGTCACACTGACTCCTCCCCGCCCCCTAGTGGTTAACCCCTTCACTACAACTGTCATTTACATAGGAATCAGTGCTATTTAAATAGCAGTGACTGCTGTATAAATGACAAATTTCCCAAAAATGTGTCAAAAATGTCCGATGTGTCCGCCATAATGTCGCAGTCACAATAAAAATCGCTGATCGCCGCCATTACTAATAAAAAAAAAAATATTAATAAAAAAATGCAATAAATCTATCCCCTATTTTGTAAACGCTATAACTTTTGCGCAAACTAATCATTCGCTTATTGCGATTTTTTTACCAAAAATATGTAGAAGAATACGGCCTAAACTGAGGAAAAAAAATGTTTTTTTATATATATTTTTATATTTACAAAAAGTAAAAAATTGCATTTTTTTCAAAATTGTCGCTCTATTTTTGTTTATAAAAAAATAAAAACCGCAGGGGCGATCAAATACCACCAAAAGAAATCTCTATTTGTGGGAAAAAAAGGACGCCAATTTTGTTTGGGAGCCACGTCGCACGACCGCGCAATTTCAGTTAAAGCGATGCAGTGCCGAATCGCAAAAAGGGGCTGGTCCTTTGGCTGCCAATTGGTCAGTGGTTAAATGGCTCCTGTGCTGAGCTGCCGACCTATTGTGTTCACAATGCAGCAGGACAGCACAGGACCCAGAAGCAAGTGGAGATCACTGGAGCAGCAATTTCCAGGTTCCAGGGGCATTCCCCAGATATGGCATATATATAAACTGAGCAAAATTATAAACGCAACACTTTTGTGTTTGCCCCTATTTATCATTAGGGGAACGCAATGATCTATGACTTTTTCTATGTACACAAAAGGTCTATTTCTCTCAAATATTGTTCACAAATCTGTCTAAATCTGTGTTAGTGAGCACTTCTCCTTTGCCAAGATAATCCATCCACCTCTGAGACGGTTTCTAACAGTTTGTGCAGAAATTCTTTAGTTATGCAAACCGTTTGTTGCGGCACCCGTCCGGGTGGCTGGTCTCAGACGATCTTGGAGGGGAAGATGCTGAATGTGGAGGTCCTGGGCTAGTGTGGTTACACGTGGTCTGCGGTTGTGAGGCCGGTTGGATGTATACTGCCAAATTCTCTGAAACACCTTTTTAGACGGCTTATGGTGAAGAAATGAACATTCAATTCAAGGGCAACAGCTCTGGTGGACATTCCTGCAGTCAGAATGCCAATTGCACGCTGTCTCAAAACTTGCAACATCTGTGGCATTGTGCTGTGTGCTGTTTTGACTATTAAGCTTGTTTTGACTGTTTTGACATCCGGTGAGTAGGAATTTCTATCACATCCTGCATTGGTGTCCTGTTTGAATTTCTTGAGATTTACTGTTTATGCTGAACATCATTCATCTTGGTCCATCATTACTAGGATGATTTTGCACACCTGAAAAGACTTTTGCTAGTGGATGTCATAATATTTGTTCATTTAATTGTTCAATTAAATTTGAAAACAAGAAAACCGTGCTTCCAAATTTGGAGTCTATGATTTTGCCACACCACATCATTGCATTTATTTATTTAATAAATTTTAGATCGTATGCTTTCATCATGCACTGTTCACTTTATAATTAGTTTGATTTACCAGAGTAGCTAGCACTTTTGGTAAGACCTTATAGTTATTTTATCATTGTATTTACAGAGTAGACATGTGCAATTCGTTTTTTTTTCGTTTTACGTTTTTTTCCGCTTTTTTCGTTCGTTCGTTCGTTTTCGTACGAATCGAACGAATCCGAATAACGAATCCTTCGAATCCGAAAAACAACGAAAATCCGAAAAAAACAAATTAGAAACAACGAATGTACGAATGAAGAAAATCCGAAAAAACGAAAAAAAGGAACAACGAAAATGTACGAAAAAATTCGTACATTCGTAACTTTTTTTTTTTGTTGAATTGGTAATTTTCCGTGTCCCTTACAATGGTGCTGCTTAACGTGCTTCGAATAGATTGAACGAAAAAATTCGTACATTCGTAACTTTTTTTTTTTTCGATTCGTAACTTTTTTTTTTCGATTCGTAAATTATTAAAATGTAATAATAGCATACACATTACATAAAATTATGAATTATGCTCCGATTATGAATCTACGAATGTTACGAATGTACGAATAAATACGAATGCGTCCGAATTTCGAATAAACGAATAAACGAAAATTAAACTAACGAAAAAACGAATCAACGAAAAATAACTCTTACGAATGTACGAATCATTACCAATACGAACACCGACGACTTACGAATGTACAAATCTATACGAATCAACGGAAACGGAAAAAAACGAAATGAAAATAAACAAATTTTTTTCGAAAAAAAAAAAAAACTAAACGAAAATAAACACATTTTTTTGTTGTGCACATGTCTATTACAGAGAGACCATTTTTAAGTTTCTATTCTACACAAACCAGCTATAAACGGGTAGCATTGCTCCGCACTGTTATAATGGAAGTATACAAGGAGACATTTTGGTGTCTTGGTCACTGTACGTTAACCTACATAATTAGTGCCTCTGTTACCTGTATGCAGATACCTGACTGGATTGATGGCCCCTTTCAATGAGAAAGCTGAAGACTTGATGCAGAGACTGTCAGAAAAGGCTGACGGAAAAACTGAAATTGGAATGCTTAACATGTTCTGCAGAGTCACTCTGGATGTCATTTCAAAGGTACTTGGAAAGAACAGATTTAGGTTTTCTGTTACTGATAACGTTGCCCAAAACTAGCAAATGGGTTCTTCCAATCTGAACACCCCATACCTGAACTTTGATTAGATTTGTCTCAGCATCTAAAATATCCAGACATTCGTCATTTGAGCGGAACTCCCAGATCACACATAAGACAACAGATGCAGCCCAGTGTTGCCAACCGTCAGTATTTTTACTGGCAACCAGTAAAAAACAGGCAATTTTCTTCTGCCAGTAAAAGGAAAAAGTTGCCAGTAAAAAATATGGCTGTGATGTTTGGCTTGGTCCAGAGCCAGCCAAGACCATCCGAGTCCCTGCTACTGTGTGTTCACGCTTGGCAATGCCCAAGCGTGTCATGCGAGGTCATGGTGCAAGTGAGCCAAGCAGAGCGGCCAGAGCATGGTGAGCGGGTTGCAGGATAGGAGCAGGGCAGGTTGGGAGCGGGACAGCCAGTGTTGTTTAGACTGGAGTGGACTGAAGGGACCAAGATTCAACTTCATGTGTGTGTGTGTGTGTGAATGAATGACTTGTATAGCACTACCTATGTGAACTGAATTGCCTCAGGGCGCTTTTACCACTGGTGTCCATCTGTGGTATAGTGTGGTCCTTGCCCTGTGGGGTCCTGACATGCTTACATACACATACAACATACACATATTTGGCCAATTTTTATCGACACGATCTAATTAACCTACCAGCATGTCTTTGGAGTGTGGGAGGAAACCGGAGTGCCTAGAGGAAACCCACGCAGGCACAGGGAGAACATGCAAACTCCAGGCAGAAGGTGTCGTGGTCGGGATTTGAACCAGCGACCCTATTACTGCTAGGTGAAAGTGCTAACCACTACACCACTGTGCCGCCCTCCTATAGCCTTCCTATTCTAATTTCTTGCCCTCCTGAATCCTGTCCCTGAGCTACTTACTTACTATATCGAAAATAAAATAAGAAATATGTTTTTTGGCCTAATATCTATCTTAAATCACATTGCCAATTGCATATTGTACTTGTTTGTAGCCTAAATATTAAAATTTGCACTTAAAACTGTAATTTTGTAACCTTTGGAAATGCCAGTAAAAACTTGTCTGTGCCAGGAAATTTTGGGTGCTGTGTCAGTAAATTTCAATCTGGTAGGTTGGCAACACTGATGCAGCCCTAGTGCAGGCATTGCTCACAATGAGCAAAACAGTTGGCAATCAGGTTGTCTCTTGGGTAGCAAAGCCCATGCACATAATTGCAAAAGTCTGAGACAGATTTAGCACTGGAGAAGAAATGACATTTCACTCCATACAGATACACAATTAAGAAGTGGTCAATGGCGGGTTTTATTTTGGAGAGCAGCAGAGAAGGAATTTACAAAAAATGAAAACCATCACATCTTGCGCCAGGAACGGCGCTTGGCTGACAGCGCTCACACGTTCACTGGTTAAAGGGAGGCAAATAGCTAAGCGACGCGACCGTGCGCAAAATATTTTGAAACAATGTACAATAAACAACAACAAACAAAGGGGGCTAAGGAGCTGGTAGCCCTGTAACTAGGCAAAGAAAACTTAATGCCCTGTACACACGGTCAGACATTCCGACGACAAAATCTGTCTGATATTTTCTGACAGATTTTGGCCCAAACTTGTCTTGCATACACACGGTCGTACAAAGTTGTCGGAAAATCCAATCGTTCAGAACGAGGTGACGTACAACACGGGACTATAAAGAGGCCAGTAGCCAATAGCTTTCATCTCGTAATTTATTCTGAGCATGCGTGGCACGTTGTGCGTCGGAATTGTCTACACACGATCGGAATTTAAACGATCGGATTTTGTTGTCGGAAAATTTTTGATCCAGATCTCAAACTTTGTGTGTCGGAAATTCCGATGGAAAAAGTCCAATGGTGCCCACACATGATCGGAATTTCCGACAACACAATCCGATCGCACATTTTCCGTCAGAAAGTCAGACCGTGTGTACAGGGCATAACAGTCCAGAGGTGCAGCTGTAAGCAAGGAGTCCCCTCCACCTCTTAGAAATCAAATTTGTATAGGTAGAAGAGAGAAAGTGCGACCACTCTGGTGTAGTAGGTTCCATATAATTTATTTCAAACTATTTAAAATGTATAAAAGAAGAAAAGAGAGTATGGGCGATGAGAAACTGAAATAGAGGCACTACATTCCTAGGGATATTGAATTTTAAAGGTACAAAATGCGGGACTTTAAAGGTGCCAATTAACTAGACAGTTTGTTTAAAAAATTATGAATTTTATTAAATAACAATATCTTTAAAATGACAAAGAGTAGTCAAATACATACATTTCATACACCATTGCAGCCACTTGTGCTCAACATGTTTCGCTCAAGAGAGCTTCCTCAAGAGACTTATAGTGCTGCATAAAGTTGATACGGATGCTTTAAAATCAAATCTTGAATCGGTTGAATCTGACAATTCTTCTAGATCCTAGGTCAAGGCGGCACGTTGCAACCATAGGGAGAAGGAAAATTTTCAAAAAAAATTGTTGCAATTACAAATGTTTAGGTATTTTCATGCTTATTTCTCCCATAGACATGGATGGATGTGCACCACTGTACTCCAGGTATATAGCGGCGCTATCGAAAACACACTGGATGCGGACGTTGGCAAAAAATAAAACAATTTTCAAATTTTCAAAAAAGCATGATCCAAGCAGGGGAAAAAATTCCTTCCTGACCCCCAAGAGTCAATCGGATTTTCCCTGGATCAACTTTACCTATTAATGCTAGTACCCAGTTATATTGTGTGCATTTAGGAAAGAATCCAGGCCTTTCTTAAAGCAATCTACTGAGCTGGCCAGAACCACCTCTGGAGGGAGTCTATTCCACATTTTCACAGCTCTTACTGTGAAGAAACCTGAAGGTGTAAAGAGTGCCCCCTTGTCCTCTGTGTTGACCGTAAAGTGAATAACTCAAACACCAAGTTCACTATATGGACCGCCTATATATTTGTACATGTTGATCATATCCCCCCTTAATCTTAAACACGGTCACCGATGCACAAGCACAGAAGTGGAGGCCGCCCGACGTAACCGATGTTCACACGTTTCCAAGCTTCAAGCTTCTTCCTCGGCCTCAGCTAAGCTATGAGCTTTTTGATGCATTAGGAGCACAGTAAATTAGACTGGTATGAGCACTGTGGTTTATTTTCTTTGGGTCCGCTATAGCCCAATTAATTTAGTTATACTCCTTAACTCCTTACTGTCTCCTCCTGTTGACCTTTTAACTGGGTCTTAATGCAAGGACAGACTCTTCAGTCATGTGATCACTGTGATTGGTTGTTACAGTGGTCACACAATTGGGAGTTCGTCCCACAAGCTATCAATCACAAAGCTGTCTGACCGCTCGGTCACTGTTCTGGGAGAGCACACTGAACGCATTCTCTGCACAGAAACCTCTGCTACCATGGACACATCAAATGAATGCCAACTCATCTCTTCTGGGAGGCCTATCCTGCCTTCATCTAACAACCAAATCTTCTACATCCCTCAATAGATTATCACTCACAGTTACTACCTTTTGTTTCAACAGTCCCTCCCTATTAGATTGTAAGCTTGCAGGAGAAGGGCTCTCCTAACCCTCTTGTATTGAATTGTATTGTTGCTGTATTGTCTCCCTTTATATATTGTAAAGCTCTGCGCAAACTGTTGGCGCTTTATAAATCCTGTATAGTAATACTCTTAAAAATCCACTGTGGTTCTACCTTCTTGTTTGAGCTGACAACACAGTGTATTTTCTGCACTGAAAACCCAACCAGCCCTACATGCTTGAGTAGACATGTGCACTGACAAAAAATTTGTTAATTTTGTTTCATTCGTTTTTTTGCTTTTTTCGGAAATTTTGAATTTGGAAATTTCGGGAATTTCCAAATTCCGATTTTTCGGATTTCCGAATTTCGAATTTTCGAATTTAGAATTTTCAGATTTCCAAATTACCGAATTTAAAATTTTCAGATTTCCTAATTTTCTGAATTCCGAATTTTCGGATTTTCTAAATTCTGAATTTTCTGAATTCAGAATATTCGGATTTTCTGAATTCAGAATTTTTGGATTTTCAGATTTTTCGGATTTCAGGATTTTCGGAATTCAGAATTTTCATATTTTCGGAATTCAAAATTTTCGGAATTCAGAATTTTCGGATTTTCAGAATTTTCAGAATTCCGGATTTTCGGAATTCAGAATTTTTCGGATTTTCGGAATTCAGAATTTTTCGGATTTTCGGAATTCAAAAATGTGAAAATTCTGAAAAAAGAAAAATCAGTTTAACGAATTACCTGAAATAACAAATGCTGCATCTAAACAAATGGAACGGAACAAATTAATAATAAATAATTAATAATAATAATAAAAAGGTTTTATTATTATTATTATTATTATTGTTATTTTTATTATTATTATATCGTTCTGTTCCATTTGTTTAGGTCCGGCATTCGTTATTTCAGATAATTTGTGACTTTGGATAAATTCGTACTTGTTACATTAACTAACAGCCAAATTTGAAGGGAAATCCCAATACCTATAATTTAATAGTTAGTTATTTCGAATTAAACTGATTTTATTTCTTTTTTTCGGATTTTTGAATTTCGGAATTCTGAAGATTCGAAAATTCCGAATTCCGAAAATTAAAAAATTCGGAAATTGAGAAATTCGGAAATGCAAAAATTCGAAATCTGAAAATTAGAAATTCGGAAATCCGAAAATTGTAAAATCCGAAAATTCGTAATTTCGGAAATTCTGACATTTCGTAAATTTGGAAATTTCGGAAATTGAAAAATTCTGAAATTTCGGAATTAACTAATTTGTCAAAATTCGTTAAAAAACAAATTCTGGACTAAATGAATTGCACATGTCTATGCTTGACTACAGATCATCACCTATGCCCCTCTCTGTCTCTCTCCCCATACTTGATTTCTTTACCAACAAAACAAAAGTTGCTAAATTGCTTGCCTAAGAATCTGATTTATACTTTATGTGTAAGGAAAGGGCTCTTGGGGGATGTATCTCTGGGGGAGAACCCACATCAGTAGAATTGGCCTTCCAATAGCTCCTTTGGTAGTGATTTGAAGGGGCATAATAAAAGTTGTTTCAGGAACAGTAGAAGATGATAGGGAGGTTTGAGTTTGAATGTGGACAATGCCTGGACACACATTATAACTCATTGTTTTTTTTTTTAGGTAGCCTTTGGGATGGACCTGAATTCCATTGATGATGATCAGACTCCGTTTCCTCGTGCCATATCGCTGGCTATGAGAGGAATAGTGGAAATTAGAACCCCTTTTAGCAGGGTAAGGACATAATTGTCTGCCTTGCAATGTGGGCCCATAATAGACTGATGTCCTTAGCTCACACTGCTATGATCACATTGCTGCTGTTCTCCTCTACAGTGTGCAATGCAATTTTCGAATGCTCCTAGGTTATGTTTTGTTCTTAGAAGGTGCGGAAGATAGCACTAGAGAGGCAGTGAGCATTGCTGCCTGAGATGCACTTTTTTATTTTACAACACCTGGGGCATCTAAAAAAAACTACAGCCCATGGATGGGAAATAAAAAATCTAATGTAGTGGAATTTACTCACCATGCTCAGATGCAGACCCCTTTACCTCTTTGTACCACAACCCCCTGGGTTCCTAGACACACCCACGTAAGATAAGTTTCTCTACTTCTCTTCCTCAGCGGCTCTTAGATGAGGCAGAGGTAGCTTGGCAACTGGCAAGTGATCTTCAGCCAAGTGGAAGGTCCTTCATTGTCAGAACTGGCATGCAGGCAGCCCAGCCAGAGCCCAGCAGCACATGTCTTCTCCAAAACACTCACAGCCCCGGAAACTCGGCGAGCCCAGAACTATTTTGGCCACGCCGTCTGCGCCGGTCACATGCTGTCCGGCGCAGATTGAGCAGGCTGTTTCTGTGACACTCTGCTGCATTTAGATAGATAGAGAGATTCACTTGCAGAGATTGAGTTAGATAGATTCAGTTACAAAGATTGATTGACAAAGAGGGGCTTGTAGTGTGCTCGTGGCAGGCAGGCAGAGCTCCTATATTTTGTTACCAGAAGCACCTATAGGACTTGTAGTGTGTTAGTGGCAGGCAGGCAGAGCTCCTATATTTTGTTACCAGAAGCACCTATAGGACTTGTAGTGTGTTCGTGGCAGGCAGGCAGAGCTCCTATATTTTGTTCCCAGAGGCACCTATAGGACTTGAAGTGTGTTAGTCCCATTACACACACAGAGCTATATTTTCTTCCCAGAAGCACCTATAGGACTTGAAGTGTGTTAGTCCCATTACACACACAGAGCTATATTTTCTTCCCAGAAGCACCTATAGGACTTGAAGTGTGTTAGTCCCATCACACACACAGAGCTATATTTTGTTCCCAGAAGCACCTATAGGACTTGAAGTGTGTTAGTCCCATTACACACACAGAGCTATATTTTCTTCCCAGAAGCACCTATAGGACTTGAAGTGTGTTAGTCCCATCACACACACAGAGCTATATTTTGTTCCCAGAAGCACCTATAGGACTTGAAGTGTGTTAGTCCCATTACACACACAGAGCTATATTTTGTTCCCAGAGGCACCTATAGGACTTGAAGTGTGTTAGTCCCATTACACACACAGAGCTATATTTTCTTCCCAGAAGCACCTATAGGACTTGAAGTGTGTTAGTCCCATTACACACAAAGAGCTATACTTTGTTCCCAGAAGCACCTATAGGACTTGAAGTGTGTTAGTCCCATTACACACACAGAGCTATATTTTCTTCCCAGAAGCACCTATAGGACTTGTAGTGTGTTAGTGGCAGGCAGGCAGAGCTCCTATATTTTGTTACCAGAAGCACCTATAGGACTTGTAGTGTGTTCGTGGCAGGCAGGCAGAGCTCCTATATTTTGTTCCCAGAGGCACCTATAGGACTTGAAGTGTGTTAGTCCCATTACACACACAGAGCTATATTTTCTTCCCAGAAGCACCTATAGGACTTGAAGTGTGTTAGTCCCATTACACACACAGAGCTATATTTTGTTCCCAGAAGCACCTATAGGACTTGAAGTGTGTTAGTCCCATTACACACACAGAGCTATATTTTCTTCCCAGAAGCACCTATAGGACTTGAAGTGTGTTAGTCCCATCACACACACAGAGCTATATTTTGTTCCCAGAAGCACCTATAGGACTTGAAGTGTGTTAGTCCCATTACACACACAGAGCTATATTTTCTTCCCAGAAGCACCTATAGGACTTGAAGTGTGTTAGTCCCATCACACACACAGAGCTATATTTTGTTCCCAGAAGCACCTATAGGACTTGAAGTGTGTTAGTCCCATTACACACACAGAGCTATATTTTGTTCCCAGAGGCACCTATAGGACTTGAAGTGTGTTAGTCCCATTACACACACAGAGCTATATTTTCTTCCCAGAAGCACCTATAGGACTTGAAGTGTGTTAGTCCCATTACACACACAGAGCTATATTTTCTTCCAGAAGCACCTATAGGACTTGTAGTGTGTTAGTGGCAGGCAGGCAGAGCTCCTATATTTTGTTACCAGAAGCACCTATAGGACTTGTAGTGTGTTCGTGGCAGGCAGGCAGAGCTCCTATATTTTGTTCCCAGAGGCACCTATAGGACTTGAAGTGTGTTAGTCCCATTACACACACAGAGCTATATTTTCTTCCCTAGAAGCACCTATAGGACTTGAAGTGTGTTAGTCCCATTACACACACAGAGCTATATTTTCTTCCCAGAAGCACCTATAGGACTTGAAGTGTGTTAGTCCCATTACACACACAGAGCTATATTTTTCTTCCCAGAAGCACCTATAGGACTTGAAGTGTGTTAGTCCCATCACACACACAGAGCTATATTTTCTTCCCAGAAGCACCTATAGGACTTGAAGTGTGTTAGTCCCATTACACACACAGAGCTATATTTTTGTTCCCAGAAGCACACTATAGGACTTGAAGTGTGTTAGTCCCATTACACACACAGAGCTATATTTTCTTCCCAGAAGCACCTATAGGACTTGAAGTGTGTTAGTCCCATCACACACACAGAGCTATATTTTCTTCCCAGAAGCACCTATAGGACTTGAAGTGTGTTAGTCCCATTACACACACAGAGCTATATTTTCTTCCCAGAAGCACCTATAGGACTTGAAGTGTGTTAGTCCCATCACACACACAGAGCTATATTTTGTTCCCAGAAGCACCTATAGGACTTGAAGTGTGTTAGTCCCATTACACACACAGAGCTATATTTTGTTCCCAGAAGCACCTATAGGACTTGAAGTGTGTTAGTCCCATTACACACACAGAGCTATATTTTCTTCCCAGAAGCACCTATAGGACTTGAAGTGTGTTAGTCCCATCACACACAAAGAGCTATACTTTGTTCCCAGAAGCACCTATAGGACTTCCAAAACACTCACCTATAGTGGGAGCTGGACATGTGGAGCCTCCATCATGCTGAAGGCTTGGTAGAATGGATGACCAAGCCCTCCTCATCCTCCTCATCCTCTCTCACCCAGGCTCAGGGTACTGACAGAGCATCATCAGCCACCCCCTTCCCTAGACCCACCATGTCCTCCTGAGGAGTCCCCCGAACTCTTTGAGCACAGTGTTGGGTACATGCTCCAGGAGGATGCCCAACGATTCGAAGGCTCGGATGACGATACCCAGCTTGAGGAATCTGGCAGTACAGTTCCACCAGCTGCAGCTTACTGCCAGGTTTGCTCTAGTGGTGAAGAGGGAGGGGATGATGAGGTCACTGACTCCACGTGGTGCCTCAAGGGAGAGAGGATGAGGAGGAGGACGAGGAGGAGGAGGATGCGGCGTCACATGTCCAACGAGGCAGGATGCCCCCTGGAGGCCAGGTAGAGGCCAGCACAGCAACTGTACAACACCGCAGAGCTCCGCCTGTGCAGGGCGCTGCCTCTGCACGTTATCAGAAAAGTTCTTTGGTGTGGGCCTTTTTGAGACGAGTGCAGCAGATCGCACCACTGCTATTTGCAATATTTGTCTCAAGCGTATCTCGCGTGGCCAAAACATCAGCCGCTTGGGCACGACAAGCATGACCAGACATATGGCGACCTGCCATGCAGCTCGTTGGCAGGCACACATAAAAGACCCACACCAAAGAACTAAGCGGACCTCTCCTTGCTCCTCCTCAGCTGGGATCTCCATCCCCACTACACCTTCAGTCCTCTCTGAAAGCTGCTCTGAGAGGACTGAAGGTGTAGAATTCGGTGTGTCACAACCAAGTACTTGCAGTACACCGACGTCCGATTGCTGCATGCCCACCAGGTGGAACTCCCTGATTGCTGCCAGTACTACAGTTCCATTGGAATGGCACTTCGTCCTTTGGATTCCTCCAGCTTTTCGCCTGTGTTACCAGAGCTAACCTGCACTTTATTGTAAGGGACACTGTTTATGAGGACAATCACAACTAACTGTGTTCTGAACTGTTTTTTACTGAAGCAGGGACTCTCAGCTGGACTCTTCCAACAGGGTCTTATAGATGCTGTGCTATGCAGGCACATGACTGAGTCCCAGAGACACTACTATGCAGAGTCCATGTTTGTGCAGATTTCAAAATCTTTCGTGCATTATTCTGCTGTGTATGCATGTTCTTTAGATATGGGGGTTATTTACTAAAGGCAAATCCACTTTGCACTACAAGTGCAAACTACAAGTGCAAAGTGCACTTGAAATTGCACTAACAGTGCACTTGGAAGTGCAGTTGCTGTAAATCTGAGGGGTAGACCTGAAATGAGGGGAAGCTCTGCTTATTTTATCATCCAATCACGTGCAAGCTAAAATGCTGTTTTTTTTTCCCCTGCATGTCCTCCACGGATCTATAGCAACTGCACTTCAAAGTGCAATTTCAAGTGCACTTTGCACTTGTAGTTTGCACTTGTAGTGCAAAGTGGATTTGCCTTTCTTAAATAACCCCCATATCTATATTGCTTTATTTGTAGGAACACAACAGCTAGTCATTCATTATTTGCACACTATCACTTTTTTGGTTTATTTCACACTTTGGTAACCCAGAGGCATATTCACACTACGCATGTTCTTTGCCATTCTAACTCCATTTAGCATTATTAGTTCTAACTTTGCACCTGTTTAGTAAACTACAGGTTACATTTACTCTGTCTGATCATTCAGCTGATTTCCCCTCCTGTTACACTATCATACCGTGTAACAGGGGAGGACTGACAGGTCGGTGACTCGGGCGCCGCCCGAGGGCCCGGGGCCATTAGGGGCCCGGACTCGGCCACATGAGGGGCCACTTGAAACGGCTGTATTACATGCCGCAATGCCGCTAACAATACTGCTAACGGCGTGCGGCTCCCCGCCGGCCCCTTCTTCCCTCCCGTCCGTCCCAGGTGCTTCTACTGTATGCGTCGTGACGTCACCTGGGACGGACGGGAGGGAAGAAGGGGCCGGCGGGGAGCCGCGCGCCATTAGCAGTATTCGCGGCATGTAATACAGCCGCTTCAACCTGCCGAGTCCGGGCCCCTAATGGAAGAGAAGAGTGGAGGGGCCGGCGGGGAGCATTGGCATCAGCATCGGTGAGTTAATTTACCAGGACCGCCACAAGTGATGGGGGGTGGTACAGAGTCACGCCCCCCCCCCCCACAGTGTCACACCCCAGCCCACAGTGTCACCCCCAGCCCACAGTGTCACCCCCAGCCCACAGTGTCCCCCTGTGTGCGTGTCACCCTGTGTGCATGTCCCCCTGTGTGTGCGTGTCCCCCCCCCCTGTGTGTGTGCGCTCTCCCTCCAGTGTCCCCCCTCCAGTGTCCCCCCTGTGTGTGCGCTCTCCCTCCAGTGTCCCCCTGTGTGTGCATGTCCCCCCTGTGTGTGCGCTCTCCCTCCAGTGTCCCCCTGTGCGTGCGTGTCCCCCCCTGTGTGTGCGCTCTCCCTCCAGTGTCCCCCCTGTGTGTGCGTGTCCCCCCTGTGTGTGCGCTCTCCCTCCAGTGCCCCCCTGTGTGTGCGCTCTCCCTCCAGTGTCCAGTGTCCCCCTGTGTGTGCGTGCCCCCCCCCCTTGCGTGTGCGCTCTCCCTCCAGTGTCCCCCTGTGTGTGCATGCCCCCCCCCCCCCCCTTGCGTGTGAGCTCTCCCTCCAGTGTCCCCCTGTGTGTGTGTCCCCCCGTGTGTGCGCTCTCCCTCCAGTGTCCCCCGGTGTGTGCGCGCTCTCCCTCCAGTATCCCCCTGTGTGCGTGTCCCCCTGTGTGTGTGCTCTCCCTCCAGTGTCCCCCTGTGTGTGCGTGTCCCCCCCCCCCGTGTGTGCGCTTGGTCCCCTTGAGTGCGGGGACCAAGGGGGCCCCATGATCTTCTATTGCCCGGGGGCCCCATGAGTTGTCAGTCCGCCCCTGCCGTGTAATGAACACTACTACATTTATTGCAAGTACCTTTTTATTTTATGTTTATTACAGTATGTATTTCTTTCTAGTTCTCCTTGGAAAAGCAGAAGTATATAAAAGATACTCAAGAAAGCCTCAGACTTCTTAGAAAAACTGGGAGAGAATGCATCGAGAGACGCAGAAAGGCAATTGAAGATGAAGAAGACATTCCATTGGATATACTCACACAGATCCTCAAAGGGGCAGGTATGCCAAAAGAGATTCTACATGTCACATTTATTATAGAAGAGGTAAAAAAAGATCTAGTCTACACAAAATAGGTCCCCCTGCTCATTCTCTACTGTTGATTCAAAACATTTAGGAGCCGTACCAAGGAAATAAGACAAGAGTCTCCGATCTTGGAAGAAGACCTACTGGAATCAGTTTTGGAACAGGATCACTTGCTCTTTTTATTGTTGCCAGGGGTTATGATGCAAAATATTTAGGGGCCATTCCTAGGAACAAAAGTAGGGCACATTCTCCAATCTTGGAAGAGGTCCTCCTAGAGAGATTTTGGAAGGGTTCCCTATTTAATCTTTATTGTTGTCAGGGTTATAATGTAAAACATTTAGGGGGCATACCTAGAAAAAAAATGAAGACATGTTCTGCGATATTAAAAGAGGTCCTCCTAGAATAGATTTTAGAAGAGGTCCCCCTGCTCATTCTTTAATGTTTTCAGGGGCTATGATGCAAAACATTTATGCCGCGTACACACGATCGGAATTCTCGTCGGAAAAAGCTCTGACGGAATTTCGCTCAAACTGTCTTGCCTACACACGGTCACACCAAATTCCAACAGTCAATAACACCGCGACATACAACACGTTCGACGGCACTATAAAAGGGAAGTTTAATGCTTCGGAGCATGCGTCAAATTGTTTCCGAGCATGCGTCAGAGTTTTGCGTGTCGGAATTGCATACACACGATCGGAAAATTTGATAGAAAGGTTTTCCGTCTGAAAAATTAATCCAAAGTCCGTCGGAAAAAAAATGAATCCAAAGTCCGTCGGAAATTCCGACAGAAAAAGACAGATGGGCATACACACGGTCGGAAAATCCGATGAAAAGCTCCCATCGGACTGTTTCCATCGGAAATTCCGACCGTGTGTACGCCGCATTAGAGGCCATACCTAGGTAAGACAGGTTCTCTAATATTGGAAGAGGTCCTCCTGGAAGAGGTTTTGGAAAAGGTCCACCTGCTTGTTTGATCTTTACTGTTTTCAGGGGTTATGATGCTAAACATTTATCTAGGAAAAAAAGTAAGGCTTACTATTCTCCGATCTTGTTGCTAATTACACATCTGTGGATATGCATTTTCCTTTTTTTCATGAAAGATTAATTTACTCTTTTCTCTCTTCACAGCCCAGGAGGATGAATGTGATATGGAAGATTTGATAGATAATTTTGTTACTTTCTTCCTTGCAGGTTTGTAATCAAATCCATTCATGTAAAGTGGTTTTAAAGAGCTAATAGAACTGCATGTAGAATAAGACACAAGAAATACAAACCTAGGGCAATGCAAATCAGGGTAAATGTGTAGCAATATCCTATAACAACTAATCCTATTTTATCTTTCACCCCCAGTCAGTTTTTGCATGGCTGGCATTGGCAAGCTTCATTTTTGCTCCAGTTTCTGTTTCTCTGGTCTTTGCAAATTAACTGTGCCGATTGCTAGCTCTTGTGCTTGCTTAGAAAAGCTCTCTAAACAGATCTGTGTCCTTTCAGGGCAAGAAACAACTGCCAACCAGTTATCATTTACAGTGATAGAACTGGCACGAAACCCGGACATTCTAAATAGGTGAGACACATAATATGATTTACATACTGCTTTACCGATGTGTCATCCCTTAACAATTCAAACAATTTCTTAGGGAAAGGAGAATATTTGAAGTATGTTTTTTTTCTGATTGTACTACATGAAGCTATATACTGTAAATTTACAAGTTGTAGGATGAAAAATCCTCTAGTGCCCCGTACACACGGTCGGAAAATCCGACCACCAAATCCATCGTATTTTTTCCGACGGATTTAGTCCGACACTGGTGTTGCATACACACGGTCGGACAAAGTTGTCGGAAAATCCGATCATTCTGAACGTGGTGATGTTTTTTGCATACGACGGGACTACGTAGAGGCTAGTAGCCAATAGCTTTGTACTTGTAATGTGATCTGAGCTTGCGTAGCCAATAGTAGAAGCCAATAGTGTCCTATGTGTCCATGCACACTATTTTATGCTAGAAGCGGTTTTCAAGCTTCTCAGTTTAGGAGCAGAATTTTTTTTTCTGTAGCGTTTTTGGGAGCGTTTTCCCAGCAGAAGAAATGCTAAATGCTCCTAACAGCTTTTTTTATTTATTTTTTATTCATGTATTGTAAAAACGCTAACGCTCCTAAAATGCTACTTCAACCCAGCACAAAAAAAGCTAATATCAGCATTTTCTATCTAGCGTTGTTTGCGTTTATAAAAAAATGATATTGTGCATGGTGCCTAAAGCATTGTAAAATAGATATAGACAAGTGAACAGTGCAGAACTCACAGTACATTGGTTAAATATTATACATATTAACTCCACTACCAAAAAAAATTAAGTTTTTAGGCACTAGAGATGTAAGAAGAGCACAAATAACTGTTATTTGTATTTTTGTTTAATTTGTATTATATTATAGACTGATAAATGTGTAGCGGGGTTCTACCCCTTTTAGGGGAAGAGACTACATTTCCCATGATTCCCCAGGCCCCCGGGCTGCTTGTTTCCGCCCGGGAGGCTGCTGGGGGAGGTTATATAAAGGAAGAGCGGAGACCGCCTCTTCCTCTTGGGACACTTCCTCTTCTGAGGTCTGACAGGACTGGCCTGCCTCTGCTGACAGAGCTTGTGACGCGGAGACGGCAGCCAGTGGAGACACCTGTGCGGACCGGAGCGCAAGGCCTGAAGCCTGGGCCTTGCAGCAGATGGAGTGAGACTCTTCTACCTCAGAGTCAGCAGCAGCGGAGCGGAGACTCTTCCCTACAGACGATCGGTCGGAGCTGAGGACCGGAGCGCAGGGGCTGTGACTGAAGAGACCAGAGCCGCCATTAGAGGGACCGGATCGAAGGGACGGTACCCCAGGATTGGTGAGAGAGCCGGAAGGCTCATCCTGCATTGACACACACGTTTTATGCCTACTGAACTGCCTAGGCGCAATTTACCTCAGAGCAGCAATGTTACTTTCTGTGGATTACAAATGACACCATTTAAAGCTACATGTGCACCACCTCTACAGATTTATTGCCGGTGAAGAACACTGTACTAGTACAAGGACTGAGCTCTATTACTAGGATCAGGCCTGGTCCGTTAGGTAGGCGCAGATAGATTTATTGCACCTCAGGGGTGCATAGCAGACGGTCGCCACGCTAGGCGTTCCGTTCCCCACCGTTAGTTGAATACATATGTGTGTACATGTTAAAGTGCATATTGCAGGGACCTGCTAAAGTATTGTAAGATATATATTCAAATGCATGTTGCTATTCTTTTTCCTTACTGCCAAAGTAAAGCCAGTTATTCTTATCTCAGCAGTCTGCTTGTGAGTTCATACCCATTATGCTTAGAGTATAAGATATGGTTTTATGTGCATAGATTCATACCCCTTTACTAACTGTGCCAGAGTGGGTAGAGCCAAATTGCCGGGGGTTGGTGGAGCTGTACTCAGGGACCCAAAACAAACCAGCGGCTCTCTTAACTGGGGGTAGCGCTACACGTGGGGGCTCGTCCGGGATCCTGAGTCAGCGGGAAAAGCCGCCAGAAGGTGCCGGCATGGACCCGGTGGAAGTGGGACGGTGGTTCGCAACATGGGCCACTGACCCAGCCGCAGCAGCAGTTATTGAACTGCCGGGGATATGGCAGAGAGAGGCAGTCAGGCAGCTCATGATGTCATTATCCCCATGCCAGAAGTCATGGATAATGGACATGAGAAATGATGCCGGGTACACATACGCCCTAATAGAATGGAAGGAAGAGACCCCAGAGCAGTTCAGGAGCCAAAGCATACAGGCACCGAATGGTCAGGCCTACCAATTGCTGCATGCGCTGCCGCGCAAGGGAGAAGGTTCTCCTATGAAAGCCATTCTATCCCCAAAGAAGGAAGAGCAGAAGGGCGCGGAAAGTCCCGCACAGACTACTCTTAGTGCAGAACTGAGTGCTGTCCTAGGGGAGATTGTGACCCAGTGCAGAAGAGACCCTGGGGATTACCCAATGTCGGGATACAGGAAACTCCGGATGTTTTCAGGGAGGACACCTGTACCCTCGGGAGAGAGGGATTTGAAGAGTGGTTAGATGGTGCCACGCAGGCCCTAGAAGAATGGGAGGTCTCAGAAGGCAGAAAGAAGCAAAGGATTGTTGAGAGCCTAAAAGGACCTGCCTTAGAGGCCATACGCAATCTGAAGACAAGCAAAAAGGATTGCACTGCCCAGGACTACATAGACATCCTGGAAGGTGTGTTTGGTGGGACAGAAAAAGTCACAGAACTTACCTATCAACTGGAGCACTGTTACCAGAAGACAGGGGAGAAGCTGTCAGAGTACATGGGACGCATAGACAAGATCCTGCATAGGATTATCCTGAAGAAGGGGATAGATCCGGGGAAGGTAGATGAAGCCCGTGCCCAGCAGGTGATGAGGGGAGCCCAACCCCTGGACCCTGTCGCACTAATTCTACGTACCCGGCAGGATGGGAAGAGCCTGGACTACCCTGACCTCATCCGAATGGTCAGAGAAGAAGAGGCCATGTTGGAAGAGAAAAGGGAGAAGCAGGTGATGGGGTCTACCAAGCTTCCAGTGGCCACGGTCAGGTCGGCCTTAACCCCTGAAAGAGACACAGAGGTAGATGCCCGGAAGTTGCAGATGTCCCAGATGATGGAGATACTGACATCTCTAGTGGCGAAAGAGACGCCCAGTCCCAAGAAAGAAACAAGCAGGAGGGAATTGTTTCCAGCTGTTTCAGCACCAGCATCCCCACCTGACTACGGTGAGATGATTTGCTTTAATTGTGGCGGAGTGGGCCACATTGCAGCTATGTGTGCCAGTCCCAAGAAGAAGAAGGCAGAAAGCCGCCAGCCGGCGGGAAACGCCAAAGGGCCCCGGTGAAGGAGTCAACCGGGTGCCCATCACCTTCAGTGAGCTCCAAGAAGCATAACAGGAAGAGAAAGCGAGGAGATCAAACCCCTCGGAAGGAACCCAGAGATCCTCAACCAAGGTGCACTCCAGAGAAAGGGGGCAAGACCCCTCTGAAGAGACACAGCACCCCAAAGCGAGGACCCTTGCAAGTGAGAGATAACAATGTCCCTCAACGGGTTCATACTCCCACTAAGAGGGAGAAAATCAATGCATACCAGGCTCAAGAAAGGATCAAGCGCAAATCCAGTGCTGGTAAAGCAAAGAGTCCAAAGAAGAGGACAGCATCAACTCAGCCTTACCCAGAAGAGCTAGTTGGTCCATCTCCTACTGTACCCATCCAGGTGGAAGGAGTGTACACAAAGGCCCTCCTGGACACTGGAGCACAAGTGACCCTGTTGTACAGGGACTTCTATGACAGATACCTGAGTCATCTGCCTATACAGAAGATAGAAGAGTTGGAGATAAGGGGATTGGGAACCCAGAGTTTCCCCTATGATGGATACTTACCCATAAGATTGACGTTTGACCCATCCGTAGCTGGGAAGTCTGAAGTGTTCGACACCTTAACAGTGGTGTGTCCCCGCCCACCAGGAACCAGCAAGACGTCCCTGATTATAGGGACGAACACGGATCTAGTCAGAAGGCTTCTGACCCCCCTGGTGAAGAAAGAGAATCTTTCACCTCCCAAGATCCATCCCATGCTGAAGGCAGCCTATCAGCGGTTGGTCCTAGAGCAGAAGACCCCAAGTGAGGGGATAGGAAGGGTATGGAGGCTTGGAAAAGAAGGAGCAGTGTTACAGCCTGGAGAGGTGACCTGCATGAGAGCCACGGTGAAACTTACTTGGGAGCAGCCTGGCCCCTTTGTGATGTTGGAACCTGACCCAATGGAGGGTCACTCAGGTCTGGAAGTGATACCAGAAGTAATCTCATTGAAGGACCTGAAGAAAGCAAGAGGAAGAGTCCCTGTCAGTGTGAGGAACCCCACGGAGCAGCCCGTGGAGATCCCTGCCAGGATGCTTCTGGGACAGGTGAGTCCTGCTGTCCCAGTTGGCTGGTCAGAAGTGAAGGGGACGGGTGAAGGAGAAGATGTTTGGAAGAAACTCTCCATGGAAAACCCAAACCTACCTGGAGCTTGGAGAGAGAGAGCCAAGGCCCAGATGGGAGAAGATTTTCTCTAAAGATGAGTTTGATGTGGGGTGTGCGAGGAGTGCCACCCATCGAATCCGCATGCAAGAGGACAAGCCATTCAGAGAAAGAGTGAGGCGAGTCCCGCTAGCAGATCTGGAGGATCTGAGGGAGCAGCTTGCGGAATTGAAGAAGACGGGAGTGATTAGGGAGTCCAGAAGCCCCTACGCCTCCCCAATTGTGGTAGTCAGGAAGAAGAATGGGTCATTGAGGCTCTGCATTGACTACAGAACTCTCAACAGGAGGACCATTCCTGACCAGTACACCACGCCAAGGATAGAGGATGCCTTGCAGAGTTTATCTGGAGCTAAGTGGTTCAGTGTGATGGACCTCAAGAGTGGGTATTACCAAATCCCCATGCATTCAGAGGACAGAGAAAAGACTGCCTTCATAACCCCAGTGGGATTCTTTGAGTTCAACAGGATGCCCCAGGGCCTATCTGGAGCTCCTGCTACGTTTCAACGCCTAATGGAAAGGACTGTTGGAGACATGAACCTCATAGAAGTCCTTGTGTACCTGGACGATGTCATTGTCTTTGGAAAGACTTTGGAAGAACATGAAGCCAGATTGGAGAAAGTACTGAAGAGGCTCAGTGAAGAGGGACTTAAACTTTCTCCCGAGAAGTGTCGGTTCTATCAGTCTTCTGTGAACTATCTGGGACACATAGTGTCTGAAAAAGGAGTGGCTACAGACCCTGAGAAGTTGGAGGCAGTTACTTCATGGCCAAGACCCACAACAGTTACTGAACTTCGGTCTTTCTTGGGGTTCTGCTCCTACTACCGCAGGTTTGTGGATGGGTTTGCCCGCATTGCCAAACCCCTAAACGAACTGCTCAAGACAGAAGGAGAGGAAGATGGATTGGGGCCTAGGAGGTCCGGTGAATCAGTCCAAGACCAATGGAACTCAAGGTGTGAAGAGGCTTTCAGAACCTTGAAGAGAAGTCTCACCACAGCCCCAGTTTTGGCCTACGCTGATCCCACTAGACCCTATGAGCTACATGTTGATGCCAGCCATGAGGGCCTAGGTGGAGTACTCTACCAGGAGCATGAAGACCAGCTACGACCAGTGGCCTATGTGAGCCGGAGCCTGACCCCCTCCGAGAAGAACTATCCCACCCACAAGTTGGAGTTCTTAGCCCTCAAATGGGCAGTTGTTGACAAGTTGAGAGACTACTTGTATGGGGCCGAGTTTACTGTAAAGACAGATAACAACCCCTTGACCTATCTATTCACCACCGCCAAGCTGGATGCAACTGGACACAGATGGTTGGCGGCGTTGTCTGGATTCAATTTCAGTCTCAAGTACAGACCAGGGGCTGGAAATAGGGATGCAGATGCCCTGTCCCGAAGATCCCATGTCATGGTCGATGACTGGGAAGACTGGACCCAAGTGGCACCAGATGGAGTGCGAGCCCTTTGTCAGGGGGCTGAACTCCAAGCCAGAGGAGGATCCAGGGCTGAAGAAATAGGAGTTACCACAGTGGGAGTCCCAAAGTGTTACTGTGGGGTAACTCAACTAGCAGAAGAGTGCTTACCAAAGTTGTCCAAGAAGGAGTTAAGGTGTGACCAATTGGAAGATCCCATGGGGAAATTGGTCCTGGAAGCCCTGGAAGACAAGAGTCCAGAGGGACTTCGCCTTCACCCTTCAAAGAAGCTCGCCTACTGAGGAGAGAATTGGACAAGTTACAGGTGCATCAGGGGGTAGTCTACCGAAGGGGCCCCTCTGATAGCCCAGAAGACAAGTGGCAGTTGTTTCTCCCGGAAAAGCATCGAGAGACTGTGCTGATTGCCTTACATGACCAGCATGGTCACTTGGGAGCAGAGAGAACCTTCCAACTTGTCAGAGACCGGTTTTACTGGCCCTGCATGAGGGCCGAAGTGGAGGAGTATTGCCATTCCTGTGCAAGATGCATTCAGAGAAAGACTTTACCTCATCAAGCTGCCCCAATGGGCCACCTGCAAAGTCAAGGCCCAATGGATCTGGTATGCATTGATTTTCTCTGCCTTGAACCCGATTTGAGTGGATTGGGAAATGTTCTGGTGGTAACCGACCATTTCACTCGTTATGCTCAGGCTTTCCCAACCAAGGACCAGAAGGCCTCTACAGTAGCCAAGGTACTATTGGAGAAGTACTTTGTTCACTATGGACTGCCACAGAGAATCCATTCAGACCAAGGGAGGGACTTTGAGAGTCGCCTGGTCAGGAAGCTACTAGATTCTCTGGGAGTAGAGAAGACTAGAACCACACCATATCACCCTCAAGGTGATGCCCAGCCTGAAAGGTTCAACAGGACCCTATTGAACATGTTGGGAACTTTGGAAACAGAGAAGAAGCAACACTGGAGTCAACACATATCAGCTCTGGTGCATGCCTACAACTGCACCACAAGTGATGTGACAGGTTTTTCCCCTTACCGGCTTATGTTTGGGAGAGAAGCAAGATTGCCAGTGGATTTGGCCTTCGGCATATCCTTAGACCATGCCTCTGCTGCCTCCCACAAAGGATATGTGGACAGACTGAGGCGCAGTCTGAAGATAGCTTATGAAAAAGCTCAAGCGGCCTCTAACCAGAGAGGGGCCCGAAACAAGAGGAACTTTGATTTGAAAGTTAGAGTACAGGACCTACAGCCTGGGGACCGTGTACTGTTACGCAACCTAGGGATCCCTGGAAAACACAAGATTGCTGATAGATGGAGATCAGAGCCATATATCATCTGTAGGAAACTTCCAGGATTGCCTGTCTACAAGTTGAAGCCAGAAGGAAGAGTGGGGCCTTTGAAGACCTGGCATAGGAATCACTTGCTCCCACTTACTGAAGCAGTCAGAATACCTCCAGCGAGAGACTTACCTGAATCTGTTTCCATTCTGGATACCCCCAGGCCTAACACTAGGTCTCAGACATCCCAAGTTAGGGGTGGACAGGACCCCCAACCAGAGGAAGAAAGAGGAGAACTTGAATGGCTATGGCCTTCCTCAACTCCAGGGAATTCTGCCATAGATCTTCCACCTACTGAAGATGTGGAAGATAACACATTGAACCCAGAAGCCACAGAGTTTGTGCCATTCAGTGATGTGCCTGAGTGCTGGGAAGATATCCCTGGTCTCTACCCAGAACAAGAAGTAGATGTTCCAGAACCTGTGATGTCACCAGAATGTGTTCCTGAAGAAGTCTCAAGAGAGCAGAGAGCTCGCAGAGTTGTGAAGCCTCCCAAGAAGTTAACTTACCCCAAGATGGGAGAAAGTTCAGAGGACTCTGTTACCACAGCAAGGAGAAGTGCTGAAAGCCCTGACCCTTCCGCTGTTCATTTAGTGGAGGGCAACCCCAGCTCACTCTCTGGCACAGTTAAGCAGGTCGCCCACACTGAAGTGACCTGTAGACAGGACAGCTCCCCATCTTATGCCAATTGGTGGGAAGCTCCTCTGTCCAAATTATGTGAAAATGTTGTTCCCGAGAAAGTTTGTAGTTTGAACACTGTCTTTGGGGACCAAAGATTCAAAGTGGGGGGAGTGTGTAGCGGGGTTCTACCCCTTTTAGGGGAAGAGACTACATTTCCCATGATTCCCCAGGCCCCCGGGCTGCTTGTTTCCGCCCGGGAGGCTGCTGGGGGAGGTTATATAAAGGAAGAGCGGAGACCGCCTCTTCCTCTTGGGACACTTCCTCTTCTGAGGTCTGACAGGACTGGCCTGCCTCTGCTGACAGAGCTTGTGACGCGGAGACGGCAGCCAGTGGAGACACCTGTGCGGACCGGAGCGCAAGGCCTGAAGCCTGGGCCTTGCAGCAGATGGAGTGAGACTCTTCTACCTCAGAGTCAGCAGCAGCGGAGCGGAGACTCTTCCCTACAGACGATCGGTCGGAGCTGAGGACCGGAGCGCAGGGGCTGTGACTGAAGAGACCAGAGCCGCCATTAGAGGGACCGGATCGAAGGGACGGTACCCCAGGATTGGTGAGAGAGCCGGAAGGCTCATCCTGCATTGACACACACGTTTTATGCCTACTGAACTGCCTAGGCGCAATTTACCTCAGAGCAGCAATGTTACTTTCTGTGGATTACAAATGACACCATTTAAAGCTACATGTACACCACCTCTACAGATTTATTGCCGGTGAAGAACACTGTACTAGTACAAGGACTGAGCTCTATTACTAGGGATCAGGCCTGGTCCGTTAGGTAGGTGCAGATAGATTTATTGCACCTCAGGGGTGCATAGCAGACGGTCGCCACGCTAGGCGTTCCGTTCCCCACCGTTAGTTGAATACATATGTGTGTACATGTTAAAGTGCATATTGCAGGGACCTGCTAAAGTATTGTAAGATATATGTTCAAATGCATGTTGCTATTCTTTTTCCTTACTGCCAAAGTAAAGCCAGTTATTCTTATCTCAGCAGTCTGCTTGTGAGTTCATACCCATTATGCTTAGAGTATAAGATATGGTTTTATGTGCATAGATTCATACCCCTTTACTAACTGTGCCAGAGTGGGTAGAGCCAAATTGCCGGGGGTTGGTGGAGCTGTACTCAGGGACCCAAAACAAACCAGCGGCTCTCTTAACTGGGGGTAGCGCTACATATATATATATATATACACACACACACACACATGTGACATTACTGAAGAAATGACACTTTGCTACAATGTAATGTAGTGAGTGTACAGCTTATATAACAGTGTAAATTTGCTGTCCCCTCAAAATAACTCAACACACAGCCATTAATGTCTAAACCGCTGGCAACAAAAGTGAGTACACCCCCTAAGTGAAAATGTCCAAATTGGGCCTAATTAGCCATTTTCACTCCCCGGTGTCATGTGACCCGTTAATGTTACAAGGTCCCAGGTGTGAATGGGGAGCAGGTGTGTTAAATTCGGTCTCACTCTCTCATACTGGTCACTGGAGGTTTACTATGGCACCTCATGGCAAAGAACTCTGAGGATCTGAAAAAAAAAAAATTGTTTCTCTACATACATAAAGATGGCCTAGGCTATAAGAAGATTGCCAAGACCCTGAAACTGAGCTGCAGCACGGTGGCCAAGACCATACAGCGGTATAACAGGACAGGTTCCACTCAGAACAGGCCTTGCCATGGTCAACCAAAGAAGTTGAGTACATGTGCTCAGCGTCATATCCAGAGGTTGTCTTTGGGAACTAGAGAAATGTGAGTGCTGCCAGCATTGCTGCAGAGGTTGAAGGGGTGGGGGGGGGGGGGGGGGGTAATCCGGTCAGTGCTCAGACCATACGATGCACACTGCATCAAATTGGTCTGCATGGCTGTCATCCCAGAAGGAAGCCTCTTCTAAAGATGATGCACAAGAAAGCCTGCAAACAGTTTGCTGAAGACAAGCAGACTAAGGACATGGATTACTGGAACCATGTCCTGTGGTCTGATGAGACCAAGATAAACGTATTTGGTGTCAAGTGTGTGTGGCGGCAACCAGGTGAGGAGTACAAAGACAAGTGTGTCTTGCCTACAGTCAAGCATGGTGGTGGGAGTGTCATGGTCTGGGGCTGCATGTGTGCTGCTGGCACTGGGGAGCTACAGTTCATTGAGGGAACCATGAATGCCAACATATACTGTGACATACTGAAGCAGAGCATGATCCCCTCCCTTCCAACATGATAACGACCCCAAACACACCTCCACCACTGCCTTGCTAAAGAAGCTGAGGGTAAAGGTGATGGACTGGCCAAGCATGTCTCCAGACCTAAACCCTATTGAGCATCTGTGGGGCATCCTCAAACGGAAGGTGGAGGAGTGCAAGGTCTCTAACATCCACCAGCTCCATGATGTCCTCATGGAGGAGTGGAAGAGGACTCCAGTGGCAACCTGTGAAGCTCTGGTGAACTCCATGCCCACGAGGGTTAAGGCAGTGCTGGAAAATAATGTAATTAAGTGTCCACACAAAATATTAATGCTTTGGGCCCAATTTGGACATTTTCACTTAGAGGTATACTCACTTTTGTTGCCAGCAGTTTAGACATTAAACCGGGGTTGAGTTATTTTGAGGGGACAGCAAATTTACACTGTTATACAAGCTGTACACTCACTACTTTACATTGTCGCAAAGTGTAATTTCTTCAGTGTTGTCACATGAAAAGATATTCTAAAATATTTACAAAAATGTGAGGGGTGTGCTCACTTTTGTGAGATACTGTATATACTGATATAGTGCTTAAAAATCCCATTCTTTTTGGTGGTTGAGTTGTCTAGTATAAAGGGGGTCCCTTTAAGTTTAGGTAGAATATATTAAACAACAAACTCAAGCTTACCACAAAGCTAGGTATCTATATGTGCCCCTAAACATCAAACGTCATGTAAAAATACAACACAAACAAAAAACGATTCATGATACCAATTACATAGGTCCCAACTGTCCCTGATTTGGAGCAATGTCCCTCTGTCCCTCTTTCCTCCTCATTTGGCCCTCATTTTGGTCTGATCTATATAGTTGTATATAAAATGCACTTTTTATCTTTCAAAAAGTGTTTCCCAGAGCTAGACCTTTCATCCAAATTCTAAATCGCTGCATTTTTCAATTTTAAAAGCCAATATAAAGGAATAGCAGGGGTACAAAAAAGCACTTGTGGATTTAATTAACCTTTTTTTTGTTATTTCCCCTTTAAGGGGGCGTGGCAGGGGGCGTGTCCTATGCCTACATACGTTTGCTAGTAGGTGTCCCTCATTCCGATCTCAAAATTTTGGGAGGTATACCAATTAGAATGATATTAATTCTCATGCTCAAAAACGATGAATGTCCATGAAAAATAATTATTTCAATGTGCCCTTAATAGTATGCTTGAAGCCCATTAACCACCTGAGATCCGCTCTATAGCCGAATCTAACTTGCCGGGACGACGTCGTCCCTAAAGGGCGCGCGCAGCGCGCTCTGTGATCAGCGAGTCTGTGAGACTCGCTGGATCACAGATCCGAGTAAGGGGTCGATCCCGACCCCTTACCACGTGACCAGCTGTCAGCCAATGACAGCTGATCATGTGATAACAACAGAGCCGGTAATCGAGAAAAAAAAAAGCCGATCACCGGCGGCAGTGAGAGGGACATCAGTCCCGATCACTGCAATGTGCCCAAGGTCCATGGTGTCCACCTGTGCCCTATACAAGTGCCGCTTACCAGTGCCCACTAGTTCCACCTGTCAGTGCCCACAGTGCCAGTGCCCACAATGTGCCTTTACAGTGCTGCACATCAATGTCACCTACCAGTGCTCATCAGTGTCACCTACCAGTGCTCATCAGTGTCACCTACCAGTGCTCATCAGTGTCCCCTACCAGTGCCATCTATCAGTGCCCATTAGTGCCATCTATCAGTGCCCACTCGTGCCACCCATCCATGCCCTTCAGTGCCATCTTATCTGTGCCCATCAGTACCACCTTATCAGTGCCCACCAGTGCAGCCTATCAGTGCCCACCAGTGCAGCCTATCAGTGCCCACCAGTGCCGCCTCATCATCGCATGTCAATGAAGCAGAAAAATTACCTATTTGCAAAATTTTATAACAAACTATTAAACATGATTTTTTTTTTTTTTTTTTTTTCATCTTTTTTTGTTTGTTTAGCAAAAAATAAAAACCCCAGCTGTGATTAAATACCACCAAAAGAAACCTCTATTTGTGGGGAAAAAATGATAAAAACTTAATTTGGGTACAGTGTTGTATGACTGCGCAATTGTCATTCAAAGTGCGTCAGCGCCGAAAGCTGAACATTGGTCTGGGCAGGAGGGGGGTTTAAGTGCCCAGTAAGCAGGTGGTTAAACGCGCTCCACATGATTCATGCAGGCAAAAGTGCTCTCCAAAGGGTATTATTTTGTGATTTTACTCCATCTACCTTATACACTGAGACTCACCAGATTTCTAGACCCAGTTTAAGTGGGTCTATATGTGCTTGTGTTGGATCCGGATATTTGGATATCCACCTCCCTTATGGTCCTTTTCTCTGTCTTTACAACTCAGTGATGGAAAACCAAACACAGGATCATTGTGCAACCAGTTTATTAAAATAGGTATAGCTCTAACAGAGGTAAAAAGTAATCCACTTACATGCTACAGTGCCTCAGTCTTGGAGGTTTTTGGAGGGATTACACAGCTGGAATCTGCTGGGTGCCAACTGAGGCACTGTATTATTTGAGTAATGCCCCATACACACGGTCGGAAATTCCGACCACAAAATCCATCAGATTTTTTCCGACGGATTTTGTCCAACACTGGTGTTGCATACACACGGTCGGACAAAGTTGTCGGAAAATCTGATCATTCTGAACGTGGTGACGTTCGTTGCGTACGACGGAACTACGTAGAGGCTAGTAGCCAATAGCTTTGGTCTTGTAATTTGATCTGAGCATGCGTGGCACTTTGTCCGTTGGAATTCGCTACACACGATCGGAAAAAGTGCGATCGGACTTTGTTGTCGGAAAATTTGAGAGCAGGATCTCAAATTTTTTTCGACGGAAAAAGTTTGATGGCGCCCACACACGGTCGGATTTTCCGACAACATGGTCCGATAGGACATTTTCCGTCGGAAATTCCGACCGTGTGTACGGGGCATAACAGTGGAATGACTGAAGAGCACCATTTGGAAAACACGTTTAATAGGCTTCAAGAACACTTTTAAGGGCACAATGAATACATTTTATTTTCATGGGCATTCATAGTTTTTGAGCATGAGAATTAGTATAAATGGTATCATAACACGTTTTTTATTTGTGCGTTATTTTTACATGAAGTTTGAGGTCTAGGGGCACATATTGATACCTAGCGCTCATTTATTTATTGTAGTTTAACATCTAAGTGCATTTTAGCACAAAATTGTGGGGTATTGAAAGAGTTTAGGGTGGAATCTGTGGCACAGTGATTGAAATATATAATTGTTAACAAACTTACCTTTCAGGGCTCAGGAGGAAGTGGATGAAGTTATTGGTTCCAAAAGAGACCTCGAGTACGAAGATCTTGGAAAACTGCAATATTTGTCTCAGGTAGCTGCAAAAAAATAAAAAAAGGTCCAGTTTACAAGTTGCTCTATATTTAAAAGACCCTTTGAGGAAATACAATCACCAAAGCAAAAATAAAAAAAATAAAAATGATATAGATTCTGTTATGCCCCGTACACACGGTCGGATATTCCGATGGAAAAAGTCAGATCAGATTATGTTGTCGGAAAATCCAATCGTGTGTGGGCTCTACCGGGCTTTTGAGAGCAGGATCTCAAATTTTCCGACAACAATATCCGATCAGACTTTTTGCGATCGTGTGTCGAGAATTACGACGGACAAAGTGCCACGCATGCTCAGAAGAAATTTGGAGAGGAAAGCTATTGGCTACTAGCCTCTACGTAGTTCCGTCGTACGCAACAAATGTCACCACGTTTGGAAAGATGGGATTTTACGACAACTTTGTCCGACCGTGTGTATGCAACACCAGTGTCGGACAAAATCCATCTGAAAAAATCTGACGGATTTTGTGGTCGGAATTTCCGACCGTGTGTACGGGGGCTTAGAGAGTTGGCTACATTTGTTCTCCATGGTCCCACTCTATGTAGGAACGTAGCCACCCTGTTGTGCCGACTCCTGAGTTCTACTATGGACAATGAGTTGTGTAGTGTGCATGGAGTAGTGCACATGACTGCAACTAATATACACTGCTCCTTCCAAACAAATAGAAGTGAAGGGGGAAAAGATTTAGGAGCTTGGGGAGGCCATTGCAAGAAGGTAGAAAAACTGTGAAACAACTTACCCGTAATAAAGAAAGAGATTACATGGCCATTAAGTAGTAAATACAATCATAAAAAAAAAATTGATAAAATAGATCAAGGTTTGATCTGGATTACAGTCAGGATCAAGGATGCTAATGTCAGGGGTCAAAGGTGACTTTTTCTTTTTTTTTGTGAAAAAAATAGGAAAAGCTTTTTTTATTTAGTCTCTATGTGTTTGTTCAAACATGATAAAAAAAAACAGGTAAAAATAACATGCGCATATCTGGTATCGCTACAAACATCAGTAGGAGAATTTATTTTGGGGTTTTTCATGGTGGGTCATAGTAATGGCAAGAAATATAAAGCTTCATTTATTTATTTATATATTTTTACTATTTTGGTCTAGTTTTCCTATGATAATTAAAAAAAAAAAAAAAAAAAATCAGGTCAGTATCCATGATCACTTACAACCAAACGAAAGTCCAATTTGTCCTGAAAAAATGAAGTATAATTCACCTGGATTTACAGTAGCTGTGATGATTTATGCAGTTTAACTAACACATGTCAAAGTTTAAAAACTATGTTAAGGCATTAAGGGGCTAAAAACGGACATTGATGTTATTACAAAGACCTTTGCTGTCTGATATTACATGTCAGAGTCACTAGATTGGCAAACTTTGGATTTAATGTGCATCTTTTGTAGGTCTTAAAGGAAAGTTTAAGACTTTACCCCCCTGGTCCAGGTACATCACGTGCGCTAGAAGAAGAAACTGTTATAGAGGGCGTGAGAATTCCTGCTAAATCGTCCCTGATGGTAAGCTCCAAACCACTACTGCACCCACTGACCCAAGCAATGTTTACAGTCTACATATATAGTAATGACTACCCTAAAGAGATTATTTCACCAATCTAACCCCTTTAATGGGAGGGTCTAATTACTGTCTGTGCTGGCCCAGCAACTTTGTTCCTCCCCTCACCGCTTTACATAACCTTTTATGTAGCTGCCTGGAGAGGAGTGAAGGGGAGTACTATAGAATGTCACTTGAGTGACAGCTTAGACAAGGGGTCTTCAAACTATGACCCTCCAGTTGTTCTGAAACTACAATTCCCATCATGCCTGTGAATGTCAGTGGTTTACAATGCCTCGTGGGACGTGTAGTTCCGCAACAGCTGGAGGGCCGTAATTTGAGGATCCCTGGCTTAGAGTCTTCTGGGTCTGCTAACATCACATCCAAGTTGGTGACATCCAGCAGCAGTCTCCGGGCTTTTGAAAGTCTACAAAAGGGAAGTTTTTACAGGTAAATAACATGCCTCTATACACTAAATTCACATAAATTCATATGGGTGAATTTTTGTTGAAATTAACAATCTGGTGACAGAGTATTTAAAAAAAAAATTACATTTGGCATTATTTTCATTATTAATTGTTGTACTATAGGGCGTGTTGAGATTTAGGGTGTAGGTGGAGGTTAAATCTTCAAATATAAGTTCACCTATTGGAAAAAATAATAAATGCACTTTTTTTGCAGGTAAAAAAATGTGGCATTTATTTATTTATTCCTAAGGAGCCTGCAGAGCATTGCACCCATGAGCAGCAGATTGTGGGTGCAATATCAAGCTTCTGCAGACTCTCAGGATAGCTGTCTGCCCATACCTGGTACGGGCAGGCAGGTACTTAAGAGCAGAAAGAATCAATGAACTGCCGGAGCACACGCCAGTGCCCTCGTAGTCCACTGAGAACAGCAACCCATCAGCCGGAAAGCCATCAGAAAACTGAGAATGAACGGCGCGGGTGCTTAGGTGGAGTCCCGCGCTCTTTTTAATCTGTTCCCTAAAATTGGGAAGGGTTCTAAAATAGTGTTTTTTTTGGTTTGTTTTTTTATAGTGTGACGAAGAGTCACTGACACGTATATGCTGATCAGCCATAGCATTATGAAAACCCACCATAACAAAATGACCACGCACCTAATATTGAGTAGGTCCCCCTTTTTCCACCAAAACATCCCTAACACACTCCTCTAGACCTCTGAAGGTATGCTGTAGTATCTGCCTCTGCCAGCTTGCCTTTTTCCCATACTGTATCCTGGTGCCATCTCTTTCTCCGGTAAGAGATGCACAAGCACCCAGATATCCACATGATGCAAAAGAAAACGGGATTCATCAGACCAGGTGTCACTTACCTGGTCAAAGATGAGTTGACAAGGGGGCTACACCTCTTGTCCTGTTTCCCCCTGGGTTTGAAGACAGGGTATAACCGGGTACAGAGTAGCATGGGTCCCTGGAGGAGCTCCAGGTCAGGATATCTTGTAGTATATGTGAAATGCTGTGCAGCATGCAAGCTGGCAAGTGCAGGATCTCAGATGTGTGGGCAGACAGGCAGAAGTCAACAACAACCGGGCAGCAGAGGTACAGAATCAGGAACCAGGAGTCAGGCCAAGGTCAATATCAGGTGGACAGAGAAGGTACTGGAACAGCAGGCAGGAGGCAAAGTTGGGTCACTGGAGGAGCTCCAGGTCAGGATATCTTGTAGTATATGTGAAATGCTGTGCAGCATGCAAGCTGGCAAGTGCAGGATCTCAGATGTGTGGGCAGACAGGCAGAAGTCAACAACAACCGGGCAGCAGAGGTACAGAATCAGGAACCAGGAGTCAGGCCAAGGTCAATATCAGGTGGACAGAGAAGGTACTGGAACAGCAGGCAGGAGGCAAAGTTGGGTCACAAGCCAGAGTCAGTAACAGAGTTTCAGGAACAAGCCAGGTCAGAACACCCATGTAAACATGGGATCAGGTCACAGGCAGAAGGAGCTGCCGATCACTCTGCAATGATCCTTGATGAGTCTTTTAGTGCTTTATAATAGGCGTCTGGGCAGCTAAGTTCATTCAAACATGCATGCTAAATGCCCACGCACACGTGCATGGCCTTAATTCCCTACACGGCTCTTTTGATCACGGCATGAATTCCATTTTCCTGACTAAGAACAGGCATATGAATTCTGTTTTCCTGACACCTGGTCATCTTTTTCCAATGCTCTGTGGTCCAGTTCTTTCAACATGAGCACCCTGACTGGTCTGCAGCTACGCAACAAACTGCGAGGCACTGTGTGTTCTGACACATTTTTTCCGAACCAGCATTGCCTTTTTCAGCAATTTGAGCTGCAATAGACCTTCTATTGGATCGGACTGCATGGACCAGCCTTTTCTCCCCATGTGCATTAATAAGCCTTGGCCATCTATGACCCTGTCTCTGGTTCACCAGTTTTCCATCCTTGGACCATTTTTTGTCAGTCCCAACCACTGCAGACCAGGAACATACCACAACAGCTGCAGTTTTGGAATGACCCGGTCCCCTAGCAATAAAATCTGGCCATCAAATCCTTATGCTTGCCCATTTTTTCTGCTTCAGCACATTAACTTCGGGGACTACATTTGCCACCTAATATATCCCGCCAACTTTCAGGTGCCATGGTCACAAGATAATCAAGGATATTCACTATCTGTCAGTGGTCATAATGTTATGGCTCGTCATTGTATATTGCATAGTATACAACTACATCCTGTATCACACCTTAGTGAGTGATGTTCATTGAGTAATGTTTTAAAATCAATCTACCTAATAAAAATGTGGAATGTTCTACTTACTGAAACAAAGTTCGGACAATTTATTTTATAAAATAAACCTGTATCTTCTGTTGTTCCTTGCACAGTTTAACACCTACGTCATGGGAAGGATGGAGCAGTTTTACCCAGATCCCCTTGTTTTCAACCCAGATCGATTTCACCCTGATGCTCCCAAGTAATAATTTTTTTCTTACCTGTGCTAATTGTTACCTCTGTGATACCCTGGAAATAGGCAGTTTGACTAAAAACCATACTTCATCATTGGTTATGGTCTAGAACTCCAGTCCTCAAGGCGCCCCAACAGGTCATGTTTTCAGGATTTTCCTCAGATGAAACGGCTGCAGTAATTACTAAGGCAGTGAAACTGATCAAATCACCTGTGCAAAATAATGGTAAGCCTGAAAACATGACCTGTTGGGGCGCCTTGAGGACTGGAGTCGAGAAACGCTGGTCTAGAAGATCCAAACTTTGTAAACAAAGATCAGTTTTGACTGTCCTTCAGACTTTGGGGGGAATGCAGCTGGTGGGAGTAGCAATCTGCTTGGCATCACTGAGAGTATACCATGCTTCAGGCTTGGTGGTCAGTAGGATTCGGAAAAAATGACATAGTGCCCGTGGCCCATTGTGCCCTATTGTTGGTGTCATTGGGAGGAATTATGCCCCATTGCTTATGTCGTTGGAAGGTTTTATGCCCCATTCTTGGTTTCTGTTTGAGAAATTATGCCACATTTTTGGTGTTGTTGGCTGAGATGTAAAGCAATAGTCTGTGCATTGCCCCCTGTGATGCACTGATCATGGTTGAAATTCCCTGCAGGCTTCTATGTATAAAATGAAATAAATGCACATTTCATATTTTGATAAAGTGGGTGCATTTCTTACATTTTTAAACCTTTATGCCTTTAACGCATAGAGAACCAGATATTATTTTATCAGGGTGGCAGTGGGGATATATAAAAAGACCTATTAGGATTTTTTTGCTACCTTTGTCCACATTAGCAAGAAATTCCGGCAACTCGATTGCTTCTTAAATCTTTATTGAGCACTAACAGCAGTGCGACATCTAAAGTGCTAACATGTTTCGGCCGGAGCCTTCCTCATAGCATACAGGTTTACAATAAAATCAAGTATATATAGAAAAGATATCCATTCCTCCAAAAAAAAGGGGCGGTACAATACAATTTAAAATCAATTAATTAAAATCATGTGAGTTTTCAGTCTGTGTTTCCATTTTCCCTCCCTTCTTTCTCTGGTTCTGCCAATTTCACATGATTTTAATTGTTAATTGATTTTAAATTGGATTGTACCGCCCCTTTTTTTTGGGGGGGGGGTGGATACCATTTATATACTTTAAATATGTTACAAGATCATTAGGTATCACTCCCTTTAGGTGCTATAGAGCATTCAGATTCTACCCAAAGGGAATACATTTTAAAAAAATTTTTAGGGCATCCTCTGGCTTCATAAGTCATCTTATACAGTGGGATTGCTTGATTGATTAATGTAATCCAAGAAGGTATGTCAGGGGGGTTTGCAATGCCATAACTTCTTATTGGCACCCCAATTGTGGCGTGATTTTGCCACGATTGTCGTGCTGCAATCACAGTAAAAAATAGCAACGTGCGCCACTTGTCGCTCAAAAAGGAGGAGAAGATTCTATAGCATCACGTGTTGCGATTTGGCACGACTACAGCGCGATTTATCAAGTGACAATCGCAGCAAAATCGCACCGCGATTGTGGTGCCATTCGGATTTGGATCGCTCAGGTGTAGTAGTAGAGTAGTTTGCTTTGCCACATGAAGTAAGCACTTTTTTTCTTTTTCCAAACAGGCCATATTTTACGTATTTCCCATTTTCTCTTGGCCCACGTTCTTGTATTGGACAAGTCTTTGCACAGGTATGTCAATTCATATCAATGAAAAATGCCTGGAGTATAGAGACGTATACACAACTAGAAAACATTGACAGAACAAAGGACAAAGTGACAAATTGTCTTTATACCCCACCATCCCATGGGCACTGATACTCGCCTTCTCTGCACTCTCCCACTGTTGGGAGTGCCTTTGTGTCAGAGCTTACACAGGGTTAATGATATTACTTGTTCAGGTTTGGTAGTTTGCCGATCAGGTTTGGTAGTTTGCTGATCAGGTTTGGTAGTTTGCCGATCAGGTTTGAGCACTGCTTCCCCAAATCTGTTATTTCCAAGGGCTCTGACAGATGACGAATCGAGAAAGGCGAAGGTAAGCATCAGCTGATGCTTGGAGGGACAAGGGAGTTGTTATTAAGTAACCCTACTACTAAAGTCCCAACCACATTCACCTTTCTAAACCCTACTACTTTGCCTATTCCTTTTAACTCAAGTTCCATTTTTTCTAAAAAACAGCTCTGATTATTTGGGAACACATAAGCATCTACTCATTTATACTGTCTAGTAAAATAGAATTGGAGTAGAGTTGACAAGGGTCAGTCCACTCAAACTTGATACTCAGAGTTTGGTAGAGACTAGAGAGTTAAAGTGGAAGTCCATCCTACAACTAAAATCCCTGTATCTATAGACACCCACCATCTAACACTAACCTATCTAGCCCTGTAAAGAAGAAATTATACATACCTTTTTTGAAGGCGATCCGACTCGGTCTCCAGCAGCGAAAGCTCTGCAGAGGACACAGCCGACAGCGGCTGAGAAATGAATGGTGGCCACACCCACCACTATACCAAACACTCCCAGTCCCAAATCAAGGCCCAGCCTAAAGCACAGGCCTGGCTAAATTTACCTACACAGCCTATTCTAGCACCAAACTTCGATATTTAAAAATCTCCATAAGAGATGCTTTGACATTTTTTACAGGTTACCAGTTTAGAGTTACAGAGGAGGTCTAGTGCTAGAATTATTGTTTGCGCTCTAAGGCACGTAGCGATACCTCACATGTGTGGTTTGAGCATACATATGTGGGCGGGACTTGCGTGTGCGTTCGCTTCTGAGCTACCAGGGACAGGGGCGTTTTAACTATTTATTTATTTTTACTTGCACTTGATTTTACATTTAATTTTAAAAATGTTTCATCACTTTTTTTCCTATTACAAGGAATGTAAGCATAGGAATGGTTCTGGTCACTGGAAATCTCGGTCGTCGTCATCCGGCGGTAACCAATTCTTTCTCTGGGTCCCTGATGGCACAGGAGAGCCCAGAGAAGCACCGGATGGCAGTGGGAGTGGGGGGGGGGGGACGTCCTCTCCCGTCGCCTGTAAGAATGATCAAGCGGCGGAACTGCCGCTATGATCATTCTTATGGTGCACAGAATCGCCGGCTGAAAACGAGGATATCCGAATGATGCCTGTAGCTTAGGGTTGCCACCTTTTCTTCAAGTCAAACCCAAACACTTTAGCGGAAAATGGTGGAAGAAACTTCGCTATCTTTATGCACCAACAGATGTATAGCAGCCAGCACAAACAAAATATGTTTAAATAAAGCAAGTGAATATCAAAAAAGTGCAGCGCTCATAAAGTGTCCGTTATATAATCAATGGACAATCATACAAAAGGTTGTGAACTAAATAAATAGAAAACAATACAATACCAATATGCGTGAGTGATTCACTCTCAAAAGAGTAAATGTGAAAATAAGTGTTTTGTCCAAAAACACACTATACAATGTAACCATGTGGGATCTCTATCAAAGAGACGTGAAATAAACTATAATATATATATATACTATGTTTGACCATAGAAAATAATACAAGATGCTTTTAAACAATGCAATAATACACCTTAATTGTGATACTAAAGTGTAAAAAACAAAATAAAGGTGACTTTTGTGCGGCTTGTCTGAAGAGGTCCGTCACCACTAGGACTGAGACTTACCGGAATTTGTGGACTCAGATAGGTGTATACCATGTGAGTCGCAAAGGCTTGATGGTGTCAGCCACACCAATGGAAACGACTCCCAGCCCAGGTATGTAGTAACGGCAAACCAAGTCTTTGTAAAGTCTTCCAAAGGGACTCAGGAACAAGATAGTAGGCAGTGTATGGTACGGTATATCTCCCCAGGTATGACCGGTAATAAAGAAAAGGGGACTAAATAGTGTAATACCATCAGGCGGAAAAAATGTATTAAAATCTGACAAAGTGGGTACTCACATTGACATAAGGATTAAAAGCATGGATATAGTACTGGTAGCAGTGACATCAGCGAATCATCCCCCGACGCATTTCGCCTCCATAGGGCATCACCTTTTCTTCAAGTCAAACCCAAACACAAGTTTTTTTTATAGTATAAACTATACATATATTTTGCGATTAAATAACATTTATAATCATATGAAGTTAATCACAAGAGTTCCACCTTACATCAGAGTCCACAGAGTTTCCCTTTTAAATCTGAATCCGCAGAGTTACCCTTTTATATCTGAACTGGCAGAGTTCACTTACACTGTAAAGGGGATCTCTGAGGTCTCTGACATAAGGGATGCTCTGAGAACCCTGATTTAATGAGAATCACTGAGACCGAAAAATTAAGAACATGCTCTCAATCTTTTGCTGGCTGGAATTCAGCCAGCAAAAGTCAGATGGAGCATACATACGGTCGCATTTTCCGACCAAAAGCTCTCGTCGGTCTTTTGCTGGCCGAATTTCCGATCGCGTGTACGCGCCATAAAAGTGTTGCAGCATGTGCTAAATTAATGTACCTGTCTAAAACTTGCACTTGAATCCCGACCAATCAGGAAGCGGGTTTTGACACTGGTCACCCGATTGGCTGAAAGGACAGGTGATCCTATTGGATGTCTAGATGCCTAGGAGGAGGAGGGGGGAGGAGCTGGAAGCCGCCATGGAGGAGAGCCAAGCCACTGCACCATGCTGCCTGCCGCCCCCATGATGGGGCAAGTACCAGACCGGTAGGTGCCGCTGGGGGGAGGGGGGAATGGGGGGTTGTTTGCTTCACAGTCGGGTATGCACGGCGCATGCGCAAGCCGCGCTGCACATCCTGAATGGCCAGGGAATCTTCTGGGACCTGTGACGTGTCCCAGAAGATTGCAGTTAGAGGAGAACTTCCGCTTGAGCCGCCTAGGTGGTCCGAATGGAAGTGGGAGCCGGGTACCTGTCAAAACTAGGTACCTACCACCCCCCCTAGCCAAAAAAGGGAGGGAGGCAGGAGAGCCCTTACTGTATAGTGTAATAGATTAATTTGAAAACAAGAAAACCGTGCTTCCACAATAAAAACGCAAAAAGGTCAAAATGGACTTACAATTGCTATCTCCATGCAGGGTCAGTGTGGCAGCTCTCTATGCCTCGGCATTCCCATCCTGGGTGCTCTTTGAGGGTTCTCAGGTGGGTGAATGAAGTGGTAGAAAGAATCAGTGCAAAAAAAGCTCTTAGGTAGTTCTATTGGCAGAAGCGCCCGATGTGGTTGTTCAAAGGATAGGCATGAGTCGTCTGAGTCGTCTGCTTTAGTAAAACAACCAATTACTTTATTTCACCAAATAAAATGCGTTTTGTGGCTTTAAATTCAACCTCAGTTCAAAGTGATAAAATTGGTGTCTGTGGGTAAAAAAAGTTGCCATAGGGTACAATAGGTATTTAACATAACTCAAAAGCACAGTCTAAAAAACAGTCAAATAAATGTAAAACATATAAGGCCCCTTTCACACGTGCGGTCCGTATGTCCTTTTTTCATCCATCCGTTTTTGGATGAAAAAAAACGGACATACATGTACTCCTATGGGATAGCGGGTGTCAGCGGATGAACATCCGCTGACACCCGCTATCGTCCGCCTCCGCTATTGTCCGATTCTGCAGACGGAGGAAAACCCTATTTTTCCATCCGTCTGCAGAGCGGATCAGATGAACACGGACAGACGGTCCGTGTTCATCCGATCCCCCATAGGGGAGAGCAGAGATCTGACAGGGCGGTCCCTGCACAGTGTGTCATCCGCCGGCTCAGCGGGGATCAGCTGAGCGATCCCCGCTGAGCAGCGGATCTTCACGGGGCGGATCAATACGGATCCGTCCCATGTGAAAGGGGTCTAATATGAGAAGTGTGCAAATAAAGCCACCAAATGCATTTTGGGGGGCCCAATGAAGAGGGATTGTGTGCCCCCCCCCCCCAACCGCATTTGTGGCTTTTGCCCTGGTTGTGGTACCCAGTAGAACAATAATAACTTTGGACTCCCAAGGATTTCTCATTTGGCTCTCACTTTGACTTATTACACTTGGATTTATCGACTCGGGTGAATGTTCTTTCCTGGAGCATTCCCTGCCTTTGTGGTGAGCTGATGAATAGAGGTCCATTGGGCTCAAGTAATGACTTTGTCCGCATTTTGACGACCTGTGAAAAATCTTTATCCAGCTCCCCTCTACTACTGAAACAAGTAAAAGGATTGAGCCGGCAACTCTGTAGTCCGTATAGCGATGCTAATTGTTGGTTACAGAAAGTGACAGGCAAAACTATTGAAGCGTTTCGGCAACAGCCTTAGTCGTAGCATCCCCTCTACTACTACCGCATGGCCAGCAGGTGTGCAGATCAGCATCTTAAACACAGAGAGATCACAATAGAATTCCAGAGATTTGCACCTTCCCCTTGGTGCTCTCTTTGAACTTTTGCGCATCTTCTGTGGCCTGTATAAGGTGCTCCCATTCCACCTGCTGGATTCTTTTAATTTCTCTTTCGTATTATGGAGATTGTAACAGAAGGAGATGAAACACAAAGGGGTACCGGAAAACCAAAAACTCCCATTGGACAGCAACGCAATCAGAAATTATGGCAGGGAGATCTCTGTCTTGGAACATTTTAAATATGAGAGGCGGCATGAGTTGTATCTACAATGTTACTGTTGGGTGTACCGAAAACTGATTTTATGTGTCTTCCTATATAGATGGAAGCGAAGGTGGTGATAGCCAAGCTCCTGCAGAGATTCGAGTTTGAGTTGGTGGAAGGACAAAGCTTTGAGATATACGACACAGGCTCTCTACGGCCCAAGGGAGGGGCAATATGTAGACTGAGGCCCCGAACAATCTCTGGAACCACAAAGAAATAGAGTTTTTATGTCTATTATTTCACGTAGAGACTATGTCAAATAACTGTCTAAAATAAGAAGACTATGTAAAAGTCTATATATTAATGAGTTTACAAAAAAAAATTTAATTTTAGAGGGTCAGCTTACTTTTACTAGAAAACTGCTTATGCATGTACGGGATGCCTGTAGATTGAAATAAACTGTAGCTTTCACCAACGTTAAATAATGTCCTAACCATAGGAGTAGGTCATTTATGTACTTCTGAAAGCCTGGCCAAAACACTCCCAGAGATGGTATAATCCTGTCCTGCCTTGTTGCTAGGACGTTGCTAAGACACTCCCAGCTAAATCAAACTCCTTTGCATGCACTCTTTCTTCCCAGTTACTGTAGCTTTGAGCTTAGTAATGCTATGACAGAGGAGATAGTATGACAGAGCTTTGAGCTTAGTGATGCTATGATAGAGGAGATAGTGGACCACACATGTGCCAGGGTTGGAGAGCTCACTCCAGTGATGGCTGGAGTGAGCAGTAGCAGCTGGGAGTGAACCTTAGCAATGTCCTAGCAACAAGGCAAGATGGAATGATGCCATCTGTGGGAGTTTTTCAACCAGGCTACAGGAGGTACATAAATTGCCTACACCTATAGCAAGGGCATCATTCAACTTCAGTCAAAGCTGCAGTTTGTTTTTATCTACAGGCACCCCTTACCTGCTTAAGCAGACTTGTAGTAAAATGGAACTAATGCCCCATACACACGGTCGGATTTTCCTATGGAAAATGTTCGATGGGAGCTTTTTGTCAGAAATTCCGACTGTGCGTAGGCTCCAATCGGACATTTTTCCATTGGATTTTCCGTCACACAAAATTTGAGATCTGGTTCTCAAATTTTCCGACAACAAAATCCATTGTGTGTACACAATTCCGACGCACAAAGTTCCACGCATGCTCGGAATCGAGCAGAAGAGCCGCACTGGCTATTGAACTTCATTTTTCTCTGCTCGTCGTACGTGTTGTACGTCACCGCGTTCTTGACGTTCGCAATTTCCGACCAACTTTGTATGCAAGACAAGTTTGAGACAACATCCGTCGGAAAAAATCCATGGATTTTGTTATCGTAATGTCCGATCAATGTCCGATCGTGTGTACGGGGCATTACTCTTTAAACTAAAGATTCATAGAGAGCTATGTATTTTTGAATGTATTTGTTGAAAAGCAGAGCATGTAGATATGGGCTTGTTATATACTAGTAGTCAAGATGCTAATATCAGATCAAATTCAGATACTTACATTGCTTGTTACAAGGTACCTCTAAAAGGGCCACAGTGAAGCATTTGTGTAAAAAAATCCATATACTCATCTGTGTGTAATATTTGTTTTTTGTTCCTTCCCTTTGTACTTTTAGGCATTGTGCCTTGACAGTTTTTTTTTTCCTAATTGCTGCATTTTTAGTAAAAAAAAAAAAAAACAATTGAAGAAAAAAAGCATTTACTGATGTAGTAATGATTACAAATCTGCATTACTGGTTGTCTTTTAAAAATGTCTTAGAGTTCAGTGTTATTATCCTGAGTAATAAATTTGGAGCTCATTGGTGGACCCAATCTCTAAAGCAGGGGTGCCCAACCAGTGGCCCGGGGGCCACATGTGGCCCACGACCTTCTGCTCTGGGGTGGCTGGTTGCCAATCTCAGGGCATCAGTGTTGTGAATGAAGGCAGCCGTAGGGGACGCAAGCGGCTGCGGAGCAGGGAGGCATGAGTCGCTGCTTCCTGTAAAGCACCGCCTCCTGTCACAGGTTGAGTGATACCAAATGCACTCTGCCTGGGACAGCAACAGTCAGCGATACATGAATGGAAGACTACGTGGGGCATCAGTTAAAGTGCGTGCAGACGAAAAGCATTTGAATGAAGCATTGCCATTTCTCTTGAGACCACATTGTGTTTGCACTTTGGTGCTCCATATATATGGACCTATCATATCGTTCCTATTTGTTGGCTTTTAATTTTATGGACTAAACACTCTCTTTACACTGTGTTATCCACTTTATTTTCCATCATTGAGAAATATTTCTTGTTTCATGTTTTTGTACATGATATTTTCAATGTGGATAACATAACAACTTTATGTGTTCAACACTTACATGTGTTTTTTTTTGCATATATTTATATGTATTTGGCACTAGCCACATGTTATTGTGTTATTTAGATTGCCCTTTTTCTATTTACACACTGATTTGCATTTTTGTTGATTTATTTATAGCTTTAGATTGTATAACCACTTACCTGGAACCACTTCCAGGTTTTCATGATAACATTTCCAGCGCTACACATTTATCTATATACACCTTAGGATCCAATAGAAGCCTATGGCAAAGTGCAGCTAAGCCGCAGGAAAGCCACCGGTGCACAGCACTGCAGTAAACCCCAGCGCATTAACTTGAAAGGAGCCTTAGGCCCCTTTCACACGGACAGTCCATTCAGGTCGGCCTGTCAGTTTTTTAGGCGGACGTGAACGGACGCTCCATAGACCCCTATGGAGGGACAGTTGTTAGCGGTGACATGTCCGCTGACATCCGACCCGCTCCGAAAAAGTGTGACGGAGGAAAACCCCATTTTTCCATCCGTCTGCGGATCGGGTGACGACGGACTCTACGGCCCGTCGTCATCTGATCCCCCATAGGGGAGAGCGGTGCTCTGACAGGTCCGTCCCTGCACAGAGTGCAGAGACAGACCTGTCATCTTCCTGCTCAGAGCGGGCTCCGTACACGGACACCTTAGGCTCCTTTCACACAAGCAGTCTGATCCAATCAGACCCTCTATGGAGCGGCAGATGTAAACGTACTTGTGTCCATTTACACCCACCGACCTCCAATCCGATCCGCAAAAAAAAACCCAGAAGGGGATCCGTTCCCTTCCGTCTGAGCAGATCGTATTGGAGGGCCCATAGAGTAGAGTGGGCTGTGTCCTTGTCCGCTCTGCATATGCAGAGTTTGCTCATTGTGGCCCACGACATGTTATCAAGTCGCTTAAGTGGCCCGCCCTCTTCAAAAGGCTGGGCACCCCTGCTTTAAAGGGTCTTGTGGAAAAACTATTCTTGAGCCCTACGGTCAACAACTACAGCCCAAATACAAACACGTATACAGTACACTAAATACAGATAAAGAGTAGCCTTTGTTATACCCTAACTACTCTTCTGGTTCATGATATGCAACTGGGATCAATTGCATATCATGTATTCTCTAGCAATAATGCCTTTCTGACACTAGGGGGGGTCTGTTTATAAAGCCTTTGTTGCACTTATGTCAGAAACATTCATGCAAGTTGAACAAAATGTCCTATATTTTTACTAAGAGATTAAAGCCTGTATCATAAGCTCCATGTAGTGACTAGAATGCAGTATAAAGAAAAACATATTGCATTTTGGCCACTAGATGGCGCTGATATGCAGGACATTTCATTCAACTTGCACAAATGCTTTTAACATTCGCCCAGTCTTCTGGGTTAAATAATGTCTTGTGTTCACGTCGGGCCTTTTGATCCTAGGAGGGGACTTTAACTTGGCGCTCAACCCGCTCCTTGACACATCCTCGGGCACATCATCTATACCCTTTGCAGCCTTACGTCAAGCTAAGATGGCGCTGGCATCCCTTGCTCTACATGACTCTTGGAGAACGCTACATCCCCAGGAGAAGGACTTTACATTTTTTTCACCCCCACACAACAGATACTCTAGGCTCGATTACTTATTCATTCACCAGACAGACCTGACTTATCTAATTGACGCAACCATAGAGAACATGTTCATTTCGGACCATCACCCAGTGACCCTGACCTTACAGTTCCCGCAGCGAGAAGCTAAGACCAGGACCTGGAGACTTGACGCCTCCATTCTCACAGACCCAGGAGACCTGGCGACCATTACGGAAGCCATGACAGAATACTTCCAACAGAACGACACCCCAGACGTATCCCCTATGACCCAGTGGGAAGCACACAAATGTGTCATCAGGGGTAGGCTCCTAGCTATCGCAGCTAGGAAAAAAAAGGCTTACCAGGCCCGGTTGAAGGAACTGACCTGCAAAATAGCCACCCTTGAAACCCAACATAAACGCTCTCTGGCAATTAGCGTAGCCAGGGAATTGGCGGACACGAGGGCGACGCTCCTAGAGGAACTTTTCAAACGGGCACGGAAGAGGCATTTCCTTTCACAAAAACTCTTTTATGAACAGGGCAATAAACCCGGTAGGCTGCTAGCCAGATTCACACAAAGACGTACCCTTGCCAACACAGTTCATCATGTTGTGGACTCACGAGGTGTTGCCCACTCTAAAAATGAGGAGATAGCCAAGCAATTTAGCTCATTCTATAGTAACCTTTACAATATAGAGCAGAACGAACATAGGCCCATTCCGACAGAGACCAGACGAGAGCTCATGAGAGACTTCCTCCACAAGTATTGCCCCCGACCACTTTCCACCACTGACTGGCAAGCCCTAGAGGAACCCCTTTCCTTGGAGGAATGGGAGAAGGCCTTGAAAGCCATGAAACCGGGTAAAAGCCCGGGCCCCGACGGCCTCTCCGCCCAATACTATAAGTGCTTTGCGGATATACTGGCACCCAGATTTTTGAAGGCATTTAACACCCTGGCGCACACTCCAGCTAAATCCAAGAGCCTACTGGAAGCTTATATAACAGTAATTCCCAAAGACAATAAGGACCCGACTGACGTAGCTAACTATCGACCCATATCCCTCCTGAATGTTGACGTCAAATTATTTGCTAAAATCCTGGCCACTCGATTATCCTTTCATGTTCCGGCATGGGTGGGATTAGATCAGGTGGGCTTTGTCCCTGGACGTGAAGCCAGGGATAACACCACCAAGGCCCTTAACCTGCATCACTGGCTCACGTCCACAGGACGAGAGGGTTGTTTTCTTGCTATGGATGCGGAGAAGGCGTTCGACAGGGTGGCTTGGGACTACATGGAAGCGGTCCTGGAAACCCTTGGCTTGGGAAGCAGAATGCGTGCACTTATTAAAGCCCTGTACACTGAGCCCGGAGCGAGAGTCCGTGTTAACGGCCACCTGTCGGACGCCTTCCCCATCCATAATGGGACTAGACAGGGCTGCCCCCTGTCCCCCCTACTGTACATCCTCACTCTGGAGCCTCTACTTCGGTGTATCCGGGCACACCCGGACATAAAGGGAATAGAGGTGCACCAGAGGGAATATAAAATTGCCGCATTCGCGGATGACATTTTGCTCTTCCTCTCGTCCCCACTGACGTCACTACCCAACCTATTGCCAGTGCTAGAACACTTTAGGAACCTTTCGAACCTGAAAATAAATTTCTCAAAATCGTACGCCTTAAACATTTCCCTACCTTCCAAAACAGTCAAAAGCTGCCAGGAGAACTTCCCTTTCGCCTGGAAACCAGATGCAATAACATACCTGGGAATCCAACTTCCGAGCAATCTCAAAGACCTTTACGATAGCAACTTCCTAAAGGAGTTGAAGCTCATACAACAAGACTTGCTCAAGTGGGATGCTCCCACTATATCCTGGTTTGGTCGGGCCTCTATCTTGAAAATGACGGTACTACCTCGCCTATTGTATAAGCTGCAGACAATCCCAATACGCCTCCCACCATCCTTCTTTACCACATACAAACGCATGTGCAGAAAATTTATTTGGGGTGCTAAGGCGGCACGCATAGGATGGGCAAAGTTGGTTCTCCCGAAGGCTGGGGGAGGGATTGGGCTCCCAGATCTTCAGAGGTACTACTGGGCAGTTCACTTAAGCCGGGTTGTAGACTGGAACCTACATGTCAAGTGTAAAGGTTGGGTGCCATTAGAAAAGCGGATTGCGGGTTCGGAACTACAGCATGCCCCATGGCTATCCAAACAGCACGTGACGCAGGAGGCCCAGTCCCACCCGCTGATTGGGGCGACTCTATTTGAATTTGACAGAGCATGTAAAGTGCACTCACTCTCCAATCCACTATGCCCGATCACTCCAGTGAAAGGCAATCCTGCCTTTCCTCCGGGACTAGAGAGTGGATTCCTTCAAGCAGAATGGCCACATACGGAAATGATGGCAAAACACTTTTTCCTCAGGGGTAGATTCCTTAGACAGGGGGAATTGGCGTCGCGTTCAAATACAAAAACCTTCCCATTTTGGGCTTACTTGCAGCTAAAGCACTTTTTAGACAACACCTCCAACAGAGAGAGCTTTGCCAGAGCCCCCACAACACTGGAATCCTTGTGCTCCAGCTCCGGCCCCCAGAACCATTTGATTTCTGGGTTATATGCCACAATGTTCGGGGAGTCATATACTTCTCTAGAGTCGGACCATAAGTACTGGGAGTCGGAGCTTGGCATAGAGATTGACAACAAAACATGGGACCGGGTACACCTTTACATCCACAAAGGTTCTATGAATACTCTCATACAAGAAAACGGGTACAAAATCAAAGCGCGATGGTACAGGACACCGGAAATTATCCATAAATATATGCGGAGTGTTTCCGACCGGTGCTGGAGGTGTGAGCATAACCTTGGCTCGCTCCTCCACATCTGGTGGTCCTGCCCGCTAATTCTCCCGTTTTGGCGTAAAATCCACGAAATTGCGCTGGAAGTTTCCTCTCTGCCGCTAGAATTTTCCCCAGCCCAATATCTCCTACATATATCCAAAATCCCTCGTAAAAAGTATCTTAAGTCAATTGCGTTGCAAATGATCAATGCGGCAAGATTATGTATCCCAGTACACTGGAGGTCTAAGACACCCCCGTCCTTAAAAGAATGGGTAGTCAGGATGAACCAGATAGCAACAATGGAGGAGCTAATTAGCACAGCTCATGACAGGATCGATACGTACTCTGCAATCTGGACACCCTGGCTTGACTATCGCCAGTCGCAAAGCTGTCAAGACTTGACTCAGAACAACCCCGCGTAGGGCAAGGATGAATGAAAAGCATATTTAAAACACCCTGAGGAGGGTAGTTGGTGGTAGCCCCACCCCCTCCTAGGACGTAGCTGAGACAGTGCCTCCCCCAGTCCCTTCCCTCTCCCCTCCTCACTTCCCTTGCCCTCTCCCACCCCCCCCCCTTCTTTCCCTCTCCTTCTCTTTCCTATTCTCATCTACTCTATCTTCAGCCCTATCCATGAACACTAGATGCTCCAGATCAGAGTGTCGACCTTTTTCCTAAATTGCCCCCACGTTTTGCATACTAGACGCGACCTCTGGAAGCGACATAGGTCACTAAGCATACAGGTCCCGGGCATGTGCATCTTTACAAACAGGTCCAGAAGCCACTTATGCGACAACTATGGTGAAGACGTGCCTGTCTCGGGTCCAGTAGGTCGGAACCATATTGCCCCCCCGAAACAGGCAGTTCGGAACTAAAAGCGGAAGGGCCCCCGCCAAATTACTTTACTGAGAAGGGCCGAATAACAGATCCACGCAGGGACCGCTACTGCCAAACCATATGTTAGGATGTTTTTGAATTCACAGCCTATGTTGGTGGATACCACTGTGACCTTACTGTTTTATTTCTGACATGTCATGGGATACATGTATTGTAGTCATCTTTGATATGATGCTGTATTGGCTTTGTTATGTTAAAAAAATTTTTTCAATAAAAATCTTTATGGAAAAAAAAAAAAAAATAATGTCTTGTGACATACAGTACAACCTGGATGGCTGAGGACATCTAGTGTATGAAGAGGATATTATTGGACATGATAATCAAAAAAATTAAAAATAAATAAAGAATTGTTCAGAAATAGTTACCTGCATACATTCATCTTCTGTAATTTATTACACATGATGTGCTTTTCTGTTCGCTTGACACTCTCTATGAAAGCTGTATATATTTTTAAGAGACCCTGTACTTTAAAGTGATTGTAAGGGTTCGTTTTTTGTTTAGATTTTTTTAAATAACAAACATGTTATACTTACCTCCACTGTGTAGCTCGTTTTGCACAGAGTGGCCCCGATCATAGGCGTCGCCAGTCGGTGGCTAACAAGGCTGGAGCCCTGAATGTGAAGCCCATAGCACCGAGTCTCAGTGGGTCACGGCGTTGGAGGTGGAGAGACGAGCGGGCGGACGAGTAGAGATCATCTCTCTCCGCCTGCCAGTCACCACTCTTCTGCCCTCACTGCACGCCACACTGTACAGGGCTGATCATGGGCGGGTGCCCTGCACCCCGGCGCTTCAGAGGTGGGGGCGCCAGAGTGCCATAATTCTCCCCTCCTTGTGTGTGTGTCACACACACTGGCCCGGACTGTGTCTGCTGTCCCGCCCCACCAACGATATCATCCTCAGTTGGTGAAGAGGACAGAGGCGGAGATGTCAGTGTCCAAATGTACAGCGAGGAGGGGACACACACACAGTCATCCAATCATCTGGCATTTTCCAACCCGGTGTTCTGTCGATATCCACTTGCTGACTGAACACTGAGGAGCAGTGGGCGTCTGGAGAGCCACAAGCCCCGCCCCATGTAATTGATTGGAGCAGTCATCAGCTCCCTGTGTCTAATCACTGCAGCTCCTCCAGGTCTTACAAATACGGACTGGTTTGAGGAGCGGAGCGCCAAGTCTGATCCCAATGTGCTTTACACTAGTTTCCATGCCCAGGTGACATTTGAGGCATAGGGGATTTGATTTCATGGGCAGGAGCTGAACAGGATCTGAGTTAGTCTGGAGGGACATAAGTTGAATTTAGGGGGTGTTAGTGTCTTGGTGTTTGGGTCCGTCAGTCTGGGGGGGGGCGGAGGGTCAGTCTGGGGTAGAGGGTCAGTCTGGGGTAGATGGGGGACAGGGGGGGTCAGTCTGGAGTAGATGGGGGGTCAGTCTGGGGTAGATGGGGGGTCAGTCTGGGGTAGATGAGGACAGGGGGCGGAGGTCAGTCTGGGGTAGATGGGGACAGGGGGGGGTCAGTCTGGGGTAGATGGGGACAGGGGGGGTCAGTCTGGGGTAGATGGGGACAGGGGGGTCAGTCTGGGGTAGATGGGGACAGGGGGGGGGTCAGTCTGGGGTAGATGGGGACAGGGGGGGTCAGTCTGGGGTAGATGGGGACAGGGGGGGGGGGGGCAGTCTGGGGTAGATGGGGACAGGGGGGTCAGTCTGGGGTAGATGGGGACAGGGGGGTCAGTCTGGGGTAGATGGGGACAGGGGGGGTCAGTCTGGGGTAGATGGGGACAGGGGGGGGTCAGTCTGGGGTAGATGGGGACTCTGGTTTTAACTCACCACTTAGAATAGTTCCACTTGGACAGAGTTCCACCAGACTCAAAGATGAGCAGGCTCACAATGAGCACTACACAAGATTATATAGGCCTCAAGCACCTGTGACCAATTAACCACTCCCCTTAATTAGTAAGCTGAAGGAAGCCAAAAAAAAATAACTGTTTAAAAAGTGTCAGAAAGGGGTATTAAAAAGCTACAAGGAAAAGGCCCAGAAAGAACCTAAAAAATGCAATCACCGGCAGTCAAAAAAGCAAGATTTGTTCACTGTCCACACAGTGTCCTCACTGTTTGGCTTCCAACCAAAAGTCTGACATGGATGGATGGGGGAGTGGAAGGATGGAAGGAGACATGGATGGAGGAGTGGAAGGATGGCTGGAGACATGGATGGATGGGGGAGTGGAAGGATAGATGGAGACATGGATGGATGGGGGAGTGGAAGGATAGATGGAGACATGGATGGAGAAGGGGAAGGATGGTTGGAGACATGGATGCATAGAGGAGTGGAAGGATGGATGGAGACATGGTTGGATGGATGGAGGAGTGGATGGATAGATGGAGACATGGATGGATGGAGGAGTAGAAGGATGGATGGAGACATGGATGGATAGTGGGTGAAAGAATGGATGGAGACATGGATGGATGGAGGAGTAGAAGGCTCGATGGAGACATGGAAGGATGGATGGAGACATGGTTGGATGGATGGAGGAGTGGATGGATAGATGGAGACATGGATGGATGGAGGAGTAGAAGGATGGATGGAGACATGGATGGATAGTGGGTGAAAGAATGGATGGAGACATGGATGGATGGAGGAGTAGAAGGCTCGATGGAGACATGGAAGGATGGATGGAGACATGGATGGATAGCGGGTGGAAGAATGGAGGAGACATGGATGGATGGGGGGTGGGAAGGATAGATGGAGACATGGATGGATAGCGGGTGAAAGGGTATGTGAAGACATGGATGGATGGAGGAGTGGAAGGATAGATGGGTACATGGATGAATGGAGGAGTGGAAGGATGGTTGGAGACATGGATGGATGGAGGAATAGAAGGATGGATGGGGGAGCGGAAGGATGGATGGAGACATGGATGGATGGAGGAGTAGAAGGATGGATGGAGGAGTAGAAGGATGGCTGGAGACATGGATGGAGGAGTGGAAGGACGGATGGAGACATGGATGGATGGAGGAGTGGAATTATGGATGGAGACATGGATGGATGGGGGAGTGGAAGGATGAATGGAGACATGGATGGATGGGGGAGTGGAAGGATGGATGGAGACATGGATGGATGGGCGAGTGGAAGGATGGATGGAGACATGGATGGATGGATGGAGGAGTGGAAGGATGGATGGAGACATGGATGGATGGGGGACTGTAAAAAAGGATGGAGACATGGATGGATGGGCGAGTGGAAGGATGGATGGAGACATGGATGGATGGGCGAGTGGAAGGATGGATGGAGACATGGATGGATGGATGGAGGAGTGGAAGAATGGATGGAGACATGGATGGATGGTGGGTGAAAGAATGGATGGAGACATGGATGGATGGAGGAGTAGAAGGATCGATGGAGACATGGATGGATGGGCGAGTGGAAGGATGGATGGAGACATGGATGGATGGATGGAGGAGTGGAAGGATGGATGGAGACATGGATGGATAGTGGGTGAAAGAATGGATGGAGACATGGATGGATGGAGGAGTAGAAGGATCGATGGAGACATGGAAGGATGGATGGAGACATGGATGGATAGCGGGTGGAAGAATGGAGGAGACATGGATGGATGGGGGGTGGGAAGGATAGATGGAGACATGGATGGATAGCGGGTGAAAGGGTATGTGAAGACATGGATGGATGGAGGAGTGGAAGGATAGATAGATGGATACATGGATGAATGGGCGAGTGGAAGGATGGATGGAGACATGGATGGATGGGGGAGTGGAAGGATGGATGGAGACATAGATGGATGGGGGAGTGGAAGGATGGATGGAGACATGGATGGATGGGCGAGTGGAAGGATGGATGGAGACATGGATGGATGGATGGAGGAGTGGAAGGATGGATGGAGACATGGATGGATGGGGGACTGTAAAAAAGGATGGAGATATGGATGGATGGAGGAGTGGAAGGATGGATGGAGACATGGATGGATGGGCGAGTGGAAGGATGGATGGAGACATGGATGGATGGATGGAGGAGTGGAAGAATGGATGGAGACATGGATGGATGGTGGGTGAAAGAATGGATGGAGACATGGATGGATGGAGGAGTTGAAGGATCGATGGAGACATGGATGGATGGGCGAGTGGAAGGATGGATGGAGACATGGATGGATGGATGGAGGAGTGGAAGGATGGATGGAGACATGGATGGATAGTGGGTGAAAGAATGGATGGAGACATGGATGGATGGAGGAGTAGAAGGTTGGATGGAGACATGGAAGGATGGATGGAGACATGGATGGATAGCGGGTGGAAGAATGGAGGAGACATGGATGGATGGGGGGTGGGAAGGATAGATGGAGACATGGATGGATAGCGGGTGAAAGGGTATGTGAAGACATGGATGGATGGAGGAGTGGAAGGATAGATGGATACATGGATGAATGGAGGAGTGGAAGGATGGATGGAGACATGGATGGATGGAGGAATAGAAGGATGGATGGGGGAGCGGAAGGATAGATGGAGACATGGATGGATGGAGGAGTAGAAGGATGGATGGAGGAGTAGAAGGATGGATGGAGACATGGATGGAGGAGTGGAAGGACGGATGGAGACATGGATGGATGGAGGAGTGGAATTATGGATGGAGACATGGATGGATGGGGGAGTGGAAGGATGAATGAAGACATGGATGGATGGGGGAGTGGAAGGATGGATGAGACATGGATGGATGGGCGAGTGGAAGGATGGATGGAGACATGGATGGATGGGGGAGTGGAAGGATGGATGGAGACATAGATGGATGGGGGAGTGGAAGGATGGATGGAGACATGGATGGATGGGCGAGTGGAAGGATGGATGGAGACATGGATGGATGGATGGAGGAGTGGAAGGATGGATGGAGACATGGATGGATGGGGGACTGTAAAAAAGGATGGAGACATGGATGGATGGGCGAGTGGAAGGATGGATGGAGACATGGATGGATGGGCGAGTGGAAGGATGGATGGAGACATGGATGGATGGATGGAGGAGTGGAAGAATGGATAGAGACATGGATGGATGGAGGAGTGGAAGGATGGATGGAGACATGGATGGATGGATGGATGGAGGAGTGGATGGATGGATAGAGACATGGATGGATAGCGGGTGAAAGGATGGATGGAGACATGGATGGATGGATGGAGGAGTGGAAGGATGGATGGAGACATGGATGGATGGAAGAGTGGAAGGATGGATGGAGACATGGATGGATGGAGGAGTGGAAGGATGGATGGAGACATGGATGGATGGAGGAGTGGAAGGATGGATGGAGACATGGATGGATAGCGGGTGGAAGAATGAATGGAGACATGGATGGATGGGGATGGAAAGGATGGATGGAGACATGGATGGATAGCGGGTGAAAGGATGGATGGAGACATGGATGGATGGAGGAGTGTAAGGATAGATGGAGACATGGTCGGATAGCGGGTGGAAGAATGGATGGAGACATGGATGAATGGGGGTTCGGAAGGATGTATGGAGACATGGATGGATGGGCGGGTGAAAGGATGGATAGAGACATGGATGGATGGAGGAGTGGATGGATGGATGGAAACATGGATGGATGGAGGAGTGTAAGGATGGGTGGAGACATGGATGAATGGGGGTTCGGAAGGATGTATGGAGACATGGTTGGATAGCGGGTGGAAGAATGGATGGAGACATGGATGAATGGGGGTTCGGAAGGATGTATGGAAACATGGATGGATGGGTGGGTGAAAGGATGGATGGATGGAGACATGGATGGATGGAGGAGTGGATGGATGGATGGAAACATGGATGGATGGAGGAGTGTAAGGATGGGTGGAGACATGGATGGACGGGGGAGTGGAAGGATGGATGGAGACATGGAAGGATGGGTGGAGACATGGATGGATGGAGGAGTGGAAGGATGGATGGAGACATGGATGAGGGAGTGGAAGGATGGAAGCAGACATGGATGGACACATGGATGGATGGAGGAGTGGAAGGATGGGTGGAGACATGGATGGATGGAGGAGTGGAAGGATGGATGGAGACATGGATGGATGGAGGAGTGGAAGGATGGATGGAGACATGGATGGATGGGGAGTGGAAGGATGGATGGAGACATGGATGGAGGGAGGAGTAGAAGGATGGATGGAGACATGGATGGATGGAGGAGTAGAAGAATGGATGGAGGAGTGGATGGATGGAGGAGTAGAAGGATGGATGGAGACATGGATGGATGGATGGAGGAGTAGAAGGATGGATGGAGACATGGATGGATGGGGATGGGAAGGATGGATGGAGACATGGATGGATAGCGGGTGGAAGAATGGATGGAGACATGGATGAATGGGGGTTCGGAAGGATGTATGGACACATGGATGGGCGGGTGAAAGGATGATGGAGACATGGATGGATGGATGGAGGAGTGGATGGATGGATGGAGACATGGATGGATGGAGGAGTGAAAGGATGGGTGGAGACATGGATGGATGGGGGAGTGGAAGAATGGGTGGAGACTGGAGACATGGATGGATGGAGGAGTGGAAGGATGGAAGCAGACATGGATGGATGGAGGAGTAGAAGGATGGATGGAGACATGGGTGGATTACGGTGGAAGGATGGATGGAGGAGTGTAAGGATGGATGGAGACATGGGTGGATGGAGGAGTGTAAGGATGGATGGAGACAGGATGGATGGAGGAGTGTAAGGATGGATGCAGACATGGATGGATGGAGGAGTGGATGGATGGATGGAGACATGGATGGATGGATGGAGGAGTGGAAGGATGGATGGAGACATGGATGGATGGGGAGTGGAAGGATGGATGGAGACATGGATGGATGGGGAGTGGAAGGATGGATGGAGACATGGATGGGGAGTGGAAGGATGGATGGAGACATGGATGGGGAGTGGAAGGATGGATGGAGACATGGATGGATGGTGGAGTAGAAGGATGGATGGAGACATGGATGGATGGAGGAGTAGAAGGATGGATGGAGACATGGATGGATAGATGGAGACATGGATGGATAGCGGGTGGAAAAATGGATGGAGACATGGATGGATGGGGATGGGAAGGATGGATGGAGACATGGATGGATGGATGGAGGTCCCCGGGTCTACTGGGAGCAAAGTCCATGACTATAATTGAAATTTAAAACAGAATTTTAGGCGCCAGTCACTTTAGGTATTTTTCAATGCTTTAATGAGAACTTGAGAAAAGTAGTAGGAGAGAGGTTTCCAATACACTTTTTAGCAGATCACTTACAGACTCCTTGAATCCAAAGGACAAAACAGCTTTCTTTTAGAAGATCTTGGATACCTGGATAGGTCTCTCACATAGACCTAGCAACCGGTAGAATGTCTGGACAAGTCTCTCTCACAGACTTAGCAGCCAGGAGCTAGTTACCTTTATTAGATTGTAGAACAGCTTGACAGTGCCAGAACCCTTAAGCCGACCCAGTGGTACTGTAAGGGTAGTTTAGATATAGGTGTGTCCTCCAAACGAGTCACCGTGCCCTTCTGAGAGACCAGGGTCCTCCCCTGGATCTCCTCAGCTTGGCTCGGTTTCTTCCACACAGGCAAGACAGCCTAAGGACCACCTCAGGATTAGTAGGCCCCAGACAGGCTTCTGGGCCTACTGCAGAACTTGCAGCAACACATCTTCAGGCCAGAAGGGCCCTGAGGAAACGACCCACTAAGAGCACATGGCATCTGTCCAATAAATACCCCTTCCCAGAATGCAAAGCGGCCAGGAACCTCCTTCTGGGCTGTTCCGGAAAAAGAATATTCATTACAGCTCAACCTAGTTGTAATTCTCACACTGTCCTGTGGTACCAGTGACACCTACTGGCAACAGTGGGAAATGCACAACTCAACTAAGTTTAGAACAGAACCAAATATACAATCAAATCTGAGCTGTTTACACCTCAAACAAAATTTACACTATAGCCCCATTTTTAGGAACAGAGGACTACATCGGCCCTTGAGGCACTATTCTGCCACTGATACAAGACATTATTCTGCCAAGTGACATCGACAATGGGGAAACATGTTTCTCATTGACACCAATAATGGGCCTCCCAATGATGGGGCACCCATTCCTCCACCTTATACCAAATGTGGTGATGTTTACTCTCACTAATGCCAGGAAAATTTCCACTCCTACTGGCCACTGTCCGGCCCCCCTAAAGTCTGAAGGACAATAAACTGGCCCTTTCTTGAGAAAGTTTGGAGACCCCCTGATCTAGAGTAATGAATTTGACAAGCATTATTAATTTGCATGTCTACCCTATTAGTTCTTTAAAGCAGAAATGCATCCAAAAAGTCCCACTGATTTGCCCCCTCCCTGAGTCTCTGGCCTTGTCCAGTCTAATGAGGCCAAAGATGGGTGACATCCTTCAATATGTAGTGGGTTGTAAGGCATAGTGGGTGCAAAGATGGTGAAAGTCATTGGGGGCCAGACACTTCTTGGATGTAAAAGAGGTTTTATTTCTTTTAAAAGTCCTTTTTCTATTTTTGGGGGGAAAGAGGGTTAGGACCAGGACACCCTTAAGTAGTTATAGATTCAATTAGCAGACTCCAAGATTTCAATAGGAGGACAGCCATGCAGGAAAAGGCCCCAGCAAGGTGCAACTTATGCACATGCAGGAATGCTGTCTCCTATGGCAACAGTCCTTTACCAGTTCCTAACTCAAACGTAACAGTCCTTTCAGCTAAACTAGAATAGCCTCTAGTAGTTCTTGAACACTTGAGCTCCCGGTCTCTCACTAGACCCTCTGATTCACTGACTCCTCCTAGGTTGGCGGTGGTATCTCCCTCAAGCATCAACCCCACTTCCCTGCTGGGTCCCTTGCTTGGCACACCAGATACTTCTCAAGCTTCACCCCCTGGCTTGACTCACAAGGCTGCCCTGCAAGTGTCTCCTCCGCTGGTTGGGTCCCTGACTTGATCACCACCTGAAGTTTCCTGATTCTCCACCATGCCCGTTCGGTGAGAATATGGTTCTGGTACTTTCTTCAGTTACTCACTGTGGTCCCTGGTAAAGGTGGTTGGACAGCTTCCCTTCTACCTCTGACAGGTTCTCCGGCCGACCGAACCGTCACTTTCGGTTGGACTGCAAGCTGCATTCCCAACCTTGTGCTGCCCTCTTACTTCTGGATAGGCCCTCACACAGCCTGGCAGCTAGAGGCCAGCCCAGATAGGCCCAATCTCCGGTCTTGCAGCCCGGGGCGTATGACACACGTCCACCCAGACAGCCGTCCAGGTGGCACAGAACAGCGATTACCTGACCTCACCCAAATATATAAGCTCTCCCAGCAAGCCAAGGGATTTAAGAAAACCCCTTCCCATTGGCTGAGATACCCCATATACCCATAACCTGACCTTGGGTTGCCCTCTCATATCTAGTACCACCAAGTTCCCTGCCACCTAGTGGTAGAAGAGAAAAGTGCAACAAGGCCAAACTTAGGGAGAAATCAATAGATCCCTATCAATCGATCAAGATGAGTACTCTTGGCAAGTAAATTTGTGAGGAGCTCCCTGACTAAACCCCAGGGTGCTACATCGAAAGGATGGTTGGGCAAGTAGTTGATAGGAAGTAGTCTATCGCTTCTCTAGTATTAGAAAATGTATATTAAGGAGGCCTAGTGTGCATCAACACAGCCAATACCCCTGAGAGAAGCTTGTACAGATAGACATGAAATATGTATGCATTCGAACAAAAATAGGTTTTATTGGGGCAACAAGCCCAGAAGCAACAAAATAAATGAATATACAAATTTGCATAGAATCAAGGTATACATGGAAACAGCATATGACCATATACATGTACATATAATGCAGTATTTGCAAAATAACTTGCGATGTAACAGTGGTCTTTAGGAAAATGCCGACATGTTTCGGACGGAGGTCCTTTTTCAAAGGCAGTTAAAGATCCTGTGATTTCACAATTATACTGTGTAAAACAGAGTAAAACCATTAGTATGCATATTGTGCTATTATCACCACAAGAGCCTGTCATTTACCGCTAGGTGGCCATGGTACTCACTTGCAAAGCTTTAGGGGGGTCCCAGCCAAGATGGGGTGCCAGGATATGGTCTTGGAGTAGTCACATAGTATGAGTGATCTATGCTGGTTAAGAGCAGAGGACTGCTGGGCACTCGAATGGCTGCAAGATCTCAAGCCAGGCGCCGGAGGGGTGCCGTGGCTAGGTATACCTTGGCCGAAGTAAGTAGGAGGCTAGAAGAGTATGGAGGGATATGGGGTAGTGTTAGACTTGAGAAAGTGTCTAAATGTAAAAAAATCAGTTTTGGTGGTGAAATATAAAGAGTAGTTTACCTTGTTCTCAGAGGTCCTGTGTATAGATACGTCAGAGCGCCGGCAGGGAAGTAGTGTGTCTATTCCTGCCATTGCTCCAGTTTAAATAAGGTAAGTAAGTGCTAACAGCTGTGTATGCCGCCGCGTGGGGTACGCGTGTTCAGCTGGTGGCTAATGGGCAGGTCAAGGTAGTGGGGAATAGCAGCACGAAGGCTGTGTACATCCCCATAGAGATCCCTGAGGAGGCAGCGCTATGCGTCGTCCGGCGCCGAAGGGGCGGGGCCGCGCATAGCATCGCTACATCACCGACGCGAGCAGAGTGTCCCCTCCCCGCCCGCTGGAGCGCAAGCGGAGGGCGCAAGAGAGAAGCGTGCGCCTCAAGGGGATAGAGCGTGCGCATGCGCGGAGCGAGGTCCGCGCATGCGCGCTGTCTTACCCGCGCCGGGCAGCCAAATATCGAGTCCATACAGTCCATGAAGTAAACTAGGTGGTATTACCGTGCATTGGGTTTGAGCAGCCATAAGGTTTGAGCTACGAGGCATAACGGTATATGCAAGTGAGTCCAGACACACGCAGACGGTTGGCACCCCCTGTCGGAAGAAGTTGGATAGTACAGTGTCATAACATATACATTGACAACCAAACATAAAGGGGTTATAAACGAGAGGATAAACATATAGTTATACAGCTTTGATAACAGTGTAATAATAGCCACAGAGTTAGCAAGGTCAGAGATGATAACATTGTATAAATATTGTCATATAGAGCTGTAGTGATAGGTAATGAAGTGGGTGGCAAGGTAAAACCCAGGAGTGGAAATTTGAATGGAGGCCCGTGTTAGACTCTATACAAGGCTAGAGGTCAAGTTCACATACCCCAGATTCGAACCCTTCGAGATAGGGCTTGAAATTGAATGCCTCGTTGAGGCCAGGGGGGGATGTGGCATTGAGATGGAATATCCATCTAAGCTCACTTTGTAGCAGAGCTTTATTATAGTCACCACCCCGATTGGATGGGGGGATATGATCAAGTGCTTTGAACACTATTTGAGGGGTTGAATCCTGATGGACAAGTGCACAGTGTCGCCCTAGAGGTAGATCAGGGTCTTTTTGATTAATGCTAAGGGTATGGCGGTAAATACGTTTCCAAAAGGGTAATTTGGTCTTTCCAACATAAAAACATCCGCATTCGCATTCAAGTAAATATACAATGCCGATCGAGCGGCAATTGACAAAATGTTGGGGAAAGAATTGTTGTCCATTAGGTAGAATGTTTGATCTGTTGGATTTGGATAGGTATCTGCAATATTTGCAATTTCCACAGGGGAAAGTGCCTTTTAACTGTTTGTGTGATTTGTGAGCTGAGGTGTATTCACTTCTTATTAACTTATCACGGAGAGAGGGAGCTCGTCTGTAAGTAAGTAGTGGATGTGTAGGGACAAAGGTGGACAGAGAGTGATCTGTAGTTAATATGTGCCAATGTTTAGACAATATCTGAGTAATTGAGGAGTGTTGTTCACAATAATTGGTAATGATTCTCAGGGGGGTGTTGGTTTCTCTAGGTTTGAGAGGAAAGAATAAGGAGGTACGTGTTTTTGATTTCGCTTTTTTGTATGCGATTTTAAGAACTGTATGTGAGTATCCACGTGCTCGGAGCCTATTGCGTAGGACAGAGGCTTCATGCTCGAAGGAGGCCTCGGTAGAGCAGTTGCGGCGGGCATGAAGGTATTGGGCATATGGAATAGAATTAAGGAGGGGTTCAGGGTGAAAGCTAGAAGCAGCCAAAATGGTGTTTCCTGCAGTGGGTTTACGGTATAGGTTGCTTTGAATATGTCCCTCCTGGTCTTTAATAAGAGTGAGGTCTAGAAAGCAAATGGATGTAGGGCTATAGGTCATGGTAAATTTGAGGTTAAGTTGGTTGGACGTATTGAGATAAGTTAGAAAGTCTTGTAGGGTTTGAATAGGTCCCTGCCATACAATAAAAATGTCGTCGATATATCGACGAAAGGTCACAACATGTTTGGTATACATGGTGGCAGATGGGTCTGCAAAAAGTAGACGTTCCCACTCCCCCAAGTACAGATTGGCGTAGGCCGGTGCGCAGTAAGTGCCCATGGCTACGCCCTGTACTTGGAGGTAGTGGGAACCGTCGAAGGAGAAAAAAGTGTGGTTTAGAATAAAATTAAGAGCATTGACAATGAATGTAGAGAGATTGGTAGGGTATAGGGAAGTAGTAGAAAGGATGTGCTACATCAGGGGCATTTTTTCAATTGACCACCAATGTATGGGAGCATTCTTCCCAGTGACCCCTTTTTAATTAAATTTAACAGGGGTTTATTGAGACCTGAAAAATATTTCAGGGATTCCCATGGGGTAAAAAGGTTGAGAAAGGTTGCATTAATTACAGTAGATGTTGGCAAGCTACTGATGGGTTGCCAACCATGACGGTTGCAATACTTATTACCTATATGCATTATTTGTTGAAAGAATGCCCCTTACAGTGTTGGTCAATGGAAAAAAATGCCCCTTACAGTGGTGGTCAGTGGAAAGAATGTTTCTTACAGTGGTGGCCACACCTTTGGGTTCATAGTAGCACTTGTTAATATGCTGGCTGCTAAAAATAATAGAACATATGGCTGTCAATTATTACACAGCAACAAACTTGATTCACCTGGATTTGCCCAACCTCGTTTTTAATAATACAGAGTCAGCGCATTATGAAAAACTTGTAAAACTCTGCATTGTATATTTTTAACCCATATGCTGCCTGCAAGGTTTTAACTCCAGCAAAAGATAGATGATAACAGCTCTGCAAATGTTGGCAAAAACAACTATACACAATGCAGGGAACTTACCAAAAAATATAGACAGAAAAATAATATGCATGGCGTGGGGATAGCAGCCAATCAAAAAGCAAAGCAAAACCGTTTGCTGTAACTGATTAAAACAAGTGAGCTGGAGTTTGGCTTCAATTTGTTAGTGTATTTAAATCTGCGTCAGTGGCGGCCTATCAATGCGGGGGGCAGGGGCGCTGCCCCCCTAATCCATGCGCCCGGCCCCTAATGTGCATGCAGGGTGCCAGACGCATGGCTTGCAATGTTTTTTTTTTTCTTGAAGCACATGATTAGAGCCCGAGGCTCTAATTGGCTTAAAAAAAAGGGTGGACTTGGGGCTCAGAGCACTGCACCCCCAGCCCACCCACTTGTGTGACCATAGCAAACTATTATTCGCTATTGTCTTCCTGATTCTGCTGCCGGCCAATCGGGAAGCCCCAATTGGCCAGGGAGTCTTGCCGCCCCCTCCCCCCAAATATTGAGCATCAGCCACTACTGATCTGTACATTTAACATTACCCCCCCCCCCTCCTCCAAGGCAATGCTGCTGTCCAAAGGTGCCCCCTGTGCTCCTTCATCCAGAGTGGGGTCACTATAATACAGGAAGTGTGTTACTGGCCAGATCACCAGGTGAAAACAGAAGGGGGAAAAGCCAAAGAAAAGGTTTGGTTTTGGTTTTAATACCAATTAAAGCGGAGGTTCACACAAAAATTTAACCTCCGCTTTTGGGAACCCTCCCCCCTCCGGTGTCACATTTGGCACCTTTCAGGGGGGAGGGGGTGCAGATACCTGTCTAAGACAGGTATTTGCACCCACTTCCGGGCATAGACTCCCACGGGAGTCTATGCCTCTTCCCGTCCCGTCGCGCTGTCTGCTGGGACACACACGGGTCCCAGAGACAGCGCGGACCATTCTCGTTGCGGCTCGCGCATGCGCAGTAAGGAACCGGAAAGTGAAGCCGCAAGGCTTCATTTCCTGATTCCCATACCGAAGATGGCGACGGCAGCATCCGAGGACTGAGGGACGGTTTGGCCTTGGGTGCCGACATCGCTGGACCCTGGGACAGGTGAGTGTCCTCATTTTAAAAGTCAGCCGCTGCAGTATTTATAGCTGCTGACTTTTAAAAAAAAAAAATTCCGCGGGACTCCCTCTTTAAGCTCCAGTTAGGAATGCTATTTGTTAGGGTTGGTTGCATCTGGTGGATTTGTCTGTGCAGAAAAAAACTGTAAGCAAAGGAGAAGTGTCTTATACAGTGTGTCCTGGAACAAAACATTTTAATATCAAGAGTGGACCAATGCAGTACAGCGTCATTACATGGTACAGGGTGCTGTGATTGGTTCCATGTGATTACTGGTGGTGACCAATCACAGATCACACACAGTAGTAAACAATGATGTCATGAATGGATTCCATTCACGACTACTGTTTACTATGTGCCATGTGATCGCACATCGATCACGTGGCATCTGGGCCACTCACAGTGGCTGAATATCAAGCAACACAATCCTCTGTCCGGTGGTTGAATATTGCACCACTTTGGGGCCAGACACTTCTTGGATGTAAAAGAGGTTTTATTTCTTTTAAAAGTCCTTTTTGTATTTTTTGGGGGGGGAAAGAGGGTTAGGACCAGGACACCCTTAAGTAGTTATAGATTAAATTAGCAGACTCCAAGACTTCAATAGGAGGACAGCCATGCAGGAAAAGGCCCCAGCAAGGTGCAACTTATGCACATGCAGGAATGCTGTCTACTATGGCAACAGTCCTTTACCAGTTCCTAACGTAACAGTCCTTTCAGCTAAACTAGAATAGCCTCTAGTAGTTCTTGAACACTTGAGCTCCCGGTCTCTCACTAGACCCTCTGATTCACTGACTCCTCCTAGGTTGGCGGTGGTATCTCCCTCAAGCATCACCCCCGCTTCCCTGCTAGGTCCCTTGCTTGGCACACCAGATACTTCTCAAGCTTCACCCCTGCTAACCGGCGAGGTCCCTGGCTTGACTCACAAGGCTGCCCTGCAAGTGTCTCCTCCGCAGGTTGGGTCCCTGACTTGATCACCACCTGAAGTTTCCTGATTCTCCACCATGCCCGTTCGGTGAGAATATGGTTCTGGTACTTTCTTCAGTTACTCACTGTGGTCTCTGGTAAAGGTGGTTGGACAGCTTCCCTTCTACCTCTGACAGGTTCTCCGGCCGACCGAGCCGTCACTTTCGGTTGGACTGCAAGCTGCAATCCCAACCTTGTGCTGCCCTCTTACTTCTGGATAGGCCCTCACACAGCCTGGCAGCTAGAGGCCCCCCGGATAGGCCCAATCTCCGGTCTTGCAGCCTGGGGCGTACGACACACGTCCACCCAGACAGCCGTCCAGGTGGCACAGAACAGCGATTACCTGACCTCACCCGAATATATAGGCTCTCCCAGCAAGCCAAGGGATTTAAGAAAACCCCTGCCCATTGGCTGAGATACCCCATATACCCATAACCTGACCTTGGGTTGCCCTCTCATATCTAGTACCACCAAGTTCCCTGCCACCTAGTGGTAGAAGAGAAAAGTGCAACAAGGCCAGACTTAGGGAGAAATCAATAGATCTCTATCAATCGACCAAGATGAGTACTCTTGGCAAGTAAATTTGTGAGGAGCTCCCTGACTAAACCCCAGGGTGCTACATCAGGGGCATTTTTTCAATTGACCACCAATGTATGGGAGCATTCTTCCCAGTGAACCCTTTTTAATTAATTTTAGCAGGGGTTTATTGAGACCTGAAAAATAGTTCAGGGATTCCCATGGGGTAAAAAGGTTGAGAAAGGTTGCATTAATTACAGTAGATGTTGGAATGCTACTGATGGGTCGCCAACCATGACGGTTGCAATACTTGCTTACCTATATGCATTATTTGTTGAAAGAATGCCCCTTACAGTGGTGGACAATGGAAAAAATGCCCCTTACATTGGTGGTCAGTGGAAAGAATGTTCCTTACAGTGGTGGCCACACCTTTGGGTTCATAGTAGCACTTGTTAATATGCTGCCTGCTAAAAATGATAGAACATATGGCTGTCAATTATTACACAGCAACAAACTTGATTCACCTGGATTTGCCCAACCTCGTTTTTAATAATACAGAGTCAGCGCATTATGAAAAACTTGTAAAACTCTGCATTGTATATTTTTAACCCATATGCTGCCTGCAAGGTTTTAACTCCAGGAAAAGATAGATGATAACAGCTCTGCAAATGTTGGCAAAAACAACTATACACAATGCAGAGAACTTACCAAAAAATATAGACAGAAAAATAATATGCATGGCGTGGGGACTCATAGCAGCCAATCAAAAAGCAAAGCAAAACCGTTTGCTGTAACTGATTAAAACAAGTGAGCTGGAGTTTGGCTTCAATTTGTTAGTGTATTTAAATCTGCGTCAGTGGCGGCCTATCAATGCGGGGGGCAGGGGCGCTGCCCCCCTAATCCATGCGCCCGGCCCCTAATGTGCATGCAGGGCGCCAGACGCATGGCTTGCAATGTTTTTTTTTTCTTGAAGCACATAATTAGAGCCCCGAGGCTCTAATTGGCTTAAAAAAAGGGTGGACTTGGGGCTCAGAGCACTGCACCCCCAGCCCACCCACTTGTGTGACCATAGCAAACTATTATTCGCTATTGTCTTCCTGATTCTGCTGCCGGCCAATCGGGAAGCCCCAATTGGCCCGGTGCTGAAGCGGTTAAAGAGACCCTAAATAGTATCTTCGTTTTTATTAAATAATATATACACATCCACTACTTCATGGGCTTGTAATCTATTTTCTTATTCCATTTTTCTTATTGCACTTTTCAACTTTTGTGTAATGCCGCGTACACATGGTCGGAATTCTCGCCAGAAAAAGCTCTGATGGTTTTCCCGTCGGAATTCCGACGGAATTTTGCTCAAACTGTCTTGCCTACACGCGGTCACATTAAATTCCAACAGTCAATAACACCGCGGCATACAACACATTCGACTGCACTATAAAAGGGAAGTTTAATGCTTCTGAGCATGCGTCGAATAGTTTCCGAGCATGCGTCGGAATTTTGCGTGTTGGAATTGCATACACACGATCGGAAAATCCGATAGAAAGGTTTTCCGTCTGAAAAATTAAGAACAGGTTCTCAATCCAAAGTCCGTCGGAAATTCCGACAGAAAAAGACCGATGGGCATACACACGGTTGGAAAATCCGATGAAAAGCTCCCAAATTACCGTGTGTACGCGACATTACAAACTTCGTGAGCTCCAAAACCTCTACTTTTCCCCTCACTTCTGTTTGTTTGGAACCAGCAGTGCATGTTATTTGCTGTCATGTACACTGCTCTATGCACATTACAAATCCCATAGAAATCCATCTCAGGAGCGAGCAAGAGAGGGTGGCTACATACAGTGGGACCTCAGAGATCGAACGTAGCCCCCCTCTAACAAGGAGTTGGATCACAGCAGAAAAATAAAAAAAAGAATAATAATTTAGAGGAGGCTGAGAGCAACAAAAGGGATTTTAAGAGTTAAGAATATTTACTTGAATAGAATATTTTTTTTTAAATCCAGTATATTGTCACTTTAAATCCTATATCATGCTGAGGAGCTATATAATGCCGTCATTCAGGTTTCTCATATTGTACTCTGCACTGCACAGCCCTTGTCTTGTTGTAGAGGCCCCAGTCTGGGGAGGTTGGACCATTCCAGGAAATACAGTTTGTTGCTGCCCTTTGTCCTATTTTCAGCAGCCTGCTTAGAATTAAGAAGAGTTGCTGTCAGCCAAAAGGCGTCTGCAGCTCCTCGGAGACAATGTGGGCTCTTGTTTTCTGGATTTTTGCTCTTCTGCTATCCCTGGCCTCCGTGTCTTTTATCCTATTCTGCGGATATATATTCTACATACACAGGAAATATGACCACATTCCTGGACCCCCCAGAGACAGGTAAGTGAACCTTATATTAACATAGTTAAAGGGAGGGAAGGAACGGATACCTAGTTTTGACAGGTATCCGCTCCCACTTCCGGGTAATTTTACAAGATCACCCGGAAGTTTGGTCCCCCTCTTCCATCCCCTACGGCCAGGCCATTCACAAAGTGCAGCGCGCTTTACGCATGCGCAGTAGTGTACCGGCTTTGAAGCCACAAGGCTTCACTGGCAGTTTCCCCAATTCCCCCGTACACACGATCGGAATTTCGGCCAGCAAAAGACCGATGAGAGCTTTTCGGCTGAAAATGCGACCGTGTGTTTGCTCCATCGGACTTTGGCTGGCCGATTTCCACCACCAAAAGTTTGAGAGCCTGTTCTCAATTTTTCGATTGGAAAAAGTTAGGAAAAATTTCCGATTGTCTGTAGCAATTCTGATGCGCAAAATTCCTACGCATGCTTGGAAACAATTCGACGCATGCTCGGAAGCATTGAACTTCATTTTCTCAGCTCGTCATAGTGTTGTTACATCACCACGTTCTTGGCGGGCGAAAGTGTGTATGCAAGCCAAGCTTGAGCGGAATTCCGTCGGAAAAAACATCCGAGATTTTTCCAGCAAAAAATCCGCTCGTGTGTACGCGCCATTACAGGCAATGGCAGTATTTGTAACTGCTGACTTAAAAAAAAATTCTAAAGGAGCTGGAGCTCCACTTTAAAGTAGAGCTCAATCCAATCAATAAACTAACATTTAGCCTAGGTTCACATTGGAGCGATTTTGCATGCCATTTGACATGTCTCTGGCATTTTTTTTTAAAGTGGTTGTAAAGTGAAAAAAATTCCTTTCACTTACAGGCAAGCCTATAATGAGGCTTACCTGTAGGTAAAAAAAAAAATCTCCTAAACCTGTACGGTTTAGGAGATATTCCCCGTGCAATGCGCCGCTGACTGCAGCGGCGCATGCGCACGGGGGATTCTCGGCTGAAAGGCCAGCAGAATCCGAAGCCTGCCGGGAAGAAGTCCCCCGTGCGCATGCGCGGGAGTGACGACATTGCGGCTCCAGCCACTCACAGCGCTGGAGTGGCGATACCCGGAAGACACGCCGAGGCAACATGTCAGCGACCTCGGCGTGGACCAGTTGAGTTACCGACGCCTCGTTCTAAGGTAAGTATTTCATAATGAGCTAGTATGCGGTGCATACTAGCTCATTATGCCTTTTGCCTTACAGGTGTACTAAAATAAAAAAAAATTTCAGCGGGTTTACTACCGCTTTATGTGTTTTTGCAGCTTTTTGCAATGGTTTTTAAAGCGTTTTATAAGCGTATTACAGGCATTATATAGCCTAGGCGTTTTTGTTTAGCCAACAGAAAGCACTAGAGGGAGGAGAGGGAGAGGAATTTAGGGGTGGAGAGCTGCTGTTTGAGCTATCTATGAGGCCAAAAAAGAAGCTCATGTACTTTTTTGAACGACAGGCGTTTTGCTCCATGCGACAGAACGCTCAGATGTGAACGGGGGCCATTGAAATAAATAGGATTTGGCTTTTTTGAGAGTTTTAGAGCTACAAGCTTCAAGCATAAAATCGCTCAGGTGTGAACGGGGACTAAGGCTGGGTTCACACTATTGCGAATTGGATGTGGGTTTCCCCCGCATCCAATTGACCGGCTCTCTAAGGAGCCGGTTCACACATCTCCGCAACGGCTCTGGTGCGAATTGCACAGGAGTCCGGTGCGTCTTTTGGTCCTTTTCCGTTCCGAATTTAGCCCAAAATTCAGGCTGAAATCGGACCTGAAACGGTGAATGGAGACGCACCGGACTCCTGCTGTCACCCGGAGCGTGCTGCGGTGTAAACCCAGCTTAAATGCCCTTCAGATAAGGTAAACACTGCAATTATAACTAAATATATGTGCAAACAAAAAACACACTCAACTGTATCATTCATAAGAAAATTATTTTCACTTTTAGCTTCATCTTTGGACATTCTCCCACAACATTGAAGCAAATGAAGAAAAATGAACTTGTGTATGACTTGTTTTTTGAGTGGTAAGTTGTGCAATCATTTATCTTACGTAATACTGGGGAAGCGTGACATATGGGGGAAAAAAATAGCCAAAGTCAACAGATTTATTTGAGATTATGAAAAAAGTGATTACGTTTGCCATCTTGCTAATATGGATATAATGAAATAATGATGCAATAGGGGCGCTAATTTTTCAAAAAAATTATTTGAAAAAAATATATATAAATAAATAAGTGATAATATATTCTTCTATCATTAAATGATCCCGCAAGTGAATTTCACTGTGCCTGTATTTTGGTGTAAATGTCCCTAATACCAACAAACCGTGTTAGTTCTATATAATAAAACTTGTGCGCTAGTGCGGCTTCAGTGCTCAATGTGATTAGCGTGTGCCTATCTAGTAACACTTGCTGTGATTCTATTTTATAGTGTATCACTCAATAAGGCTAAATAGCTAGTTTTTTGCTGCGACTGCAACTTTACCCACTTGGTTTAAATGGTTAATATAGCGCTTTGCTTATGGTGCAACTACTATACAATTCTACGTGCTGCCACATACATTGCTCAATCCTGTCATATTTGGAGAAAAGTGTTTTCACATCATATTCACACTATTTGATCAGTTAATACCGCTGTAGCACCAAATTGCACCGCATACAAAAGTCCCAAGGAGTATATGTCTCCCTTATAAAAAACCTTATAAACAATATGAAAAATTAATTAGTTAAAAAACATGAATTGGAAAAAAGAGAGTTCGTGATAACGATTCTTTGTTGATAAGTGTTGATTCACTCTTTCCAGAGTAGCGTGACACCCTTCACCACAACAAATTCTTCTTTCACCCAAAGTGATAAAGCAAATTTTAGCTGGCCGCTTACCAGATGAAGTTGATTGCTTTAATTAAAAAACAATCAAATGCGCTTATACAGGACTTAGCCTGTTCACAGATACACCAATACTTTAGACAGCTCTTCCTCCTCACAGATCAGTTCAGGTCAGAATGGATACATAGGTGGGAGCAGAGAAAAACACACCTCATAGTGTAATCTTGCTTTAATTAAAACTGGATATAAAACAGATAGCCAAATGGCCACTTACATTTTTCGTGCCCGCGAGTCGCGCAGCGCAATGAGAATCGTCAGCGCTGTCTGCCGGGACAGGAAGTGGCGTAAACTCCTGTGGGAGTTTATGCTCGGAAGTGGGTGCAGATACCTGTCTTAAGCCCCATACACACGGTCGGACAATCCGCGGACCAGGTCCGTCGGACCATGTCCGTCATACTTTGTCCGATGTTGGTTTTGCGTACACACGGTCGGACAAAGTTGTCGGAAAATCCGATCATTCTGAACGCGGTGACGATTGTTGCCTACGACGGGACTACGTAGAGGCTAGTAGCCAATAGCTTTGGTCTTGTAATGTGATCTGAGCATGCGTAGCACTTTGTCCGGTCGGACAACCGTACACACGATCGGATTTGGTGTGATCGGACCGTGTTGACGGCAAATCTTTCCAGCAGGAGATAAGACTTTGTCCGTCGGTCAAACCGACGAACACTGTCCGATGGTGCATACACACGGTCTGATTTTTCAACAACCTTGTCCGATCGGACAGAATCCATGAAAAAGTCCGACCGTGTGTATGGGGCTTTAGACAGATATCTGCACCCGCTTCCCCCCTGAAAGGTGCCAAATGTGACACCGGAGGGGGGGAGGGTTCCGAAAAGCGGAAGTTCCACTTTAGGGTGGAATCCCGCTTTAATGTCATGAATGAATGAATGAATGAATGAATGATTTGTATAGCGCTGCAACTGCGAACTGAATCGCCTCGAGGGTCATGTCTTGTCCTGGCAATATGCACAAAGGGTAGATACAGGTGCAGGTTTATACTGTGCTGTGCTGGACTCAAACAGCACACACTAACTCCTGCAGATGGCTGTATTTATAGAGAACACCACTGAACAACACCACTAAAGGGTAGATACAGGTGTATACTGCGCTGGAGGCACAGAACACACACTAAGTCCTGCAAATGCCTGGTAATAAAGATTCAAGAACAACTGTCCCTGCCTATCAATCCTCTTTCCCTGCACGCCGGAACACACTACACAAGGCCGCCGGCGCGGCGGCCTTATATAGTGTGGGGCGTGTACTAAACCCCCTGAGCTATAATTGGTCACAGGCATCCTGCCTGTGGCCAATTATTGCTCTCCTCATTGCTGGCTCTATGATTGGCCAAGCATGCGGGGTCACAGTGCATGCTTGGCCAATCATCAGCCAGCAATGCACTGCGACTGGCGCAGTGCATTGTGGGCCGTTCGTATCACAGGAATTTGATGCGAACGGCCCGCAGAGTTCTGGACTCGACGAACGAACGAATGCCCGATGTTCGATTCGAACATGGGTTTGAATCGAACACCGGGCTCATCCTTAGTAACGGGTCTAAAAACCACTATAGAATCCGATCGGGCTGACCGGGGCCAGGCGCCCTTTGGACTTTGCTAAGGCGCAGGTGCGCAAAATATGTAAGCCACAGTCGCCACGGCAACATAGAGCTTGCGGTCCACCTCAACAGATCTACATCCCGGTCATTTCCACTTCCGGCCCGATGTGGACGTCATCGCGGGTGCCCGGACCCGATCGACCACCTTATGACCGAAAGTTGAATCTTACCATTTGATGTTAACCCGTCGTCATCTGGAAGTCTTGGTGGCATCGTGCTTATTTTTCTCACAATATATCAATAATGATAATTTGATGTTAACCCGTCGTCATCTGGAAGTCTTGGTGGTATCGTGCTTATTTTTCTCACAATATATCAATAATGATAATTTGTTTTTATGATTGCTTTTGCAAATTTCTATCATTTTATTATCATTGACAGTTGTTTTAAATTCTCTCAAGCGTGCATCAAATAAATTAAGTTTACTTGGCTAAAGGTCTGCTTTAAGTTTTTATGCTGGTCCCATAGAGCGCTGCTTTTTTGTTCAATATGACCATAACAATCAATTAAGTTCTAGAGCTGGAACACACAATGCCCCACCCGCACAATGGCAATGCATGGTTCTGATCCCGGGCAGGCTGCCCCCAGCATTCAGGAGAAGACAGAGAGCACCTCCATCTAGACCTGCTCTGCCATGCTGCTGGAGTATATTAGGACTCTGATGTAAATTATTATATGAGTGTATAAAGAGGGAGGGGAAAAAATGAAACCACAAGTCTCAGGGATTTTTGTATATGGTATCTAGGGTAAATAGAGGTAGATGTAGACAGCAGCGATGTATATAAAAAATTTGAATTTTTATTTCCCCATAGGGACAGAAAACAGCAAAGGACACAGATAATACATCTAATACTTTACAGACATATGTGTTAATTCAGATGAAATTTGTGCAGAGCGTCACCATACTCGACATGTTTCACTCTGTAGAGTTTCTTCAGGAGATTCATAGGTTTCGCTCTAAGGTATACTGAAATAACAAAGTTACATGAAAATGCGTCCTTTTTTAAAAATTTACACAAATATAATGTGCAAGGTTACAGAGATATATATAGAAATTGGCTCAAAATATACATCTAGTGAACTGAGCAGCTTGATACATAGTTTAGGTTACATGGTATTGAGTATATAGGACATAGAAAGCAGATGGGGATGTAAAAGTGGGGAGGAGTGAGAACTTACCACATATACTTGGATAGATCTAAGACAGAAATTGCACATAAAAGTGTCAGTATTCTGGTATAAAAACAGATTTCTGAGAAGAAGGTGATTCACTCCCAGGATGCCAGAAGAAACACAAGAGTCGCTTGCAGAGAGACACACTAAAGGATTGAAATAGATAGAATTTTGATTATATGAATAATTGGGGTTGTGGGGCTCAAAGATAGCTAGTTCAAATATAGCCAAAATGTCTAAAGAGCAGGATTTACCTGGAGGTAGTTTGAGTGTGCATATAAATTACTGAACCTGTACCTTTAACAGATTCAGATGCGGTGCAAACGCAGCTTGCACCAGGTCCAAAAATTGTTTGAGATATTGAATTATCTGAGAAACAGAAAGGATGTAAAAATCTATCAGTGTACTAGACACTCAATAATGGGTGTTGCAAATAGGTATAAGCAGAAATTGCTAAGAGTCAGCACAGTAAAAACAAACATGGTGTCTTACCCCTTTGAATAGTAAATGGTGGTTCCGGGCTTGGCGCAGGAGGAAGGGCGGATAAACCGCCTCTCTTCCTCGTGTGGAAAAGGCTCCTGACAGGGAATGTGGCTGGGGGGGCAGTGGCTGGGGCGGGTGCCTTAATGTCCGGGTTATAGGGGCTCTCCGACCCGACGGCGCTCCGCGTCTAGCGGCGCGACATCACCTTAGCCGGGGGCAATCGCTCGAGGCGCTATATTTGGTCTTGGACAAACTTTGCGGCAAAGCGTCACAATTAGGTGGTTCAAGTGTCTCAATGTGCAGAATAGGCATCCTGTGGAGAACACCTATATTTAAATTAGGCATATTAAGTGTAAATAATAAATATATAATTTCCAAGGGGGGGGGGAGTTTTTAAGGATTCGCAAGGATGCGAAATGAAAAAAAAAAAAAAAAAAAAAAAAAAAAAAAAAAAAAAAAAAAAAAAAACAGGCTTAGGGCATCATTTAACCTGGGGGGGGGGATGGTGGCCCGTCGCCTGCGCATGTTCCACGTCAGAACGGCGCACCGCCTGTCTAGCACAAGGCGCGCGAATGTAAGAATGGACGGCGAAGGCCCTTCACATCTTGGATTGCAGTTTAAAAAAATCCATTAGGATTAATTTGCCCTTACATTTATGGCAAGGTTAAACAAGGGCAAGAGTGTCTCTCCCCATGAGACTTCTGAAAGTGATTTTAGGGTGAGTCACCTAGACCAGGGGGTCAGCCTAGCCGGTAGATTTTACGCACCTGGACATAGCGGGTGTGGTTAGAATAAGGTCCCGTTTGGCTTTACCAGGGGTCCTTGATACAGTTTCCAAGAGTCCATTGGCACAATGGTCATGGTCGTAACAGAAAAGTAGTAGTGACTGGCTTTTTTCATTGTAAAGCCTTTTCATAGAAAAGTGACAGCGGATGAGTCGAATGTATCTTCTCAGATTGAGATGTGGTATAGCTAACATTTGTATATTCATCCTATGGAATAAAGGGTTGCTCCCACCCCCCCAGATACAGATTGGCAAGGATGGGGCCATCTGGAGGGTAGTGGGAGCATCAAACAAGAATATATTGAGGATATGCAGCTGGCTGGTGGCGGGTGGGCCTTAAATAGTGGGCTCACATCGACCCGGCGGCGTCTGACATCACCACCGGGTCGCGGGCGCTATAGCGGCAGCGTCTGGTGCTCAATGTCCGGTATTGCGTGGTGCGCATGCGCAGGCAACGAGCCCGTCGTCTGCGCATGACGTCAGACGGCGCACCGCTGTCTAGCGGCGCGACGGCGGCCATCTTGGAAAATCCAATTGCCCTTAAGTTAAACAGAGGGGCAATTATGGACACCTATACCTAATATGGAGTATAGCTGTGGGTTAGAAGTCCCACCAGGTCACATCCAAAAAAGGGGGCCAGTCATTTGGTCATGGACAAACTTTGTCCAGACGAGCCGAAAGTGAGGGGAGGCTGGGGGGAGCAGCAACAGAGGGTCAGTGTCACCGGTAACTTCCCAGCAACCCCAGGGCGCCCGTGCAAGCGACCATATGTGCAGAATAGGCATCCTGTGGAGAACACCTGGAAGATAATATATAATTAGGCATATAAAGTGCAAAGTAAATAAAAAAATATAATTCCAAGTTATTACTGTTGGAAAATTACTCCATCCATTCAACACCCGATCTGCTTTTGAACAAAACAGGTAACAATAAGTAATCTTACATATCATATACATTGACACAATTGATGAGTCCATTTAAATAGTTTCGGCAAAGAGATAATAAAGAAGAGGCATTATAAGGAAGGGAAGGGGGGGAGGGGAGTTTTTAAGGATTCCTGCAAGGATCAAAAAATGCATATATTTATTAGAGAAATGATTTGTAACTTAGGGCATTGTTTAACCCTGGGGGGGGGGTGGTGGCTTTCAAATCAAAGATCCAGCGAGCCTCACGCTGAAGTAAGGTGCGATCATAGTTACCCCCCCCTTTCTCCCGGAGGTACATGTTCAAGTGCGTAGAAGTGCATTTTTTGGTCATCATGGGCATGAAAAAGTCCCATGTGACGGCTGATTGGCGTTTCCATCTTTTTTCCACGCACAAGGGTTACGTGATCCCTTATGCGGTGAAAGAATGGACGTTTAGTTTTTCCTATATAGAAGGCTGTGCATTCACATAGCATAATATATACTATGCCAACTGATTGACAGTTTACCAAAAATTTGGGTTTGTAGATCCGTTTATTAGGTAGAGTAATTTGTTTAGATGCATATATATAGCGACAAAAGTTACATTTATGGCAAGGTTTGGTTCCAGAATTTTTTTTGGTGGAGTTTGAACAACTTTCTTGTGTAGAAACATAGTGACTACGTGCAAGAGTGTCTCTGAGAGATTGAGACCTTCTGAAAGTGATTTTAGGGTGGTCACCTACATGTTTGGAGACCAGGGGGTCAGCCTTCAGCAGGTACCAGTATTTGTCAAAGATTTTACGCACCTGGACATGATGTCCAGAGAAACGGGTGATGATCCTAATGCCTGGGTCAGTGGTGGATGGCTTGGTTCCATGAATAAGGTTGGAGCGATTTTGCCGTTTGGCTTTAAGGTATGACTTTTTTAGACATTTTTGACTGTAGCCTCGATGTTGCAAACGCTGCTGTAATTTTTTAGCTTCTACTTTAAATTGCGAGTCTTGACTACAGTTACGTTTAACGCGAAGGTATTGCCCATATGGCACACTGGCCACCAAGGAGCTGGGATGGGAACTGGTTGCATGCAAAAGGGTATTTGCTGCTGATGATTTGCGGTAGAGGGTGGTTCCAACGTTTCCATCCTCATCTGCAAAAATCGTAACGTCAAGGAAAGTTAGTTGTGACTGGCTTTTTTCCATTGTAAAGCTAAGGTTATAGGTATTAATCTTGAGCTTTTCAAAGAAGGTCAGCAGGTCTACTTCTGTACCCGTCCAGATGAAGAATACATCGTCGATGTATCTTCTCCAGATTGGGATGTGGTCTAGAAACATTTGTATATCATCCCTATGGAATAAATGGCGCTCCCACCCCCCCAGATACAGATTGGCATAGGATGGGGCACACTTGGTCCCCATAGCTACGCCCTGTATCTGGAGGTAGTGGGAGCGTCCAAACAAGAAAATATTGTTGTTAAGAATAAACTCAAGCAGCTTAAGAATAAATTCATTGTATTTTGTAGATGACTCGGTGCTCTCGGAAATGAAGACCTTCACAACTCTGACATCATGGGGTATGGAGTTGTAGAGGGCTTCAACATCGAGAGCAACGAGCCAGGAGTCAGGGGGTATCGAAATCCCATCCAAAGCTCTTAATAGATCTCGAGTGTCTTGTAAGTAAGAAACCAAACCTTCAACATGTGGGCGAAGAAAGTCATCCACCAAAGCGCTGGCATTCTCAGTAAGGCATCCGTTACCAGAAACTATGGGACGGCCTGGGGGATTGGTGGCATTCTTATGGATTTTAGGTAAAGCGTCTTCTATTTTGTGGGAGAGAAGCCCAGTTATAGGCCTGATTATTGTCATATGAGAGTTTATCTCTCATAAATTTTTTTTCTTTTGTTTTAAGAAGTTCTGATACATAATTTTCTAGCCTTTCCTTGAGCGCAGTCTCCCGCTCAGTGAAGAAACTCCTAAGCAGAGAAGAAACAGTGCGTCCGCAGGGGTGGCATAGGGGGGCTGGAGCCCCGAATGTGACCCTGCAAAGCCCCCGAGTCTCGAATGCCTGCATTCCATTTTAGCCCCAGTGCCGTAGGCTAATTTCGGGTCTGCACTCAACAGTCTCGCCTTTCCTGACATGCATGAATTTATCATATTGTCACCGCTGCTGCCCCCTATTAAAGGTGTGGTCTGGCCCTTGTCGGAGCGCCCCGGGCGATCTGACATTACAGGCTGGAACGCCCTATTAAGAGCTGTAAAGCTCTAATTGGGGACCTTATTAGAGCGGTGTGCTCTAATAGCCTTCCATAAGGTGTAAACAGCAGGGCGCACTGCAGTGCGTTCGCTGAATACACAGTATTGTGAGTTAGAGAAGCAATAACAATCGCTTCCCTAACACAGACCCCCCTCTCAGCCAATACTTGGTGCCCAGGGGGCCAGTTACCTGTCCTCACCTGATGCTGAAGTTACAGGCGCGGTGATTGGAAGCGCTAGGCGTCCAAATCATAACAGAAGACAAGGAGGATCGCGGACAAGATGACAAGAAGGACGCCGGAGAAGACTATGAAGATGAGGGAAGATGAGGGACACCACGCACGCGCTGCCACACCGAGACAAGGTAAGACATAGGTAGCAGGGGGCACAGGTGGCAGCTTTGAGGGGCAACATGGCAGCACTTGGGGCACAGTTTTGGGCACAGTTGGCAGCACACTGGGCACTGTGGCAGCACTTGGGCACAGTGCCAGCGATTGATGGGCAAAGTGGCAGCGTTTGCATGGGCACAGTGGCAAGCGTTTGATGGGCACAGTCGATCTGTTTGTTCCCCCCCCAAAAATTTTGAGACACAGCCGCAACTGGTAGGTCGGTGTCTGTACATGAAGGTCTGTGGTTCGTGGGGTGTAGGTCATTGTAAGTTAAGGTCAGTGTATGGAGGTCAGTGTGGTGTAAGCAGTTCAGGTGCTTTTCCTTGAGCGCAGTCTCCCGCTCAGTGAAGAGTGCGTCTAAGGAAATTGCCCGATTCTCATCATAAAGTTTTTCTATCTCTTTGTCTACATTGGTTAGTTCAGTGGTATAGTGAAAACATAGAAGTTTCATCATCTGAACCGAACATTGTTGTAAATTAGTCTCCCATTGTATTTTAAAGTCAGGTTCTAATTTTTGTATAGTGGGGAATATCTGAATTCTTAGTCCCCACGGAGACATTTGATCATCGACATATTTAGAGAAGTACCATTTATTCCAATAAATTCTTGACTTTCTTTCCAACATGCGTTGAAGTCACAAAAAGAAGCGGTCCATCGTGAGACCGACCTCCTGAGAGGTTCTGAGATTTATGAATAGTATCCATAAGGCCTTCAAAGGCTTGACCACAGTAGTTGGCCATAAGTTAATGGGGACAGAAATATTGCAATCTTGCAGGTTCGAAGAGAAGAGGAAATGGAAAGGACATAGAGATACAAAAATTATATAATAAAAAATAACTAACAAAATACAGGAAAGTTTCTTTGCCAAAATATTCAGATGACTAGTACATATAGTAATTCTAAACCTGGTCATTATGGACAAATGTCAATACGAATTGATGGTCTCCCAGCTACCACAAAATCGTGAATGGTACCGAAAAATACCTGAAAGCCATGTAAATTACACCATCGGCAAATTTAGACAGTTACTAAGCTCTGCTTTCTATCAAGATTTAATTACAAAAAAAAATTTTGACTTTCTAAACATTTTATTTCCCAAAACTCCAACACTATATGCGTTACCTAAAATCCATAAGAATGCCACCAATCCCCCAGGCCATCCCATAGTTTCTGGTAACGGATGCCTTACTGAGAATGCCAGCGCTTTGGTGGATGACTTTCTTCGCCCACATGTTGAAGGTTTGATTTCTTACTTGCAAGACACTCGAGATCTATTAAGAGCTTTGGATGGGATTTCGATATCCCCTGACTCCTGGCTCGTTGCTCTCGATGTTGAAGCCCTCTACAACTCCATACCCCATGACCTAGGTGTCAGAGTTGTGAAGGGCTTCATTTCCGAGAGCACCGAGTCATCTACAAAATACAATGAATTTATTCTTAAGCTGCTTGAGTTTATTCTTAACAACAATATTTTCTTGTTTGGACGCTCCCACTACCTCCAGATACAGGGCGTAGCTATGGGGACCAAGTGTGCCCCATCCTATGCCAATCTGTATCTGGGGGGGTGGGAGCGCCATTTATTCCATAGGGATGATATACAAATGTTTCTAGACCACATCCCAATCTGGAGAAGATACATCAACGATGTATTCTTCATCTGGACGGGTACAGAAGTAGACCTGCTGACCTTCTTTGAAAAGCTCAAGATTAATACCTATAACCTTAGCTTTACAATGGAAAAAAGCCAGTCACAACTAACTTTCCTTGACGTTGCGATTTTTGCAGATGAGGATGGAAACGTTGGAACCACCCTCTACCGCAAATCATCAGCAGCAAATATCCTTTTGCATGCAACCAGTTCCCATCCCAGCTCCTTGGTGGCCAGTGTGCCATATGGGCAATACCTTCGCGTTAAACGTAACTGTAGTCAAGACTCGCAATTTAAAGTAGAAGCTAAAAAATTACAGCAGCGTTTGCAACATCGAGGCTACAGTCAAAAATGTCTAAAAAAGTCATACCTTAAAGCCCAACGGCAAAATCGCTCCAACCTTATTCATGGAACCAAGCCATCCACCACTGACCCAGGCATTAGGATCATCACCCGTTTCTCTGGACATCATGTCCAGGTGCGTAAAATCTTTGACAAATACTGGTACCTGCTGAAGGCTGACCCCCTGGTCTCCAAACATGTAGGTGACCACCCTAAAATCACTTTCAGAAGGTCTCAATCTCTCAGAGACACTCTTGTACGTAGTCACTATGTTTCTACACAAGAAAGTTGTTCAAACTCCACCAAAAAAAATTCTGGAACCAAACCTTGCCATAAATGTAACTTTTGTCGCTATATATATGCATCTAAACAAATTACTCTACCTAATAAACGGATCTACAAACCCAAATTTTTGGTAAACTGTCAATCAGTTGGCATAGTATATATTATGCTATGTGAATGCACAGCCTTCTATATAGGAAAAACTAAACGTCCATTCTTTCACCGCATAAGGGATCACGTAACCCTTGTGCGTGGAAAAAAGATGGAAACGCCAATCAGCCGTCACATGGGACTTTTTCATGCCCATGATGACCAAAAAATGCCCTTCTACGCACTTGAACATGTACCTCCGGGAGAAAGGGGGGGTAACTATGATCGCACCTTACTTCAGCGTGAGGCTCGCTGGATCTTTGATTTGAAAGCCACCACCCCCCCCCCCCCAGGGTTAAACGATGCCCTAAGTTACAACTCATTTCTCTAATAAATATATGCATTTTTTGATCCTTGCAGGAATCCTTAAAAACTCCCCCCCCCCCCTTCCCTTCCTTATAATGCCTCTTCTTTTATTATTTATTATCTCTTTGCCGAAACTATTTAAATGGACTCATCAATTATGTCAATGTATATGATATGTAAGATTACTTATTGTTACCTGTTTTGTTCAAAAGCAGATCGGGTGTTGAATGGATGGAGTAATTTGCAAACAGTAAGAACTTGGAATTATATTTTTTTATTTACTTTGCACTTTATATGCCTAATTATATATTATCTTCCAGGTGTTCTCCACAGGATGCCTATTCTGCACATATGGTCGCTTGCACGGGCGCCCTGGGGTTGCTGGGAAGTTAGCGGTGACACTGACCCTCTGTTGCTGCTCCCCCCAGCCTCCCCTCACTTTCGGCTCGTCTGGACAAAGTTTGTCCATGACCAAATGACTGGCCCCCTTTTTTGGATGTGACCTGGTGGGACTTCTAACCCACAGCTATACTCCATATTAGGGATAGGTGTCCATAATTGCCCCTCTGTTTAACTTAAGGGCAATTGGATTTTCCAAGATGGCCGCCGTCGCGCCGCTAGACAGCGGTGCGCCGTCTGACGTCATGTGCAGGCGACGGGCTCGTTGCCTGCGCATGCGCACCACGCAATACCGGACATTGAGCACCAGACGCTGCCGCTATAGCGCCCGCGACCCGGCGGTGATGTCAGACGCCGCCGGGTCGGAGAGCCCCTATTTAAGGCACCCGCCCCAGCCACTCATTCCCTGTCAGGAGCCTTTTCCACACGAGGAAGAGAGGCGGTTTATCCGCCCTTCCTCCTGCGCCAAGCCCGGAACCACCATTTACTATTCAAAGGGGTAAGACACCATGTTTGTTTTTACTGTGCTGACTCTTAGCAATTTCTGCTTATACCTATTTTCAACACCCATTATTGAGTGTCTAGTACACTGATAGATTTTTACATCCTTTCTGTTTCTCAGATAATTCAATATCTCAAACAATTTTTGGACCTGGTGCAAGCTGCGTTTGCACCGCATCTGAATCTGTTAAAGGTACAGGTTCAGTAATTTATATGCACACTCAAACTACCTCCAGGTAAATCCTGCTCTTTAGACATTTTGGCTATATTTGAACTAGCTATCTTTGAGCCCCACAACCCCAATTATTCATATAATCAAAATTCTATCTATTTCAATCCTTTAGTGTGTCTCTCTGCAAGCGACTCTTGTGTTTCTTCCGGCATCCTGGGAGTGAATCACCTTCTTCTCAGAAATCTGTTTTTATACCAGAATACTGACACTTTTATGTGCAATTTCTGTCTTAGATCTATCCAAGTATATGTGGTAAGTTCTCACTCCTCCCCACTTTTACATCCCCATCTGCTTTCTATGTCCTATATACTCAATACCATGTAACCTAAACTATGTATCAAGCTGCTCAGTTCACTAGATGTATATTTTGAGCCAATTTCTATATATATCTCTGTAACCTTGCACATTATATTTGTGTAAATTTTTAAAAAAGGACGCATTTTCATGTAACTTTGTTATTTCAGTATACCTTAGAGCTAAACCTATGAATCTCCTGAAGAAACTCTACAGAGTGAAACATGTCGAGTATGGTGAAGCTCTGCACAAATTTCATCTGAATTAACACATATGTCTGTAAAGTATTAGATGTATTATCTGTGTCCTTTGCTGTTTTCTGTCCCTATGGGGAAATAAAAATTCCAATTTTTTATATACATCGCTGCTGTCTACATCTACCTCTATTTACCCTAGATACCGTATACAAAAATCCCTGAGACTTGTGGTCTCATTTTTTCCCCCCCTCTTTATATCTCTTCAAATTATTGGGATTTTGGTATCACCTCCAGTTCAATGACGTCATCTAGTCTTCTATACAGTAATTATATGAGTGTAGTTTGTAGTGTATTTGTTTTATTAACCACCTTGCATCCAGGCCAATTCTGACATTTCTCTCCTACATGTAAAATTCCAAATTTTTTTTCTAGAAAATTACATAGAACCCCCAAACATTAGATATGTTTTTTTTTTTAGCAAAGACCCTAGAGAATACAATGGCAGTTGTTGCAACTTTTTTATCTCGCACGGTATTTGCGCAGCAATTTTTCGAATGCGTTTTTTTCAGTTTTGTTTCATGCTTTAAAAAAAAAAACAGTAAAGTTAGCCCAAATTTTTTTACATAATGTGAAAGATGAAGATACGCCAAGTAAATAGATACCCAACATGTCACGCTTCAAAATTGCACGCGCTTGTGGAATGCCGCCAAACTTTGGTATTTAAAAATCCCTTAGGCGACGCTTTAAAAAATTTTGCTGGTTACATATTTTGAGTTACAGAGGAGGTATAGGACTAGAATTATTGCTTTCGCTCTAACGTTCGCGGCGATACCTTACATGTGTGGTTTGAACACTGTTTTCATATGTGGGCGGGACTTACGCATGCGTTCGCTTCTGCGTACGAGCTCACGGGGACAGGAGCGCTTTACATTTTTTTTTTTTTTTTTATTGTTCATTTTACTTTTATTTTTTTGTTTGACACTTTAAAAAAAAAAAAATGTTTTATTACTTTTATTCCCATTACAAGGAATGTAAACATCCCTTGTAATAGGAATATGGCACGATCTGACCTATTTACAGTGAGATATGGGGTCAAAAAGACCCCACATCTCACCTCTAGGCTGGGAAGCCTAAAATAAAAAAAAATAAAAAACGGTCACGGCTTCCCAGCCGAGGTGCTGTTGTTATTTGAATGCAGAGGCCAGGCGTGACGTCATAACATCGCGCCCGGCCTCCGAGCGATCATAGAGACTCCGGCGACCATCTGGTCCGCTGGAAATCTCTATGATCATCATCTGGGGGCCGGCGGATCCTGTGTCCGACTCACCAATGGAAGCGGTGAGTCGGTAGAAGCACCAGAGGGAGGCGGGATCATTCTTATGGTGCAGGGAATCGCCGGCTGAAAATGGCAATATCTGAATGATGTCTGTAGCTACAGGCATCATTCAGATATACCCCCCGGAAAGTAGAGGACGTCATATGACGTATAGTGGGCGCAAGGTGGGCATTTCTTTCTTTCTTTTTTTTTTTTTGAAGTCTGTTTTATAAAATTTTTAGGAAAGGACAGGTTCCAAGTTTCCAAGTGGCTTCACCTGCACAGGGGTACGTCACATATGGATACACACAGGGCTCGAGTCCAGCGGGAACGCGTGGGAACAGCGTCCCTGCACTTTTTTCACAGCAGGAACGCCGTTCCCTCTTCAGGACTAGAGCCGCCCGAGACTCTAGATTTTATCAGGCATCACTAAATGGCGGACCAAGTCCGGACCGCATCAATTATCTGTGCGGCCCAGCCGTGGTCACGCCATTTAAGCTTTTTTATCTTCAGCTGCCGCTGCCTGCTAGCTCTGTTGTCCTCACAGAGCTGACATCGGAAGAGCAGCACAGCGATGCATGGAAGGCAGGGGCTGGCCCAGTTAACTGATTGGTTGATAGAACCGCTCTGCATTCTATCAACCAATCAGTTAACTGGGGCAGGTCCCGCCCTCTGTCCATCCCTTTGCTGCACTTCCGATGTCAGCTCTGTGCCTCTGATGTCATCTGCTGTGTCCTGTATAAGGTAAGACAGGGACGAGGCCACTGTAATGAACGACGGAGGGGGAAAGTATCACAAAACTGAAAGGAATGAGGAGGGGGTGATATAAAAGGGAGGCAGGAATGTGAAGGGGGGATCTACAAAGGGGGTGAGGACAGGAATCTAAAGGGGGTGAGGACAGGAATGTAAAGGGGGTGCCATAAAGGGGGTGAGGACAGGAATGTGAAGAAGGGTGCTATAAAAAGGACAGTTTTAAATTTTAAAACTGGCTACTTGGTCATCTCCTGTAGTATGTCGCATTCGCAGTCTGGTCATCTCCTGTAGTATGTCGCATTCGCAGTCTGGTCATCTGTAGTATGTCGCATTCGCAGTCTGGTCATCTGTAGTATGTCGCATTCGCAGTCTGGTCATCTGTAGTATGTTGCATTCGCAGTCTGGTCATCTTCTGTAGCATGTCGCATTCGCAGTCTGGTCATCTGTAGTATTTCGCATTTGCAGTCTGGTCATCTTCTGTAGTATGTCGCATTCGCAGTCTGGTCATCTGTAGTATTTCGCATTTGCAGTCTGGTCATCTTCTGTAGTATGTCGCATTCGCAGTCTGGTCATCTACTGTAGCATGTCGCATTCGCAGTCTGGTCATCTGCGAATGCGACATACTACAGATGACCAGACTGCGAATGCGACATACTACAGTCTGGTCATCTCTTGTAGCATGTTGCATTTGCAGTCTGATCATCTCCTGTAGTATGTCGCATTCACAGTCACTGTATTTTCTGTGAAATATATATGCATATGAGCGTATCATTTTTTTTTTTTTTTTTTTGGTGGGGGAGTGGATTTTGGGTGGGAGTTCCCACACTTTTTTTCCCAAGACTTGACCCCTGGATACACAGAGTAACAAAAATCTTGTCTAATTAGGGGATATAAATGTTAGAAGTAAGAATTAGATTAGAGGTGAACAACCTCCCTACTATCCCAATAGCCAGTACATATCATTGTTGAGGCATCCTCAAGCCATCTCACCCAAACTTTAGTGAACATCTTTAGACATCCCCTGTTATGCCCCGTACACACGAGCGGACTTTCATACGGGATTTTCCGCCGGACAGTCCGATCGTGTGTGGGCGTTCGACTGACTTTTTTTCCCAAAAGTCCGGCGGACTAGGTTTTAAGTTTTGTTTTAAAATTGTCCGCTGAACTTGGCAGTCCGGCGGACAATACGGCCGTCTGTATGATGGTCCGGTGGACCAAAAAGGACGCATGCTAAGTAGCAAGTATGTCACAGACTCTAGTCTAGTGTTCTAGTCCCGTCGTACGTGCTGTACGTCATCGCGTGAACCGCCGGACTTTTAGCGTGATTGTGTGTGGTCAAGTCCGTTCGCTTTCAAGTCCGACGAAGCCCAGCTGGAAAGTCCGGCGGTTTGTCTGCCAGACTAGGTCCGGCGGACAAAGTCCGATCGTGTGTACGAGGCATAAGGCGAGTATGTATCTTGATATAATGGTAAATTTGAGCTCACTAATTGCCTTCAAACTTGGATAGAAAGAGTTGACTTTTTCCAGCTTCAATAAAAGGCATTTAAATGATATAACACTATGCAGAGCCTTTTTTTGAGATTATCAAGAGGTTTTGAGTAGGAAGTATTAAAATTTAAGAACGAATTTTTGAAAAATAAAAAAGCAATGGTGACCTGAATTTGCATTAGGCTAGGTTCACACTGCTCTGCCTATTGTCTACAGTGCCTTGAAAATGCATTCCTACCCCTTAAAATTTTTCACATGACATTTTGTAATGTTACAACCAAAAACTTAAATGTATTTTATTGGGATTTTATATGATTGACCAACACAAAAAAATTATAAATGGTTAAATGGTCGGTTGGGACCCCCGTGAGTCCGGTCGTGGGTCCCCGCGGACTCGATCGCCGCTGGGATACCTGCGATCATCTCACGTCCCGGGACACAGGCTGTTGGAGGGGACTGACGGACCTGTCTGTTGTGTTAATGCATATAGTCTGGCTTGTAAGAGTATTTCACCTATTGTTGTATGTGCTAATTAACCCTGCAATTGAATGAAGGAGTCCAGTGTTGATTAAGATAATTAGCTCATGCTAATTAGGTTAGGTGTGAGTCATCTGGCTGTATATAGGTGTGACATGTCAAATAAAGAGTCATTCCTGATGTAGCCTACACTGGTGTTGTCTGGTGACTGGGTGAGCTAAGGGGTCTTGGATTGTATGGTACCGAACGGAGGAAGCATTTAAGGCGGACATCTTGGGTACAAGGTCCGTCACAATTGGCTGGCAGCGGTGGGATCGTGCTTCCTTGTCGTGAACACATTCGGAAGGAGGTTGCGAGAGATGCGGATACAGCACAGAGGACCAGTATCGGTGCAGGTCCTGCTGGGATGGTATGATACTGTTCGCCTACAACTCTGGAAAGAAGCGCTAGCCTGTGAGCAGCGACACCAGGGAAAAGTTCTCCCCTCCATCCATGTAAGGTACTGGTCGCAGTATGAAGTACGAATGTTGTTATTGGGGGAACAACCGAAGCAGGAGTGGACAGCTGAGTTAAGCAGGCTGATCCGGGCAGAAATGCGTTTGGACGAGAGCTACAGAGCCCTCCGGTGGTATGTAGCCCAAGTGTGCCCGTGGACAGCGGATGACAGGCCCACGGAAGGCTTTGATTATAATGGCCTGGGATTGTTGTACTGGAGGCTGTCCGAGGACCCCGACTTTGGGAGTAATCTGGAGTGGCGTTTGGAGGAAATAATGGAGCACAGACAGCAAAGATTGAACGTCTCGGAAGTGCTCTGGCACAGGAAGATTTGGAGTTCTTGGCCGCTCAGGAATGGGAGCTGGAGATCGCCTACATACAGCTGCTAGACTCTGCTCAGCAGCAGGGTGGGCTCCCTTTGCCTGGGACTATCAGGAAATACCAGCAGACAGCTCTGAAATCCTGGCTGAAGAGTCAGCAATGTGGCATAGTAACAGAGTGCTCTGCTAACTTCTGCCCAGCATCAACAGCAGTATCTGGGGAGTTACAAGGAACTTCCCCAGCGGGAGGGGAATGGAAAAGGAAGCAGCCGGCTCCCCTTCCCAATGGCAGCTATGGTTAGCTGGAGGAGATGATGTAGGGAAGCTACAACTAACAGAGGGCAGATTTCCTGTAAAGGGGGATGGGACTGCAGTCCCCACCTGTATACGAGGAGATGCGGAAGTAAACAGGGAGAAGGGCCAGTCCAGGCCTCTCCCCAGCGGATATGTTCTATGAGAGAGGCAGAAGTTGGCTGGGTGAGTCGTGCTCTGTTTGGAACAATTTGTTTGGGGTACTGTGTGGGTACAGGCATTAGAGGACTGGAACCACTGACTAACTTCGGAGTCAACCCGTCTGGGGTCTCCTCCTGTGTTAGTCTCCTGCCGAAAGGGGAGAAATGTGACAGACCTAGCCGGGACACAGGCTGTTGGAGGGGACTGAAGGCGAGCCTGTTACCTTGCAATTATGGGCCCTGGCATTTGGGGGAACAGTGCTCTTTGAGCTGCAGTATTTCACCGATCTCTGTATGTGTATTTGGCATATTAGCAAGAGACGCTAATGTCATGACTCATGAACTCCAGCCACCTGTCTGTTGTGTTAATGCATATAGTCTGGCTTGTAAGAGTATTTCACCTATTGTTGTATGTGCTAATTAACCCTGCAATTGAATGAAGGAGTCCAGTGTTGATTAAGATAATTAGCTCATGCTAATTAGGTTAGGTGTGAGTCATCTGGCTGTATATAGGTGTGACATGTCTGGTGTTGTCTGGTGACTGGGTGAGCTAAGGGGTCTTGGATTGTATGGTACCGGACGGGGGAAGCATTTAAGGCGGACATCTTGGGTACGAGGTCCATCACAAACAGCATCTCCCCGTTCTGCCTAGCAACTAGTGACACCGATCTCTGCTCCCTGTGATTGGAGCAGAGATCAGTCTTCACTAGCTCACAGCCACACTCCCCCATAGTTAGTAACACGCCTCTAGGAACACTGCCACCTAGTGGTTAACACCTTCACTGCCAGTGTCATTTACACAGGAATCATGCATTTAAATAGCACTGATTGCTGTATAAATGACTATGGTCCCAAAAATGTGTCAAAAATGTCCGATGGGGTGATCAAATACCACCAAAAGAATGCTCTATTTGTGGGAAAAAAAGGACGTCAATTTTGTTTGGGAGCCACGTCGCACGACCGCGCAATTGTCAGTTAAAGCGACGCAGTGCCTAATCGCAAAAAGTGGTCTGGTCTTAAGCCAGCAAAATGGTCCAGTCTGAAAGTGGTTAAAGATGGCCATAGCTGGATAGAATTTCGGAAATTCTTTGGAAAACTCCTACCAAATTTGTAGGAAAATTCAACATTAGATTTTGAAGACTTTACTAAATGAAAACCACACACACTGTTAGAAATTCAGTCATTAAAGTGATTGTAAAGTCTCGTTTAAAAAAAATTAAAAATAATAACAAACCTGGTTTACTTACCTGCTTTGTGCAGTTGGTTTTGCACAGCCCGCATCGTCCTCTTCTCAGGTCCCTCTTTGCTGCTCCTGGCCCCTCCCTCCCATCGAGTGTCTCCACAGTCAGCAGCTTCCTATGGGGGCACTGGAGCCAAGTCACATCTCCGTCTGTCCATTCAGACACGGAGTCCTGTCCCGGCCCTGCCCCCTCTCTCCCCAGATTGGCTGACTGACTTTGAATGACAGGCACGGGAGCCATAGTGCCGCTGCTGTGTCTCAGCCAATCAGGATCCTGGATGGCTTAGACATTCGTGGACATCGCTGGAGAGAGATGGGGTTCAGGTATGTAATTAGGGAGGTGCTGGGGAGGCTGCTACACACAAAAGTTTTTTTTATCTTAATGCATAGAATGCATTAAGATAAAAAAAACTTCTGCCTTTACAACTCTTTTAGACCCCTTTTACACTGCCAGCGTTTTTCAGGCGCCTTTATAGCGCCTGAAAAAAGCTGCTCCATGCACCCCAGTATGAAAAGCCTGAGGGTGCACTGGCAGGGCGTGCCAGCAGCTTTTTTGGAGCGGTGAACTCACCGCTCCTCCACTGCTGCTCCCCATTGAAAACAAAGGGGCAGCGCTGCAATACCGCTGGCAAAACGCTGCTCCGGCGGCGTTTTTGCAGGCGGATTTAACCCTTTTTTGGCCACTAGTGGGGGGGGCTAAAACTGCCTCGCTATCAGCCGAATAACGGCGCTAAAACAACAGTAAAGCTGCGCTAAAATAGCACCGCTTTACCGCTGACGCTGGCCGCGGCTCGGTGTAAAAGCCGTCTTAAAGACATTTTTTACATTCTGATCCATCATATTTTATCATCACTACGGTCAACAGCAAATGTTAAAATGACCCCACTATTTAGAAAAACTAACAAACTTTCTTAAAACATTCTTTTCCTAAGAATTGTAATTAAAAATGTAATCTATGGCCATCTTAAAGTGGATGTCATAATGTAGAGGATAAGATTTCCTTTCATCTGAGCCCAGTCTTGCCACACAGATTTACTCCAGCCCTGAGAAATCCTCTTTTATTGTTCAGTTAGAAATATCTTGACAAAGTACTGAAAACTTTGTCAAAAACGCCCCCTTGCTGTGAGTGACAGGTGATTTACATATCTCATGCACTAGCCTGAGACAGGCACATCCTGTGTAATTATAAAAAGTGAGAAATTCACCCCTCCCCCACATAGCAATGATGGAAAGGAATGTTATCTGTGATCAGGTGACCTCAGACACACACACACTGCACTATAACAATCATCAGATCACTGGATGTTCTACTCTGCCCAACTCTGACTACATACATCTCCCCTATATTCTTCTTGCTGTTCACTCAAGAATACATTTTCTTTCACTCTGGTCTGTGGATCTGTGGTCTGTGCCTGTCTCAGGCTAGTGCATGAGATATGTAAATCACCTGTCACTCACAGCAAGGGGGCGTTTTTGACAAAGTTTTCAGCACTTTGTCAAGATATTTCTAACTGAACATTTCTAACTTTAAAGCGAAGCTACACTGCCCCTGACGTTTTTTTTTTCAATGGTGATTAATAAAGAAATTCATTTGTAATTGAGTAACTCACCTGTCCTGTTTCTATCACTTGTGCCTTTCGTTTTGTATCTCCTAAAAATACTTTATAAAAATTTTTGGTCCGTTCTCCATCTTGCATGTGGGCATTTGAAACCTCCAGGCATTCTCTTCCTGGATTTCATTGACGCCCATTCATTGTACTCTCGCGCATGCGCAGTACAAACAGCATAGGAGCGCTGTCAGCAGCTCCTGTTGCCATCACAACGGCGGCGGCGTCGAAAGTCCCGCCCCGTTGTGATAGCAGAGACCGAACGTGACTGTCGTGATGACGTCACGTTCGGTTTCAAATCTCGCGCTATCTCGGGCCAGGCCACCGCACTGACTCCTGGGAGCTATGACACAAGCTCCCAGGAGACAGTGCAGGCTAGGGGATGTTACGAAATAGCCGTAATATCCCCGCCCATATCCGAGGTGAAGGAGAACCGGAAGCGATGGATGGCAAGAAGAAAACAACTAAAGGTAAGTAAAAAAAATAAAATAAAAAATAAAAAACCTACCGTTTCGGATCGAGGAAGGTGAGTATTATTTTTTAGATCTAGGTTTTTAAAACGGGTGGAGCTCCGCTTTAAGTAACGGTTTAGAGCAGTTTTAGCTTCTTAGGAGCCCAAAAGAAATGGAGTGAGACTATCTGGCCATGCACTGGTCAAATGTTGTTTGAACGTTCAAAAGAAATTCTGAAAAATCATTGGTCAAAGCATTTGATCTTCCATCATTAAGTCATCATCAACTAATTTTGTTCAAAGCTCCTTGAAAATGTGTCCAGATCTGCTACTTGAATGGAATCCTAGACATAGAAAACTGGTTTCTTTTGTGCCTAGAACATTACACATTCACAATTGGAATTTTGTTTGTTCAAGAGCACATTTCCATCCATCTTCTCTCAATTTTCTTGTCACTGTTGTAAAAAAAAAATTAATTTGAGCTCATTAACTATTAAACAACTAAAATAACATTCTAAAATGAAAACTCTCTAACAAAATTCTACTAGTATCTGGCCAGCTTTGGGGACACTTGGCACACATCTTACAGTGTAGAGACCTGGATAGAAGGGGTGCTAAGGTACAAATGAACAAATGTCGCTATTACTCATAGTTCAGAAAAATATGGATATCACCAGCACTTCAACAGTGGCTGTTATCTTGATGAAGGGTCCTGGTATGGTTTGAAACATTGCATTGTGACAAAAAAAGGTCTTGGAGCCACTCTGGAGCGCTGGTGATAGCCATGTATTTCTAAAAGAACATGAAGCGTGCATAAGCGTGTCACACAAAGGGCCAGGTGCCCAGGATGGAGGAGGCTCCCACCCACTACAATGCAGTGCACAGTACTTGTTCTGAACAATACAGGACAAATAAGCTTACCTGTGTTTATACTTTGTCTTTTTTTTACAGGGTCCAGAAATACGGCCCAGTTGTACGGATTAATTTTTTACATAATGTGATGATTTTAGTTGCCAGTCCAGAAGCAGTAAAGGTAAGAATATCTCCATCTCTGCACCATCTCTGGACCTTCAATGAACCAGTTGACTCATTAGAGTAAGCATAAGATATGTCATCATTAGCTGTAGTAAAATTTGACCTGTTTAAGGTAAGGGCAGGGCTCAAGTCCTGCGGGAACGCATGGGAATGGAGTTCCTGTACTTTTTCCACAACAGGAACTCAGTTCCAATTGGCAGCCGTGTCCTGCAAGACTTTGAAGTTTGTGAGCTGTATGGCAGGTGCTACACCAGCAGCTGCCGACACAGCTCACAATAGTAAGTGCCGCACACCTGATCATTCAGGCATTGCCAGTTGGGGGCCCCATGACAGCTTCTACTTCGATCTACCTGTCAATCACAGCTAGCTGACAGGTAGATCAGGTCCCTGCTGCTAAGAGTTGGTATTTAGTCAGACCTATCGTGATGCGCTCCTCCCCGCCGCCCCCTCCTGATTTTCTGTCTCCTCACCCCCCCCCCGCCTCCCCCCCACCCCCCCCCCCCCCCCCCCCCCCCCCCCCCCCCCCCCCCCCCCGTCTCCTGCATACTTGCTCTGTGTGTCCCGCTGAATCCCCCCCTCCTCTATCTTCAGTGCCATATGATGAGAGAACCCAGAGGAGGAGCACAGCTATTCTGCTCACAGGGCATGCAAAGAGAGAGGTGCGCTGAGAGAGGAACATCAGTTTGGAGTGGTAAGCTAGCAAAGTATATCTGGCAAAGTTTAATGCCAGGAGGGAAGTTTATGTGGAAATATGTGAAGGGCTGGAATAGCAGCGAGGGTGTGTTGGAGCCCTGCAGAGTTTGCAGCCCCCCGAGCTAACATATATCTCCTAAGCAGGAACACATCACTATCTCCCCAAGCATTCTGTCCAGATAATGTGCAGTTAATTTATGACATTTCCGTTTAACCCTGTGTTATCCAAACTCTGTTCAATGAAAAGTGTAAACTCACCACATAAACACTCTATATACAAAATAAAATTCCCCAATAAAGATCAGAACATGATGTTCACATTTGCATGAAAGCACAATTGAATGAATGCTGATTATTCAGATAATTACCATATTTATGTTTATTGAGGATTGTTTTTTTTATGTACTAACAGTTAAGCTTCATACACACAATACGAAAATTGGATGAAAAATACCACTTTTGAAGCGTTCGTGCATATGAGCGTATCATTTTTTTTTTGGTGGGGGAGTGGATCTTGCGTGGGAGTTCCCACACTTTTTTTCCCAGGACTTGACCCCTGGGTAAGGGGGTCTATCTTTGTATATGTATTCACCCAAGATTCACACATTGATCACCCAAGAGTCACACATTGATCACCCAAGAGTCACACATTGATCACCCAAGAGTCACACATTGATCACCCAAGAGTCACACATTGATCACCCAAGAGTCACACATATTTAAAAGATTCAATCAGAAAAAAATGTTTAAATCTTGAAAGAAACTTGTGTGCATCTTGGGTTAAAACATTGATAAAGAGACCCCTAAAGTTTTGGATGTGGTTACAGATTTTGCTGCAATATACATTATATTAGTATATAAAAGGTGCGGCGCTCTTAAATGATCAAAAAATGAGTGATGAACATTTATCTTGAAGTGATATACAATATTTAGTATGTGCATACAAAAAATGTAATCATAAATACGTGTGTCATACACGCTATAGTGTGAACCAAAATTATTGCTAATCTAATTATCTGTCACTGTGTATAGTGCAACCCATCACATACTGACGGTAGTATAACAAACAATTACAGTATTCATAAGTGTCAAAATAGATACAATACAACAACTATATTGAAAAGAAAAATATTGATCTTATATATGCATCTCTAGTAATGCACATAGATGTTAAATGGTGTTAATCGCTGGATGTTTCAGAGTGAATCTATAACTATAAACAATTACACCAAGTATGTATGTGCTATAAAAACATGGGTGATTTGTGCAGGTTGTCTGAAGGAGTCCACCACCAATTGGAAGAAGGCTTACCGACTATCGTGGACTCAGATAGGCTTACGCCGTATGAGTCTCAAAGGCTTGATGGTGTCAAATGCACCGATGGAAACAGCAACTCTCTGTTGTGCGTTTGGGCTAAGAGTTGCTGTTTCCATCGGTGCAAAGGCAAGTAAGCATTTCTTGGTCAGCCTCTGCGTCTATGGTCCTCAACGTTGCCCAATCATTGGTGTCCTCAATTCTGAAAGATACAGGCAGATTTTTCATCATGCCATACCAGTAGGGAGGCGTGTGATTGGCCCCAAATTTATTCTGCAGCAGGACAGTGACCCTGAACATACATCTAATGTCATTAAGGACTACCTTCAGCATAAAGAAGAACAAGGAGTCCTTGAAGTGATGGTTTGTCCCCCACAGAGCCCTGATCTCAACATTATTGCATCTGTCTGGGATTACATAAAGAGACAGAATGATTTGAGGCAGCCTACATCCACAGAAGATCTGTGGTTAGCTCTCCAAAGATGTTTGGAACAATCTACCTGCTTAGCTCCTTCAAAAACTGTGTACAAGTGTAGCTAGAAGAATTGATGCTGGTTTGAAGCCAACGGGTGGTCACACCAAATATTCATTCAATTTAGATTTTTTCTTTTTTTTTTGAAAATTGATAAAAATAAATAATGAATGTGTAGGTTAGAATGGAACTTCAAGCAAACCGCTAAATACATAATTTTGCTATAAGTGAAAAAAACACAAAGCTGGATGAAAAGCACTGAGGGCATGGCTTTGAGTGGGAGTGAGTGGTGTGTTTTCATTGCAATAAACCTTCCTTGGAGTAAAATTATTGTTTTTTTGCTGCCTGTTTTTTTTAATTATTGATTATAGCAGAGAGTGAGTGGACTGCACCCGGCTGATCTCAGGACATTGAGGGGGAAGTTAGCATCAGGGCCTGTGCCACCACTAGGCAAACTAGGCGCCCGCCTAGGGCGCCCTGCTGTCTATGGCGCCCGGCCACTGGTTTTCCTACTCTCTTCACTCTGCAGCAAGCCTCAGCATCAGCAGGCAGCCGCCGCTTCATTCACACATAGTGTCAGAGGCGCAGCAGTGGTCGAGGACTGTGTCTGTGTCCCGACTCCCGCAGCAAGCAAACATTCACTGATGGGCACTGGTAGGCTGCATTGAAGGGGTGCTGGTAGGCTGCATTTGATGGGTGCTGGTGAGGCTACATTAGATGGGCGCTGTTGAGGCTACATTTGATGGGCGCTGGTGAGGCTGCATTTGATAGGCGCTGGCGAGGCTACATTTGATGGGCGCTGGTGAGGCTGCATTTGATGGGCGCTGGTGAGGCTGCATTTGATGGGCGCTTTATTAAAAAGGTGGAATTTACATGGGCAGGGAAAAGGGGGCTCGCCTAGGGTGTAAAAAATCCTTGCACCAGCCCTGGTTAGCATTGTTCACAGTTATCACAGTTGACTACAGAACACTCCACACGCTATTGCTATAGAGATATGCTATGGCGATAAGAAGAGTTAGTCCTAACAGACAGAAGGTGTGAAAAAGGGATAAATCCACCCAAAATAAAAAACAAATGCAGCCACCACATCTAAGAACCAGTAAGCTGCTAATTAGTTTTTGTTCTTGAACTTAGATACACTACAAAACTCTGATAGCATCATATTGCAGCACAGTACATGGATTTGGGCAATAGGTGATTAAATAGCATGCAAAATGTCAGGTTCTTAAAAAGCGTTCAAAATGTCAGTTAGAATGCACATGTGTCCAGGAAATTGAGAATTCCGTAGAGAAATGTTGCCAGGCTAAATAGAATGGAGTTGTCAGGGTAAAGCATGTACCGTATTTATCGACGTATAACACGCACCCCAAGATTAGGAGGGAATTTTAAGGAAAAAAACTTTTAGGAGGGAAGTTTAAGGAAAAAAAATTACATTTAAATGCCCATCAATGCAGCTTTATCAGTGTCATTGCAGCCTTGTCAGCGCCCATCTGCAGCCTTGTCAGCGCCCATATGCAGCCTTGTCAGCGCCCATCTGCAGCCTTGTCATTGCAGCCTTGCCCCAGTGTCATTTATAAAAATGGTGCCGCCGAGATACAGAGCTGGATGTCCTTTGTATCTCGGTGGCTCTTAATAGCTTTCGGCCGCTCTCGCCGACTTTCGGACTGCGAGAGCTGCCGAAAGCGTCCGAAAGCTGGCGAGAACAGCCGAGAGCTTCCGAGAACGTCCGAAAGCGTCCGAAAGCTGGCGAGAACAGCCGAGAGCTGCTGAGAACGTCCGAAAGCGGCCGAAAGCCAGCGAGAACGGCCGAAAGCCACCAAAAGTTTGCGAGAGGGGCCGAAAGCCGCGAGAAAGGCCGGGAGGCTGACAATCGGTGGGGGAACGGCGTATAACACGCACCCATGATTTTCCCCTGATTTCAAGGGGAAAAAAGTGTGTGTTATACGCGGATAAATACGGTATATTGCACAAGGGATACTGTTGGAACAATGTGCAGGAAAAGAATAAAAATCACAGTTACAAAGTGGCCGTTATAACTTAATTGAAGGGTAAAGCAAAGCTCTAAGATCTCTTTTTTTTATACCTTATTGTAGGAATTTCTGATGTCTCCAAAATACACAAAGGACTGGTTTTACAGCCGTATGTTCAACATGTTTGGCGTTCGGTATGTATCATATCTTCCAGAATATTACATGCAAATTATATTGAGGTTATCCAATACAGAAGGTCTAACTCCTCACCTGCTATGGTTCTTTTTATGTGTAAAATCTTCTGTGCTTAATGTAGAACTAAAAGCAAAACTTTTTTTTTTTTTTCATTTTGGATAGAGTAAAGGAAGGTTTCAACTAGGGTTGCCACCTTTTCTTCAAGCCAATCCTGAACACTTTAGTGGCACAGGTCACATTGTTTTTTGTACTATACACTATAGGATTATAAAAGACCTGGGATACCTTTGGGTGCCCCAAGGAGAGTGATAATGCAGCACGCTGCGGCAAACAGTGGGTGTGGCCAAACTGCTCTTGCTGACATCATTGCCCCCCCAGTGATGGCGAACCTGTCCCCAGACAGTGGCCCACAGCTCCCGGATGGCAACAGATTTTTGTGTAACTATCTCAGTTACTTGGGGAGCCACAGCCCAGTCTGAAATATGTGTCCGGGTTTCAGGTAGACTGAAATCCGGACACGTGATTCAAAACCCAGGCTGTCCGGGGGAATCCTGGACAGGTGGCAACCAGTGACGGCTGGTGCTCAATTTTTTTTGGGGGCGCAAACAGAGCCCCAACCAACAACACCCCTCCCGTCACTTGCCTACAGACAGACAGATCGATAGGTACACAGACAGACAGATCGATAGGTACACAGACAGACAGATCGATAGGCAGATAGGTACACAGACATACAGATCGATAGGTACACAGACAGACAGATCGATAGGTACACAGACAGACCGATCGATAGGCAGATAGGTACACAGACAGACCGATAGGCAGATAGGTACACAGACAGACCGATCGATAGGTAGATAGGTACACAGACAGACCGATAGGCAGATAGGTACACAGACAGACAGATCGTTAGGCAGATAGGTACACAGACAGACAGATCGATAGGTACAGAGACAGATCGATAGGTAGATAGGTACACAGACAGACAGATCGATAGGTACACAGACAGATCGATAGGCAGATAGGTACACAGACAGACAGATCGATAGGCAGATAGGTACACAGACAGACAGACCGACAGACCGATCGATAGGCAGATAGATAGGCAGATAGGTACACAGACAGACAGATCAATAGGTACACAGACAGATCGATAGGCAGATAGGTACACAGACAGACAGATCGATAGGTACACAGACAGATCGATAGGCAGATAGGTACACAGACAGATCAATAGGTACACAGACAGACAGATCGATAGGTACACAGACAGATCGATAGGCAGATAGGTACACAGACAGACAGATCGATAGGCAGATAGGTACACAGACAGACAGATCGATAGGCACACAGACAGATCGATAGGCAGATAGGTACACAGACAGACAGATCAATAGGTACACAGACAGACAGATCGATAGGCAGATAGGTACACAGACAGACAGATCGATAGGTACACAGACAGATCGATAGGCAGATAGGTACACAGACAGACAGATCAATAGGTACACAGACAGACAGACAGACTGATAGGTACACAGACAGACAGATCGATAGGTAGACAGATCGATAGGCAGATAGGTACACAGACAGACAGATCGATAGGCAGATAGGTACACAGACAGACAGATCGATAGGTACACAGACAGACAGATCGATAGGCAGATAGATACACAGACAGACAGATCAATAGGTACACAGACAGACAGATCGATAGGCAGATAGGTACACAGACAGACAGATCGATAGGCAGATAGGTACACAGACAGATAGATCGATAGGCACACAGACAGACAGATCGATAGGTACACAGACAGACAGATCGATAGGCAAATAGGTACATAGACAGACAGATGTGATGGTAAATAATAGATAGATAGATAGATAGATAGATAGATAGATAATGAGGGATAGATAATGAGGGATAGATAGGTAGATAGATAGATAGATAGATAGATAGATAGATAGATAGATAGATAGATAGATAGATAGATAGATAGATAGATAGATAGATAGATAGAGCAAGAAAAGAGAGGAAAAGAGATAGAGACCTGGTGAAGGTGAGGATACTGTATAGGATGGCTGTAGTTGGGACCCCTCATGGTGCACATAAATGCTCCTGCAGATTGCTGGGTGAATGAAGGTTAATTCCCAGGCACAGAAGAAGCAGGGCCCCCTCCCTCCGATCACAGATCACATCACAGCATGAGAATACAGTAAAGTATGTGGAGGTAAGACACTAAGAAGCAGGACACCCCATCCCCCCTCCCTCCACCGTCCGATCACAGATCACAGCAGGGGAATACAGTACAAGGTATGTGGTAGACATGTGCACACTGAAATATTTCGTTTTGGAATTTCGTTTTCGTCCGAAAAATAAATTTATTTAGTTACTCCCGAAATTCGTTTGTATTTATTTTGTTTTTCGTTAAAAATTGCATTCGTCCGAAAATCCAAATGAATTAAGGTCGAATCTGTCATTGAAGGCTTATGGTGTCTGTCGAAAGTTCAAAGAAGATTCGACGAAGCAGCTAAACTGTATGACTCTGTATAGTTTAGCTGCAATTCCACCCAATTCCAGCAGCAATCTTTCCTCTCTACGTCGAATCTTTCCTTTCTACGTCAAATCTTTCCTTTCTACGTCAAATCTTTTCTCTCTATGTAGAATAATCTTGGACTAATAGAGGTTAGGCACATTCGACCATAGGTTCAATGGACACAGATTGTTATTGTCAGCGACGAATCTCCTATCTATATTGAACTGTTGTCACAACGAAAATAAAGCATTTGTTTATGTCGGATCTTTAGTTTTTCGGATCTGCACTTTCGTTATCGTTTGTTAAAACGATAACGAAAATACCTGAAATTCGGACGAAAATGCATTCGGACGAATACGAATGCACATGTCTAGTATGTGGAGGAAAGACACTGACAGAGCAGAGTGTCAGATCACATTACCTTGATTCTTGCTTCATGGAGCCGACTTCGGTGGTGCTTAATGGTCAGATAGGCAGAGAGACAGATGACTGACCCAATGACATTGAAGAGGCGCTTAGCTTTGCGCCACAAAGCTACACAAAACCCCACAAATGTAGCATCTCGCCTGCAATCATGGGATTGCATTGCAATGACGCTTCCACAGTGCAACATGACCGGCGCCCTGCACAGTGAACTTAAAGAACTTTTTTTTTAAAGGGCCCTTTTTTTTTTGTCACTAGCTTTTGGGGGGGGGGGGGGCGGCGCCCATGCGCCCACTATGGACAGGCCGCCACTGGTGGCAACCCTAGTACCTAGTATAAACCCTGTCAGTTTTTTTCCAGATGGAAAAAACTGACAGGGATTATAATAGGGTTGCCACCTGTCCAGGATTCACCCAGACAGCCTGGGTTTTGAATCACGTGTCTGCCAGTCTGCCTCCCACTTCCTGTCCCATAGCCGTAGCTAGAAGTGGGAAGTAATCTTTTCAAAGTGAAAGAATCCCTGGGTGTTACTAGAACTAGTGTTCACATTGGGAGATTTCCTCTTGTCCTGTTTTGGTGACAACCCAAAATTTGGGCTTTTCTTTCACTTTTGCTCTCAGTTATAATGGTAAACAGGACAAATAGAGGGGTGAATCTCCCTAAGGGGGGGCACAGAAAACAATAAAAAAGCTGACATGTACTAATTCCTCTTCACTCTATACAAAAGTTAAAAAAGGTTTTGCTTTTAGTTATATTTAAAAGACTAGACTGAGAAAACTATGCAGATCCACATGGCTGACCCAACTAAAATAATACCAATCACCTCATTTAGTTATGCAGAAGTTACATTAACTTTTTCTACCTTTAACATTTTTTGTGTTTTATTACCCATCATATACCAGGTTCATGGGGAGAGGCTTGGTGACAGATCGGGATTATGATCACTGGCACAAACAGAGGAGAATCATGGATCCAGCGTTTAGTAGAACGTAAGTACAAATATTAACCAGACGTTAAAACTTAGAGGGTAAAATAGATGCTGCTATTAAACCTGAAGATCATGGAAACAGCGAAATACACATATGAGATGTTAAAGAAGAATTCCAGATATGGATATTTTATACATAGTTACAGTACACTGTGCCAGCTTGGACCAATGTAACTATGTATATACTATACCTGTCTAATGCCCCTTGAAGATGGAAGCCACTGAAGTAGACACCAGTATGCCCACCGATCTCCACTACCATCTCGGTCCCGCGCTGAGCGGCCAACCTGATGCATTGTGAACAAGGGAAGTTGGCGGTTCAACACAGGTGCCATTCAGAGAACACTTTCATTTTCTCAATAAATGCAAACAGGTGGAGCGGTGATGTCACGCTCTCCACCTTGTCCAACCATAGAACACTTTGCATTCATTCAGAAAATGTAAAGCATTCTCTGACAGGTGCCCGTGCCAAGCGGCCAATCTTTTGTGGTCACAATACAGCACGCCAGCTGCTCGGCACAGGACCTGGAAGCAAGTGGAGATCACTGGCATAGCCGTGTCTACATCAGTGATTTCCAGCTTCTAGGGGCATCAGTCAGGTATTGTATATACATAGACACAGAGATGATGTGCGGCCATCCAGGAACTCCTTTTCTCCTCAATATTGTATATACATAGTTACATTGGTCCAAGCTTGACTGAAAGGGTAATGATACCAGATCAAATTCAAGAACCTATTACCTAAACAAATCTTTGGGCAGGGCTCGGTCTCACTCACGGCAACCCTTTAGAGGTCTTTTGGCAGGTTGCAAGGAGGCTATATGTCACCTTCTGAAAAGGCTGAGCCACCACCATGCATGCCATTGCAGGGTAGTTGTGGCCCAGTCCCATGCACTTAAAGGACTTGCGTTCAGCACCTTTATCGCCCGCCGACGTGCAGTTTAATTTCTGCCTTGGTTTCGAAGCAAAGCATCAAGGCTGCGGCATGTGTCTAGCCCTGAGCAGCTACATTCCTTACTTTAGATGGACGATGAGGAGGCTCAACCATCTGCTTTTTCCATCCCCTGACCGCTTTTTAGAAGACTGTATACGTAATTTATGTGTGTGTTTACAGAGAGACCATTTTTGAAGTTTTTATTCTAGCAGACAAGCTATAAGACAGTGTACTAGTACAGTAGCATCACTCTCTACTGTTGCAATGGAGGTATATGAGAAGATACATTTTGGTGTCTGGTGTATTGTACGTTAACCTTGGTTAGCACTGCCTCTGTTACCTGCATACAGATACTTGGTTGGATTGATGGCACCCTTCAATGAGAAAGCCGAAGACTTGGTGGAGAGACTTGCAGAAAAGGCTGATGGAAAAACTGAGATTGGAATGCATGACATGCTGTGCAGAGTCACCCTGGATGTCATCTCGAAGGTACATAAAATGAACTGATGTAGGCTTTCCGTTACTTATAAGGTTGCCCATACACCAGCAGATGGATTCCTTCAATCTAAATGTAGCGCTTACCCCCAAAGTGGCCGCTGAGAATGTACCCAAGTCTCTCAATGTAGTACAGAGGCTGGCAGTTACATAAGCACAGTCCCACGCACACTGACAATACAGGTTCAGTCTAGGGGGTGATTTTATAGTATTCATTGCTGAAGATGATCAATAGCAATAATGGAAGGACAGCTTCTCCCTAATCTTCTTACAGTAGCCTTTCATGGAGGTAAAGGGAATGGCCAATATACCTAGGACTCTATGAGAGCAGCCCCAGTTCATGTAGCAACCACTGTCACCTAGATCTTTGCTAGCACAAGCACACAGAAAACCCACAGCAAGGTCTTTGCTTACAATGTCCTTGGAGTTGTCTGCCACCCAGCCTCCACAAGTAGATCCTTAGGCTTGATTCACACCTATGCATTTTTAGTGCTTTTTGCATTTTGCAGATTTGTACTACAGCCCATTTACCATGGTTTCCTATGGAACACGTTTTGTAGAGCAAATTTGCAAAATGCAAAAAGCACAAAAAATGCATAGGTGTGACTCAAGCCTTAGGGAGGGGGATAAAAGACTAGGACTTCAGAACAGTGCTCTTCAGCAAATACATCTTTAGCAGTCTTTCCCGGGCCCTCAGCCCAGCATCTGCTGAGACCCAGACTGCAATCTCCTCTCTGAGAGACTCTCTCCTAGAGGCAGCAGCCCCCTAGGAAACTGGAACTATCCTTGAAAAAGGAAGCACACTTATCCAGAGCTCCCAAAAAATGGATCACCTCCACAGCCACCTTCTAGACACCTCCTTCCAGAGATTGCCAAGCTTCTTCCAGAAACAGGTGGGAGAAATCAAACACCCAACTTGGAAACCCTGAACAGACAAAAACAATCAATCACTGCTCCATTCACCACAGCGAAGCCATAAACTAAATTTAACCTTTTCTTCAAGCCATACACTTTAACAGCGCTAGTACCCCCTTACATATGGTGTACCCATCAGAGTCCCTACTTACATCAGGTGTCCCGATCAGAGTGCCCCCTTACATCAGGTGTCCCCATCAGTGTGCCCCCTTACATCAGGTTTTCCTCATCAGAGTGCCCCCTTACATCAGGTGTCCCAAGTAGAGTGCCTCCTTTAAATCAGGCGTCCCTTACATCAATTTTCCCCATCAGAGTGACGCCTCACATCAAGTGTCCCCAGTAGTGTGCTTCCTTACATCAGGTGCCCCCGGTAGAGTGCCTTCTTACATCAGGTCCCTCATCTCAGTCCCAGTGCCGACCTTCTCTATCGCTCCCTGCAGTCTAGTCTGCCTATCCGGGTTTCAGGCAGACTGAAAACTGGACAAATGATTCCAAACCCGGACAGTCCAGGTGAATCCCAGACAGTTGGCAACCCTGATTTAACCTAGCAACCTAACTATAGGAGAGCACTACATGGACACCCCATGCCTGGACTTTGGATTTGTCTCAGCATCAGAAACATCCAGACATTCAGCCTTTGAGCTGAACTCCCAGACTGCAGGTAGGACAATGGATGCAGCCCTAGTACAAGCGCTGCTCAAAATGAGCAACACAATTAGACAAAAATCAGGCTGCCTCTCAATCACCAAAGTCTATGCACATAATTGTAAAGGTCTGAGAAAGATTTAGCACTGAAGTTTTAAAGTTTTTAAATTTAAATACAAACACGTAGCTAAGAAGTGGTCTCATGGCAGATTGTATTTTATTGTAGTTTAGAGCAGCATTGAAAGTAATTTGCGATGCAAGCCGCAACCATGAAGTAAATCAAAAAATTCTGAATTAACCCTCTACACACTGCTATACACTGTTTGTTCTGTTGCACACAGCCACCTGAGCCTGTTCAATGCAAGTCCTAGCATTTACTCCGCTCACCCAGAAAAGCCCAGGTACGATGTACAGCCTCCAATAGAAATGAAGGGTATACCGCATTGCTATCCTAACCACGAGTATAGTGCATGGACATATGCCCGTATGCTATGCTAGTGTATCTCTCCGCCCTAACAGTGAAAGTTCCAAAGCACTACACTCAATGCACGGGTTCATGAAGAAATGGCTACGGGTATGCGCATAAGTGCGACCAATGGCTGGAACCAAAGAAAGTCAGAGCGAGAAAACGTCTCCAGCACATCATGAACCACCAGAATCGGTCCAAAACTTTTTTAAGGGATCACATTGTTACAGCAGAAGCAGCATTCCGGAGCCTCGCAGGACCACTTCATCAAGCATGCCTGATGAAGGGGTCTTACGAGGCTCCGAAACGTTGCTTCTGCTGTAGCAATGTGATCGCTGAATAAAGCTTTGAACCCATTCATTCGTTGCGTGCTGGTGACGTTTTCTCGCTCTAATGCTGAAGGGTCACAACAGGAGCCCAGCATAGCTCAGTGGTAACTGAAGACCTCAAGTGTGTCCCCGAACGGACTTCTCTATAACATGATCAGGAGCCCAATCACAAACAGGGGCTGGGATCTGTCAGTGGCAACTCGGTCACTGTGCTGGGAGCATGCATTGATCACGATCTTAGCACAGAAAACACAGCCACGATGGACACGTGTGTGGCTTTCAGTGATGTAACTAATGGAATTAAAGTAAACAGCGTTACTTAACGCCATTACTTTAGAGGGTAACGAGTAATCTAACTGATTACTCTTCCCCTCATGGTAACGCCGTAACAATTACTTGGGCGACCTTAGGGAAAGAAGAGAAAGGCCGCGGCTTCAGCCTAGCTCCGGAGTGGCGGCCATCTTGGTGCACCCGTCGGCCGCGGCTTCGGCCTAGCTCCGGAGCGGCGGCCATCTTGGTGCAGTCGTAACACCTGATTCCTATCCGAATGACAGTCACAGCAGTGCACCGAGGCGCCCCTGAATGACATCAACGGACGCATTGCTGTGACTGTCATCCGGATAGGAATCAGGTGTATTTAATGGGAGCTGGTCTCCCTAAACTTTCTCTGTTGCAGTCTGCATGGCAGTGGAGACGTCTTTTGGAGTGGCTTGATTGGTATGCCTGACCCTTATTTCAGCTGTTGATATAATGCTTATATATAAACTATATACCAGCATGCTTGATGGGTAGTATGTTCCTCTAATTTATGTACTTTGCTGGACCTGTTCTTGGAGGTGCTGTCCGATGGTTTTCATGCCTGTGTCTATTGAGTGCTGGGCTCTTGCTGGAGTCTTTGGCGGTGGGTCACTTTATCTATTTGTGATCCCAATATTAAGAAATTGTGATTCCATCCACGCCCACATCCTTGAATAGGTGAGTGTTTTTCTGCAGTCATGCATTGGATGATTCTGATGTATATGACATTGAGCATTGATGTTTTAACAATCCATGCTCCTTGGTGTGTTTCTTTTGCCTACCCCATACAGAACCTCTACGTTAATTTTAGGCAACTTTCCAATACTCTGCAATACCCTGCCAATACTCTGCAACACCCTGCCAATACTCTGCAACACCCTGCCAATACTCTGCAACACCCTGCCAATACTCTGCAATACCCTGCCAATACTCTGCCAATACTCTGCCAACACTCTGCCATACCAGCCATACTCAGCCATACCCAGCCATACCCAGCCATACCCAGCCATACCCAGCCATACTCTGCCATACTCGGTAATACTCTGCAATACTCGGTAATACCCAGCCATGCTCAGCCGTACCCAGCCATACTCAGCCAATATTACAGTGGGGGAGATGATGTGGATATTACAGTGGGGGAGGTTGTGGATATTACAGTGGGGACTATATGGTGGTGGAATTTTCACAGGTTTTTGCAAATTCAATTATTATTTGCTGATCCGAAAAATGATCCGATCCATGACTCTGATCCGAGGAACGATCCGATCCATGAGTTTGGGGGGGACAGATGTACAGAGGGGGTACAGATATATATGTTTGTGTGGGGGGGGGACAGACGTGTAGTGGGGTACAGAGGGGGAACAGATATATGTGTTGGGGGGGGGAACAGACGTGCAGGGGGGTACAGAGGGGAAATAGACGCGCAGGGGGGAACGCGCCCCTTGCTTACAGTAATACTAGACCCGCCCCTAAGAATATAAAAAAAAAGTCACAGTTACTTTGCTGAGTAACTAATTACTTTTTCCAATGTAGTAACTGAGTTACTAACGCAATTACTTTTTGGGAGAAGTAATTTGTAACTTAACTAATTACTTTTTTAAAGTAAGATGACCAACACCGGTGGCTTTAAGGCCCAACCTCCCCGCTACAGCACATATGCATTACATCGTTGGCAAGAGGTTAAAAATGTAAGGACACACCAGAAAACAAGCTCATCAAATACATGTTGATCTGCCAAAAAAACAGTGCGGTTCTAACTTTTGGGCTGAAACACATAGTCTTTTCTGCACTGAAAGTTCAACCAGCCATGCATGCTGGACTAGAGAACAGCACCAGTGCCTTGCCTTGTGAACACTGATACTGACTAGTTGTCCAGCATTTGTTCTCCCTTGGTTTTCTTTTCACCATGCAGCCAGCTAACCTGACCCCAGTGCTGATAGAGAGGGGCAAGGATCAAACCAGAATTCTGTGCAGGTACCAGATGTCCTCCTTATCAGCCGATGAGATCAGCAGTTGTTAGGGCACTGGCGCCTGGCCCACATGGTGCCAAAAGTTGTAATATTGCACGATGATAACCTATGGCTTTGGTAACAAAAAGAATACAGAATTTTTGGGCAATTTGGAGTGATCTTTAGGCATTTTGTCAAGGCACCCCTGAAGAACCCAGTATGCACCCTGGTTAACCACTTGCAGATCGTCCCCCAAAGCCTTCTCCCAGGGCCGTCTTGAACGCAGGGCGAACGGGGCATCTGCCCTGGGCCCAGCCATTGTAGGTGGGCCCCAAAGCAGCTGAGCTGCCCCTGGAGTTCACGCTGCCTACCGTTTTTTTTTCAGCCGGAATTCCGCTCCGGCACATGTCACTTTGCTAGCTCAGCTGCTCGCTACTGTCACTTGTTATTACAGAAGCGCTGCTTTCCTTTTTACAAGTGACAGCGCTCCTCTCCCGACTGCCGTTCACATCCCCATCTGCTCTACACACATTGAGCTGTATACAAGAGCAGAGGAAGGGGGTGGGGGATCAGAAGCTCCTCCACGGACATGCATGTTGCAGCTTTGGTTTTTAGGTAATGGAGTCTGAAGGCGGGGGGCAGGTGGTATTGGTGCAGAGGAATGATGTGTATTGAAAGAGGGGGGAGGGAGTGTGTGGAATAGTGCCGGAGGACTGCTATGTATGGAAGGGGGGTGGGATTGGTGCCATGGAATGCTATGTATTGAATGGGGGGGGGGGTTAAAACTGTAATCAGGGGGAGGAAAGCTCTATATTTGGGGGGGGCTTGGATGTACACAACACACCCCTTAACCCTGCACTCTGTATGTAACACACCTCTCAACCCTGCACTCTGTATGTAATGCACCTCTCAGCCCTGCACTCTGTATGTAATGCACCCCTCAACCCTGCACTCTGTATGTAACGCACCAGTCAACCCCACACTCTGTATGTAACGCACCAGTCAACCCTGCACTATGTATGTAATGCATCCCTCAATCCTGCACTCTATATGTAACGCACCCCTCAACCCTGTACTCTGTATGTAGTGCACCCCTCAACCCTGCACTCTGTATGTAACGCACCCGTCAACCATGCACTCTGTACTTAGCTCACCTCTCAGCCTTGCATTCTGTACATAGTGTACCACTCAACCTTGCACTCCATACAAAGCACACTCCCCAATCCTGCACTCTGTACATAACTCACCCCTCAACACTGCTCTACTGCAGGCGGCATGACTAGTCATTTATTTCTGGGAACCTATCCTTAGGGATACTGCTCACATTGGGCTCTGTGCCTACCTGCACTCAGTTAACCTTCATAGTTGTGTTCTCTTCTCTGCTCATTGCTAACAGCAAATTCTAGGAGTCTATTGGTGGGTCCCCTCACCTCCCCAGTCCATGGTGTGCAGGCAGTGGGTAGATGTGCTGTAACCCCTAGCAACCAATAAGTGGTAATGATGCACAGTAACCTATAGCAACCAATGAGTGAGCAGAAAGCATGTAACCTCTAGCAACCATTCAATTAGCAGTATTGATGTGCAGTACCTTCTAGCAACCAATCAGCAAGCAGAAATGATGTGCTGTAACCTAGCAACTAATCAGTGAGTTGTAATGTGTGCTGTAACCTCTAGCATCCAGTCAGTGAGCAGTAATGATATGCTGTAGCCTCTAGCAACCAAGCGCAATCACTGCCTGATCTGCTACAGTAAACTGATTTTGAGTGGGGGGGGAAGCTGGGGGGCCCAAAGAAAATGTTTGCCCAGGGTCCAATCAATATTAAAGACAGCCATGCTTCCCCCCACCGCACTGTACTGAGAACAGGCTGCCTGCTAGGTTTAGAGGGCACGGCACCCTCTCTGTTTGTACACAGAGGGAGTCTGTCTGCAAGTCCCGGTCAATGATTCATGCTGATGTCCAATCACAGCTCAGAGCCCTGTGGTGACAATCAACACAGGGCTCTGTACAGAGAGAACAATCTTTCTGTTTCTCATCTCTGCAAAGCAGGGATAAGAAACAAAGAGATCTTTAGTAAAAATTAGCACACGTTCCACACAATTACACATTGTTAGGCACACATTTAACCCCTTGATTGTCCTAGATGTTAAACGCTTCCCAGCCGGAATGACCCAGCCAGAGTCATTAGTACAGTGAAAGTGTATATTGTTATACATGCAGAAGAATACATTTTGGCCTAAATTTATGAAGAAATTAAATTTTATTAATTTCTTTTATTGGATATGTATTACTGCAGAAAGTAAAAAATATAGTTTTTTTCCACAAAATGTTTGGTCTTTTTTCATTTATATTGCAAAAAATAAAAACCCAGTGGTGATCAAATACCACCAAAAAAAGCTCTATTTGTGTGAAAAAAAATGATATAAATTTGGTTTGGGTACAGTGTTGCATGACCGCGTAATTACCGGTTAAATTAAAGCAGTGCTAAATAGCAAACAAATGGCCTGGTCATGAAAGCGGAGTTCCACTCAAAAGTTTGCAAAGTAGGGAACCGGCAGTGAATGAAAGGCTTCACTGCCTCTTTCCCTTACCAGGAATGGTGGGGGCAGCACCCGGGAGCCGACATCACGGGCTCCCTGGACAGGTAAGTGCCCTAATATTAAAAGCCAGCAGCTGCAGTATTTGTAGCTGCTGACTTTTAATTTTTTTTCACCCAGGCTGGACCTCCTCTTTAAGGAGGTAAAACATTCCAGAGCTCAAGTGGTTCAAAAAGTCTGCTGTAAAGGATGAGAGGGAGGTTTGCGGATAAATGTGGCCAAAATCAAGACATACATTATAATTCATTGTTTTTTTGTTTTTTTTCTAGGTAGCTTTTGGGATGGACCTGAATTCCATTGATGATGATCAGACTCCGTTTCCTCGAGCCATATCGCTGGCTATGAGAGGATTAGTGGAAATGAGAAACCCTTTTATTAGGGTGAGGACTGGATTGATTTTTCCATCTTGCAATGTGGGCCCATAATAGACTAATGTCCTTAGCTCATGCTATGATCATATTGCTGCTGTTCTGTTCTACAATATGCTACAATATTCCATTTTCTAATGCTCCTAGGTTATGTTTTGTCCTTAGGAGTTGTGGGTGACAGCACTGGAGAGGCAGTGAGTATTGCTGCCTGAACTGCATTTTTAATTTCACAACACCTGGGGCATAAAAAAATGTAGCGGAGTGCCAATTTACTCACCATGCTCAAATGTAGGTGTCGACCCCTTACCTCTTTTATCCAACAACTCCCGGGGGTTCCTAGACTCACAGAAGACACGTTTTTCTACTTCCCTCCCTCAGCAACTCCGAAAACGCCACACCTGATGAGGCAGAGGTAGTTGAGTAATTGACCTTCAGCCAGGTGTGAGGCCTTTTACTGGCAGAACCGGCGTGTGGAGAGCTGGGCCAGAGCCTAACAGCCACAGTTGTAATAAGGGAGCCCCTCCTTGACTGCTAGCAGAGTAATACAGTTCCAGCTGGATGGCGCTTTGTCCTTGGACCTTGGATCCCTCCAGCTGTTTGCCCATGTTACCAGAACTACCCTGGATTTTTACTGTAAGGGACACTGTTTACGGGGACAGTTGTGGGTAGTTGTGTTCTGAACTGTTTTACTTAAGTAGTTACTTCCAGCTGGACTCTCTCTTGCTACAGAGTCTTATAGACACTATGCTATGCAGCCACACGTTACCCTGATTGAGTCCCAAAGACATTGCTGTAAAGAGTCCATGTTTGTGCAGCTTTCATGATCTGTCATGTGTTTTGAAACGTATTGTTTTATGTATATTTCTGTATATCTTTCTTGCTAGTTCTCCATGGAAAAGCAGAAGTATATTAAAGATACTCAAGAGAGCCTCAAACTTCTCAGGAATACTGGGAAAGAATGTATCAATAGACGCAGAAAGGCAATTGAAGACGGAGAGGACATTCCGGTGGATATACTCACACAGATCCTCAAAGGGGCAGGTAAGCCAATAGAGCTCTCATTTATTTCCTTTATTATAGAAGAGTTAAAATTATTGATTCTACACAAAAGAGGTTTCCCTCCTCATTCTTTTCTGTTGTCAGGAGTTATAATGAAAAACATTTAGGAGACATACCTGGAAAAAGGTAAAGCTGATTCTCTGATATTAGAAGAGGTCCTCCTAGAAGAGGTTTTGGAAGAGGTCCACCTGCTCATTCTTTACAGTTGTTGTCAGGGGTTATGATGTAAAACATTTAGGGGCCATACCTAGGAAAAAAGTAAGGCCAATTCTCTGATGTTGGAAAAGGTCCCCCCTGGAAGAGGTTTGGAAAGAAGTCTGCCTGCTCATTCTTTACTGTTCCCATCTCTGGGGGTTATGATGTAAAACACTTATGCCGCGTACACACGGTCGGAATTCTCGTCGGAAAAAGCTCTGATGGTTTTCCCGTCGGAATTCCGACGGAATTTTGCTCAAACTGTCTTGCCTACACGCGGTCACACCAAATTCCGACGGTCAATAACACCGCGGCATACAACACGTTCAACGGCACTATAAAAGGGAAGTTTAATGCTTCCGAGCATGCGTCAAATTGTTTCCGAGCATGCGTCGGAATTTTGCCTGTCGGAATTGCATACACACGATCGGAAAATCCGATAGAAAGGTTTCCCGTCAGAAAAATTAAGAACAGTTTCTTAATCCAAAGTCCGTCGGAAATTCCGACAGAAAAAGACCAATGGGCATACACACGGTCGGAAAATCCGATGGAAAGCTCCCATTGGACTGTTTTCATCGGAAATTCCGACCGTGTGTACGCGGCATTAGGGACCATATCTTGGAAAAGGTTCTCCTGTAGGAGGTTTTGAAAGAGGTCTCCCTGATAATTCTTTACTGTTGTCTGGGGTTATGATGTAATACATTTAGGGAAAAAACTATGGAAATTGCTCCAGTCTTCTTGCTTATTAAATATCTATGGATAAGCATTTTTCTTTTTTTTTTTTCAAGAAAGACTAATTTACTTTTCCCTCTCTTCACAGCCCAGGAGGATGAATGTGATATGGAAGATTTGATAGATAATTTTGTTACTTTCTTCATTGCGGGTTTGTAATCTAATCCATAAATGTAAAATGACTTTATTGAACAGGTAGAACTGCATGTAGAATAAGAGTCATCAGCTTTTTTTTTTAGCTGTTCTACAAAAGTATATATTAATGCAATAAGGAAAGTTTCAGGATAAGCGAGGAAATTATTAAAGAGGAGATTCACCATGTAAACAAAATTTTAAAAGCCAACAGCTACAAATTCTGTTTTAAAAAACACACACTTACCTGTCCCAGGATCCAGCAATGTCCTTACCCGACCCGGCTCTTTGCCGGTCTTTCGGGGCCAGGCGTCAATATCCTAACTTTTGGCAGCCGACTGTGACTCCTTGTGGCTTCACAGCCGGCTGCCCAATGCACATGCGTGAGCCGCGCCGCGCCTCGTGAATGGTCCGCAGTCTCCTGGGACCTGTGACGTGTCCCAAGAGACTGTGGGGGGGGGGGGTGAACTGTTGCTTAAATTGCCACGGCATTCTGACTCAAAATCAGGTACCTGCCCTCTCCCCCCCCCCAAATACATTCCAATTATGGGAGAGGATGGGGGGAGGAGGAGGAAAAGCGTAACTTCCCCTTTTGGGTTAAGTTACGCTTTATTATAGAACTAATACAATGTAATCAGTTGAAAAAAAAAGTCAGAAAATTTACACTGAAATTGTTCAGAGCAAAGGTGTATAATGAAGCAGTAAACTCAGAAAATATATGCAAATACTGTATTACACGATTGTATATAATACAGTTTAAAGCCTAACTACATGTGCTTTACTTAGAACTTAGGCCCCTTTGACACTGGTGCAGTGGGTGCGTTGTCAATTTTGCGGCGCTATTTCGCTAGTGAGACGCTTTTATCCCCCCTGCTAGTGGCAGAGAAAGGGTTAAAACCACCGCAAAGCGCTGCTGCAGCAGCGCTATGCCGGCGGTATAGCCGCACTGCCCCATTGATTTCAATGGGCAGGAGCGGTGAAGGAGTGGTGTATACACGGCTCCTTCACCGCTCCAAAGATGCTGCTAGCAGGACTTTTTTTACCGTCCTGCTAGCGCACCGCTCCAGTGTGAAAGCCCTCGGGGCTCTTTCAGGGGGCATTGCAGGCGCTATTTTTAGCGTTATAGCGCCTGCAAAGCGCCCCAGTGTGAAAGGCGTCGTACTTTACTTGTTGCCTAAGTTGCACTTTGCACTGTCTTGTTAAAGGGAAACTATACTGAGAATGTAGGAGGCCTCCATCCTTGACCTCTCCTGAAAATACTAGTTGCCTGGTTACCATGCTGATCCAGTATCATAAGTACTTTCTGACTCACTGATCTGATGCAAGTATACAGATCAGGAGCTCTGGCTTAAAGCGGTTCTGCACTGGGTTTTTTTTTTTTTGGGGGGAATATGCTCAGGATTAATAGCAAAATTGGGGGTCTCACCTGTTCCATCTTCCATCGCGATCGCAGCCGGTTTTCGTCCGATAAAGTTCTTTATATTCTGTTTTTCTGCTGGGGGCCATCTTGCCTGTGGGCATGGGAAACCCCACAGGCACTTTAGATGGCCCAGCATGCACCGCCGTTACTGCGCCGAGCTCGCGCGTGCGTGCGCAGTAACGGCAAAGTGCAGCTCACGTTCTCCGAAATCTCGCGAGATGTCGGCACATCTGCCGACATCTTGCGAGATTTTGGAAGATGTGTCCGAAATCTCGCGAGATTTCGGAAGATGTGGCCGAAATCTCACGAGATTTCGGAAGATGCCCGCACAGACTCCTGGGATCAATGACACCAGATCCCAGGAGACAGTGCGCTGTGACGAGGATCCCCGCACAGACCCCGCCCACCCCCGCAGAGACAGAGGACCGGAAGTCATCGATTACAAGGTAAGTGGAAAAAAAAAAAAAAAAAAACACATTTCATTTAGTACTCTTTGCCTGATTTGGAAGGCAAAGAGATTTACTAAATGAAATGTGTGCCGAACCTCTTTAATAAGACACTCATCAGGCCTATACAGAGCAGAATGACAATGCCTCCTGATTGCAACCCCATCCCCAAGCAACATATATTGACCCAGGACATCGCCATTTGTGTCACTTGGGAATCAGTGATGTCATCTACCCAGCTACATTTTGACACCATATGACAACGACGCATACCCAGGAGAGATTTCTACAGCAGGGAGGCCCTGTCATTCTGCCCTGAATGGGTAGGTGGGCATGTTTTACAGACGTTGAAGCAAAGCAAATAAGGGTAAATGTGTGGCAATATCCTCAAACAACCAATCTGATTTCATCTTTCAGCTTTTTTGGATTGGCTGTCATTAGCAAGCTTCAGTTTTGGCACTGTTTCTAGTTCTCAGTTTTTTTGTAATTAGTACCGATTGCTAGCTCTTGTGCTTGCTTGAAAAGGCTCTTTAAACTGATTTTTTTCCTTTTCAGGGCAAGAAACAACTGCTAACCAGTTATCATTTACAGTGATAGAACTGGCACGGAACCCGGACATTCTTAAAAAGTGAGACACATAATATAATAAAAATGAAGATACCACTTTACTGATGTATTATCCATTAAGAAATCAAATCATTCCTTGGGCAAAGGAGAATAATTCCAAAAAAAAAAAAAAAGGAAAATTCCAAGCTCTACTTACCGACCAGCCTGCGACCAACCAAACAACCAACAACGCAAAAAATAAAAAACGCAGAGATGATCAAATACCACCAAAAGAAAGCTCTATTTGTGGGGAAAATTTGGGTACAACGTTGCACGAACGCGCAATTGTCAATTAAAAGCGACACAGTGCCGTATCACAAAAAACGCTCTGGTCATGGAGCGGCCAAATCTTCCGGGGCTGAAGTGGTTAAGGAGGGGTGGGCTCCCTCCAGCCCATCTGCCCTCTATCTATCCATCAGAATGCATGTGCTTCCACTGTGGAGGCTCTTAAAAGTTAGAGGTAGGGACTACAGGTAACAGGGTGCCTCGAGCCTGTAGCTTGCGCATGTATTTGCAAATGTGTGCAGACTAAACCCCTGTTTTTAAGGCCTCTTGCACACGATACTCCTGTTTGAGCATCTGTTTTTTTCAGACGTGTTTTTTTTTTTGTGTATGTATTTGCGCGCATTGTCACGCATTTGTGTGCATATGCATACACGGAATTCCGTGCATTTTCGCACACAAACTTATTTTTTGCGTTCACAATATGTTAATGGAAAATGTGTGCGTATTTCCACGCATGACGCGTATATTACTGACCAAAAATGCAGATCTGTCTATTTTTTTTTTTTTTTTTACTGAAGAATACACAGCGCTTGTTTACGCGCCTGTGTGCATAGGCACATTACAATTAATGGGCTGTATTTTAGCTCAGTAAAAAATAAGCTGTGCTGAGCTTTTTCAAGCTGCAGTGTGCAAGAGGCATAACGCATAGTGTAATGCACACGATCGGAATTCTCGTCGGAAAAGCTTTGGATGTTTTTTCCAACGGAATTCCGCTCAAGCTTCCGACCGCCAAGAACGCAGTGACGTACAACACTACGACGAGCCACGAAAATTAAGTTCAATGCTTCCGAGGATGCGTCAAATTGTTTCCGCGCATGCGCCGGAATTTTGCACGTTGGAATTGCCACAAACGATCGGAATTTCCGATAGAAACTTTTTCCGTCGGAAAAATTGAGAACATGCTCTCAAAGTTTTGCTGGCAGAAATTTGGCCAGCAAAATTCTGATGGAGCCTACACACGGTTGCATTTTTCGACCAAAAGCTCTTATCGGTCTTATGTTGGCTGAATTTACGATCGTGTGTACGCGGCATTAGACAGGTCAATTTGGTCGGTCGCAGGCTGGTCGGTAAGTAGAGCTTGGAATTTTCCTTGGCCTTTTTTTGATATATGTTGCCCTCCAATGCTCCTTGCTGCAAAGGCCAGTTATAGGTGGGTGGGGGCAGTGGCTAACGTTTTGTGCAAAGGAGAATAATGCAAATATGTTTATTCCTGATTGAATTGGATCAAACTATACACAGTATATTTATTATTGAACCAATAAAATATTTTATTAATAAATCCTCAAACATTATAACATTTATGTAGACAAGGGAAAAGTGGAAAACTCACAATACATTGGTTAAATATTATACAGATTAAACAACGAACTCGGTTTACCTTTCAGGGCTCAGGATGAAGTGGATGAAGTTATTGGTTCCAAAAGAGACCTCGAGTACGATGATCTTGGAAAACTCCAATATTTGTCTCAGGTAGCTGCAAAAACTGTCCATTTTACAGGTTGCTCTATATTTAAAAGCCCCCTTGATCACCAAATCTCATTCACTTATGAATGGACACACGAGCGATTGGTACCGTCTACTCACTGTGTCCATTTAAAAAAGGAAAATGGGAAAATATGTAATTTACTGGCCCCTTCGCTCACTCTCCATCCTGAAAGCATCCCCTGCAGCAGCTGGCGAGAGAGGGGAAGAGGGGGAGGGGGACCAGGGGAGCATACAGGGGCCTGGGGGCAGCAGGAAACAATTAACCTGGATAAGAGGGGATGCTGGGGCGGCATATAGAGGAACCAATGCCCTCCATTTTCTTCCTGCAGCCGCTGAATACTGGCGGGAGGGAGAGGAGGAGAAGCTGGCTTTCAGCTGCTGCAGGAGTAAAATGAAGGACATTGGTTCCTCTATATGCTGCCCCCACCACCTCTCCTATCCAGGTGTAGAAGCACACAGGGGAGCACACAGGGGCCTGGGGGCAGCAGGAAACAATTAACCTGGATAAGAGGGGATGCTGGGGCGGCATATAGAGGAACCAATGCCCTCCATTTTCCTCCTGCAGCCGCTGAATACTGGCAGGAGGGAGAGGAGGAGAAGCTGGCTTTCATCTGCTGCATGAAGGACATTGGTTCCTCTATATGCTGCCCCTACCACCCCTCCTATCCAGGTGTAGAAACAAATATGACAGGGGAGCCGCATGGGGTCCCTGAAGAATGGGACTGGGTTGCAATTGCGATCCCTATAGTTACACCTCTGATTTGTATATACTGTATCTCACAAAAGTGAGTACACCCCTCACATTTTTGTAAATTCTATCAGGTAAATATTCTTAACTCAAAAAAAGTGAAATTGGTATGCTGACGCCTTAAGAGTTCCCTTCACTGGAACTAAGGGGCCAAGTCCAACCCCTGAAAAAACAACCCCACTCCATAATCCCCCCTCCACCAAATGATTTGGATCAGTGCACAAAATAAAATCCATAAAGACATGGATGAGCGAGTTTGGGCTGGAGGAACTTGACTGGCTTGCACAACCCCATAGAACGCCTTTGGGATAAATTAGAGCGGAGACTTCGAGCCAGACCTCACTGTCCACATCTGCAGCCTCACTGTCCACATCTGCAGCCTCACTGTCCACATCTGCAGCCTCACTGTGCATATCTGCAGCCTCACTGTGCCCATGTGTCTCCCGCTGTGTCATGCAGTCATTTCGGTGGCCGTCCACTGTAACAGCAAGAAATATACATTGAATTTAAAAAAAAAATTCTTTTACTATTTTTGTCCAGTTTTCATTTGATAAAAAAACAAAACAGGCGGTATTCATATTTTACCATTTACCACCATGTGAAAGGACAATTTGTCCTGAAATAAAAACAAGGTATAATCCACCTGGATTTGTTGGTAGTTGCAATGATATGGCAAACTTCAGATTTAATACGTATCTTCTCTATCTTCTCTAGGTCTTGAAGGAAAGTTTAAGACTCTACCCTCCTGCTCCAGGTACATCACGTGCGCTAGAAGAAGAAACTGTTGTAGAGGGCGTGAGAATTCCTGCTAAATCATCTCTGATGGTAAGATCCAAACCCTCTCCACATCCACTCACCCAAACAATGTTTACAGGGTATATATACAGTAATCACTACCATTAAAGGGACCCTTGCGCCAATTTAAAAAAAAATGCAGATAAAAGCAACAAACAAATATGTATTTTACATGCATAATTGCAGTGTTTTTCCTTTGTGTAAAAAAAATAATGTTTTACTCACTTGCATTGTTTGTTTAAACTTGCTAGAAAATTTGCCTGAAATGTGCATGTCAAAGCTTTTTCATTTTCTGGGAGTGTCTATTATCTGTGCTGGCCCAGCAACTTTGCCCCTCCCCTCACCTCCCTACATAACCTTTTATGCAGCTGCTGGGGAGGAGCAATGCCTGGAGGGTCCCTTTACCAGTGCCAGCATCTTCTCCCTGACTATTTCCGGGTGCTGGTCTTTGGGCATCTCGATTGCCTGACATGGGATGATGTCTCCCCTCTCATGCACAGGAGTGCAGTCCTCCTAGCACACAGGATGTAAACTGAGCTGTGCATGCACAGCGCAGTGTGCCAGAATGTAAACTGAGCTGTGCTTGCGCAGTTCAGTTTACATTCTACGGAGGATTGCATACAGGGAGGTAGGTGTATTTTATTACGCAAGAGACAACGTATGTCCCTTCTGCAATAAAGAACTTGCCTGCCCGCAATTTTTTTTTTAGCAATTTTGGTACCATTTTAAAGCTTAGCTGCTTTTTTTTAGGCAAAATGTGAATGGTATAGATCTTCTCTCTGCCTTTTATTTGCTGTCTGTGTCCCCATTGGTAAATTTTACCCTCACTTTCTGGACAGGAAGTGATGACAAATCTCTCTAATGGGAACACAGACTGGAACCAGTTTTCCTTAAAACTGGGAAGAGCCATAAATGTGTTTTTTGTAAAGTGTGGAAAGGAGCCTCTGACAAGTATATACTGTATACAATATCCTAAATCTCTGCTTAGTGACTGATGTTCATTGAGTATTGCAATGTTCTAAAATCAATACCCCTCATAATAATATGGAATGTACTGAAACAAGGTTTGACCGATTTGTTTTATGAAATAAACCTGTATCTTCTGTTGTTTTTTAAACAGTTTAACTCCTATATCATGGGAAGGATGGAGGAGTTTTACCCAGATGCCCTAGTTTTCAACCCAGATCGATTTCACCCTGATGCTCCCAAGTAATTGTTTTTTCTTACCTGTGATAATTGTTACCTTTGTGATACATTGGAAATAGCCAATTGGTTATGATCTAAATTAAGAGTCTCCATACTTTTTAAGCAAAGGGTCAGTCGACTGTTCTCCAGACTTCATGGGGTCCAGACTGGAGCCAGTGGGATTAGAAATGTCCCGGCATCGCAGGGAGTAAACCATGCCTGGGCTTGGTGGCTGATATGTGGTCAATAGGAAGAGGAATAATGCCCCATCATTGGTATCAGTGAAAGGAATAGTGCTCCACCATTGGTATTAGTGGTAAGAATAGTACCCCATCATTGTTGTCAGTGGATGGAATAGCGCCCCATCATTGGTATCAGTCGAGGAAGCAGTGCCCCATCATTGGTATCAGTGGAAGGAATAGTGCCCCATCATTGGTATCAGTGGAAGGAGCAGTGCCCAATCATTGGTATCAGTGGAAGGAGCAATGCCACATCATTGGTGTCAGTGGAAGGAAGTGCCCCATATTTGTTATCAGTGGAAGGAATGGTGCCCCATCATTGGTATTAGTGGGAGGAATAGTGCCCCATCATTGGTGTCAGTGGAAGGAAGTGCCCCATATTTGTTATCAGTGGAAGGAATGGTGCCCCATCATTGGTATCAGTGGGAGGAATAGTGCCCAATTATTTGTGGTGGTGGAAGGAATAGTGTCCCATCATTGATATCAGTGGAGGGAGCAGTGTCCCATCATTGGTGTTGGTGGAAGGAATAGTGTCCCATCATTAGTATCAGTGGAGGGAGCAGTGCTCCGTCATTGGTATTAGTGGGAGGAATAGTGCCCCATCATCGGTGTCAAAGGGGGGAATAGTGCCCCATCATTGGTGTCAGTGGGAGGAATAGTGCCCCATCATTGGTGTCAGTGGGAGGAATAGTGCCCCATCATTGGTGTCAGTGGGCGGAATAGTGCCCCATCATTGGTGTCAGTGGAAGGAATGAAGTATCATTGTTGGTGTTAGTAGAATATTGTCTCATATCAATGGGAGTAATAGTGCCCCAAGGGTCAAATAAAGACAAACAAAGGGCCACATCCAGCCAGAGGGTCGCAGTTTGGAGACCACTGGTCTAGACAGCCGACATATCAGACATTAATAATGTAAAGGTTTCCATATACTGTATCATCGTTGCCTTATTGCTGGATGTAAATGGGATCATACAGCCTTTTCGATCTGTTTGGAGCAGATCGAGGACAAAAAATGTTTTCATCTCGAGTCAGTGTCAGATATTAGCAGAAAGGTCCATCTGTGAATTTTTTGGGGTTTTCTATTTTTTAGACATCTAAACTTACATTTTCTAGTCCATTCTTGTCTTAGGGCACCTAAAAGTCTCAGTTTTTAATGATTTCCAATACTTATCTTTTTAAAGATCGTGGATGTTCCCAGCATTATAAGAGCCTATGCAGGCAACCATAAAAAAATGGGGTATCGTTGCTGATCTTAAAAAAAAAGAAAGAGTAGGAAAATCAAGGGATGGGGCCCATATAGTTTAGTTTCCTTGGTTTTTATGGACACAAATCTGGTTAGGTTTTGCATTTGCTACATTTAAAAAAAGACAAATTATTCCTTTAATGCAGTGGTCTGGCCAAAGACCAGAGCACTTTTTGCGATTCGGCACTGCGTCGCTTTAACTGCCAATTGCGCGGTCGAGCTTTCTTTTGGTGGTATTTGATCACCTCTGCGTTTTTTTTTTTTTTTGAGCTATAAACAAAAAAAGACCGCCAATTTTGAAAAAAACACATTATTTTTTACATTTTGCTATAATAAATATCCCCCAAAAATATATATAAAAATCTTTTTTTTTCCTCAGTTTAGGCCGATACGTATTCTTCTACATATCTTTGGTAATAAAAAAATTTGATTGATTGATTGATTTGGTTTGCGCAAAAGTTATAGCGTTTACAAAATAGGGGATAGTTTTATGGCATTTTTATTAATATTTTTTTCTTTTTACTAGTAATGGCGGCAATCATCGATTTTTATCGTGACTGCGACATTATGCCGGACACATCGGACATTTTTGACACATTTTTGGGACCATTGTCATTTATACAGCAATCAGTGCTATACAAATGCCCTGATTCCTGTGTAATTACACTGGTAGTAAAGGGGTTAACCACTAGGTGGCAGTGTAGGGGTTAAGTGTGTCCTAGGGGCATGTTTCTAACTGTGGGGGGGGGCGTGGCTGTGTGTGACACGTCACTCATCTCTGCTCCGATCACAGGGAGCAGAGATCGGTGACACTGTCACTAGGCAGAACGGGGAGATGCTTGATTACATTAGCATCTCCCTGTTCTTCTTCGCCACGGACATCGAGTCCACGGGACCCGTGTCCCGACTCATGAAGCTTGCCGCATGCACGCCCGCATGCCGTCTCTTAAAGGGCAACGTACAGGTACGTTAGTTTGCCTGTACAAGCCCTTCTGCCAACGTATATCTGCGTGAGGCGGTCAGCAAGCATTTTTTAAAGTAGTACACTTTGATTCTGACAAAATTGCCTGTAGTAATTCATTTTTCAGCTGAAATGTTTGGCACATGAAGTGAGTAATTTTCCTTTCTCCAAACAGGCCATATTTTACGTATTTCCCATTTTCACTTGGGCCACGTTCTTGTATTGGACAAGTCTTTGCGCAGGTATGATATTTTAGTTTATCACATAACAATGTGGCAAAGAAAATGCCTGGAGTATATGTCTAGAGTCTGCCTAAAGACATACAGTATACACAACTGGAGGACAACGTGACAAGTCCTTTTTATATCTTGTTATCCCCCGGTCACTGATACTAAACTTCCCCTCACTCTCCTACTGCCCCCTTGGCTTGTTGGACCCATGGGTCTAATCCTTGTTGGAGCTTCATGCCGGAGCTTACACAGGGTCTTATCCCCTCCCACACATACACAGCTCTGGTAATGAACAGGCTTGAGCAGGGCTGCTGATAAGGGGGTAGTAACTGTCCTTCTGTACTGGGCCCAGGCCCCATAAGTTCAACAGGGGGGCCCAGCGTAGCAGAAATTAGCACAATTACTGGTACCAATCCCCCTATGTCCCTCCCTGTGTTTGCAATGCTTCTGTATGTGAATGAACAGGGAGCCTCTGTACAGAACACTTCCTGTTCACTCTGCAGCTGAGGCTGCAGAGAAAAGATTGAGGAATCTGTATCCTCAGTCTCTTTCTCAAAAGTGAGACGCTAGGTGTTTGTTTAGACCTCTGATATTTCACCAACCCCCCTAGGGCTGGTAAAAAAATTTTTTTTAAATAAAATAAAATTGTAAAAAAAATTACAAAAAAACTTAATTAAGGACTCATTCTCACAGGCATTTTGGTTGCAAGAATAAGTGGTTTGTTCATTCTGCTGGAGCCCCGTTAGGCTTGTCTCACTGTTCCTATAAGCTAGGCTGCACGGGGCCCCATGATTTTTAACAGCAGTCCTGGGCTTGAGCACCACATCCTGTGAGGAATGGGATAAGGTTATATACTTCCCCATAACCATTTTTCCAAGGCCTTTGACACATAAACAGAGCAGTGAAGGACCAAGGGTAAGGTAAGTATCAGTGTTTGCTTAGAGGGAGGTGGTGGGGGGGGTTGTTATTAAGCAACTCGTCACTATTCCTGTTAACTAAAGTTGCATTTTTTCTAAAAACAGCTCTGCTTATTTGGGAACACGCATGTATACTGTCCAGTAACATAGAATTTGAGTAGAGTGACTTAAAGGGTCAGCCCACCCAAACGTGATACTCAGTGTTTGGTTGAGACTGGAGAGTTGAAGTGTAATTGCACCTTCTATGGTACAAAAAAAAAATTTGTATTCTCACCTGCCCCCAGTCCAGCTATGAAGATTTGGATGGCTAAGGGCTCTTTCAAACTTGTGGTGTACTGCGGTGGCCTCTGAAGAGCAATCTATAGTGTTATATCACCTACTCACTGCCTAATTTAGCCCTGTATTGCCACACTACCGCACCACGATTGCATGCATTGCACACGAAAGCAGCGCAGCCCCATTGATCTTAGTGGGTGAGTTTGATAGGTGGTACCAACTGTCGAACTCTGTACCTAACATTAAAAAATTGTTCAGCTCCATCCAGCTGTATTTTGCAAATTTGGGTGGGCAGCCAGGTGGCAGTAAAACCGTGGCTTGGCCGCACATTTTTGCCCCCTCCCCAACCGCCTAGAGAGAGACCTAACTCTCTAGTCTCTACCAAACATTGAGTATTCAGTTTGTGAACTGAACTTTTAAGTCACTCGGCTCACAATCTGTTTCACTAGAGAGTATAAATGAGTAGATGATTATGTGCTACCGAATAATCAAGGCTGTTTTTAGAAAAAGGGGACTTGAGTTAACAGGAATAGGCAAAAGTGTCAGGTTTTCTTAGTAACACCCCCTCCACCCAACACACTGATACCCACCTTCTCCATGTACTTCCATCTCTCTGTTTGTGCCCTCAGGACATACATCTGACAAATCTTGAGGACTCCATTGTGACATCCCTGTGTTTAGGCTGCTAGGCCTACATAGCTGTGGACAATGCAGTAGTGGTAGAGGGGCGCTGGACGGGGATTTCCACAGGTCACCAAAATGCAGACAAAATCATTGCTTGAGCCCAAATGGCCTGTATTCAGGATCTCACCACAAAGGCAGGGGGACCTCCCAGGAGAGGACATTCACTCAAGTTGAGAAACCCAAGGCTAATACTTTAAACTGATTATCTGTATTTCTTTATACAGATGGAAGCGAAGGTGGTAATGGCCAAGCTCCTGCAGAGATTCGATTTTGAGTTGGTGGAAGGACAAAGCTTCAAGATTTATGATACAGGCTCTCTACGGCCCATGGGAGGGGCAATATGTAGACTGCGGCCCAGAACAATCTCAGGAACCACAAAAAAATAGACTTTTATGTAATTTTCTTATGACTATACCAACTAACTGTGTAATGTAACAAGACTACAGTAAAACCTTGGTTTGAGAGTAACTTGGGTTGAGAGCGTTTTGCAAGACGAGCAACATTTTTAAAAAAAATTTGACTTGATATACAAGCGATGTCTTGATATACAAGTAGCGTTATGTCACAACTGAGTATAAAAAAGAAGAGAGGCGCCTCTAAAGTTAGCTATAGGGTTACATTTAATGAAGGTACAACATTTAGCAACATTTTGATACACTAATGCCCCACACACACGGTCGGATTGTCCGACGAAAAATGTCCTATCGGAAAATGTTGTCGGAAATTCCGACCGTGTGTAGGCTCCATCAGACTTTTTCCGTCGGATTTTCCGACGGACAAAGTTTTATCTCCTGCTCTCAAATTTTCCAACAACAAATCGTGTGTAGCGAATTCCGACGGACAAAGTGCCACGCATGCTCAGATCAAATTACAAGACCAAAGCTATTGGCTACTAGCCTCTACGTAGTTCCGTCGTACGCAACGAACGCCACCACGTTCAGAATGATGGGATTTTCCGACAACTTTGTCCGACCGTGTGTATGCAACACCAGTGTCGGACAAAATCCGTCGGAAAAAATCTGACGGATTTTGTGGTCGGAATTTCAGACCGTGTGTACGGAGCATTAGAGGCGCCTCTCTTCTCTTTTATATTCTGTAGCTGCTGCTGGATTTTGTTTCTAATCCCCTTGTGGAGGGTTCCAGTTGTGGATGAACATTTTATGGTTACACAACCTGGTCAAATTGCTATAATTTTTTTATATGGACTCTAAACTGAAGGACCTATGAATAAATGGCTGTGTAATCATTTGAGTTTCCATTATTTCTTATGGGGAAATTCGCTTTGATATGCAAGTGCTTTGGAATACAAGCGTGTTCCTGGAACGATTTATGCTCGCAATCCAAGGTTTAACTGTATAGAAAAAAGTCTATGTACTAATGAGTTCATTAAAAATATTAGATAAATATTGGTATTTTAAAATAAAGATGCATAGACAGCTATATATTTTAGAATGTATTTGTTGAAAAGGCGGATCAAATTCAGGTTCTTACACTGCTAGCTACAGGATACCTCAAGGGCCACAGTGATGCATCTGTGTGAAAATTAGCATATGCCGAGATCTGTATGTATTATTAATATAATTTTTTTTTTTTAATCTTTCCCTTCGTACTATCAGGCATTGTGCCTTGACACTGTTTTTTTTTTTCTAATTTCTGCATTTTTAATAAAAATCTATTTAAGAAAAAAATATGTAATTATGTAATAATAATTAATAAAAAGCTGCATTGATGTTTGTTTTTAATATCCATCTTCAAGTTCAACTTTATTATAGTAATGTAATTGGGTTTTAGTGGCAGCCCAAATCTCTAAAGGGTCCTGCGCAAGAACTATTCTTGGCTCCTGCATTAAACAACATCACAAGTACAAACACTTTTTTACTATGTATACATAAATACAGATGAAAAATAGCCTTTGTAATACTCTAACCACTCTTATGGTTCATGTATTGCAGCTGGTATTGTGAAGGAATGTAATGTACATAAATATAATCAGAAAATGTCTATTTGCTTATGTGTATACATGTTTCTATGCAAACTCCTTACTTATTATGTAGTATTCAGATTGGCTTTCTGTTGACTCTGAAGATGGCGTCTATACCCCCCATCCCACACATTACAGGAATGCGATAACGAGCTTCAATCAACCTTCAAGCATCAAGTTTCTTCATTTCTCTCGTATTTTAACCAATGAGATGTACCTATTAGACTGACATAGCAATGACGTATCTTTCTGTATAAAACATTGACACCGCCCAGAAATAAATTAGAAGTTAGGAGTAGCCAAGCTGATTGTGTCTCAGAGTGTTTACTCCTGATGTGCATGCACATTCATACTTTTTTAATTAGGAACAGCAGCAGACAACCTTGAACTAAATTGTAGTTCACATCCTTATCTCATCCTTATTAACTGGCGCCCGAATAGGGACCCCAGGCTACAATTTAAAGGAGACCAGATCCCAGGACCGAACGGCTGGCCAGATCAGAGAAGGGGGTTAAGCGCGCACCTCTAAAACCGTACGGTAAGCATATTTTTTTATTCTTACCACTGTACGACTTCTCTGATTGGGCTGGTTGATTTTGTCTTGTTGGCTCCTTTGGATTGTTCTAAGAGGCAGGTAACTTATTCCTCGCCTGGGGCTATTTGAACAAACCTGCCAATGGTTTTCTGCTGACTGCATTTTCTGTTCATTGTCTGTCATTCTGAAGAACTGCAAAACAGCAGACTGAAGTGTAGCTGCAGGTGTGTATCCTCACCCCTAGATGAGTTGTCTGCCTCTAGCGGTGAGATGAAATACTGCAGGAAAAGTTTATAGGACGGGTCACTCGGGGTTGACAGTGTAGGACCTCTGAGGTATCTCAGCTGCTGGAATTTGGCAGGCTGAAAGGAGATTTGCTGGAATGTTGGCAGTCTCGTTAACGTCTATAAACTTTTTTTACTCAGGTGAGCTGCTCCTGAGGATTATCTCAGCTGCTGGAATTTGGCACACTGAAAGAAGACTTGCTGGAATTTGGCAGTCTTATAACTCAGGTGAGCGGCTCCAGAGGGTTATTTTCTCAGCTGCTGGAGCTTTGCAGTTCAAGGGATGGCAGGTGTAGTGTTGTAATGTCCTGTCCTAAATGTGTATGTGGATTAATGTTTGACATCAATGTGGGTAGTTGGAGTTTGATAAAGTCAAACAGCCAGGAGCATGCGAGGAGACAGGGATAGCCTGTTTCCTCGCAGCGTTGTGAGCCCCCACCCTAGGAATTTGATAAGACAGCGGTCAGAGAAGTATTAACCCATTAGTTGTCTGTATTCTCCTCTGAAGCCGTCCGCAGAGAGAGAGAGAGAGAGAGAGAGAGAGAATGCTAGCTTGTGATATTGTGAAGAGGAGAGAGGGCAGTGAAGCAGTTAAAAAGTTGTCCAAAATAGCGAAGGTTTGTGATTTGAAGGACTGTGTTGCTAGACTATAAGCTGAGGAATGGCGTGTGCTGATAAGAGAACAAAGAGGCGCTCTGTGTGATAACGGCTTATTGGATTCAGCAGAAGCATGGTACAGGACAGCAAGGGCATTACACAAAGAGGGCTGGATAGAAGAGGAAATTAAGACAAATGCCAATTGCGCTATGTATGTCTATCACAAAGCTGATAATGTGTCTGAACCGCCCCCATATACAAAAACATGCAACCAAGGAGGAGAGGGACAACCCTACAATCCGCCTTACATACACTCCCTTCTCACCACCCCAACCCAAGCACAACCCACTGTGACAAGTCTGCCTGACGGCCATCTTGGTGCACCCAGGCCCTCACTTCAGGCCCAACCCAGTGCACTTCCGCCCAGCGGCCATCTTGGTGCACCCAGGCCCTCACTTCAGGCCCAGCAAAGTGCACTTCCACCCGGTGGCCATCTTGGTACACCCGGTAGGACCAACCACGGCCTATACCCAGTTCTTCCTGTCTTAAACCAGGATGGTTCCTACCACACACCTGTCTTCCCTAATACAGAAGCACTACCTTCACAGGCCGGATATGTTAATGATGAAGAAATGTCAGAGTGGGAAGACCAACAACAGGCAGCAAGGCCACCTGCTGATTTAACCCCCAATCCGGCTCCGGACTCACAGTTCCGAGAGGATCATAAACAGTTGCTGACAACCATAAGGAACAGTGCCCCTTCCCTGCCCCAACACCAGTCTCGGTTACCAGAAGGGGCACCGGTGATGTATGTCGCTTTTACCCCATCACAAGCAGCGACCTTAGTGACAAGTCTGCCTGACCCGGAGAAACAGCCAATGACCTTCTACCGCAGGATAATGCGGATACAAGAAACTTACTCAGCTGCCTGGAGAGACTTACTCAGTCAATGCCAAATTAAAGCAGGACATGTCTTTTGGCCGGTCATGCAGACGGCCTTCAATGATGCCTGCCTGACAAGTGCCACTTCCTACACCTCAGGCGTGGAGTTCTGTGCACAACTCCGCGACTGGGCAAAGGAGAAATTGGCGGATCAGACTATCACAATCCAAGATATTGCCCAAGATAAAGGGGAGTCTGTGGAGAAGTATCATGCTAGACTCTTAAAGGCTTTTGATGATCTGGGCTTCTCCCGTTATGGAAAAGCACACACACAAGTTATCAACTGCTTTTGTCTCAGGGCTCAAAGAGATTATCAGAAAAGGCTTGCTCCCCTATCCTTGGAACACTCATCTGCTTTGTGCTCTCTGCCTCTCCTGATGACACTTCATGAAGCAATAACTCTAAGTTCAATACCGCAGGAAGTACTTGACAGAATCCCTGCGTGCCTATGATCCACAGGGCCGGAAGGCAACTGTCACTTAAAGGTGCCACCAGTTCCAGTCAAGTTCAAAGAGGGCTCATCATTGCCCCGGAAACCACAATACCCCCTAAAGTTAGCCTAATCTGCAGCTATTTTGAAGCAAGGCCCTCGTGTCAAATGGAGCCCTGATACCCTGTGCATCTTCATGTAACACACCTCTGTTCTCTAGGAAGAAGAGAACCCCTAAAAGAGAACCAGCTACTTGCGGGGGTGTCCCTGACTGCAAAGTATATCACAGTGGTGGACCTTGCAAACGCTCTCTTCAATGTCCAACCTCACCCCTCCTGCTGGTACCTTTTGCCACCCATACCTAGACAGTTATGTCACAAGGGGCACAGGACTCTCCAAGCCAGCTTGCAAAAGCTATGGCTATCATCCTTGACAAGAGGATCACCCGGAAGTGATTCTCCTCCAATATGTTGATGACCTTCTCCTCTGTGCAGCTGACTTCCCCACTGTTGAAGTCACCTCAGAAAGCCTGTTGTGCTATCTTGCCAACCAGGGTTGCAAAGCCTCAAAGCCCAAATTGCAGTGGTGTTCAACATCTGTCGTTTTCCTTGGCCACTGTCTTGTCCCATGGGACAACACACCTCACTGAAGACAGGGTGAAAGCAATCTCTGACATCCCACCGCCACAAGGCCAGAAGCCCCCTCATGCCTTCCTTGGACTAATTTCCTATTGCAGAGCATGGAAGCCAGAAGCCTCCCTACTGATGTATGATGCTCTGAAATCAGACCCCTTCCAGATGTCTCCTGAAGCAATATCCAACTTTGTGACCTTTAAGCACACCATCTCTGGCGCTAGGGCTCCCAGACTACGAAAAAAACATTCAAGCCCTTTGTATCCGAATGTCTGGGACGTGCTGCAGGTGTACTCACCCAGTTACACGGCATCTGCCTACACCCCATAGGATACTATTACTGTCGGCTGGATATGATAGCAAGAGGAGGCCCATCGTGTCTGCGAGTTGTCTTTGCGGCACAAGCCTTGTTTGACAAAACTTCGGACTTGGTCCTCGGACACTGCCTCGTTCTGCTTGCTCCCCATGACATTACTCCCATACTCAACCAAGATCCAGCCGAAACATCTGTCCACTGCCAGACACTTGAGACTCCTGTGTTCCCTCCTCCTACTGGACAGCATTACTCCGTTACGTTGTCAAACGCTGAACTCTACCACCCTTCTTCCACTTCTCGAGGGGGGAAAGGAGGAGGAGTTGAGTCTTGACTTGCTCCCCATGACTGTATCGAACTAATGCGGCTGGAAACCACACATCTCCCCACCGTGAGTGAAATACCCCTGCAGAATCCAGGTCACCACTGAAAGCCTGCCCAGGTGGCAGAGCTGCAACCACTTACTACAGCATGTAAATTGGCAGAGGGAAAAAGAGCCAACGTTCATACGGACTCAAGATATGCTTTCAGCGTTGCCCATGATTTTGGTGTTATCTGGAAGGACAGAGGGTTCCTGACGGCTGCAGGAACACCGGTGAAACACAGTTCAGCCATTAAGGACTTGATGGACGCCCTGCTTCTCCCAACTAAAGTGACTATTCTAAAAGTAAAGCACACGACAAAGTCAACTTGAAGGAAGCTCGAGGTAATCTAGCCGATTCAGCTGCCAGACAGCCAGTGGTCCACGGGAAGTGGACAGCAGGGTAGTAGAAGACCACCCCGTTCTTACCCTACAGACTCTCCCAGTGGACAGAGTTTATCTGAAAGAATTACAGGGACAGACCATCCTTCCAAGCAACAAAGCCAAAAGCCTCGGAGTAATCTTTGATTCAGAGATGACAATGGAGGCACAAATAGGATCCGTAATCAGCGGATCCCACCATCTCCTTCGCATGCTACGCAGACTCATCCCCTTCATCCCGGAAAAGGAAAAAGCGGTAGTAGTAGGAACGATCATCAATTCACGGCTCGACTACGCAAACTCACTCTACATAGGATTACCGGATTACCAGATTGCGCGCCTTCAAATTGTCCAAAACACAGCAGCAAGAATAGTCACCGGAAAGAAACCCTGGGAATCCATCTCCCCATCCCTAAGGATGCTCCATTGGCTCAAGGGAAAAGACAGGATCACATTCAAGACCCTCTGCCTCACCCACAAATGTACACAAGGAAATGCGCCTCAATACCTTTGTGAGAAAATAGAAAAATACATACCGAATCGCAGACTTCGATCAACAAACCAAAATCGCCTTCTCATCCCCAAAGCCCGCTACAAATCGAAGGGAGAACGAAGATTCGCAGTACAGGGACCCCGGCTATGGAATGCTCTACCAAACAACATCCGCATGGAAGAAAACCATCAGGCCTTCAGGAAAAAACTCAAGACCCACCTCTTCTAATACATGGCATCCCAACATGAGCAGTCAAGCGCCTCGAGGCGATTCAGTTCGCAGTTGCAGCGCTATACAAATCATTCATTCATTCATTCATTCACAGGAAGCAGGAAGTTCGGATGAGAAGGAAAGCTGGAAAGCGGAGAGGAGCAACTCTCAGAGATGGACTATTGGAGTGCAACAAGAAGCCTTGTCTACCCAGGAGTATGTACCCAGCCGTGGTGCAATGGGCAAAGGGAGCTGCCCACTTGACAAAAACTCTTATGAACTCTCTTATCAAGTACGAGTAGCACCAGGAGTTACTCCATTGACCAACAACTTTGGCAGATCATGCACTATCTGCGACAAATGTAACCCAGAATGTACAGAAAAGGCACAGAAGAAGCACTTGGCAAAAGCCCTATACTCCTTCCAGTGGATACAAATTGATCATTACCAAGTGCCAAGGAGTGGCAGATTCGAATATGCCCCAGTGGAGGTGGCCATGACTGCCAGGACCACAGCTAAGAAATACTGAGTGACATAGTATGTAGCTTTGAGGTCCCAGAGGTGATAGAGAGCGATCAGGGCCAAACCTTCACAGCAACCCTTACAAAAGAGATTTGGGCAGCACTGGGGGTTCAGTTGGCCAGACAGGTTGCCCATTGCCCTATTCAGTGTCAGACACGCCCTGGGGGAAACATGCCCTATCCCTTTATTAAATTTTGTTTGGTTCAGCCCCCAGACTTGGCTGTTACTTTTCACAACAGTTACAGGTGCAATCTGATGTGTTGTCTAATTATGTAACCGCATTATCACGAGAATTAACCCAAATGCATGTCCAGGTGTTTTCTTCCATTGCAGATCCTGAATTAGATACAGGAACACACCAACTACTGCCTGGAGATTGGGGGCTGGTAAAGAAATGTGTGAGAAAACATTCTCTTGAACCCAGATATGATGGTCCATTCCAAGTTTTGCTGACCACAGCCACCTCAGTCGAATTGGCTGGGAAGAACACCTGAATACACGCTTCCCACTGCAAGAAAGCTCCAACCCCTGAGGACAAGATCCTGCCCACTTCATGACGACCATGCTGCATATCCTTTTTCTGTTTGGTCTAGGGGGGGGGAGGCCCAGGAGGTGGCCATCACAAAAATAACATAATTACATTTACGTATAACTCTTCAGGTACACATGTGACCACCTTTACCTTTGATTACTGTGACATAGGACCTTGTCCGTTTGACCTTTTTATGGCAATGCCATTGGTGCAGTGACATCCCTGACTGTAAGGATATATATGTGTGCATTACAGACAGTTACTGGGAACAGAATTGTGGTTCCTGGGAGGGATAGTGGGTTGAAAACATAGGACCAGATTAGAGGGAATCTGGACTGGTGAATGTGCCCTAGCAAAGGTCATTATGCCCCTCCATATCCTAGCAGAAGGTACTCCTAATACATACACTGGCCCAAATGGCAAAAGGTGCTCGCCCAGATAGGGGTAATAGTACTAATAATCCTGGTTCTTTTAGCCCTGATTGTATGCTGTATTCTACCTTTTCGTAAAGAAGTTAATGAGCGAGGCTGTAGACAACAACACCTACATTTCTCCACCAAGAAGAAGAGGACCCTCTTATGATGGAAGATGACAAACCCTTCACTCCTCTACAGTCACTCCCTGTCCACAATCTCACAATCCTATAGGGTTATAGGGATAGATAGCACCTGATTGCACTTCTCCAGCTGTATCGAGGGGGGTAGTGAACTAGTTGCTGCCCAACTCTATATACAGCCTAAAAGAGTTGCTGAGGAGAATGGGCCAGGTGAGTAGGACCTTTAGATGAGGGACAGAAGAAAATAGCCATTTTAGGGGGGACTGTGAAGGAATGTAATGTACATACATATAATCAGAAAATGTCTATTTGCTTATGTGTATACATGTTTCTATGCAAACTCCTTACTTATTATGTAGTATTCAGATTGGCTTTCTGTTGACTCTGAAGATGGCGTCTATACCCCCCATCCCACACATTACAGGAATGCGATAACGAGCTTCAATCAACCTTCAAGCATCAAGTTTCTTCATTTCTCTCGTATTTTAACCAATGAGATGTACCTATTAGACTGACATAGCAATGACGTATCTTTCTGTATAAAACATTGACACCGCCCAGAAATAAATTAGAAGTTAGGAGTAGCCAAGCTGATTGTGTCTCAGAGTGTTTACTCCTGATGTGCATGCACATTCATACTTTTTTAATTAGGAACAGCAGCAGACAACCTTGAACTAAATTGTAGTTCACATCCTTATCTCATCCTTATTAGTATCAGTCATCTCCAGCACTAATGCCTTCTGACACAAGGGGGTCTCTTTATAAAACATTTGTTGCATGAATGTCAGAAGCATTCTTAAAGCGTTTGTTACCCCTACACTTAATTTGCCTGATATGTGCTTCTGTACCATATACTTGTATGAGGAAGTATCCTGTTCTCTTGGTATTGCTTCCTTTATGTGAAATCCCTGGTGTTCCTGCCAGCCCCTCTGCTTTCCTATAAAAAAACTGACCACACTAAGCAGGAGAGCACATAATGCTCAGTTCTCTAGCTGTGCTGGGAACTCAGTATGCTCTCCTCCAATGATCAGATTTGTCCTGACACCCTACCGCTGCATAGCCATTCACTGGGAAGTTCAGAGTGCTGCTGCTGTTTCTCCTCCCCCCAAGGCTGTCTTTAATATTGATTGGACCCTGGGCAAACATTTTCTTGGGCCCTCCCGAATCCACTTATCAACTATTTGTGGGCAATGCAGGCTCAAGGGGAAGCTGCCTTGGGCCCCACAACAATGACTGGGCCCGGAGCAGATGCCCCTTTTGCCCTGTGTTAAAGATGCCCCTAGTAAACACCCCCTGCGAATGCTGGCCAAGTGGGAGGGAGATGTGGGCCCGATTGACATAGATCAGTGAGGGGAAAGGTCCTGCAGGTAGTGCCCACATGCTCTTTGAATGCATCCCAAAGATTGACGCAACTATATATCTTGTTAAGAGTATATTATACCCCCCACAGGATGTATATTATGGGTCTTCAGCACACCCTCCTGTGTACCAGGTGCAAAAGAGATCATGATCCACCTACTGTGGAGGTGCCCGAAACTCCACCCCTACTGGAAGGGGGTGGTGGACCCCATAAACAGGGTGTTTCAGGTCTCTATGCCTACAAATCCAAAACACTGCTTACTTAATATACTAGATGAGTTAGAATGGGAGGAATGCACTAGAGGGGCAGTTACTAGATCTCTATTCCTGTCGCGTAAGCTAATAATGACGCACTGGATATCGGAAGATCCCCCTGCTCTCAAACAGTGGATTAATGCTGTGGGAGAAATGCTCCGGGAAAAAAAAAAATTATCAACATAGAGGTTGCTCCCAGAAGTTTTAGAAACTTTGGGGACCGTGGCTGAAGGTACCGGGACTTGTCCCGGTGGATCTGGTCATGGGTAGATTGTTGGGGATATGCATCTGATGTGTCCAAATGACAGACCAATGGATCAACTCCCCGAGCACTAGTACCTTGAACCAAAATAGGGAATGAATAATAACCGGATGGTCAACAGGGCTGGTGCAAGGATTTTTGACACCCTAGGCAAAACCTAATTTTGCCGCCCCCCCTTGGCGGACTCCGCCCCCTTTCCCTGCCCCCTTTCCCTGCCCATGTAAATCCCACCTTTTTAATAAAGCGCCCATGAAATGCAGCCTCACCAGCGCCCATCAAATGTAGCCTCACCAGCGCCCATCAAATGCAGCCTCACCAACGCCAATCAAATGCAGCCTCACCAGTGCCCATCAAATGCAGCCTCACCAGTGCCCATCAAATGCAGCCTCACCAGCACCCATCAAATGCAGCCTCACCAGTGACCATCAAATGTAGCCTCACCAGCTCCCATCAAATGCAGCCTCAATAGCACCCATCCAATGCAGCCTACCAGCGCCCCTTCAATGCAGCCTACCAGTGCCCATCGATGAATGTTTGCTTGCTGCAGGAGTCAGGACACAGACACAGTCCTCGACCACTGCTGCGCCTCTGACAACTATTATGCAGCGGAGAACCAAGGAAAATGTGATCACTTATAAAAATGGGAAAAAGGGTATCGATAATGTCTTTTTTATATTTATACCAAAATGTTTTGCATTCAATTTCTATTTTAAACTGAATGGGTTGTTTTACAAGGTGATCGTTTACAATCACTTCACGAGTTTACCGAAATGTCTTGTACTTTTGAGAGATTAATTCCTGTATCGTCAGCTCCATCTACTGGCCAAAATTGGTATATTTTTCTGAAATACTTCAATGAAAAAACGATACTTCATTTAGGCTCCATCATACTGTAGTATAAATGAAGCTGACGATATAGGCATTAAAGGAGGAGTCACCCACGGTGTAAACAGGGACACAATAAGGTGAATATGAAATATATATCATCCCCTGAACACAAACACACCAGGCCGCTAACCAAAGAGAATGAACCACTGAATTACAGATGGTAAGACAGGCATAATACATCCATAACCATGGCACCACTTCACTTGGCTAGTAGATGGCTGGATCTTGTAGTATTTCATAAAATAAAGGCAGCCATGTCAGAAGCTACAGTCTGTCATAAGTATTAATTGTTTCCAACCACAAAGATGGCCGCGGTCGGTGCGTACAGCGTCATGATATCAGAGCTCCACCCTACGCTGCTTTTCATCCAATAGGAACGTCAACGCCCCCTGACGACGTTCCTATTGGAAGAAACTCTGCGTGTCACATGGCGAGTCACATGGGGTTTAGCCAGAGCTTGTGAATAGGAAGACTTGGGGCTGTGCCGTGGACACAACAAATGATGGAGCCGCAGCATGTCATTAAAGTATTTACAGTGGTGTGAAAAAGTGTTTGCCCCCTTCCTCATTTCCTGTTCCTTTGCATGTTTGTCACACTTAAGTGTTTCGGAACATCAAACCAATTTAAACAATAGTCAAGGACAACACAAGTAAACACAAAATGCAATTTGTAAATGAAGGTGTTTATTATTAAAGGTGAAAAAAATCCAAACCATCATGGCCCTGTGTGAAAAAGTGATTGCCCCCCTTGTTAAAACATACTATAACTGTGGTTGTCCACACCTGAGTTCAATTTCTCTAGCCACACCCAGGCCTGATTATTGCCACACCTGTTCACAATCAAGGCATCACTTAAATATGAGCTGCTTGACACAGTAAGGTCCACCAGAAGATCCTTAAAAGCTACACATCATGCCGAGACCCAAAGAAATTCAGGAACAATTGAGAAAGAAAGTAATTGAGATCTATCAGTCTGGAAAGGGTTATAAAGCCATTTCCAAAGCTTTGGGAATCCAGCGAACCACAGTGAGAGCCATTATCCACAAATGGCGAAGACATGGAACAGTGGTGAACCTTCCCAGGAGTGGCCGGCCGCCCAAAATTACCCCAAGAGCGCAGCGACGACTCATCCAAGAGGTCACAAAAGACCCCACAACAACGTCCAAGGAACTGCAGGCCTCACTTGCCTCAGTTAAGGTCAGCGTTCATGTCTCCACCATCAGGAAAAGACTGGGCAAAAATGGCCTGCATGGCAGAGTTCCAAGGAGAAAACCACTGCTGAGCAAAAAGAACATCAAAGCTCGTCTCAATTTCTCCACAACACATCTTTATGATCCCCAAGACTTTTGGGACAACATTCTGTGGACCGATGAGACAAAAGTGGAACTCTTTGGAAGGTGTGTGTCCAAGTATATCTGGCGTAGAAGGAACACTGCATTTCAGAAAAAGAACATTATACCAACAGTAAAATATGGTGGTGGTAGTGTGATGGTCTGGGGGGTTTTGCTGCTTCAGGACCTGGAAGACTTGCCGTGATAAAAGGAACTATGAATTCTGCTGTCTACCAAGAGATCCTGAAGGAGAATGTCCGACCATCTGTTCGTGTACTCAAGCTGAAACGAACTTGGGTTCTGCAGCAGGACAATGATCCTAAACACACCAGCAAGTCCACCACCGAATGGCTGAAGAAAAACAAAATGAAGACTTTGGAGTGGCCTAGCCAAAGTCCTGACCTGAATCCTATTGAGATGTTGTGGTATGACCTTAAAAAGGCTGTTCATGCTCGAAAACCCTCTAATGTAACTGAATTAGGACAATTCTGCAAAGATGAGTGGGCCAAAATTCCTCCAGGACGCTGTAAAAGCCTCATTGCACGTTATCGCAAACGCTTGGTTGCAGTTGTTGCTGCTAAGGGTGGTCCAACCAGTTATTAGGTTTAGGGGGCAATCACTTTTTCACACAGGGCCATGATGGTTTGGATTTTTTTTCACCTTTAATAATAAACACCTTCATTTACAAATTGCATTTTGTGTTTACTTGTGTTGTCCTTGACTATTGTTTAAATTGGTTTGATGTTCCGAAACACTTAAGTGTGACAAACATGCAAAGGAACAGGAAATGAGGAAGGGGGCAAACACTTTTTCACACCACTGTACAGCACTAAGAGCGTTCCGGAAAAAGAGGGCAAAATGCGCATGCACCGATGACGTAATACAAAAAAAAAGGAATAAGGACAAATTGCAAGCAAACAAACAAGGTAGTAAGGATTTCACAAACAGCAATCAGCTAGGTGCTTACTAATGTTTTATATGGCAGAAAATAGACAGGATTGGTTTACTTCCACTTTAAAAACAGTCAATGTTAAAGGGGTTGCAAAGGTTCATTTTAAATTTTTTTTTAAATAACAAACATGTCATACTTACCTCCACTGTGCAGCTCGTTTTGCACAGAGTGGCCCCGATCCTCCTGTTCTGGGGTCCCACTGCAGCTCTCTCCGCTCCTCCCCGCAATAGCTAACCCCCTCAGGAAGCTCCATAGACACAGAGTGTATGTCTCGGTCCCGCCCCCCGGCGTCCATGTCATTGGATTTGATTGACAGCAGCGGGAGCCAATGGCTGCACTGCTATCATTCTATCCAGTCAACGCAGAGACTCTGTGGAGAAGAGGATGCCGGGGACGAGCCGAGCAGGTAAACGGGCTTAGGTAAATAAAACGGGGGGGGGGGGCTGGGGGGCCCGTCATTGCCAGGTGTTTTTTCACCTTAATGCATAGGATGCATTAAGGTGAAGAAACACGAACCTTTACAACCCCTTTAATTGAGACAATTCAATTATGCTTTAAGTTACCCATTAGGCTGCCTATCAGGTGTTGTGGAATTTTAAACTTTACTATAAAATAGGCAAACAAAATAGTAAAAGTAACACTTGTTCTGTAAATATCTTTATTGACTGTAGAAAAATCGATTTTCCCTTGTAGCTCTACAAAAGTGATGTAGAAAGAGCCCACATATTGCAAATAATGGTATATTATTCTTTACCTTTGGATATATCCAGTCCACACTTGATATTAAAAGCGTTTATGCCACAATTCACTGTAAAAGACCCCACTCCTACTTTTCTGGGTTCATTCCCATGAGTTTAGGTCTCTACAAAACAGTAGAAACATCTTGCTGATCATGATATTACCCCTCACACACCACCAGCTGATCAGTGGGGTGATGGTGAGTGACTCTTATGTCCCGTACACACGGTCGGATATTCCGATGGCAAAAGTCTGATCGGATTATGTTGTCGGAAAATCCGGTGGGCCGCCCGTGTGTGGGCTCTATCGGGCTTTTTCCGTCGGAGGATCTCAAATTTTCCGACAACAAAATCCGATCTGACTTTTTCCGATTGTGTGTCGAGAATTCCGATGGACAAAGTGCCACGCATGCTGATCAAATTATGAGACCAAAGTTATTGGCTACTAGCCTCTATGTAGTTCCGTCCTACGCAACGAACGTCACCACGTTCGGAACGATCGGATTTTCCGACAAATTTGTCCGACCGTGTGTATGCAACACCAGTTTTGGACAAATTCCGTCGGAAAAAATCTGACGGATTTTGTGGTCGGAATTTCCGACCGTGTGTACGGGGGCTTATACTTTTATTTTATAGCTTCACATCACCTGCTGTTGTAAACGCACAAGTTATATAATGTTTGTCACATGGTGCGTCTAGTCAGGGATCTTCGTAGCCTCGTGCGGAGCCTCAGTCTGCAGAGCACCTCATCCATAGGCTGCAGCGTTCCAGTTCCTGTTACTTTACATGTCTGTCCTACTAGCTGAAAATTAAACTTGTGTACAAGTTTGGCCAGTATCACCTTCATCTGTATCTACAAAAAGAAAGCAGAGTTCCAGGAATAACGTGCATTTCAAGGCAAAAACAGCATTCAGTACAGCTCTGCAAAACATGTACATTTCCCAGTTTTTATGCCTTTACAAATGCTACAAGTACAGATAAATGACTATTGATCTGCCAAAAATCCAAAGAGCTCCTTACCATCTTGAAAAAAAACCCAGTGTGAAAGGGGCCTAAGGGAGGGAAAATCTCACTGATGGAGACATAGACAGCAATAACAATTCAAACCCACCAGATTTTCTACATCTTTAAAAGTCTACCCAAAAATTAAAGAAGGCTTTTGCTAGGGTTAAGCTTTAATTATGTTTTTCTTGGTTGAGGGTTGGGGAACCTCTGTATATCAGACAATTTCTAGTGATCAATAGAACAAATTGATATTATTATTTATTTTAGATCTTCAGATATCAAATTTTGTTTTTGGTAAGGTCATTTGAGTATTGGACAATCCACTTCAAATGTAGGCGACCGTGCTATAATCTTAACAAGCCATGCTAGTCAATACAGAATGTATGATCTGAGACAAAGTACCCACCCCAAAATAGTTAATTACAAATAAAGGTAATAAGGTAACCTTCAGAAGGACTGCAGGGCCCAGGTTTACTGTGTATGTACCTGCTGTGCGCAGCATGTGTGCCAGTACATCCTCAGGAGTCTTCTCCTTTTGTTTTTGTGCCTTCAGTCTATTTTTAATACATTCTCTGCCTGTGTCACGCAGCAGCTTGGCACTTCTTCGGATTTCCATAATAAGTGTCTGCTTCCATGCAGGGGTCAAGTCCTGGGGAAAAAAGTGTGGGAACTCCCACCCAAGATCCACACGCCCACCAAAAAAAAAAAAATGATAGGCTCATATGCACGAACGCTTCAAAAGTGGTATTTTTCATCCAATTTTCGTATTGTGTGTATGAAGCTTAACTGTTAGTACATAAAAAAAAACAATCCTCAATAAACATAAATACGGTAATTCTCTGAATAATCAGCATTCATTCAATTGTGCTTCCATGCAAATGTGAACATCATGTTCTGATCTTTATTGGGGAATTTTATTTTGTATATAGAGTGTTTATGTGGTGAGTGTACACTTTTTCATTGAACAGTTTGGATAACACAGGGTTAAACGGAAAGGTCATAAATCTGGACATTATCTGGACAGAATGCTTGGGGAGATAGTGATGTATTCCTGCTTAGGAGATGTATGTTAGCTTGGGGGGCTGCAAACTCTGCAGTGCTCCAACACACACTCGCTGCTATTCCAACCCTTCACATATTTCCACATAAACTTCCCTCCTGGCATTAAACTTTGCCAGGTATTGTGCTCAGCTTACCACCCCCAAACTGATGTTCCTCCCCCAGCTCACCTCTCTCCCTGCATGTCCTGTGAGCAGAATAGCTGTGCTCCTCCTCTGGGTTCTCTCATCATATGGCACTGAAGATAGAGGAGGGGGATTCAGCGGGACACACAGAGCAAGTATGCAGGAGACTGGGGGGGGGGGGGGGATGAGGAGACAGAAAATCAGAAGGGGCTGGCGGGGAGGAGCGCATCACGAGAGGTCTGACTAAACACAATCTCCTAGCAGCAGGGACCTGATCTACCTGTCAGCTAGCTGTGATTGACAGGTAGATTGAAGCAGAAGCTGTCATGGGGCCCCCTACTGGCAATGCCTGAATGGTCAGGTGTGCGGCACTTACTATTGCGAGCTGTGTCGGCAGCTGCTGGTGTAGCACCTGCCACACAGCTCGCATACTTCAAAGTCTTGCAGTACATGGCTGCTAAAGGGAGTTCCTGTTGTGGAAAAAGTACAGGAACTCCGTTCCCATGCGTTCCTGCAGGACTTGAGCCCTGCTTCCATGGAAGAGACTTAGAAAGTAAAAAAATAAACAATAATTTGCTTTTATTCATTGGCAATATGCACAAAGATACTTACTTAATACCTAGTCCCACGAGGGTTCCAGAGCCGAAGGGGCTGCTGTCCTCAGGCTAAACAACTGCTCTTGGGGACTCAACAAGTCCAGAGATAGACTTTTTTGGAGCTGACTGCAGAACCACACCACAGGGCATCTTGTCTTGAGTAGGGATGAGCTCGGTGTTCGATTCGAACTCATGTTCGAATCGAACATCGGCCGTTCGCCTGTTCGGGGAACCCAGAACTTTGTGGGCCAATCGCGGCAAATTCGTGTGACACGAACAGCCCCACAATGCACTGTGCTATCGCAGTGCATTGCTGGCTCATGATTGGCCAAGCATGCACTGTGACCCCGCATGCTTGGTCAATCACAGCGCCGGCAGTGAGGAGAGCCATAATTGGCCACAGGCAGGATGCCTGTGGCCAATTATAGCTCAGGGGGGTTAAGTACACGCCCCACACTATATAAGGCCGCCAGCGCGGCGGCCTTGTGTAGTGTGTTGCGGCGGTCAGGGAAAGAGCAGGATAGGCAAGGACAGTGTCTTTGCGGCTTGCAAACCTAGCGCTGTTAAAGTGGGTGTTGTGTGCCTCCAGCACAGTATACACCTGAAGCTACCGTTTATTACAGGTGTTCTGTAATACAGGCATCTCTGCAGCAGTTAAAGTGGGTGTTGTGTGCCTCCAGCGCAGTATACACCTGAAGCTACCCTTTATTGCTGGTGTTCTGTATTACAGGCATCTCTGCAGCAGTTAAAGTGGGTGTTGTGTGCCTTCAGCACAGTATACACCTGAAGCTACCCCTTATTGCTGGTTTTCCCATCTCCCTGCAGGCCATTAGTATGTTTGACCACAGTGTTGGGTACATGCTCCAGGGGGATACCCAGCGTTTTGAAGGCTCTGATGATGATACCCAGCTAGAGGAAGGCAGTAGCGTGAGCGCAGAGAGAGGGGATGCTCAAGGACAGCAATCTGGCAGTCAGGTTTCACCAGCTGCAGCATACTGCCAGGTTTGCTCCAGTGATGAAGAGAGAGGGGATGATAAGGTCACTGACTCCACGTGGGTGCCTGATAGGAGAGGGGAGGAGGAGGAGGTGGAGGAGGAGGAGAAGGAGGCACATCTCCAACGAGGCAGGATGCCCTCCAGGGGCCAGCTTAAGGGCAGCACACCGACTGAATCAAACCGCAGAGCTCCGCCTGTGCAGAGCGCTGCCTCTGCACATTATTCCAAAAGTTCTTTGGTGTGGACCTTTTTTGAGACGAGTGCAGCAGATCGCACCGCTGCTATTTGCAACATATGTCTCAAGCGTATCTCGCGTGGCTAAAATATCAGCCGCTTGGGCACCACATGCTTGACCAGACATATGTTGACCTGCCATGCAGCTTGTTGGTAAGCGTACCTTAAAGGCCCACACCAAAGAACAAAGCGGACCTCTCCTTGCTCATTATCAGCTGGGATCTTCAACCCCACTATACCTTCAGTCCTCTCTGAAAGCTGCACTGAGAGGAATGAAGGTGTAGAATTAGCTGTGTCACAGCCAAGTACTTGCGGGCACTCTGCTAGCAGTGCACGACGTCCGATTGTACCAGGCAAATTTCCCTGCCCCAGCTGCTGGAGCGTCGAAGTTCACTCCCAGCCATCCACATGCCCAGCGGTTGAATGCTAGCTTGGCTAAATTGCTAGCACTTCAACTGCTGCCTTTTCAGTTGGTAGACTCTGCCCCCTTCCGTGAGTTTGTGCAATGTGCGGTTCCTCAGTGGCAGGTTCCCAAACGCCACTTTTTCTCACGGAAGGCGATTCCGGCTCTCTACCGGCATGTGGAAGGCAATGTCCATGCCTCGCTGGACAGGGCGGTCAGCGGTAAGGTGCATATTACCACTGACTCATGGTCCAGCAGGGACGTTACCTATCTTGCACGGCCCATTGGGTCACTCTTTTGGCAGCTGGGAAGGATGCAGGACAAGGTGCAGTAGTGTTGGAGGTTGTTCCGCCACCACGCCTCCAAAATGCTACTACTGGTTGTGACACACCTCTCTCCTCCACCCCCTCCTCTTCTTCTTCCTCCATGGCCTATTCCTGTGCTTTGTCCTCGGAACCAGCGGTGCTCCATAGGCATTCAAGGGGCTACGCAAGTACGCAGGCAAAAAGATGCCATGCCGTGCTTGTACTGGTGTGTTTGGGGGACAGGAGCCACACTGGGGCAGAGGTTCTTTCAGCTCTGCAGGGGCAGGCCGAGAGGTGGTTGACGCCACGCCAGCTTAAGCCAGGAATGGTGGTTTGCGACAATGGGATCAACCTCCTCTCCGCCCTGCGACAGGGACAACTGACCCATGTGCCCTGTGTGGCTCATGTCCTTAACCTGGTGGTGCAGCGGTTCTTAGGCAGGTACCCAGGCTTACAGGATGTCCTGAGGCAGGCCAGGAAAGTCTGTGTGCATTTCCGCCGATCATATAATGCCAGTGCTCGGCTGGCTGAGCTGCAAAAGGAGTTGTACCTGCCCAAGAACCGCCTTATATGTGACATGCCCACCAGGTGGAACTCAACATTGGCCATGCTGCAGCGACTGCACACGCAGCAGAGGGCCATCAATGAGTACCTGTGTGACTACGGCACCAGGACAGGGTCAGGGGAGCTCTGTTTTTTTCACAACGCCAGTGGGGCATGATCAGGGATGCATGCACTGTCCTGTCACCATTTGAGGATGCCACAAGGATGGTAAGCAGTGACAGTGCATGCATCAGTGACATCAGTGTTCCTTCTGTCCCACACATCACACAGGAAGAGGACGAGGAGGAGGAGGAGGAGGAGGAGGATGTGTCAGCATGGAGGTGGAGCCTGGCACTCAGCATCAGCAGCAGCAGTCTTTTAGGGATGATTTACAGTCCCAAGAAACCGGTGGATTTGTACGTGGCTGGGAGGAGGTGGCTGTGGATCATGTCATCCTTAGTGACCCAGAGGACTCCGGACCGAATGCCTTAGCTAACCTATGCTGCATGGCCTCCCTGATCCTGCAAAGCCTGCGGAAGGATCCTCGTATTCTTCGGATCAAGGAGAGGGACCATTACTGGCTGGCCACTCTCCTTGATCCACGGTACAAGGGTAAGGTTGCAGAGGGAGCAGAGGATGAGACATCTCTGGGAGGCCTTGCAGAAAGGTCTGTGCAACGCATTCCCAGAGACTGGGAGGTTACAAACGAGTTGCTGAGGCTTCGGTCAGTAACAGAAGGAGCGGTGGAGAAGGTGGCCGTCTGACCGATGCATTCAGACAATTTTTTAGTCCGCAGCCCCAAGGTATGATCGGTTCCAGCAACCATTGCCAGCGTCTGATTTACATGGTGCAGGAATACCTGGGGGCAAGGTCAGACTTGGACACCTTTAACACCGAAAATCCTCTGGCTTACTGGGTCTTGAGGATGGATCACTGGCCAGAGCTTGCACAGTATGCAATTGAGCTACTGGGCTTTCCTGCATCCAGCTTTCTTTCGGAATGCACATTCAGTGCTGCTGGAGGCTTTGTCACCGATCACAGGGTGCGCCTGTCCACTGACTCGGCTGATCGACTGACCTTCATAAAGATGAAGCAGTCTTGGATCACCACCAGCTACCAAGCACCTGAAGCTGATGTAACCGAATAATTTATTTTGAAATGTCACATCCCTTCAAGACTGCCTATGCTGATGCTGAGTGACTGTCCTGTTATGTTGACTGACTATTCTCTTCCTCCTCAATGATCCTGCTGATAGCTTGGAAGAACATTTTTGGTTCTGGGTGCCGCCACCAGTGGCTAAGGCCCAATTTTTCAGCCCCTGTTTAACAGGGGCACGTAATTACAATTTTTTATGCAATGCTTTGCAGCAGGGCTCATTCCTGCACTCCAACTAGAGTATCTGGTAGAGGTTTCAGTGTTGTGGCACCAGCACCAGTGGCTAAGGCCCAATTTTTCAGCCCCTGTTTAACAGGGGCATGTGATTACAATTTTTTATGCAATGCTTTGCAGCAGGGCTCATTCCTGCACTCCAACTAGAGTATCTGGGAGAGGTTGCAGTGTCGTGGCACCAGCACCAGTGCCTAAGGCCCAATTTTTCAGCCCCTGTTTAACAGGGGCATGTAATTACAATTTTTGATGCAATGCTTTACAGCAGGGATCATCCCTGCACTCCAACTAGAGTATCTGGGAGAGGTTGCAGTGTCGTGGTACCAGCACCAGTGCCTAAAGCCCAATTTTTCAGCCCCTGTTTAACAGGGGCATGTAATTACAATTTTTGATGCAATGCTTTGAAGCAGGGCTCATTCCTGCACTCCAACTAGAGTTTCTGGGAGAGGTTGCAGTGTTGTGGCACCAGTGCCTAAGGCCCAATTTTTCAGCCCCTGTTTGTTTAACAGGTGCATGTAATTACAATTCTTGATATAATATTTCAAAGCAGGGCCCATTCCAGCGCCCACTGAGAGTAACTGTGAGGACTTACAGTGTTGTGGCACCAGCACCACCACCACCACCAAAGGCCCAATTTTTCTTCCACTGTTTAACAATGGCATGTAATTACAATTCTTGATATAATGGTTCACAGCAGGGCGCTCCAGCACCCACCAAGAATCACTTTGAGGGCTTACAGTGTTAACTTGTGGCAACACCAACACCTTAGGGCCAAATTTCTGCAGAGCATATAGGGCAGGCCCCTACTTTCAAACATCCAACTTACAAACGTCTCCTACATGCAAATGGAAGGAGACAACAGGAAGTGAGATGAAAAAAGACGGACAGCCCCAAAAATTATACAGCGGTGATAACCCTTCCCTATGTTTTCCAAAAAACTTAAAAATAGATTTTTTTGACTGAAGCTACACTTTAAAAATATACCAGTTACAAACAGATTCTACTTAACACAACAAACCTACACAGTCCCTGTCTTATCCCTGTTCTGAGTATATAGGGCCTGGGGGCCCCACGCCTTTCCTTTTTTTAATTTGGGTACGGGGTTCCCCTTAATATCCGTACAAGACCCAAAGGGGCTGGTAATGAGCAGGGGGGGGGGGGGGGGGCTACCCATGCCATTTTTCTCAATGATTTTCATCCATATTGCCAGAACCAGACATTACATTAAAACCGCAAGCAGTTTTAAATGACTTTTTTTCCATTAAATGTCATTTGGTGCAGGGACTGTTCTAAACACGGGAAACACGTGCCACTTCACAGGCATACTATAGACATCCCCCAGGCACGATATTTAAAGGAATATTTCACTTTTTTCTTACTTTAATCGTCATTAAAATCAGTGCTCCCGAAAAAACTGCAGTTTTTAAAAAAAAAATTTGCACTGATCCAGGTCCCCTGGGGCAGGAGCCGGGTCCCCAAATCCTTTTTAGGACAATATCTTGCATATTAGCCTTTAAAATTAGCACTTTTGATTTCGAACGTTCGAGTCCCATAGACTTTAATGGGGTTCTAAAGTTCGTGTGAACTTTAGGTCCGTTCGAAGGTTCTGGTGCGACCCGAACCGGGGGGGGGGGGGGAGTTCGGCTCATCCCTAGTAAATACCCTCAAATTAAAGCTGAAAGTCTGCAGTTAAAGCACATCTTGTTATTTTCATTTCAAATTCATTGTGGTGGTGTATAGAGCCAAAAAGATTAGAATTGTGTCAATGTCCCAATTATTATGGACTTATGGACCTGACTGTACATCAGTTGGCCCCTATGCATGACAGAGTGCCCCCATAACTTCAGACCCTTTGCAGTGCATCATGGTCACACCAATCACAGAGCTCCACAATTACAAAGCCCCCTATCCCAGAGCTCCCCAAACACACAGTCTGCTCTTCACATCATCCTACCCTTTGGCTTCAGTGGCATGAAGGAGATTGACATCCATCTTTTCCTGAATGCTGGGGATGTCCCTGCAAACATGCGGGTGAGCCAGCTGCCAACATTTTAGCAATGAATGAGGCCATGCGCCCTGACCCCTAGAGCATCATTGGTTGTTGTGGTGCTGGCAGCTGACCCACACAAACCAACTCATAATATCGGTCTGCGCTGCTTTTGGCACCCAGGGAGAACCCAAATGGCACCCCAGGGTGCCCGGAAACACTGGTTTAAATCACTAATATGGAACAAGCAAGATAGATCAGAATGAAGCTCAAACTTCTTGTACTGTTTTCAGGTCAGTATCTCAGAAAGTACTAAAGCCAATGGATCAACTTGACAGCCAGGCTTCTAGCATTTTTCAGAGGGAATAAAATTGTCAGCCTATAAATTTCCCATGATCATGTTTCTTTTAACGTCAACAAATTGATTCTCAATCTGTATTTCTCTCTTCTGCTGGTAGAAGGCGCTCTCCCATAAGAAATAATATGTGATCTGAAAATAGGTTTTGAACTCTGAACATTGTAGTTAAGCTCCACCCTCCACCAGTTATAAAGCGTGTGTACTTCCAAACGCTCCAGTTGGATTTTGCCGTTAATTTAAAACTGCAGCACCGTCCTTAGATGGTTTGGTAGATTGTAGGTGGTGGCTCCCATTTTGATTTTTTTCTACAATCAGAATATAAGCAGCTGCAGCACTAAGGAAGAACTAAATCAACGATTATATTTTTCTACACATTATCATACACACTTAATAAAGCCTCATTCACACCTGGGTTTTCGCAATCCTGGACAAAATTGACAAATAGCACCACGCTTGTTCAGGTGCCATTCATTTTCAATGGAACCTAAATGTGGGTGCGTTTCCTGCTCCTTTTTTGAGCAACAAGCTTCACAAGATGCGGTTTGCCGCAAATGCACTGCGATTTTTCCCTGCACCCTATTTAGGTGCCATTGAAAAGGAATGCCACCTGAACAAGCATGATGCAATTTGTCAGCTTTGCAGAGCGTTTTGGGATCACAGGCAAAATCGCCCTGATTCTGTCCGCGTTCGCAAACGCCCAATTGTTTGCAAGTGTTTGCAAACGCTCTTTCTATCTATCAGAGCTAGTCCTAATTGGCTCTAGAGAGTGTCATTTTTGCCCATTCTTCTTTGCAAAATGTCTCAAGCTCTGTCAGATTGGATGGAGAGCGTCTGTGAACAACAAATTTAAAGTCTTGTCACAGATTCTCAATTGGATTTAGGTCTGGACTTTGACTGGCCCATTCTAACACCTGGATATGCTTTGATCTAAACCATACCATTGTAGCTTTGACTGTATGTTTAGGGTCGTTTTCCTGCTGGAAGATGAACCTCTGCCCCAGTCTCAAGTCTTTTGCAGACTCTAAGGCTACTTTCACACTGGAGCGGTGGGGGCGCTGGCGGTAAAGCGGCGCTATATTTAGCGCCGCTTTACCGGCGTTTTAGCGGCGCATTGCGGCCGCTCGCAGGGTGGTTTTACCCCCCGCGAGCGGCCGAAAAAAAGGGTCAATACCGCCCGCAAACTGCCGCTGCAGCGGCGTTTTGCGGGCGGGTTCGGTGCGCTGCCCCATTGTTTCCAATGGGAACGGGCGCTATAGGAGCGGTAAATATACCGCTCCTATAGCGAGCCAAAGATGCGGCTTGCAGGACATTTTCCAGCGTCCTGCAAGCGCACCGCTTCAGTGTGAAAGCCCTCGGGCTTTCACACTGAAGACACAGCAACAGCTGTTTCGGGTCGGTTTGCAGGCGCTATTATTAGCGCAATAGCGCCTGCAAACCGCCCCAGTGTGAAAGGGGCCTAAAGCCCCGTACACATGATTAGATTTTCCAACAGGAAATGTTGGATGTCAGGCTGTTGGCGGAAAATCCGACCGTGTGTACGCTCCATCGGACAATTGTTGTCGGACTTTCCTGCCAACAAATGTTGGCTAGCATGTCTTCAAATTTTCCACCAACAAATGTGTGTTGTCGGATTTTCCGATCCTGTGTATACAAGTCCGTCGGATAAAACTCCAAAGTAAAAACACGCATGCTCGGAAGCAGAAGCGATCGGTCTTGCAAAATAGCATTTGTAATGGAGAATTAACATTCGTGACGTGGCAAATTATGAAATCTCCAAATGCAGCGCATATTCTTTAATGGGATAATAATGAAGCTCCTTTGCTGGTGATACTGATGGAGTTATTGTAAACAAATTCAAAGGCTTTTTTTTTCTAGTGATATCAAGAATAATTTTTGCAAGTTAAAGAGGGGGGGCCATCAAAATTTTTTTTTTTTAAAGTCAGCAGCTACAAATACTGCAGCTGCTGACTTTTAAGAATTGGACACTTACCTGTCCCAGGGTCCAGCGATGCGGGGGAACGAAGCCCCCCTCGTTCACCGCTCTGCTCGCAGCACCGGCATCCTTACTGTGGGCACCCGGCTGTGGCTTCACAGCCGGGCACCCACTGCGCATGCGCGAGCGGCGCCACACATTGTGATACGCCACACAGTCATCTGGGACCTGTCATGTGTTCCAGATGACTGACTGCCGAGGGGAAGTGATGTTTCTAGCCCGGGCTGAGGAAGAGGCAGATTTAGTGGGACCACCTAGCAACAGGGAGAAATAGGTAAGCGACATTTTTTTTTTATCCAATTATTTTTTATTGTCTGATTTAATGTAAATACACATAATGTTGTCATTTTGGTGGAAACACCACTTTAAGATCAAAAATACAACTATGTTGGTGTCCCTTGTCAATTTTACATTGTATTTTTTTAAATGTAACTGCCGACTCTCAAACTGTCATTTGAAGTAAAACACATAGCCAAATATTATTCTCCACAATTTTTTTATTGTGCATTAAAAAAAAAAAAAAAAATTAGACATGCTATCTGCCAATAGAACTTAACCAAAAAGTGCATTCTATGCATCCAAAAATATAGAAAATTTACCAAATCAAATCATTATTCAACCAAAAATGTCAAAGCAATAACTCCAAGACCAATAATAAATAACACGTTATCTCCTCCGATTCCACAACATGTATAGTTGACGAATGGCCGTTCAGAAACTAACTGAAAAGCACTAAATGAAAAGCGCTAAATTAAAAATGTGAAAAGAAAAGTGCGAATGAACGCTCACCAAACTTCGCATTAGCAGAAGGAGCCATTCCGACAACAAAATGCATGGATTTTTTTCCGACAAATGTTGGCTCAAACTTGTCTTGCATACACACAGTCACACAAATCTTGTTGGAAATTCCGAACGTCAAGAACGCGGTGACGTATGAGCCGAGAAAAATGAAGTTCAATAGCCAGTGCGGCTCTTCTGCTTGATTCCGAGCATGCGTGAAACTTTGTGCGTCGGAATTGTGTACACGCAATCAGAATTTACGACAACAGATTTTGTTGTCGGAAAATTTGAGATCCAGATCTCGAATTTTGTGTGACGGAAATACCTATGGAAAATGTCAGATGGAGCCTACACACAGTCGGAATTTCCGACAACAAGCTCCCATCGAACATTTTCCGTTGGAAAATCCGACCTTGTGTACGGGGCATAATAGTTGTCCTGTGGACAGATTCTCCCACCTGAACTGTGGATCTCCTCCAGAGTTACCATGGACCTCTTGGCTGCTTCTCTGATTAATGCTCTCCTTGCCTGGCCTGTCAGTTTAGGTGGACAGCCATGTCTTGGTAGGTTTGCAGTTGGGCCATACTCTTTCCATTTTCGGATGATGGATTGAACAGAGCTCTGTGAGATGTTCAAAGCTTGGGATATTTTTTATAACCTAACTTTGCTTTAAACGTCTCCACAACTTTATCCCTGACCTGTCTGGTGTGTTTCTTGGCCTTCGTGATGCTGTTTGTTTACTAAGGTTCTCTAACAAAGGCACTGATGTGGACGAGAAGGCCAGTCTCCACTCTAATTCATCCCAAAGGTGTTCTATTGGGTTGAGGTCAGGGCTCTGTGCCAGCCAGTCAAGTTTCTCCACCCTAAACTCGTTCATCCATGTATTTATGGACCTTGCTTTGTGCATCTGAGTGCATGAGCCCTAGAAAAACAGCATCATAACAGCAGTGTCAGCCATGTTCACAGGAATATTATTTTATTATTTATTGGTTTTCACAGTACAAGGTATTTAATGAATTATTTTCATTTAAGGTTTGGAGGGGATCAATGAACAATCTCAAACTTTATAAAGAGATTGATGGAGGAATAGTTTGGAGACTCCTGTTCTAGAGCAGTGTTTCTCAACCCAAGAGCCATGTGCAGCGGCGACTTGTGCTCGATTTCCTTGGAAAGGCGGCCCGTGACCACCCCCCCTTCTCGCTCGCTTGACCCCCCCCCCCCCTCGCTCGATCACTGCCTCGCACCACATGCCAGATCCTGCACTTACCCCATCCAGGTCACAGCTTCCCCCTCGCCTGCCAGTGATTCCTCATCAGATCCACCTATCCTCACCAGTGTCCATAAATGTAGCCTCACCAGTGTCCATAAATGTAGCCTCACCAGTGTCCATAAACGCAGCCTCACCAGTGTCCATAAATGCAGCCTCACCAGTGTCCATAAATACAGCCTCACCAGTGTCCATAAATGTAGCCTCACCAGTGTCCATAAATACAGCCTCACCAGTGTCCATAAATGCAGCCTCACCAGTGCCCATACATGCAGCCTCACCAGTGTCCATAAATGCAGCCTCACCAGTGTCCAAAAAATGCAGCCTCACCAGTGTCCAAAAAAAAGCAGCGTCACCAGTGCCCATACATGCAACCTCACCAGTGTCCATAAATGCAGCCTTCCAAGTGCCCATAAATATAGCCTCACCTGTGCCCATCCAATGCAGCCTGATCACTGGGGCAGGGTAAATGGGGTGTATGTGGGGGAGATGGGATGCGGGGGTCAGCTGGGGATGTCAGGGTCTCTCACCTGGCAGCTCAGCTGGTCCTTGCACAACACGGCCAGCACCGGCCAGCGCCCAGCCCCGCAGCCTGAGACAGTCACGCGTGCCCTGCCTCTGCCTGCCTCTGCCTGCCTACAAGACGCCGGTCTCCAGGAGTTGTAGTTTCCTCTGAGCTGCTTGGGAGCGTGGACTACAACAGCGAATGCAACAGCGGCCGGCTGGGCCACCCGCCCAACTTCCTACAGAAGAAGAAAAAATGGCAGCGGGCAGCGGCTGCTGGCTGTTTTCAACATAGGTTAGGGCAGGGCTGGCCCTAGCATGGGTCGCAGTGGGTCCATTGGGCCCAGGCAGCACTTTGAGAGGGGCAGGAAACTGAACCACAGCCACCTCTCCTTCTCTTTTATTTACCCAGCAAATTGAAGACAAAGATTTTTTTTCCAGCAGTTTTATGTGACATGATGACGACTGCTCTCCAGGCCGCTCCGCCTGTCCCTATACTACCCTAGCCTGTCTATATACTACCCCAGCCTGTCCAATTACTACCCTAGCCTGTCTATATACTACCCTAGCCTGTCTATATACTACCTTAGCATGTCTATATACTACCCTAGTGTGCCCACTTACTACCCTAGCCTGTCCATATAGTACCCTAGCCTGTCTATATACTACCCCAGCCTGTCCAATTACTACCCTAGCCTGTCTATATACTACCCTAGCCTGTCTATATACTACCTTAGCATGTCTATATACTACCCTAGTGTGCCCACTTACTACCCTAGCCTGTCCATATACTACCCTAGCCTGTCTATATACTACCCCAGCCTGTCCAATTACTACCCTAGCCTGTCCATATACTACCCTAGCCTGCCCCTATACTGCCTATAATGATTGGTGTGACGGGAAAGGAGGGGAGCCGGCTGCAGGGGATGAAGCGGGGGGTGGAGAAAGACATGGAGGGGGCCGAGGGAGGAGCACACAGAACAGCTGGGAATGATCGGTGCGGCGGAAGGGACAGCTATGAAGGAGAAGCGGGTGTCAAATCGGAGATCGGTGTTCACAGCTGTTCCCCACTGCACTGATCATTCCTGAGAGATCGCGAGGTGCTTGCGGGTGTGCGGGAGCTGCCGCAGAAATGCGGGCAACTCCTGCCCCTCGCTGGAGACTTAAGATGTCTGACTTAAACACGTTTAATAGCACTAGCTTTGTGTTTATCGTTCAAATATAGATATTTGCACTGCTTAGCACTGAAAGTTGTTGTAAACCCTTACAGACCACTTTTACCAACAGGTAAGCCTAGATTAAGGCTTACCTGTAGGTGCAAGAAATATCTCCTAAATACACGGTTTAGAAGATATTTGCAAAAGACAGGCACCGATGCCTACGGAACATGCGCCGTAGACAGCGGCGCGCAGGTGCACTGGGCGTGCCGTTGCTAACGGCGATCATGCCGTTAGTGGCCGCTCCCGCACACATGCGCTGGAGTTAACGTCATCGCGGCTCCGGCCAATCACAGCGCTGGAGCCGCGATACCTGGAAGGAAGACGGACGCTTCGTGGAAGAGGGGACATCTGTGACATCACTGGCTCCTGTGTCAGGTAAGTGACACATAATGGGTTACTATGCGATGTATAGTAGTCCATTATGCTTTACCTTTGCAGGGAAACAAAGAGGAAGTAAAACCCATCAGGGTTTACTTCCTCTTTAAAACAGTCATTTTAGGTACGTTTTTGTAGTGTCAGTAAAAAAATGTGGATCTGTCAGTAAATAGCATGTTTTTTTTGGCCAGTAAAAAAAAAAAAATTGGTGTAAATTTCGGGGTTCTGCCAGTAAATTTCACTTCTTGGAGGACTTTTATTTCTTTTGCTGGCTTTTATTACTAGAGAAGTTACAGTTTCTGTGGTTATAATGACAGACAGGAGTCTCTCTCCATGCTGTACACTGACGGCGGGTTTGGCCATCACGTCACGTCAGAGACCTAACAACCCCTCCCCCGCTCGTAACTCTGAGGTAACTTTCCGGCCCCGCCCGCCAGGCTGCCGCGTGACGTCACCCTCAACGCACGCGTCGCCTGCTCTTCCAACGCCACCCTCTTCACGTGACCTTTCTTTTTAAAACCAAGCTGGGCGGGGGGGGGCGCGCCGGCTCTGCGCACGCGCGCTGGCCGGGAGTTGGAGGGCGCAGGCGCGGCTGGGCGGGGCCGGCACCGGCTCATTAGAGTGACTAGGAAGCGGGCCCCTCCCTGGCTGTGGCGGGCGCCCGGGATTCAGGCTCCTCCTCTCACTCCGAGGACCTCCACCTCAGTCCGAGCACCGGAAGCCATTGACTGGGGATATCCGGCCGGATTGAGAGCACAGGGGAGCGAAGGAAGCGGCCTGCACAGCTCTGAAGGGGGGGAAGCTTCTCATGTGGCTGCTGAGAGGGACACCCTGCTGAGAGCTTCTCATACGGGACACTGACTGTGCTCCATACATTCAGGAGACGGACACACCATCTGCTATCCTCCCAGCTGAGGAGCTCCCTCAGCCCTGACCACCACCACAGCTCGCTGGAGGAGCAGCTCTAGGGGTCCTGGACCCTCAGGCCCTTATCAGAGGGGCCCCTAAGTGCCACCAGACCTGGTGTAGGATCAGTACAACCTGAGCCTTGGGGCTTTACAGAACTTATCTGAGGGCTACCCTGAGTCATTGGACCCTCTCAGAAGAGCGATCAAGTCCTTGGACCTTCTGGGGAAAGCGCCTTAAGCCATTGGACCCTCCAGGAGGGGAACCCCGAGTCCTTGGACCTTCCCAAAAGAGCACCTTGAGTCCTCGGACCTTCCCAAAAGAGCACCTTGAGTCCTCGGACCTTCCCAAAAGAGCACCTTGAGTCCTCGGACCTTCTCGGAAAAGCTCGGAGTCCTTGAACCTTCCCGGAGGACCACCCCGAGTTCTTGGACCTGGAGGGGCACCCTGATCTTCAGGACCCACACAGTCTTGTGTATCCTTTTTTCCTGGTGGACTGTCTTCTGCAATTCTGAGGACCTCCAAACCTCACCTACAAGACCCCACGGTGCTTAGTTCCTGAAATCTGAGGACTGCTTCTTGCCCCCATATCTGAACCCCAAGCACTGTTGCCTCCTTGTACCCCCAAAATCCAGAGATATCCTCCATATCTCTAAGGTGCACCTCTTTGTGGACGTAGAGTCAGTACTCAGCCTTGTACATCACAAGGGGCATCTCCAACTCCAGGACACAGCATAAGCTTGATATTGCCTCTTTGGCAAGCTGTGGGATGTTGGGCATCTAGCAACCTCCACTGAAACTACCCGATACAAGACATCAGGGATCCTTCCACCCTCTGCACAGATCATCACCAGATCAGAACTTTGGAAGTTGCAAACAGCACAAGACTAGCACTTGCTACAACTGTAGCAGGACTTTACAGACTCCTGATAAAGGCTTGCCTCGGTACAGCCTTGCCAAGCAGTGCTTTACCCTCTTTAGAACACTTTTTTTCTCCCCCCAGAAGTCGGGCCCATAGATACAACCCAGTTCTTTATTTCTCCAAGCCGTGTTTAATGCTCCACCATGGGCAAGGTACTATCCAAGATTTTCGGCAACAAGGAAATGCGGATCCTGATGCTTGGGTTGGATGCGGCCGGTAAGACCACCATCCTGTACAAGCTGAAGTTGGGCCAGTCGGTCACCACCATCCCCACCGTCGGCTTCAACGTGGAGACCGTGACGTACAAAAACGTCAAATTCAACGTGTGGGATGTGGGGGGCCAGGACAAGATCCGGCCTTTGTGGCGGCACTATTACACGGGCACGCAGGGGCTGATCTTCGTCGTGGATTGTGCCGACCGGGACCGCATCGACGAGGGTAGGCAGGAACTTCACCGTATTATCAACGACAGGGAAATGAGGGACGCCATCATCCTTATATTTGCCAATAAGCAAGACCTTCCTGACGCCATGAAACCCCATGAAATTCAGGAGAAACTGGGCCTAACCCGAATCAGGGATAGGAATTGGTATGTTCAGCCTTCCTGTGCGACCAGCGGGGACGGCCTCTATGAAGGACTTACGTGGCTAACCTCCAACTACAAATCTTAATGACTAGTAGAAGATTTAAACACAGTTTTACGACGTTGCTTCTCCGAAGAGGATACTTTGGAAGAAAAGTAACTTCGGAGGATTATGCTGATCTAAACGATCACCCTGTTAAATTACAAAGAAGTATGGGCTGGAATATGTTCTATAAATATATATACATATTTTATTTTTATTATTTTTTTTTTTTTTTTTCTCTCTTGTTCTGCGTTTTTAGAATTCTGACCTCACAGTTTCCTGTACAAACTTCAAAACTGAGCTTGAAGAAGTAGGAACTTCCTTCTCAATAAGCTGTAATGGTTTGAGGGATAGAAGCTTTTTTTTTTTTTCCTTGTTCTGCTTTCTTTTCTGTTTTCGTTTGTAATTTCTGCATTCATACAGGGTATGTTGCTAGGTCTCTTCCAGCTAGTAAACTTTAGATTTATTCCTTAACAATCACACTGCAGTTTCTTTTATACCTAGGCTGTTTTTTAATAGGAGTTCTGCTAGCTAGCATATAACAAATTACTTGGAAAATTGTTTTTCCCCTTCTTTTTTTTTTTTTTTTTTTTTCCTTAAGATAAATATATATACATCTATATTTAAAGCTTACTTGATCTTTTTTCAATTGGTTGCTAACAAATTGTGCAAAATTTTAAAAATATTTAGCCGTAGATCTGCCATGATTGGAAGCAGATGATCCCGAATCTCATATAATGTATGCATGAGTAAGCTGAATGCAAAACGATCCTTCTAATCAATTGTTAGTAAAAGATGACAAGAGAGCCCATGAGTGACATTGAGAAAGTATAGAGAGAGCGCAGGCACTGTCACATTTCATAAGGATCTATTCTGTTCCAGGGGGGAAAAGAAATAAATAAAAATTTTACTTTTGTACATAGAGGAAGGTTCCCTTCACATGTAGCAATACTTTAAATTTATGCAAAAGTTTGCCTTCTTGAAAACCAGATTCTGTAAAGCACAACTTTGTAATTCAGTGCAAATTGCAAGGCTTTCTTGGAAGCTTGGTGATTGGCCTGTCTATCTGTGTTAAAAAAAGGTACATTGCTCCAAAGCGTCTTAAACTATATGCATTTATTAATAAAATACCTACATTATTTCTTTAAAAGTATTGTAAAGTACACTTCTTTCTAAGGCCAAATTATATGGCATAAACTGCACAATTGGGGGGGGTGGGGGATAAAAGTCTTGCATGTGGGTTTTTGTCCCATAACGTTTACATTTTGTAATAACAAAGAGGTTTGGTTGTCTAATTTTGGGTATGTGTGAGGTTTGTTGCATTAAGGCCTAATGGCCCTCGTTCACATTGGATCGACTTGTCATGCATGAAAAGTCGCACCCTATTGTTGGCAATGGCCATGTTCAAATCGATGCGACCCCCTGTCTTTGCGTTGCCACATCGATTTGAAAAAGTAGTACATGCACTTTGGTGATTTCGGGTGCGACTTGAATAGACATCTGTGCATGAAGCCGCACAGATGCCTTCAAAGTCACAGACAGGCAGCTTTGGAATCATGCGATTTCAAAGCCGCATTCAATGTGAATGAGAGTTTAGTCTCATTTCTCCTGGGGTATGCTGCCTTTGTAATGCAGATCTGAAGACTTTAGCATTGTATAACTATTATTGCCTGTATAGCTTGGTGTACTATTCAGATATCCCATTTATTTCCCAAGTGCAGTGCACTGCTTAAACTGGAATTTCAGCCTACACCTAATTAACCTTTAAAACTTTCCCCTCCTAACACTTTAACCTGTGTAAGAAAGATGTATAAACTCGAGTATAAGCCGAGGTACCTAATGTTACCACAAAAAACTGGGAAAACGTATTGACTCGAGTATAAGCCCAGGGTGAGAAATGCGCAGCTACTGTGGAAAAGTGGGTCAACAATGTCCATTTGCAGCCTCTCTCTGCCCATTTGCAGCCATAGGTCCCCCGAACTTCAAACTTGGTAGTTAAGGGTTCCTAGATGCCCCCTAGCTGCAACCAATTTGGGGTCTCTGGACCCAAAGGGTCACGAAATGACAATGCTGCAGTTGGACACAGTTGACCGAATTTGGGGTCCTGTATCTCGGGGCCACTTGGTGCTAGGAACCCCAGCTATGTTGTAGTGTTGGTTCCACTGGGTTTGCACACCAAATTTGGGGTTCCTAGCACTAAGTGGCCCCGAGATACGGGGCCCCAAAATCGGGTCGACAAAATGTCATTCTGTGCTGCAGGAAAGTGCTGGACTCAAGTATAAGCCGAGGGGGGCACTTTCAGCACAAAAAAATGTGCTGAAAAACTCGGCTTGTACTCGAGTGTATATACGGTACTCTATTTTCAGGCTGCTCTGGTCCGGTCACGTGACCTCCTCTGTGTCAGCCAGCAGCAGCGAGGAGACGGCACTCTGACAGCGGCTAGTAAAGCCTGAAGCCATGACGTCACCTATAGGCTTCAAAGGCCCATTCGTTGTTGACGCTCCCTCGTCTCCCCTGCAGCCATGCCGGCTGACACGGGAACTATCTCACCCGACCAGAGAGGACTGAAAATAGGTAAGTATATACATCTTTCCTAAGCTTGCCATACATTATATAATATTATCGTACAATTTTTCCTTTAGATTTACCAAAAACGATATATTACGAGGTCAAACCTAAAAAACACTTTTGATTTTGTATCCAGATAGGCCTGTGCACTACATCGTTGAAGGTAAAAATGAAGAGATTGTACAAGAAAATTGTATAATGTATGGCCAGCTTTACACAGGTTAGTTAACACAAGTGTTAGGAAAGGGGAGAGTATTGAGGCCAGTTAGGTGTCAGCTGGAATTCTACTTTATTAGGCCAGTAACATGTTCTCAATGCTACAGCCGCTTCCCAATCTTATTTATTTTCCTCCTCCCTGTGACAGCAGTACGGGGAGAAGTTCCCTGTACTAGCTGTCAGTTTTTGAAATCGGCATTCTATGAATGAATAAACTACAAGTACCGACATCCATTGCGGTTGTTGGCTTGTAGTTCTCAATGAACTGGTAGTTCATTCTTCCTGTCGGTGTATGTGCTTGTCCATACGGACACATCGATACACTGGCAGTTCTGCTGGAGACCTGCATGCCACAAGTGATCTGCTGATCTCTGGTGCAATGCTTTACAGCAGGGATATGCAATTAGCGGACCTCCAGCTGTTGCAAAACTACAAGTCCCATCATGCCTCTGCCTCTGGGTTTCATGCCTGTGGTTGTCAGTCTTGCTAGGCCTCATGGGAGTTGTAGTTCTGCAACAGCTGGAGGTCCGCTAATTGTATATCCCTGCTTTACAGGCTCCAAAAAATGCATTTTTTTTAATTTTTTTTCTGTTTTTGTTTTTTTACCTGCAAAAAATGTGCATTTATTTTTTTAAATGAACTTATCTTTTAAAACTGACTTTTGTCCATGAAATGTAATTTCTCTCTTCTGCTCAAACTCTAACATTTGCAGACAGTTATGTTGAAGACCTTCTTATTCTCTGTGCTGCCTCCAGTTTTTGATTGCTTGTCTGGCCAAAGATGACGTACCTGCTGCTTTTAGAATTTTGATGTCACAAATCCCAGGAGACTGTGTTCCGGTGGTATGAAGTATCAGACAATTTTGACCTTGCATATGCGCAGTCATGCTCCGGGTCTTTGGGACCTGGCAGAGTTTTATGGCGCGGCAGACAAGTTTCGTACGTCTGCCGGGTCCTAAAGACCTGACAACGATGTGCAGAAGATCTGGTGCAGCTGTGCATGGTGGCCAATCGGCTTCTAACTACAGCTTGTTCAATTAGGTTTTGGGGGAAAAAAAAAAAAAAACTGGGAGCTGATTGGTTTCTATGCAGAGCTGCCCCAGATTTTGCACTCTCCAGTTTTAGTAAATCATCCCCCATGTGTGGCTGCACAGGATAAGAACCAGGTAGAGGAGAATTAAGACAGCAGCACTGAAAAAGAACTTTGCTGCAAAGGGGACAATGTTGAACTCATTGGACTAGTAAGTATGGGAGGGGGGGGTTTATTTTATTATGCAGGAACTAGTATTGGGTGGAATTTTTATTTTACTTCAGTGAGGTGAAGTCCCTGTTTACCTGTTCTGTCTGATAAGTGATATTAAGTTTTGGGCAGATGCTGGTAATTGAAGCCCACCATAGACTTATACTGGGGATCCATAGTGACCTCTGCAGCTCCACTCACCTATCACCTTTTATTTGAGTTGCTGGTGCTTCTTGTAAAAGAGGTGCTCCAGTCTGTAAAAAGAATAGTACTATAGCTGCTGACTTTTAATATAAGGACACTTACCTGTACAGGCATCCCACAATGTCAGCACCCCGAGCCGATTCATCAATCGGGGTGCAGGTGCTGGCATTGTAAGGGAAACTGGCAGTGAAGCCTTCAGTCTTCACATCTGGTTTCCTACTGCGTATGCGCCAGGCGTGCTGCACTTTCTGAATGGTCCTGCCATCTTCTGAGACCTGTTTGTCCCAGAAGGCAGTGGGGTGGTAGGAGACGGGGCCCAGAAATGTCAGATCAGCGATCATTCCTGAAAGTGGAAGCGGGTACCTGTCAAAACTAGGTACTTGCGCTGCCAAATGTGGCAGTGGAATGAGGGGTGGGGGGGGGGGGGTGAGAACAAGCACAGCTTTCGCTTTTGGGTGGGGCTATGCATTGTGGGTTGTTGTGTTTTTTGTTTTGTTTTTTGTCAGTCTAGTAGTGTAAGCAGTCGTAAGTCAAAGACTCCCATGTGCAAGTTCAGGAGGTTCAATAGGGTTTTCCTGCTGGAATGTGCCAGTAGATGGCTTTCTCTCTCTGAAAGCTCATCACTGCATTTGTGGTATGTGAATTTCTTCTGTTTGGCCCAGCTGCTCCGCAGATCATTTCAGTGTTTTGCTGACCATACTTTCCATGGATATCTACATCTAACTCCTTTACTCCCATTTAGGGTTTCATTGTAGCACATTCTGTTGTTGCTCCTTGTCGTCTTTTCACAGTGAATGGCCAGTTCACTGAAACTTTTTTTTTCTGCTATTCATATGTTTCTGCTCAGATTCTCACTTGAAATAAGTCAACCAGGTCCTAAAGATGCATTGAAAACTTTAAGGACTCGTTCAAACTAGCCTGCACTGTAAAACAGATATGCTAAAAACAAAAATTGCCAGTAACTCACTAGGGTATAAATGTGCTGCAAAGCTCAATGTCTGAGCAAGCACAGCATCCCTTTAAAGCGGAGGTCCACCCTAAAAAAACATTTATACATTAAACATTTTCTTTGAACACTTGGTTGCTGGAAAGAAAATTGCATCACCTGTGGCCTGCCTAAGAGAGCAGGCCAGTGTTCATTGGGGAAACAGCGGTGAGATTTTTTTGTTTTAAACTTTATTGAAATTTCAGCAAATTACATTTGACCTCCAGGCTGCAGTGTGTTGAAATGCACTGATCTAAAGGAGGGGTACAAACAAAATGCAGCATGTCTTCATTTTTACACACTGCAACCCACAGCACAGCATTGCAGTGTAAACAGGACACATAGAAAACTAAATGTTTTCTATGTGCCCGTGCATTGATCTGTGTAAACCAGCACAGCTAAAGTAATATTGCAGACATCTGTAGCTTCTGCAGATTGTTAATGCCCCTTAAAGAGCAAGTAAACCTTGGTGGGTTTTACTTCCACTTCTGCTCCCTGTATAGCCTGCAAATGAAAAGCATAATGTGCTAGTAAGCATCACATACTAGCCCATAATGTACCACTTACCTGCAAAAGAATCCAGTGGCGTCCCCTGTGTGGGCAGCGTCCATCTTCTTTCCCTCTTCCTTCAGGGCTGCGGACTCCGGCTCTGTGATTTGCCGGAGCCGCGTGACGTTTCTTCCCTGCGCTTTAGCCTTAGCAATTTCCGGCGGACTACAAGTGAAATATCTCCTAAACGGGGCACGTTTAGGAGATATTTCCACTACCTATAGGTAAGCCTTATTCTAGGCTTACCTATAGGTAAAAGTCCAAAAATTGTTTTTACAACCACTTTAAAGAGCCTGTCTACAGAACTGATCTGTTTTTTGATCGCTAAAAAGGAAACCACCCATTATCTTTTCTTAGTGACTCCAAATGCAGGATTTCCATACTCGTGGTTCTCATGTCCCATCCTGAGGACCCACTATAACAGGCCAGGTTTGCAAGATAACTGAAATGCATCACAGGTGATATAATTTGCTGCTCAGTGATTGCAGTATTCTAGTCTGCATCTCCCCGAGGGTAATACTTCAAATCTGGCCTGTTAGTGGGTCCCGAGGACAGGAGTTGAGAACCACTGACCTAGGGCCACACGTTGAGTGGCCGTTATGAGCACATATCATGGTCTCAATTTTTATTTTTTTTGTAGAATACCTAAAACCTTCTAGTGAGTATAAATACTCTCCAGGGTGGATTGGATTGTAGGAATATCTCACCAATGGAATCCTCAAGATAAGTCAGTGTGTAGTCTTGTCAGTGGGCTTTGTGCAAAAATTTAGGCCCTACTTATGTAAGCAATAGCTTCCAATTTTTAGATACTGTACTACCAGTATGTACTGTTTATGTATGTATATAGCTACTACACTGTGGATGGCTGGGGCAAGGTAAAAAAAAAAAAAAGCATACCTTGCGGCAAACAAACTCCTAAGCACAGCATTGGATTTCCAGGTGCTGCAGGGATGAGAAATGCGGCTACGGCAGCAAAGGGCTCCAGGTGCATCCCCCATTCCCTCTTGTCTCTCCAAGCCCATACAAAAAAAAAAAAAAAAATACGAGAGTTCAAGGTTTCGTGAATTGAGGATATTGTCGCCTCCATTCACATAACGCCTTGTATTCCCCCCCCCCCTTTTTTTCCCTCTTTTATACAGGCTTCTTATAAATACATGAGGAAGAAGAAACCGGAGCCCTTCACTGCCATAGCAGCGTCTCTTATCACTGTAGCACCTGGAAATGCAGAACTGCTCGCAGCAATGTATGACCCTTATAATATGCTGCAGTCATTCACACACTGTATACAAATTATTAGGACTATCTTACTTGGAAGGTATCGTCAGTATCTAAAATAAAGAAGAAAAAAAATCCTGCATCTCATCTCTAAAGTTAACATTGTGTTGCATGTGCAGCGTGAGTCACGCTTGTCCGTCCTCTTCATGCAGATGTGTGATTCATCAGTCATTCTCTAACTTTGCAAAAACCTGTAAAATGCACTCGCAGTGCAGATGAATTCAGCATATTTGCAGTTAAGCACAAGTACTGAATGAGCGCGGCTGTGTATTTCTGTCTGTATAGACCGTCACATGTTGCAAATCTCATTTTTCCATCTCTGATGTTTTTCCGTCTCTGATGTTCAGGGCAGTTGATGTCACGCCCTCCTCACCCTCCTCACTAACTTCCTGCTGATCTAGATGACTAATAAGACAATCGCAACTTAACTGGCTCCAAAAATTAGCACAGCAAGAAGTTCGTTTTTTTTTTTCTCTTTTGGATAGAAGTAGAAGCTGTCATTTTGAATGAGGGCGGAACGTATGAATCAAGCTGTAACCTTGTAGAAAATCAGTCTTGCCGCCCCTGTCTAGCGTTGCTTTTCTCTCCCTAACCGCGTTTTACATCTAAATGAATGGATACCCCAACCATGGACTTCATATTCCTTCATATCATATTACTCCCTAGGCTCTGTTTTTTAACGTTCTATTTGAAATCTCAACTTTTAGGTTTAGGATTTTAGGGTCTCTGTGCGCCTAGACGTGCTCCTAATGGAGCGCATTCGGCGCAATACAAATCCAATATCAAATTAAATGGACATAAGAGTAACCTGCATAGGGGGTTATTTTACTAAAGGCAAATCCACTTTGCACTGCAAGTGCACTTGGAAGTGCAGTCGCTGTACATCTGAGGGGATGTACAGGAAAAAAAACAGCATTTTAGCTTGCGCATGATTGGATGATAAAATCAACAGAGCTTCCCCTCATTTCAGATCTTCCACCTCAGATCTACAGCGACTGCACTCTTTCAATAGGGACAATAGTTCTGGTGAACTGGGAGTCCCCAAAGGATTCCCTTAAAGTGGAGGGCCACCCTAAAAAAAAAAAAAAATATTACATTAACATTCACAAAAAAACATTTGAAAAAAACTTTTTTTTTTTACTTACCAAAAACCCCTGTTGCTAGGCATTCTTCTTAATCTGCCTCTTCCTATTCCGTGGCGCTTCCTCCTCTTCGGTGAGCTGCCCCGTTGTCTTCTGGGACGTGTGTGGGTCCCAGAAAACAGGGCCATTCACAAAACGCTGTGCGACTCGCTCATGCGCAGTAGGAAACGGGCAGTAAAGCCGCAAGGCTCCACTGCCTGTTTCCCTTCGTTAAGATGGCGGTGCCGGCACCCGATCCGATGGACGGATCGGCCTGGACAGGTAAGTGTCTTTATTAAAAGTCAGCAGCTAGTGTTTGTAGCTGTTGTTGACTTTTAAAAAATAAAATAAAAATTGCGGCTGGAACACCGCTTTAATATGCAGGAATTTTAATTTCACTTCCTGTTTTGACTATGGGACAAGAAGTTCATCTCCCTAAGGCCTGATTCACACCTATGCATTTTTAGTGCTTTCCGCATTTTGCAAATTTGCACTACAGTCCATTTAACATGGTTTCCTATGGAACACGTTCTGTAGTGCAAATCTGCAAAATGCAAAAAGCACTAAAAATGCATATTTGCACTACAGAACGTGTTCCATAGGAAACCATGTTAAATGGACTGTAGTGCAAATTTGCAAAATACGGAAAGCACTAAAAATGCAATGGTGTGAATCAAGCCTAATGGGACACAGATGGCAAACAATAAACTGACAGGGGTTATAACCCTCCATTACTCTATCCAAAAGGAAAAAAAAAAGTTTTGCCTTTAATGCATTCTCTGCATTAGGGTAAAAAAAAAACTTTTGTGACCCCCCCCCCCCCCCCAAATAATACTTGAGCCTGATCTCGATCCAGCGCTGTGCACAAGATCAGCAGGGCTGTTGTCTCGCTCTCTCTGGACTTCCTCTGAGACAGCGGCGGGGGCCATTGGCTCCTGCTGCTGTTAATCACAGCCTGTGAGGAGAGTGCAGGGGACGGGGCTGATCTTCACTGTCTGTGTATCTATAGACACAGGTGGCTCGGAATCGAGACCATCAGTATGCCACTATTTAGGAATCGGCTACCTATCGTGGCACACCAAACAGAGCAGGAGCGCCAGCGGGGACCCCAGAAGAGGAATCTCAGGCTAGATTTTGATTCTCTGGTTCAGCTCATGGACTAAATGAGAAAAATCTACATGTGTATTTTTTTCGCTCTTATCCTGGTGTATTGGCTTCTTAAATTTAGCTTATAGACGGAGCACAGGCACACTATAGAACTAAAGTCCTCCAATACTTCACCTCCAGCGAGGGATGATGTAACTTCCACGCATGCACAGCTCAGTGCACATTCTAAGGAAGATTGTGAACAGGCAGGTAAGTTTTATTTAATTGCAGAGCAGACCTAGTATGTCTCTTCTGCAATAACGGGCCTGTCTGCTCGCAGGTTTGTTTTTACTGTTTAACTTTTTGGTGGTTGTATACCCTAAATTCAACTTGCACCTACAGGTAAGCCTAGATTAAGGCTTACCTGTAGGTACGAGAAATATCTCCTAAACCTACACAGTTTAGGAGATATTTGAAAAGAACGTTTTACAACGGTGCATTTACAGGGTTAATCCCCATTCACAACTGCGGCTCACCGCAGTTGAAGTGTCCCGCGCGCATGCGCGGAGCGACGTTCTGGCCAATCAGAGCCAATCACAGCGCCGCATCGGCGATACCCGGAAGGGTATCTGTGGAGAGATGGATGCGGCTGGAGGGGGAGAAGAGGACGGCGTCGGGGGGGGCCCCGATCTAAGGTAAGTGATGCATAATGAGCTAGTATGCTAGTCATACTAGCCCATTATGACTTTGTCTTGCAGGTAGTGTACAAAAAAACAAAAACAAAATGGGTATACAACCGCTTTTAAGCTCCACCACTTACCGTTCTACTGTCCAGTAAGACTGTTAGTGGCAGGTAGGGGCGCAACCCCCCCCCCCCAATGGCATTTGGTGAAGAATAGCATTAAAGTGGAACTAAACCACCAATGACTTTATCAGTTTCTCAAAGCTGTTTCATTCAAGGCATGGGGGTTAATGAACTGTCACACTTGCTTTGTACTTTCAACATAACTTTCAAGCCATAAAATGGCTGATCGCATGTGCAGCACCATGGCAACCGTAGATCAGAGGATAAGATTACAGCCAAGGTTAGGTCTCACCTTGATGCATTCTATGCATTAAGTTGAAAAACCTTCTGTGCTGTAGCTTCCTCCCCCCCCCCCTTTTTTTCTTGCCTGAACCCATTTGGATCCAGCGATGTGCATGAGCGCAGCGACTCCAGCCGCTGTCGCTCTCCTCATTGGACAGATTGCTAGCAGCGGGAGCCATTGGAGCAAAGGGGTGGGGCCGAATCACGCTGCTTTAGTTTATGCATGAACAGGGAGATTGTGTTGGGCGCTTCCTATTCATTCATTCTGTGCAGCTGGGAGATCCACCTTGTGGTCGTCATATGACTATGGGCGGGTAGGGAAGTGGTTAAGGAGACTTTTTTTAAAAACATTTTTATTTTTTTTAAATGACCTACAAAAATTGTAAATGTGTCCCATCCCGCTGAGCTCACATGCAGAAGCAAACGCATGTATGAGTAGCTCCCACTAGAGCTGGGAGATCTCCAAAAAAAAAAAAACGGAGATATTGTTTTTTAAGAAGAAACTCTATTCACGATTCCAATCGAGTTTTTTGTTTTTTTTTTTCCATGGACACCGCGCTTGTCCTGAGGTGCTGTGGGCAGGAGTTTTTAGGCGAGGCCTCGGCTTTGGCCTAGTCCGTGATGCGGGCCTCACGGACTAGGCCGAAGCTGCGGCCTCGCCTAAAAACTCCTGCCCACAGCACCTCAGGCCTGGCGCGGTGTCAGCGACGGTCCTTGTGAAAAAAGGAAAAATCGATTTGCTTAAATTTTGAATCAATTTGACCTCTCAACTCGATTTAAATCGATTTTTTTTTTTCCCCAGCGTCTGCATATGAAAAAGGTGTTCAAACCACACATGTGAGGTATCGCCGCGATCGGTAGAGCGAGAGCAATAATTCTAGCCCTAGACCTCCTCTGTAACTCAAAACATGCAATCTGTAGAATTTTTTAAACATCACCTATGGGGATTTTTAAGGGTAAAAGTTTGTCACCATTCCACGAGCGGGCGCAATTTTTTAAGCGTGACATGTTGGGTATCAATTTACTCGGCGTAATATTATTTTTCACAATCTAAAAAAAATTGGGCTACCTTTTACTTTTGTCTTATTTTTTTAATTCAAACTTTTTTCTATTTTCCCCCCAAAAAATGCGCGTGTAAGACCGATGCACAAATTTATTCTCTAGGGTGTTAGAAAAAAAAAATAATAATTTGTGGGGGTCCTACGTAATTTTCTAGCAAAAAACAAACTGTTTTTAACTTGTAAACAACAATTCTCAGAAAGAGGTTAAAGTGGTTAATAGACGGAAAGTTAAAAAAATGACTGAAGGTCCGCTTTAGAGCCGGTTCACACCGGGGCGACTCGTCAGGCGACTTAGCCGCCTGACAAGTCGCGTCCCGTTCTGTACTATGGAACCGTTCTAATAGGAGCGACACAAGTCGCTCCGACTTAGAAAAAGGTTCTTGTACTACTTTGGGGGCGACTTCAGGCGACTTGCATTGACTTCTATACAGAAGTTGTCTTGCAAGCCGCCGCTGAAGTCGGATGCCGGTCGCCTGAGGCAGTCGCGCCCCAAGTCGTGCTGCCTCAGTGTGAACCGGCTCTTAAGCTGGCGATAGATGTATCGAAATTTGACAGGTTCACCAGGGACTGGACGAATTTCGATCCACCTATGGCTGTTCCTACTAGAAAAAGAAGTCGCCCTGAGGATCGGCTCCTCTTGAATGGAAATGTTGGAAAGCGGGAGGCCCTGATGTCAGAATACAATAGCGCAGTGGGAAGGATTCCTTCTTTGATTGTGTTAATGGGGGAATCAGTTTTTTTCTTAAACCACCTGCTCTGATCTATTTTATATTGGAGAATCTATTTGCTGCTGTTCTCAGGCAGCCATTTTTTTTGGTGAGTCACTATGAATACAAGTAGCAGCTAAGAACAGATTTCAATCTATAAAATGTTTGTGGTTTCAAAAAGAGGAACAGGATGTTGCATGAATGTGTTCACTGGGAGAATGAAGTTTGTGTCGCGCAGTTTTCCTATTTCCTATGTACATGGAGAATGACATTTCACAAGAGTCCCCAGCAACACTGTGGCAGCCATTTAAATAGCTGGGCTGCTAAAGTGAACCTGTCACTGTAAAGGCCCGTACACACGATCGGACTTTTTGACAACAAACATGCAAATTAGCTGTTTTAACCACTTCATTACCGGCGTATTGTCATATGACGCCCACAAGGTGGATCTCCCATCCTGGTGGGCGTCATATGACGTCCTCCCATTCCCGGCCGCCTGGGGGGGGGGCGCGCGCGCGGGACCCGGTGCGAGTGCCCGGCGGCCGCGATATCCGCCGGGCACCCGCGATTGCCCGTTAAAACAACGGGACCGTGCGGGACCGTGGAGCTGTGTGTGTAAACACACAGCTCCACGTCCTGTCAGCGGGAGAGGAGACCGATCATGTGATCCCAGTACGGAGGAACACATGATTGGTCTCCTCCCCTTGAGTCCCCTCCCCCCACAGTAAGAATCACTCCTATAGGGAACACATTAACCCCTGCAGCGCCCCCTAGTGTTAACCCCTTCCCTGCCAGTCACATTTACACAGTAATCAATGCAATTTTATAGCAACGATCGCTGTGTAAATGTGAATGGTCCCAAAAATGTGTCAAAAGTGTCCGAAGTGTCCGCCGCAATGTCGCAGTCACGAAAAAAAATCGCAGATCGCCACCATTACTAGTAAAAAAAAAAAAAAAATGCAATAAATCTATCCCCTATTTTGTAGACGCTATAACTTTTGCGCAAACCGATCAATATACGCTTATTGCGATTTTTTTACCAAAAATATGTAGAAGAATACGTATCGGCCTAAACTGAGTAAAAAAATAGTTTTTCTTTTTAAAAAATGGGATATTTATTATAGCAAAAAGTAAAAAATATTGTGTTTTTTTTTTCAAAATTGTCGCTCTTCTTTTGTTTATAGCGCAAAAAAATAAAAACCGCAGAGGTGATCAAATACCACCAAAAGAAAGCTCTATTTGTGGGAAAAAAAGGATGTCAATTTTGTGTGGGTGTAACGTCGCACGACCGCGCAATTGTTAGTTAAAGCGACGCAGTGCCGAATCGCAAAAAGTACTCTGGTAAGGAAGGGTGTAAAATGGCCCGGTGCTGAAGCGGTTAAGGCAACATCTGACCGTGTGTACGCTCCATCGGACAAACTTTTTCGGTTTTCATCGGACAAACTTTCTGGCAACAAAAGTCTGATGGAGCAAAGTCCGATCGCATGTACACAAAACCATCGGACTTTTGTACAAAGTACAAATACGCATGCTCGGAACCAATGCAAAAGATCAGACAACAATACAGAAGTTGACCAAAGGGTGGCGCTGGAGTAATTGAACGTCCTCTTTTGAAGTGTCGTCAGTACGTTGAAACGCCACGACGTTCGTGTTTGTTGCCTAAAAAGTCTGATACAAATTTACGGCCAACGCCCTTTGTACAAAAAACGACGGGAAAATTTATACAAAGTCTGATCATGTGTATGAGGCTTTATAGTCACGTTTAAAGCAAAAACTTTATCCTTCTAAAAAATACAACTTTTATAAATGATTAGTAATGGCAATATACAAACACATTGTTTACTGTCTGGAACTCTGGGTCTGCATGACATCACTTCCCTGCCTCTCCACCTTGTCCAATCAGAGAACGCTTTGCATATATGAGGTTTTGCTGAGTAGACATGTGCGCCGTCAATAAATTAGTTTCGTTCCGTTTTGTAATAGAATTAATTCGTAATTCGTGTCCGAAATTCAATTTGGATTCCTACGAAAAACACATTTTTATGTTAACTTTAACTAACAATTATGAATGTTCGTTATGATGAATTTATCATTATGAGGGGCTTCCACCATCCCTGTGCTGTGCTCATTGAGGGGCTCCCAGCATCCCTGTGCTGTGCTCATTGAGGGTCTTCCACCATCCCTGCGCTGTGCTCATTGAAGGTCTTCCACCATCCCTGCGCTGTGCTCATTGAAGGTCTTCCACCATCCCTGCGCTGTGCTCATTGAGGGGCTCCCACCATCCCTGTGCTGTGCTCATTGAGGGTCTCCCACCATCCCTGCGCTGTGCTCATTGAGGGTCTTCCACCATCCCTGCGCTGTGCTCATTGAGGGGCTCCCACCATCCCTGTGCTGTGCTCATTGAGGGGCTCCCACCATCCCTGCGCTGTGCTCATTGAGGGACTCCCACCATCCCTGCGCTGTGCTCATTGAGGGTCTTCCACCATCCCTGCGCTGTGCTCATTGAGGGGCTCCCATCATCTCTGCGCTGTGCTCATTGAGGGCCTCCTACCATCCCTGCGCTGTGCTCATTGAGGGGCTCCCACCATCCCTGCGCTGTGCTCATTGAGGGTCTTCCACCATCCCTGTGCTGTGCTCATTGAGGGGCTCCCACCATCCCTGCTCTGTGCTCATTGAGGGTCTACCACCATCCCTGCGCTGTGCTCATTGAGGGTCTCCCACCATCCCTGTGCTGTGCTCATTGAGGGTCTCCCACCATCCCTGCGCTGTGCTCATTGAGGGGCTCCCACCATCCCTGTGCTGTGCTCATTGAGGGTCTTACACCATCCCTGTGCTGTGCTCATTGAGGGGCTCCCACCATCCCTGCGCTGTGCTCATTGAGGGTCTTACACCATCCCTGTGCTGTGCTCATTGAGGGTCTCCCACCATCCCTGCGCTGTGCTCATTGAGGGTCTCCCACCATCCCTGCGCTGTGCTCATTGAAGGTCTTCCACCATCCCTGTGCTGTGCTCATTGAGGGGCTCCCACCATCCCTGCGCTGTGCTCATTGAGGGTCTCCCATCATCCCTGCGCTGTGCTCATTGAGGGTCTCCCACCATCCCTGCGCTGTGCTCATTGAGGGTCTCCCACCATCCCTGCGCTGTGCTCATTGAGGGTCTCCCACCATCCCTGCGCTGTGCTCATTGAGGGTCTCCCACCATCCCTGCGCTGTGCTCATTGAAGGTCTCCCACCATCCCTGTGCTGTGCTCATTGAGGGGCTCCCACCATCCCTGCGCTGTGCTCATTGAGGGGCTCCCACCATCCCCGCGCTGTGCTCATTGAGGGTCTCCCACCATCCCTGCGCTGTGCTCATTGAGGGGCTCCCACCATCCCTGCGCTGTGCTCATTGAGGGTCTCCCACCATCCCCGCGCTGTGCACATTGAGGGTCTTCCACCATCCCTGCGCTGTGCTCATTGAGGGTCTCCCACCATCCCTGCGCTGTGCTCATTGAGGGGCTCCCACCATCCCTGCGCTGTGCTCATTGAGGGGCTCCCACCATCCCTGCGCTGTGCTCATTGAGGGGCTCCCACCATCCCTGTGATGTGCTCATTGAGGGGCTCCCATCATCCCTGCGCTGTGCTCATTGAGGGTCTTCCACCATCCCTGCGCTGTGCTCATTGAGGGTCTCCCACCATCCCTGCGCTGTGCTCATTGAGGGTCTTCCACCATCCCTGCGCTGTGCTTATTGAGGGGCTCCCACCATCCCTGCGCTGTGCTTATTGAGGGGCCCCCACCATCCCTGTGCTGTGCTCATTGAGGGGCTCCCACCATCCCTGTGCTGTGCTCATTGAGGGGCTCCCACATCCCTGTGCTGTGCTCATTGAGGGGCTCCCACCATCCCTGTGATGTGCTCATTGAGGGGCTCCCATCATCCCTGCGCTGTGCTCATTGAGGGTCTTCCACCATCCCTGCGCTGTGCTTATTGAGGGTCTCCCACCATCCCTGCGCTGTGCTCATTGAGGGTCTTCCACCATCCCTGCGCTGTGCTCATTGAGGGGCTCCCACCATCCCTGCGCTGTGCTTATTGAGGGGCCCCCACCATCCCTGTGCTGTGCTCATTGAGGGGCTCCCACAATCCCTGTGCTGTGCTCATTGAGGGTCTCCCACCATCCCTGTGCTGACTTCCTGGTTTTTTAACTTCATTATAATGAATAATCGTAATTAACGAACATTCTTATTTTGTCCGATTCTGAATCTCCCATCGACTACCAGTACCAGTCTCCCACTCCTATTTCCCAACCCTCACTCAGCAGCAGAAGAAAACCTCTAGTCAACAAAACACCAGTCACGTTTCCGCTGTAACGGAATTTAAATACGAAATTCGTAAACGAAATTTCGTACAAAATTCGGAATTGTAGCAATGCCTATTTCGGATTCCTCCAGAATTTACGGAAATTCGTACAAACTTTCGATACGTACGAAACGAATCGCACATGTCTATTGCCGAGCGGCCACCCCAATCCATTGTGAATACAGGATGTGACTGCTCAGCGTTTCCTGATTGGACAAGGTGGAGGAGAGGCAAGGCAGTGAAGATCCCTGAAGTAGTGCTGTTTACTTCAATGGTTTCCAGCTTCTGGGGGATATAAACAAGGCGTGTCCTACACATAGGGGAAAAACTCCGCTTCTGAACAATATAGCGCCACATCCCTACTTGCAGGCATTTTCTCTGACGGTGGTTTAGGACTGAGTCACACCCATGCAGGTTGCAGTTTGCATATTCCAGGTGCGTTTTGCATTTTTCAATACACAATTTGGATCCATTGAAGTCTATGGAACCAAAAACCAGAAAAAAAGTCCCTGGTCCTTTCCATAAAATGCACAGATGTGAACTACATCCATAGGAGACCATGTTAAATGGGCTGTAGTGTGTTTCTGCAAAACTGAAAACGCACTAAAAAGTGCATAGGTGTGAACCAGGCCTTAGTGACGAACTTGTCCTATTTTCTGAGTGGTTTTGGATCCAAGCCTGTAAAATATGTAAAATGTTCTCGGATGTGAGCCCCGCCCTTAGTATTTCTCAGAAAGAGACGTCATGCATCATACAGTCATATGACACGAGGGCAGTCCACTTATAATACACTGCAGCCGTATTCAGCATGATTTTCACATGGTTTCTATCAAACTCAGAGCTAAACGCAGCTATTGATTTTTAACACGGACGCATTGTTTTCTGGAAACCGTTATCAGTTCACTCATCGATCTTTTCTATTGTCATCCTGTTGTGCTTTCATTTATAGAAGTCCCGTTCAAAGAACTGATTACAAAGTAATTGAAAGCTGAACTCTGGCCAAAGAAGCTTTTAAAAACAGTCCCCAATAGCCACAAATGATCTAAATTGACTCTGTGTGTGCGTTTGATTTACTAAAACTGGAGAGTACAAAATCTGGTGCAGCTCTGCATAGAAACCAATCGGCTTCCAGGATTTTTGTCAAAGCTTAATTGAACAAGCTAAAGTTACAAGCTGATTGGCTACCATGTACGGCTACACCAGATTTTGAACTCTCCAGTTTTAGTAAACCAACCACTGTGTGTACCAAATACCCTTGCAAAGCGTCAGATTTTGTAACGGAAGTGACATTCCGACTCAGCCATCTTGGTACACCCCTCACTCGTCCACTGTAAAGCCCCATACACACGGTCGGATTTTCCGATGGATTCTGTCCTATCGGACAATGTTGTCGGAAATTCCGACCGTGTGTAGGCACCATCGGACATTTTCCATCGGATTGTCCGACGGACAAAGTTGTATCTCCTGCTCTAAAAATTTTCCGACAACAAAGTCCAATCACACCAATTCCGATCGTGTGTAGCGAATTCCGACGGACAAAGTGCCACGCATGCTCAGATCACATTACAAGGCCAAAGCTATTGGCTACTAGCCTCTACGTAGTCCCGTCGTAGGCAGCAAACGTCACCACGTTCAGAATGATCGGATTTTCCGACAACTTTGTCCGACCGTGTGTACGCAACACCAGTGTCGGACAAAATCCGTCGGACCAAATCCGATGGATTTGGTGGTCGGATTTTCCGACCGTGTGTATGGGGCTTAAGGATACAGTGAGAAGGCACCAAGCGGACATCTTTGTACACCCACCGGAGTCATGCATTTCACACTTATTTTTACTAGTAAGCTGAGCTTAGTGAAATACAGGATTTAGAAATCTTTGTGACTGTTTTGATGTTGATTTGTAAAAGCAGCGGTGTTCTGTCAGATTAGCAAACCTGTGAGATCAGCAGGTTTGCCGTTGCTTATAAAATTCAATATCAAAACCGTGTCACTGATTTCTAAATACTAGGGTTGTCCGAGTACCGAGCATATGTCCGAGTACCGAGCATATGTGCGAGTAATTGTACTCGCACAAATGCTCCTGATACCTGGTCGGTGGGCGGAGTCAGTGGGCGGAGAGGCCGGGCACAGTCAGCAGAGCGGAGAGCGAGTCGTCACCTGCAGTGGAACTAGCTAGGTAAGCTGGCAGGGGTGCAGGGCGCAGTCGTATCAGGATCGGTGACCGGAGCTGTCATATTCAGTCACCGTCAGCGGCTGAACATCCCAATGCCCATCTTGGTACACCCTGCACTCGGCTGCAGTAAGCCAGCAGCGGACATCTTGTTAAACCTAGCCCATATAGTTAGGGCTGGGTGTAACAAGATGTCTGCTGCTGCTTACTGTGACCGAGTGCAGGGTGTACCATAGCATAGCATTTTAAAATAAATTCTTTCCTCGTCTCATTTATTGCTGCATTTCAGTGCCTATAAGTGCCAGCCACCTGTCAGTGCCATCTATCAGTGCCCATAAGTGCTGCCTATCAGTGCCATCTATCAGGGCCAGCCACCTGTTAGTGCCACCTATAAGTGCCAACTATCAGTCCCCATCTGTCAGTGCCATCTATCAGTGCCATCTAGCAGTCCCCATCAATCAGTGCCACCTATCAGTGCCAATCAGTCAAACTGTCACATGACATAAAGAAAAAGTATTGGTAATCGGTATCGGAGAGTACTTGAAAAAAGTATCGGTACTTGTATTCGTCTTAGAAAAGTGGTATTGGGACAACTCTACTAAATATCACAATATTAGCTCAGCTTACTGTTAAAAGTTAGTGTGAAATGCAAGACTTCAGTGGGTGTACAAAGATGTCCGCTTGGTGCCTTCTGACTCTAGACTTACTGTGGACAAGAGCAGGGTGTACCAAGATGGCTGTCGCAGAACATCACTTCCATTACCAAATCTGACGGGTTGCCTAATCTGATGGAACACCTGCAGAAAACGACAGGAAGGGGCGGAGACAAGACCAGCCATCCTGCACAAGGAGAGAGAGCAGCAGTGAGTGGTCTTTATTACAGGAAGCTCCTGCACAGAGGGAAAGCCTCACACTGGATTACTGCACAGATCTGGAAGAAATACACAAAGCACACCGAGATTCCAGGAAGAATACACTGGGCTCTTGTATTTAGATAATATTTGCTTATCCCAGAGTTCAGCTTTAAGGCTCCTCTGTGCCCAACACAGCCCACTATTCTCTGCAATGAGTAAAGAAAACTCCCAGTTTTTGGCTGTAAATGACAAGATGGTTTTGTTCAGATTGCCCGTGTTTTGATAACTCTTCCCACACAGTACAATGGATCCAGTATTTTTCCATCCCGTCTTTACACAATTAAATTCCTAGAACCAATGTTGTCTTTGCTCATTGTTGCCAATAGCAAACAAATTGTGACTCTGCCTGTAAAACGAGTCTTGTCAGGCACACGTCTCAGCTTAGAGGCAAGAACTGACTCACGGGGACGGTCATTGTGAAATGCCAGTGTGCAGCGTAATGGCACAGCACATGAATGAACTCAGGAAGTAGAATTACTGAACTGGTTCTGTATTAGGCTGGGCACACACCTTTGTTTTCTCATTGTAGTGCATTTTAACGTGTACTGTATTTATGTGTCCTTTATATGCTTTAATGCCCATTACATGCACTTTTACATGCATTAGCAAACATTTTTCATGTGTTTTAATTATTTCAGGGTGCCCCTTGTGGGTGGGTACCTTCCTCGTTTACGTGATCACTAATGCCCGGGACCAGGCGGGGCTGTGTTCATGTGAAACTCAACATTTAAGTGATTGTAAACGATCACCTTGTAAAACAACCCATTCCGTTTCAAATAAAAATGAAAGGCAATGTCATTTTGAACAGACCTAAAAAAAATTTTTATAAATACCTTTTTTATAAGGCCCCTTTCACACTGCCGCTCCGCGATTTTGCCGCGATTTGACTTGAGGTATATGGATCTCAACTAGACATGCGCAATTCGTTTCGTTTTTTTTTTCAATTTTCGTTCGTTCGTTTTCGTACGAATTGAACGAATCCGATTAACGAATCTTTCGAATCGAACGAAAATCCGAAAAACGAAAACAGGAACAACGAAAATGAACGAAAAAAATTCGTACATTCGTACATTCGTAACTTTTTAGTTGTTGTTGAATTGGTAATTTTCCGTGTCTCTTACAATGGTGCTGCTTAACGTGCTTCGAATGGATTGAACGAAAAAATTTGTACATTGGTAAAAAAAAAATTTTTTTTTCGATTCGTAATTTTCCGTGTCTCTTAAAATGTAATAATAGCATACACATTACATAAAATTATGAATTATGCTCCGATTACGAATCTACGAATGTTACGAATGTTACGAATGTACGAATAAATACGAATGCGTCCGAATTCCGAATAAACGAAAATTAAACTAACGAAAAAACGAATCAACGAAAAAATAACTCTTACGAATGTACGAATCGTTACGAATACGAACACCGACAACTTACGAATTTACGAATCCTTACGAATCAACGGAAACGAAAAAATAACTCTTACGAATGTATGAATCGTTATGAATATGAACACCGACGACTTACGAATTTACGATTCCTTACGAATCAACGGAAACGAAAAAAAACGAAACGAAAATAAACAAAGTCGGACCAAAGTAGTACAGGGACTTGAAGTCGCACATATATGAATAGTTATCATGGGGAGCGACTTGTCATGCAACTTTGCAGTTCCAAGTCGCAGGACAAGCCGCACACGTGTGAAAGGGGCCTAAGACCCCTTGCACACTGGGTCGCTTTGCAGGCGCTACAGCGCTAAAAATAGGGCCTGCAAAGCGCCCTGAAAGAGACGCTCCTGTCTCTTCAGTGTGAAAGCACGGGGGCTTTCACACTTGAGCGGTGCGCTGGCAGGACTCGAAAAAAAAGTCCTGCCAGCAGCATCTTTGGAGCCGTGTGTAATACCGCTCCTCCACCGCTCCTGCCCATTGAAATCAATAGGCAGCGCGGCTATACCGCCGGCAAAGCGCGGCTGTGGGTGCCATTAACCCTTTCTCGGCTGGTTTTAACCATTTCTCTGCCCCTAGCGGGGGGGTAAAAGCGCCCCGCTAGAGGCCAAAAAAGCGCCACGAAATTGACGGTAAAGCGCCACTAAAAATAGCGGCGCTTTACCGCCGACGCACCCACCGCCCCAGTGTGAAAGGGGCCTAAATGATCACATTCCCTCTGTTCTCAGCTGCATAAGAGCTGGGGGGAGGAGAAGGAACAGCACAAGGAGCTTCCCAGTGAATGATTAGATTAGAAGCGAGTCCTACACCTTGCACAGCTGTGGAGAAACATACAGATTCCTTCTGTAGCACACTCCAACCCATCTTGCTTTGCCTTCTGAACACCACAGAGCTTCCAATGTGGAAATGAATATATGATTTTACATTTTGACCATAGATACACTATAGGGAGGGGGCAGCCCAAATGTTGCATGGGGGCCCCTCCAGCCATAGCTGCACCCCAGACGCACCGACAACAAGATTCTGCTTCTCCGTCAGATAAATGCTCTGCCATTGGTGGAGCCATAACTGACTTTTCCATCCTCTCGGTGCCTGTGTTGAATACGTGTAGCTCATGTCTCCGGCGTATTTGAAGAATGCGCTATTTCATTTAGATAGGCCCCTGAGAAGAATCCGGGACTTCCTATAATGAAATACCAGCATTCTGTCCTACTGAGCGGTATGTAAACATTGCCTTTCATAGGGAGGAAGATGAGTAGCTAAAGAGACGTAGAGGACCCAGCAAACGGAAAGGGGAACAGAAATGATGTTGTTTTATGATACGCTGTTAGTTTTTATTGTATCTGCAGTACATCGTGTATTTCCATAAGCTATATTTATAATGCAAATTTTAGGGGGAGAGGTGTGAACTTTAAGTTGCATTTTTTTATTTTTTTTTATTTTACTCAATGTTTAGTAACTCTTTAATGCCTAAAGACTTAAAGGGCTCATTCACGTGTGCGACAGCCCTTGCTGCATCTCTGAAAAGCAAGCTGTGATAGCTTTTCAGAGGGTGTGTTTGACAAGCAATGAGGATGCAATATGTCGCCTTCTATCTGCCTGATTTAACCCTATAAGTGCCACACCACTGCGCCACAGTCGTGTGCATTGCACGCGGTTTTGGCATGGCCCCATAGACTTGCATTGGTCATGCGTGTAGGCTTACCACCTTTTCTTCAAGCCAAACCCGAACACTTTAGTGGTCTGGGACACCTTCGGGTGCCCCAAGGAGAGTAGTATTGCAGTGCGCATAGCATGCCGCAGCGAACATTGGGTGTGGCCAAATTGCTCTTGCTGACATCATCGCTCTGGCCCCCCAGTGATGTCGAACCTGCCCCCAGATAGCCGCTCGCAGCTCCAGGACGGTAACAGATTTGTGTGTGACTATATTGGTTACTTGGGGAGACACAGCCCTGTCTGAATAATGTGTCCGGGATTCAGTCAGCCATGAAACCCGGACACATGATTCAAAACCTGGACTTTCTGGGTGAATCCTGGACAGATGGCAACCCTACATGTGTGGCAGCGGTAAAGCCGGTCAATTGCAAAATGTTGTTTTTTTTCCACAACCATGAAGCATGCATTGTAGTTGTGACATGTGTACCCCCCCCCCCCCCGAATGGCTGTATGCTGTGGTTCAGACATGCTGTTGGGGTGCGGTAACCATGGCTCAGCTTCCTGGTTTAATTTTTGTGGATTGAGTGGTGTCAGCCCTGCCCAGTTGTATTTACAACATAGAGCAGTGTTTCTCAACTCCAGTTCCTCAAGGCGCCCCGACAGGTCATGTTTTCAGACTTTCCATTATGTTGCACAGGTGATTTGCTCAGTTTCACTGCCTTAGTAATTACCACAGCCGCTTCATCTGAGGGAAATCCTGAAAACATGACCTGTTGGGGGCGCCTTGAGTACTGGATTTCCCTCAGATGAAATGGCTGTGGTAATTACTAAGGCAGTGAAACTGAGCAAATCACCTGTGCAAAATAATGGAAAGACTGAAAACATGACCTGTTGGGGCGCCTTGAGGACTGGAGTGGAAAAACACTGCCATAGAGAATAGTCTGAGATAAGACCTAGGGGGGCTAATTAGACACCTTGAGATAACACAGGAAATGTAGTGAAGACACAAGAGAGCTCTGTGTTTGAGAAAGCATCAATCTTTTTACACTTATTAAAAAGCACAAAATGATTTCAATATTTCAGTATTTAGAGGAGAAATGTAGGAATAGAACACAAACACACACACACACTCACCGCCATGCCGCAGCATCAATTAATGCTGCAGCCATCCCCCGCTGGATCTAAGACCAAAGATTGAGAGATCACATGGCCTCTGATCACGCTGAGCAGAGAGCTGTGACTGTCAATCGACGTTCTCTGCTCTGCCCCTCCAGTGCTCACTGGAACATCAGGCTGGAGAGTGGGCGGGGTCGACTTGCTCAGGCTCTCAGCCGTGTGTAGCTGAGCCAGCTGCCGTTGAGGCATCTTGGTGGATCCTGACGTTATTGTCAGGATCCTTCCAGAAACAGGTGCGGCTCTCTGATGGCTTTAGCCTGCTATTGACTGATTTTGGATCACAGGAGAGCACACGTAAGTGCACTCCTGAGACCCACAAGAGAAGTATGGCCACGGATCACTTTCAGGTGGGTGGCAAGGGATGCCACACATGAAAACCCTAAGCCCAGGTTTCCTCTATTGCAACCTGAAAGTCGCGCAATTTTGCCACAATTTTGATGCGACTTAAAGCAATACCTGTGTATTCTTGAGGTCTATGGACCTCAAGTCGCATCAAAGTGGGACCAAAGTAGTGCAGGGACTACTTTGAAGTCACACAGATATGAACAGTACTCATTGGAAATCATGGGGTACGACTTGTCATGCGACTTGTTCAACTTGTCCTACGACTTGGGTTTGCAAAGTGGAAACGGAGCCTTATGTCGCGTACACACGACCGGACTTTCCGGCAGAAAAGGTCAGACGGAATCATTTCATCAGATATTCAGATCGTGTATGGGCTTCATCTGACTTTTTTTTTTTTTTAATTCTGACCTAGAAATAGAACATGTTTTAAATCTTTCCGACGGAATCAATTCTTCTCGGGAAAACCGTTAGTCTGTATGCTGTTCCGACGGACCAAAAACGACGCAAGGGCAGCTATTGGCTACTGGCTATTGAACTTCCTTTTTCTAGTCCCGTCGTACATGTTGTCCGTCACCGCGTTCTAAACGAATGGACTTTGGTGTGATCGTGTGTAGGCAAGTCTGTTTCAGTGGAACTCCGTCGGAAAGACCGTCAGAGTTTATTCTGACGGGAAAACCGGCCGTGTGTAACCCCCGCTAGCGGCCGAAAAAGGGTTAAAACCCCCCTCTGTTGATTCGTAACGATTCGTAATTTTGCGCTTTGCCGGCGGTATTACCGCGGTATCCCATTGATTTCAATGGGTAGGAGCGGTATAGGAGTGGTGAATACACCGCTCCTTCACCGCTCCAAAGATGCTGCTAGCAGGACTTTTTTTTACCGTCCTGCTAGCGCACCGCTCCAGTGTGAAAGCCCTCCGGCTTTCACACTGGAGTTAAAGGACCCGCTTTTTTCAGGCGCATTACAGGCGCTATTTTTAGCGCTGTAGCGCCTGAAAAACGCTTAGGTGTGAAAGGGGCCTAATAGAGAGGATTATAGTATTTTACAAAATTTTAAACTAGGGCTTATTTTCGGGGTAGGGCTTAGATTGCAGTTCTCCTGGAAAATAACGCTAGGTCTTATTTTCAGGGAAACGCGGTTAATATCCAACGTTAGTACAGTGATCTCCCCTGTTGTTCTATTGTGTTCTGACAGGGGGACACCCCACCCCCTTCTAGGGTTGCAACCTGTGAGTGAGTCACCTGGACAGTTTAGGTTTTAAATCAGTGTCCAGGTTTCAGTTCGCCTAATAGCTGGACACATTATTCAGGACTGATCTCATTGGGATTCCCCCTATAACAGCCACCAGCTCTCCCCCTCCCTCTGCACCTTGGGCCCCTCACCGCCCCCCAAGCTGTCCCCCTCCACTTATTTCCCTTCTCACTTGGCCGTTCCTCAAACCTCTCCTGCTCCTCATCCATCCATGCTTTAGTCCACCTCCTTTCGTTCCTTTCATTCACATTACACGCTGCTCGATCTCTCACTCCCACTAGCAATGCCACATTTCACTTCAGAACTGCCACTCTCCCATCCAATCAGCCTCTTCCTTCCCCTCACCACGACTCTGGTCCTGCCCTGATCATTGCCCCCTTGCTCACCTACATCCGCATATCTCACCTTATAGAGCCAGCTCCCTTCTCTCTGCAAGTCTCATTCCATTCCTTCCTTTCCCTCCTCCCCATCCTTGCCTGTATCTCCCCCAACTCCACCAACCTACCACTTATCTTTGCTGCATCCCCAGTTGTCCCCATCACTCACCCCCTTGCAGCCCCTCCTATTTATACTACCCACAACAACCCCCCCCCCCCTCCCCATCCTGGCGCATTATTACTCGCAAGGGTGTCCCAGGTCTTTTACTAATCTTATAGCGTATACTACACCAAAAAAAATTTGCCATGTGCCGCTAAAGTGTTCAGGTTTGGCTTGAAGAAAAGGTGGCAACCCTACCCCCACCGCCAGAACACTCCGGTCAGCCATTGAGAGCCCTGATTGGGAGCTGATCGGCAGACCTTTTTCGGTCATGCTCCTTCGACAGAAGCCAGCCGAATGGACTGACTCCAGTACACGGGCCGCATGTCGGACAGTTTCTATTGAACCGACCGATGCCACCCCAACATTCCACCCGTGTGTACTAGGCTTTAGACAGTGCCAATTTGATTGTTTTCCAGGCTGGTCGGTAAGTGTGCTGGGAAATCTTTAGTTTGTGCCCTTCCATGTGCACCTGCAAACGTCAGTTATAGTTTGGGGTGGTTGCCATTTTTTTGTACTGTAGGATGAATGTGGTCTAAGGCCTGGTTCACATCTATGCATTTTTTAGGCGCGTTTTCAGTTTTGCAGAAACACACTACAGTCCATTTAACATGGTTTCCTATGGCTGTAGCATCTGTGAATTTTATGAAAAGGGCCAGGGACTTTTTTTTTGGTTTTTGGTTCCATAGACTTCAATGGATGAAAAGCATGTATTGAAAAACGCAAACTGCACCTGGAATATGCAAACTGCAACCTGCATAAGTATGAATCAGGCCTAAGGCTGGATTCACACCGATGCAGTTTTAGTGCTTTTTGCATTTTGCAGATTTGCACTACAGTTCATTTAACATGGTTTCCTATGGAACTCGTTCTGTAGTGTAATCCTGCAAAATGCAAAAAGCACAAAAAATGCAAAAAGGTGTGAATCCAGCCTTATTGTACTCACTAATAATAATAAGTATGAAATGACCTACACCTGTACCAAAACCAGTTATACTGGTATCTTCATTGTACTGGCTTTGTACTGTTCAATGTTGTTTGGGATATAGCGGGCAGTTAATGTGACAGTTGGCAGTATTGTTCGGAATTATTCGGCAGGAAGTTTGCCTTGTGTTGGAAAACATCGCTCACTATTTCTATTAGGGTTTTACTTGTTTCAGAAACATTTACATATTTATGTGTAAATCATTTTTCATTCCTAAATTTTTATTCCAAAACAAACCAAGAATATAATAAACACACCTGTGCAGGTGGATGCAATCAAGCAGTTTAACCATTTGACCTCTGGAAGATTTACGCCCCCCCCCCCCCCTTCATGACCAGGCCATTTTTAGCTTTTTGGCACTGTTATGCGGCGTACACACGGTCGGAATTTCCAATGGAAACAGTCCGATGGGAGCTTTTTATCGAATTTTCCGACCGTGTGTATGCCCATCGGTCTCTTTCTGTCGGAATTTCCGACGGACTTTGGATTGAGAGCCTGTTCTCAATTTTTCCAACGGAAAACCTTTCTATCGGATTTTCCGATCGTGTGTATGCAATTCCGACACGCAAAATTGCGACGCATGCTCGGAAACAATTCGACGCATGCTCGGAAGCATTAAACTTCCCTTTTATAGTGCTGTCGAACGTGTTTTTATGCTGTGTTATTGACCGTCGGAATTTGGTGTGATCGTGTGTAGGCAACACAGCTTGAGCGGAATTCCGTTGGAAAAACCGTCAGATTTTTTTCCGACGAGAATTCCGATCCTGTGTATGCGGCATTACTTTTACTGACAAGCTGCGCGGTCATACAACGATGTACACAAATTACATTTATATCATTTTTTACCATAAATAGATTTAATGCGATATAAATGAAAGAAAGACCACATTTTTTATTTTTTTTATTAAAAAGTTTTTATTTCACACAAAGGTATACAAATTTCCAATGCACAATAATTTTTCTGCGTTCAGTACAATCATTCCATATATAACATAGATAGGTAACACATACATTTCTTGATCGATTACAGAGACTGTTGCTATGTAATAACACGTTTGCTTTTTTTAAGAGCCCTTTCACACTGCGTCGCCTAGGGCGTTGGCGGTATAGCAGCGCTATTTTTAGCACCGCTTTACTGTCGTTTTAGCGGCGCTATTCGGCCGCTAGCAGGGTGGTTTTAACAGGGAAGCGGGTGGGAGGCACGGAAGGTCTGCACTGAGGGCAGGGGCTGCCCAACTCTTCTTGTAAATTCAAGTGAACCGGCTTATAAATATGACAGGTTGGGCAGCTCCTGCTCCCCCTATAGGCCTGCAGTATCTCCCGCCCTCTTCCCTGCTGTAAGCTCAGCAACGGCGGCACCAGTTGAGTACATACAGAAGAGGAGTCCACCCTGTCATTCCTCCCACCATGTTCCCTGCTGTGAGTTCAGCAGCGGTTGCGGGTGAGTACATACAGAACAAGCGTCCACCCTACCATCCCTCCCACCCTCTACAATGCTGTGACTTTTAACAGCTGCAGCAGTGGGAGGATTCCACACAGGCTGCTAAGTAGTCCGCGAACCGGACAGGACTGTCACTCAGTCTGTGTCTGGACCTCGGTCCGTCATTTAGTGGGCAAGGGCAAGAATTGTATTTGCTTGTATATGATGAGTTATAAAAGTACTTGAAACCATGGACACATAATATCAATCTGTGTGTAGAGCAGTGTTTCTCAACCCTTTTACCCCAGGAGAACCGTTGAAATAATTTTCAGGTATTGGAGAATCCTTGCTAAAACCATTTCAATGGAGGTCTATGGGAAAAATGCTTCTTACATTAATTGTTAGTGTGAAGAATGTCTCCCCTTACTGTGTTCATCAAAATGCTACTTACAGATCATTGATGTCAGGTAGCTGGCTCTGCCAAGTGGTGCTGGCCCCAGAACTATGAAGGCAACATCAAATGGGAGGGTAACCAGCCACAGATCAAGGAACCCTAGGGTTCCACAGACCCCTGGTTGGGAATGGCTGACAAGAAAGATTATTGGAGCCATGGCACTGGTTCTTCCAAGTGGCGTTGACCCCTTAACTATGAGGGCACCTTCAGATGGGAGGTCAATTATTCACAGCTCAAGGAGCCTCTAGCAACCTCTGGAGGAAACCTAGAACTCCATGAAAACCTAGTTGAGAATGGCTGATGTAGAGTTTCCCATGGTACGATATGGTACTTACCATGTGTGTTTCCGTACAGCAGAGGATTATAGCAAAGAAAGCAATGTCAAGTAGTTGTAACGTTCAGTGTTTTGTGACAATGTTCCAGTGACTGCAATGAGATAATGTATTGAACTATTTATGGATTGTTCTGTTCATTGAATATCTGAACCATTGCCATGGAACTTGTCGCCCTGTCATTTATAGCTTTGCTTTGTAAAACATCAAATGGCCTAAATTAACATTTTCCTCCTTTGCCAGCCCTGCCCTGTTAAGTGGCAAATGCTCATTCAGAAAAAGGAAAAAATAGATCTGTGGGGAGCTGAGGAAGGAATTACTTGAGTCATTGATGTAAACTCAGAATGATTCATGTGGACTTGCAAAAAGAACAGCAACACCTTAAAGCGGAGTTCCAGGCTTTTTATGCTTATTAAAAGTCAGCAGCTACAAAAAGTGTAGCTGTTGACTTTTAGTAAACAGACACTTACCTGTTCCACGGTCCAGCGATGCGGTCGATCGGGGCGTCGCTCCTCTCCCCCTCCTCTCCGCCGGCGCCTCCATTGCCACTCTGGGCACCCGGCCATGACAGCTTTTGGCTTCACGGCCGGGCACGCACGGCGCATGCACCAGTCGCGCTGCGCTCTCGGAGTGGACAGGGGCGATCTCCTGAGACCTGTCACGTGTCCCAGGAGATCGCCTAGAGGGAAAAGTCACCTTGGCGGAAGGAGGAGTCGCCTTGGCGGAAGGAGGAAGTGGGACAGGAAGTCCCACTCCTAAAGAAGCCCCCACTCCGCCCCCAAAATGTCACAAATGCCAAACGAGGAGTGCTTAAAGCGGAAGTTCCACTTTTGGGTGGAACTCCGCTTTAACCACTTTACGACCAGCGCACGACGATGTACGTCCCTTTTTTTGAAGAGGGATATCTCGGTAACGGTAGCAGCCGCTGCCACAACATATCTACTCCCTCTCTAAAATCCAAAACGAGGCTGGTCTTAAAGTGGTTAAGGGCTAGTTCACATACATGGATATTACTGCTGCCCCTCTGAAAAGCAATCCGTAGTAGATCAATTTTTCAGGCCGTTGCATAGGTGGTGGGCAGGTTATATGTTTGTAAATTTGGAGGAGGCTGAGAGCAATAGAAGGGACATTGTTAAGTTAGGAAGACGTAGCAGCCAGTATTAATTTTGGCAAGAAAAACGTTTTCGGCAAAATATTTGTCAGCGGCATTTCTGCAGTGATGAAAATTACACCACATTTTCGTCCACTGACAAAAATCTATTCTATTTTTGTTAACGAATTAAAACTAGATGAAAATGTGAGGCAGGGACGTTTACCTTCGTGAACTAACCCACCCCCCACTCACGACGACGATCATCCAAAGCAGAGAGCACCCACTGTGAGTGTGTAAATTACAGGCCTAAGGCTTCCCCTCAGACGCCGTCCATCCAGAGCACTGTGTGTGCATTACAGGCCTCCTCTGACCACTGGCATCCAGGGCACTGTATATTACAGGCCATCTCTCAGACCTGAGACCACCATCCAGTACTGTGCAGCATTATAGGCCTTCTCTTACCACCGGCATCCAGAGCACTGTGCATCACAGGCCATCCCTCAGACTTGAGACCACCATCCAGCACTGTGTGCAGCATTACAGGCCTCCGAGTCCTCAGACAACCATCCAGAGCAGCACTGTGCATTACAGGCCTCCCAAGTCCTGACTAGAGTCCCACCCCCCACTCATGACGACGATCATCCAGAGCAGAGAGCACCCACTGTGAGTGTGTAAATTACAGGCCTAAGGCTTCCCCTCAGACGCCGTCCATCCAGAGCACTGTGTGTGCATTACAGGCCTCCTTTGACCACTGGCATCCAGGACACTGTATATTACAGGCCATCTCTCAGACCTGAGACCACCTTCCAGCACTGTGCAGCATTATAGGCCTTCTCTGACCACCGGCATCCAGAGCACTGTGCATCACAGGTCATCCCTCAGACTTGAGACCACCATCCAGCACTGTGTGCAGCATTACAGGCCTCCTCAAACCACCATCCAGAGCACTGTGCAGCATTACAGGCCTCCTCAGACCGTCCAGAGTGGCTAAATCTGTATCTGTGAGTTTGTTCAAACGTTAATACCATAAATAATAACATGATATTAGATTTTTTTTACTCTAGGATTATATAATGAGTTTGGAAATATAGAAATTCTTAAATAATGCATTTCAATTTAACTAAACACATTCGATTTTAGCTGACTAAAATGATTTTATTTGACTAAAGTACTGGAGATTTTAGCTGACTAAAATACGACTAAAACTAAAGCCATTGCAGATGACTAAAATGACTAAAATGGGACTAAAACTAAAATGGCATTTTAGTCAAAAGACTAAACCAAATAAAAAATCAATGCCAAAATGAATGCTGGTAGCAGCCCTCCCCTAGGCTGGTTACATTTTGTTTTTGACTCTGCTGTACCCAACTGAACAGCAATTTTTTTATTTTTTTTGGCCTTTCACTGGAATACACTTCCAGAAATAGTTGGGTCAGACACCCGGCTCTGAATATTTATCTGACCTCAGACAATCCCTAGGAAGGGGCACCCAGAAGATATGGCTGGGTAGAAGATAAATGTTTGGGAGGGCTTTTCAGCTCTCTCTCTCTCCTGGGCCTCTGACCTGGGAGGCAGCTTGTGTTATTGAGGAGCTGCTGCTGCTAGGCCTAAGCATGTGCTTGGCTGAGGGCCTTAAGGAACCTGTATTTAAAGACAGTTGCTGCAGACAGTTGCTGCAGAACACTAACTTAGGGAGCTGGGCTGGAGAAGGACCCCTTTTAACTGAAGATTGCTGCATGGAAGCTGGTTGGAGACGGCTGTCCTTGCACATTTGCCTAGGACTCTAGGTGTGCCTAGGTGTGCCTGTTCTTTGGTGGTTAGATGCCAGAGGTTGCTACAAGGACTTTTGACTGCTTCTAAAGTCAAAATGAACTGGTTGCACCCCCTACCTCCAGCAATATTTATGGCTGCTGCTAAAGGATTTTGCTTCAGAATCTGTCCTCCTCAACCTTTTTTATTTTTTTTTATTTTTAGTATCATTAATGCATTAAATCTTCAATAAGACATCCCCTAGACCAGTGATGGTGAACCTTGGCACCCCAGATGTTTTGGAACTACATTTCCCATGATGCTCATGCACTTTGTTTTTTTTGTTTTTTATTGAAAAGCCAGTGGCGTGTGAAACACACCCAAAAACTCCACCCGGTGCCAAAAAAAGTGCACACACATAAAGAGTGACACAAAACGTGCAACAGGTGTTACACTTGTCCTCCCTAGGGATGGACCTTGACCCTGATCCCCCGGGGCGTTAGGCTCCAGACGGGGACTGAGGTACTTTCACATGGTCCATCTGGCCGAAACCAGACGGACCCCTTTCTCTGGAGAGTCTGTCGAAACAGACACACCCAAGTACTTGGTGGGGCTCTCCCGAAGAGAGACCCCATGAGAGAAGGCGAACTAAGCCAGAAGGCCATGTCCACCTCCTCCCAAGACTTTCAGGGTTGGCCCGAGGACCAAACACCCTACTCACCACACTGTGACAAACTGTGACAACACCAAACAAAAAAATACAAAAAAGTGACAAACACGGGGATAAATAAAAAGAGAGTGGGGGGAAGGAAGATGGGAGAGTGAGTGGAAAGTGACCATTGTGCAATACAATGGCCGGCCCTCCGGCCAGGAATAAAAAATTTCCCCTGGTCCTAGCCAAAAGGCTCGGCCCTAGAGGCAGGTGTGAAAAACGTGTGTAGTGGTGAAAGTGACCATGGTGCCATAAATCAAAGTGGTTACTCATAGTGAGTATACGACACCCCTGAACTGCCACTTCAGGGGCACAATCACCACTGGCTTTTCAACGTGCAACCCTGACCCACAGCCAAGACCACAACAGCCCCCACCCCAGCCAGGAAGGAATGGAGATCTGGAAGCTTAGTGTATGCCCTGAAGACGAAAAAGGCTCCACCATCGCTCCATCACTCCCTCCTAATTGCATCAGGAAGTACTAACCACTCCCCCCCGGTTCACTGAGGGGAGCATGTGTTCCTTCCCGAAAACTGACCAGAGCTAGAGCTGCCACAATCCAGGCCAGAAGGCCAGGGACTCGGCCCTTCAGCGCCAACCCAGTGGTTCTCCATCCCCATCAGAAGGCTTCCTTTCGGCTACGAACCGCTCCAGGTCACCTTTACGCCAGCAGGCTTTTGCATAGCAACCGCCACCCCTGCTCCACCTCGCCGTAGAACAGGGACGGAAGCAAGCGCCACCTCCTGGCAACTGATAAGAACAGATTTTTTTTTTTTTTATTTGAAAGCCGATGGCGTGCAAAACACACTCAAAAACTCACCCGGTGCATAAAAAAATGTGCACAACATAAAGAGGTGCGACAAAAAAGTGCAACGGGTACACAGACCTCTAAAATCAGAGGACCTTGTCCTGAATCCCCCGGGGCGTTAGGCTCTTGACAGGGACAAGGACCGTAAAACTTGGTCTTCCTGGCCGAAACCAGTCAGACCCCGTTCTCTGGAAGGTCTGCCGAAACAGACCCACCCAAATACTAGGTGAGGCTCTCCCGAAGAGAGACCCCAACCCTATGAGAGAGGGCGAACTAAGCCAGAAGGCCATGTCCACCCCCTCCCTGACGTTCAGGACAGGCCCTGGGACCTGTGACCCTACTAATCACACGTGCAACAAACGTGTACCAACAAAAAAATACAAAAAGTGACAAACAAAGGTAATAAATAAAATAAAGTGGGGGAAGGGATAGTGAAGAGGAGGAGTGAAAGAAGTGGCCATTGTGCGAGACAATGACCAGGCCCTCCGGCCGGGAATCAAAAATTCCTCTGGTCCCAGCCAAAAGGCCCGGCCCAAGAGGCAGGTGCTAAAAAAGCGTGCTGTTAAAAGAATGGTGCAGTGACCTTGGTGCCTTAAATCAATGTGTCCCTCACACACAGTGATTGTTAGGCACCCCTGGACTGCCACTCCAGGGGCACATACTCCATTGGCTTTCAAGACCGCCCTGGCCAACGGTCCGGACCACAGCAGCCCCCACCACAGACAGGAAGGCATGGAGATCAGGAAGCTTGGTGAGAACCTGCCTCTCCTACAGGCTCACCGCACTCCCGTCACTCCTACCTAATTATATTCGGGAACTTACTAACCGATCCTCCCCGGCAAGCAAAGGGATTCACGGCGTTCAGTTCACCGAAAAACTGTCCGGGGCTAGAGCCACCCCAATCCAGGCCAGAAGGCCAGGTAACTCGACCCTCTGGATCCGACCAATAGCAGCACCCATCCTCACCAGGAGTGCCCTTCCAGCACGGCTCAGACTCAGGCCAATACGCTGCCACCCCTTCTCCAGGGTACCCAGCGTGCCCCTACCGAAACCGTACCTTCCAGGCACTAATTACGCCATCGGAGAGCGAGCCTGCCACCCTCCTTGGGCCAGAAACATCGCCTCCTTTGGCAACTGATAAGAACAGATACTACACTTGATCTTAGCCAAAAGGCCGAGAAGCGATGCTCATGCACTTTGTAGTGTAGTTGAGCATCATGGGAAATGTAGTTCCAAAACATCTGGAGAGCCAAGGTTCGCCATCACTGCCCTAGACTGAGCTTGTGTTTGTCGTGAGATCTGGAACTGGTACCTGACCTGGCAGCCTCTGAACAGGTAAGGGAGACCTGGGTTATCTCCAGTGGCCCCTCTGAGCGAGTACAAGTACAAACTTGAATAGAATTTTTTTTAAATAAGTTTAGTGTCACTTTAATACCAACATTTCTTAATTTCCCCACAAATTATGCAAAAAAAATAAAAAATCACCTTGGGGCATCTACTTTTTAAAGAGGGGACATTTGAGGGGGGGGGGGGGGGGGTTGTACTACCCTGCCATATTTTTTTTTGGAGGGGGGGGGGGGGGGGTTATTTATATGTTTTATAAAAGAAAATAAGGGTAAAAAAATTTTTTTTTTTTTTCAAAAAGTGGAGGACGATGGAAGACCTTATTCTAACCGAACAGAATAGAGAGGAGACATACACCAAGACGTGGCAGCTCTGGTTTATGTTCATTTTTTCAGAGGAAGGGCAGGCTCTGAGAAGGACGGGAGACGTCACTTGAAAAAACGGGTTGTTAGATATATCCCTGGGAGTATGGGGTATATGCCATTACAGAATCGATCTCACTCTCTGACAATACTCTACCATGGTCGTGGGGTGTACCTCCCCTCGTGTCCACCCCGCCCCCCCTCTCTTCTCCCCTCTGGTTTCCGTTTCTCCCCCCCTCTCTAACTAACCTTTTCTCTACACTGACTTCCCCCCCTGAAGGGGGGAGTTAAAACGAAAAAAGGGAGCCGGCCCCGCGGGACCAACACGTTTAAGTATGGGCATGCTAATAGGCAAAAGTAGATTGCACTCAAGGATGAGATACGCTCCAAACTCTCCATATACAAGCAAAAGCTTTCTATAAAGACCAAATTTACAATAACCTGCTCTGCTCAATTAGCAGAACGGGACAGATACTACATTACACAATGCAACATTAGTATTTGACACCATTATGTTAAGCGTGTCATAATGTGAATTTTATTTTTGTATTTGTATTGCAATCATATTATGTTGTAACCTGTTGGTCCATGTGGGACCTGTTCCTGTGTGAAAAAATAAAAATAAAAAAAAAAAAAAAAAAATGTTTATCTTTTTTTTTTAACTTTGTATAATAATAATAATAATAAAAAATAATAAAAAAAATAAAAAAAACCTCAGTGGTTATTAAATACCACCAAAAGAAAGCTAAAAAAAAAAAAAAAAAAAGCTATAACATTCATTTGGGTACAGTGTTGCACAATGAAGTAATAGTCGGTCAAACTATCAGAAGAGAGCAAAATTGGCCTGGCCAGAAAGAGGGTGTAACATGGCAATTCTCGAGCGGTTAAAGGTGGCGGAAGTCAGGAACGTGTTTTTTGACAGGCTAGCAATTATGCACAGAAGACAAATTATGCTAGCGCAAGATTATCATTACTATTGTTTTTTTTTTTTTAAGGACAAAATTATTGTGAAAGACGCGAGCAGGCCCGGTTCCACCTGCCTGGCTGCGACATTGTTTGAAGTGCACTGATGAGTTACGATGGGTGTGAACAAGCAGCCGAGCTGAACAATCCTCCTTTGAATATAATCGCACTATTGAAAGCAACACACCTTGACATGCCCTGTGGTGTCTCATCCAGCAGCCTTCTCTGGGAAGAAGCAGAGAGAGAGAGAGAGGCTTATCCCGGCCGTACCGGCACAGATTATAGGACGAGGACATGACTCAGTGCAACATATCAGCACACCTTTGTTCAACTCCAGCGTAGAAAGGGCGTGATCGCAGGAGTATCAACTGTAACTGTTACTCCAGAGTTCAGCAAATTTACAGGAATGTCACCGGTTACCCATTAACCCCCAGAGTTAATATTGATTTATGTTTTGCCGACAACAGGACTATATCTGAACCTTGGCTGCAGTCACAGGGTTGTATATTGATTTTCCTTTCCTTTGATACAGTTCGCTGGCGGAGAGAGTCCTTGTTGAAGAGAACGCAGCTGGGAAGAAGGACAGCTGACTGACGCTGTGCACATTGTCAGCCATTGTCTAAACACACACATAGATATATATTTGGAAACTGAAAGAATAAAACAAAAAAGTGCAGCTAGTTATACAATAGACCATTCTAAAAAAAAAAGTCCCATTTATTTTTAACTGCTAAAAGCTTTATTTAGAAACTTCTCTAACAAGTCTGACCTCCTTATAAGTAAAGCCTCGTACACACGATCGGATTTTCCGACGGGAAATGTGTGATGATGACCGGTAGACATGTGCACAACAGAAAAATTTGTTTATTTTCGTTTCGTTTCCGTTGATTCGTAACGATTCGTAAGTCGTCGGTGTTCGTATTCGTAACGATTCGTAAATTCGTAAGTCGTCGGTGTTCGTATTCGTAACGATTTGTATTTTCGTAAGAGTTATTTTTTCGTTGATTCATTTTTCCGTTAGTTTAATTTTCGTTTATTCGAAATTCGGGGAAATGTGTGATGACCGGTAGACATGTGCACAACAGAAAAATTCGTTTATTTTCGTTTTGTTTCTTTTGTTTCCGTTGATTCGTAACGATTCGTAAATTCGTAAGTCGTCGGTGTTCGTATTCGTAACGATTCGTAAATTCGTAAGTCGTCGGTGTTCGTATTCGTAACGATTCGTAAATTCGTAAGTCGTCGGTGTTCGTATTCGTAACGATTCGTATTTTCGTAAGAGTTATTTTTTTCGTTGATTCGTTTTTCCGTTAGTTTAATTTTCGTTTATTCGAAATTCGGGGAAATGTGTGATGACCGGTAGACATGTGCACAACAGAAAAATTTGTTTATTTTCGTTTCGTTTCTTTCGTTTCCGTTGATTCGTAACGATTCGTAAATTCGTAAGTCATCGGTGTTCGTATTCGTAACGATTCTTAAATTCGTAAGTCGCCGGTGTTCGTATTCGTAACGATTCGTATTTTCGTAAGAGTTATTTTTTCGTTGATTCGTTTTTCCGTTAGTTTAATTTTCGTTTATTCGAAATTCGAACGCATCCGTATTTATTCGTACTTTCGTAACATTCGTAACATTCGTAACATTCGTAGATTCATAATCGGAGCATAATTCATAATTTTATGTAATGTGTATGCTATTATTACATTTTAAGAGACACAGAAAATTACGAATCGGAAAAAAAAAAAAAAGTTCCGAATGTACGAATTTTTTTCGTTCAATCCATTCGAAGCACGTTAAGCAGCGCCATTGTAAGAGACATGGAAAATTACGAATCAAAAAAAAAAAAAAAAGTTACGAATGTATGAATTTTTTCGTTCAATCCATTCGAAGCACGTTAAGCAGCGCCATTGTAAGGGACACGGAAAATTACCAATTCAACAAAAAAAAAAAAGTTACGAATGTACGAATTTTTTCGTTCATTTTGATTTTCGTTGTTCCTGTTTTCGTTTTTCGGATTTTCTTCTTTCGTAGATTCGTTGTTTCTAATTTGTTTTTTTCGGATTTTCGTTGTTTTCGGATTCGTTCGATTCGAACGATTCGATTAAAATTTTTAGCGAATCGTTCGTTCATTCGTACGATAATGAATGAACGAATATAACGAAAAAAAAAAAGAAAAATGAAAAAAATCTAAACGAATTGCACATGTCTAATGACCGGCTGTTAGAGGAAAATCCGACCGTTTGTACGCTCCATCGGACAATATCTTATATCTTATAATTGTTGATTATTTATCTTCCCCCCCATTCAAACTTTTTTATATATGTTTGTTTAATATCTTTACAACTATATGACATGTTCATAAACTTTCCTTTCAGATATATGTTCTGTATTTCTTGAAGAAGCTATTGAATAGCGACACTAGTCGAAAAATACCCCACCACATGTACCTGTTTTTATTGTCTAATTTGTTTATGTGCTAATAAAACTATGTCATTTTTTATATATTTGTTTAAATGTGTATGCATTACCTTCAAAAACGTACCGTGATAGTCCGCTAGCTCCCTCTTCTCTGGAGGTTCTGGTTGGGGACCAGACCCCCAAATCTCTATTTCATCGGACAATTGTTGTCAGATTTTCCACAGACAAAAGTTGGATGGCAGGTTTTAAAATTTTCGGCTGACAAATGTGTGTTGTCGGATGCTCGGACGCAAGGACTATAGCTGCTAGCAACTATCAGGAGAGCACAATGGCTCTGCAGGGGGGGTTCCCCTGTCAACACTGTCTGGGTTGATGGGGGAATCAAGTGATTTTCTTTCCTGCAACCCATGGTTGCAGGAAAGAAAATTGCTCTGTCTATGGCTGGCCTTACACTGGGGTGCCTCAAGATTTTGCACACTTTTAATGAGTCCAGAAAAGCTTGAGAAAAGCTGTCTTAGAAATGGTCTGGTGTGAGTGAGGGAGTCATGTGCGGACGTCCACTATCATGTCACAGGGTCATGTCTCCGACTGATTGGCAGCTGCTGGCAAAGAAGTCTAGCGTTGTCCCCAGAGGTTCAGGACAGTCAGCTGGTTGTGTTGTTATGGCGGTAAATCTGCAGAGGCACTAATCAGCGACAGGTTTACCGAGCGCATAAAACAGTCTATGTACTGTACCACGGTGACAACATGTTGATAATTGGTCAACCCTAGGTGACCTGGGCATCTCCATTCCAAGATGTAAGCAGGAGTAAAAATGTTATTTATGCTTATGGGACTACTGGGTAAAGCCAAGTGTCAAGGAGTAGACTGAATTACAGCCCAGACTTCCTAATTAAACATATTTATTGAACAGTATCTGGGACACCAGGGACTTTGATCAGCAAAGATTAAAAATGTATTACAATTCAGTGTTGGAAAAATCCTGGGAGCCAGGAAAACAGTATTTATAGTCAATGCCTAAATGACTGTAGTCTTTTCTTACTTAGTAATGGAAGAACACGTTCTCTGGCTTCTTAAGGTAAGGTGACCAGATTTTTAAAATGAAATCCGGAGACATATTTTTATTTTTTTACTAGTAATGGCAGCAATCGGCGACTCTTTGCCCATCTCCGCGGCCACCGCCCGCCTCGCAGCCTGTCAAGTCTTACTCTCCGGGCCCCAGGTACTACAGGGTGGGGAGCAGTGTTGGTCATCTTACTTTAAAAAAGTAATTAGTTAAGTTACAAATTACTTCTCCCAAAAAGTAATTGTGTTAGTAACTCAGTTACTACATTGGAAAAGTAATTAGTTACGCAGCCAAGTAACTGACTTTTTTTAAAATATTCTATACGTGTAACTAAGGGGCGGGTCTAGTATTACTGTAAGCAAGGGGCGCATTTATTATTATTGTTATATATCGTGTAACCAAGGGGGCTGCTCTATTATTACTCTAACCAAGGGGCAGATCTGTTATAGCGCGTAAGCAAGGGGCGGGTCTATTATTATTATATCGTGTAAGGGGCGGATGGCTACAGAAGAGGGCGAATGTTAAATTAATGGGCAGAGCTCGATATATAACAATAATAATAAATGTGCCCCTTGGTTACAGTAATACAAGACCCGCCCCTTAGTTACACGATAGATGCCCATTGCAGAGTAGCACGGGCATCGGGAGCGTGCGGCATCGCCTCGTACAATTACATGTTAACTGCGCCTGCGCGGTGTAGAGTTCACTCAGAGCTGTTTAGGTTCGGCAATTTTCGTGAGCTCCGTAGTCCTTCGTACTGTGCAAGCGCTGCGCCTGCGCAGTACAGGGGGTCCTTATCCGGCGGGGGAACTTTTTGAGCAGGACACCGGAATTACACTACTGCCATCTAGTGGCGGTAGAAGTAATTGAGGTAATGCCACCCAAGTAATGGGAACTGAGTTACCATGAGGGGAAAAGTAATCAGTTAGATTACTAGTTACCCTCTAAAGTAACTGCGTTAGGTAACTCAGTTTATTTTAACTCAGTTACTTACATCACTGGTGGGGAGCAGAGGAAGATCACTCCACCAGGGAAGGCAAGGAGATAAACAGGCAGGCGGCTGGCCGGGACTTGAGCCAAGGCAGAAGAACATGTGAGTGGAGCTGAATGAGCATGCGCCCGAAACTGAAGAAATATCCCCTCCGCTCCGACCAGAACACGATCACCAGAAAGGGGCACAAATAATGTAAAAAAATAAACCCCCATAAGCTAGTAGGAGCGGCAGAGGAGGGGGGTGCAATTCTGATTTTTTTTTATTGAAATTGCCCCAGCCCCTGTTCAAATTCCAATCCGGGGACAAAACTGGGGACAGACTTGGTCTGGGGACAGTGTCCTCAATCCGGGGACTGTCCCCGGAAACTGGGGATGTCTGGTCACCCTATCTTGAGGTGAACCTGTGCTTTGCCCACACCAGCATAGGCCTCCCAGAAGCACATACCCACCTTCCTTTCGCTCCCTCACCATTCTGTTCTGCTTGTGGTAGTAAAAGGAAGGTCCTGTGTTAACTATGGATACCATGAGTCTATGGACTCCCTATGTGACAGCAGTGATAGGCTTGGTCACGTCACATGAAGTGTGTCACATGTCACATTCCTGTACCAGGAAGTACTGGTTGCTTTGGCTTCCATCGCTGAACAGAATGGCAGACGCCAATGGAAAGGTGAGTATATATTGATGGGAAGTAGGGGAGTGGGGCGGCAAATAAAGCAAACCTGTTGTCTGCTAAGTATAATATGCAGACCATTGTTGCCGACCTCCCCTGAAAATTCTAATTGCCTGGCTGTTATGGTAACACTTTGACTTCAACACTTTGAGGCACAGACCTGAAGCAAGTACGCAGATCTGACGGTACATGCTGCATGCTTGTTCTGGGCCAATGGCTCAAAAGAGTATTGAAGCCAAGGACAGCCAGACAACTGGCATTTCCAGGAGGTCTGCCTAGGGTTGCCACCTCATCCCTTTAAAAGCGAAAAGTTTCTGTGGCTGATTAAGGTGGTAATTAAACTTACTTGGTGCCTTATCTGAAATTGAATTAGCCTCAGAACCTGTGTAATTCATATGTGTTTGGGTTTACAGTTTTTCTCCATTGCTTTGGCTCATTTCTTGAAACAGAAATTACATTCTCAGAACAACATGGACAAATCTCCAAACCACTTGGCAATTGTTCACAACTGAATTGAATTTCTCATTCATTTCATCAAATTTCAAATGTCTCAGTACATGTCTCAATGTCTCAGTACAGCTTTCAAATGATTAAGTACAAGTAGCCTACATTTAGCACAATTTCCAAGTGAATAGATCTTGTTGATCTAAACTGATTGTCAATTCTCAGTCTAATGGTTGTTCTCTCCAAAACTTGTCAGCGTCATTTCATTGTTTAAGTCATCACATGCACAATAGTCTGTTCAATTGTCAAAATTATTCAGGAACATAATACTATGAATTCCATATATGAATCTCTTGGAACATTTGATAAAATGATCACAGCAATTGACAGTCAGGTGCAACTAGAACTTGACTAACGAAGGAGGAGTTGGAGTTGGTCTCAGATGACCAATCAAACAGTATGTTACAGTAATTACCTGACAGGTGCTGTCCATGATTGTGAATGCTGCCAAACATGTATATATAGAGCTTGACCATGCAGGACCAGTACAATCTCTGAACATGGAGGCACCTGGCCAAGTAAATGAACAAGGGCAACTGCCTGCTCGAGGAAGAGGAAGAAGAAGAGGAGGAGGAGTAAGGGTGCGTGGTGGTGGAATAGGGGGAAGAGGCCGAGGAGCACGAAGACACCATGCTGTCCCTGATGAAATTTGGGCTACAATTATAGACCATGTCAACAACCATGGCCTCACAATGGCAGAGGCAGGTCGCCGAGTGCAGCCTAATGTGCCTCGCTCTACAGTCTCCTCTATCATCCAAACCTTTTCGCAGGGAAAACAGGTATGTAGTCAGTCAATGATGGAATTATATAATGTATAGGACAGGACACTGTGCATAGAGCAACAAATATGTTTATTTACCTTATTTACAGTAGTATTCCAGTCACTGTGCAGTGATGCATTAGAATTGTGGTAAAGTTACTGTAAGTAAAACAACAATACAATTACATTGGTAACTCATTCTGTACGGTATACATAAGGTATAAATTACAAATGGAGCGTTGTCTTTTGAATTCTATGTCTAGGATTGGACGACAATCTGGCTCGGGTGGCCGAGGAAAACTTCTCAATGAACAAAAAGAACAAGAGATCTGTAACATGGTGTTTGCAAATAATGCCATCCCATTGAGACAGATCCGCACTGCAATCCTACAAGACAACGCCATATTACAAAATGTCAAATCTATAAGTATCTCCACAATAGTCCGCATATTGAAGAAGCATCAGATGACAATGAAGCAAATTTACAGGGTACCATTTGAGAGGAACTCTTACAGAGTGAAAGAACTGCGGTACCAGTATGTACATGTAAGTCAGTCACTGGTTGTCCATCAAGATAGCCTTTTTACAATTATCGCAAGCAGTGGTTCCCAAAATGTATTGGTTTCAGTACCCACTTTACCTGATTTCTGAATCCAGGTAATCCAGGTATGAAAGTATTACAGTAGTGCCTCCCATGTAAATCTATCTAATACTGTGGGTTTTACTGTAACATTTCAGTAAGTCTACTCGTTAATAATTTTTCCCCTCCCCTTTCTGTCAAATACCCCCTGTAGTACCTCTGCATAGGGTACATGTACCCCAGGTTTCGAACCACTGGAATACTGGCCAGTACCAGTGAACTTGTGTAGAACATTCTTATGTAACTGTCTGTAACTGTAGTGTATGACTCTTCTGTATGACTGATTTGATGTTTTCTTTTTTTACTCTATTGTAGAGAATAATGGCATTGGAAGGAAACGAGACCTCTCACATACTCGTGTATGGGGATGAGGCTGGCTTCAACCTGGCCAAGGGCCGAAGACGTGGCCATAATTTTATTGGCCACCGGACCACGGTGGATGTCCCAGGCCAGCGAGGGGGCAATATAACTATGTGTGCTGCCATTTCTGAGAATGGTGTGGCCACTCACATCCCCAGTCTTGGCCCATACAATACACAGAGGCTCCTCGTCTTCTTGGACCGCCTTCATTTGGATTTGATCCCTGAAAATGAGAGAGGTCTCAAAGGGCCTCACCTACCACAATATATAATTGTATGGGACAATGTGAATTTCCACCATGGCCCGCTTATCAGGGCCTGGTTCACTGCTCATCCAAGGATGGATATGGTGTTCCTACCACCTTACTCTCCTTTCCTCAATCCTATTGAGGAGTTTTTCTCCACTTGGAGGTGGAGAGTGTATGAGCATCGGGCTCAAGATCAGAGGTCTCTGCTCCATGCAATGGACGCTGCCTGTGAGGATTATACAGGAGATCAGTGTAGGGGATGGTTGCGACATGCACGCCGTTTCTTCCCTCGTTGCATCGCAAGGGAGGATATATGCTGCGATGTTGACGAGAATCTGTGGCCAGACAGACAGCAGAGTGTGGATGGGCAGGAGGGCGAGGATGGTGGCCAGTGAAGAGATGTTACAGTAGTTGTGAAACTCCAGCTTTATTTACAGCATTGTAGGCTAAATGTAATTTTCCTTGTTTTTTGTTTGTGTTTATATTGCCAATTTGCCATATATTATGCTGTATACATTTTCATTTTACTCTGATGTATGGAAGTTACTTTGTGTGTGAATGATAATGGTTACAATACTGTAAAGTAATTTTTTCCTTGGCAGTATGAGTGCAATGTGTGATGTCAAACCTTGAAGGCTACTCTTACCCTAAAATCTTTTCTTTTTTTTCAGTTTTATACACAATTTTATTCAGTTAGCTAGACCAAAACTGTACAGTAACCATTGTCAATGAAGGACTGGGCTAAGACTGAAAGGTGGACATGAGGGATATTTCAATGGTCCTCTGCCATAGAGACAAAACATCTAAACATTTTGACTTGCAGTGCTTACACAATGCCAAAGGGATGAAGCATTTTGGGGGCACTGACTATTTGAATGAGAAAGAAATTTATTTTTGACACATGAATGAACTGTTTTGGGAAAGATATGAGCTTTTGAAGGTGAACCATGGTGTTGTGCAGAACCATCCAGGTTATTTTGGCAAAAACACCAAGAGAGTTGAGAATGTCTGGTCTGTTTCAAGAAATGAGCCAAAGCAATTGAGAAGAATCTTTGCCATTTTGGGTGCACTGACTCCTTATATGGGAAAGGAATATGGTTTTGAAGCATGAGTGATCAGTTTTGGGAGAGATATGAGCTTTTGCACGTGAGTTATAGTGTTGTGCTGAACTGTAAGACTGTTTAGCCAAATGATCTTAGAGTTTTGAGAATGTAATTTCTGTTTCAAGAAATGAGCCAAAACAATGGAGAAAAACTGTAAAGGGATGAGGTGGCAACCATACAAACCTAGGTCTGCCAGAAAACAAACTAAAACGTTATCATTTATTATGAGTGCCAGTCCCTAACCCACGGTTGCCAATAATCTTCAAGGAACCAGAACCTAGCAGAGACTGGCTATTAAAACACTTCATCGCGGGAGGAGGTCATATGCTCTCCAATAACGAGAAGACCTAGGTGTTTTGCAGAGGCTCTAACTGGGTGGAGGAAGAGCAGGAAAAGTCAGTATAAAGCCTCATACACACGATCAGACCGTGGACCAACTTTCCTGTGGATTTTTGTCCAAAGGGCGTTGGCCCCAAGTTGGTATTGCATACACACGGCAGGAATTTTTCAGCCAACTTTCACCAAATCACTTGGTTTTTCTGCTCATTACCGCCACCTTTGGTCAACTTCTGTATTGTTGTCTGATCTTTTGCATTGGTTCTGCATTGGTTTGTACAAAAGTCCGTTGGTTTTGTGTACACACGGTCGGACTTTGTTGGCAGAAAGTTGGCCCATTCGCACAGCCAACAAAAGTCCGATGAAACCTGGAAAAAGTTGGTCGGATGGAGCGTACACACGGTCGGATGTTGGTCCAAAACAGCTAATTTGCATGTTGGTTGTCAAAAAGTCCAATCGTGTGTATGGGCCTTAAAGGGCCTTTCACATGGACGTGTCCGTGTACGGGCTCCGCTTTGCTCACCAGGGATCGCTCCGTCGATCCTCGCTGAGCAGGCAGATGACAGGTCTGTCTCTGCACAATGTGCAGGTACGGACCTGTCAGAGCGCTGCTCTCTTTTATGGGAGATCGGATGAAGACGGACCACCAGACGGATGGAAAAATAGGGTTTCCATTTGTCACACTTTAGCGGATTGGAGCGGGTCGGATGTCAGCGGACATGTCACCGACGGTCCGCCCGTGTGAAAGGGTCCTTAGTTGGCCGGCTAATTTTCTGAAAATGCAATATGGCTACCTGGATGTGTTCTGGATGTGTTCTGTATAGAACACATCCAGGTAGCCATATTGCATTTTAAGAAAATTACAGCGGCTGCAGATTGACATTCAATTACAATATGACTTGTGTCGCAATTGTATATGCTATATAATTTTTTTTTTTTATTTGCAATTTTTTTTTTCCCCACGAAAGTGGAGTTACCCTTTAAATAAAACCCCTCCGATGGGAAATGTTCGATGGGAGCCTTTTGTCGGAAATTCCGACCGTGTGTAGGCTCCATCGGAAAGTTTCCATCGGAATTTCCGTCGCACCAAATTTGAGATCTGGTTCTCAAATTTTCTGACAACAATATCCGTTCGCGCAAATTCCGATCATGTGTACACAATTCTGACGCACAAAGTGCCCCGCATGCTCGGAATCAAGCAGAAGAGCTGCACTGGCTATTGAACTTCATTTTTCTCGGCTTGTCGTACGTGTTGTATGTCACCGCGTTCTTGATGTTCGCAATTTCCGACCAACTTTGTGTGACCGTGTGTATGCAAGACAAGTTTGAGCCAACATCCGTTGGAAAAAAAAAACATGGGATTTTGTTGTCGGAATGTCCGATCGTGTGTACGTGGCATTAGGGCGTCTAAAGCGCAGTGTTCAGATGCGTATGTTGTATAGTTATGTACCCATCGAAATGCAGTTCTGTAGGACCATACACACACACAGCTGTGTTTACAAATTAAAATGTGCATCACGTTTAGAACCAGTTCATACTCGGAATCACACAGGAATGTGCTGTGCGTTCCTGTGCGATGCACATGCAGTTCTGAGCGGTGCGGCTTCAGCCCTTTCATTGCACTGTGTTTGGAAACTCACTGCAACCACATTGCATGGTACTTCTGTACCATGTGATCCGGTGTGGGCAAATGCACTGCCTTTGGGGTGTCATTCATTTAGCATTGACACCTGAGAATCGCAACTTCAGTGCAATTTGAATGTTGCCAGCACCACATTCTGGTGTGACCCGACCCTCAGCTAAATGTCTAATCAAATCTGAGGGCTCATTCATGCGGACATATGCATATTATATTTATATTTTCATAGTTGCATGTAGACTTGTACAGTGTTTCAAAACTGTAAAAAAGGAAAAAATTGCGCATAGAGAACAAAATAAGCAGCCAACACGTCACTAGACATACAGTGCAAAATGGACAAAAAAAAAGTGTGGCGCTAAGGCCCCTTTCACACTGAGGCGGTTTGCAGGCGCTATTGCGCTAAAAATAGCGCCTGCAAACCGACCTGAAACAGCCATTGCTGTCTCTCCAGTGTGAAAGCCCGAGGGCTTTCACACTGGAGCGGTGCGCTTGCAGGACGCTGAAAAATGTCCTGCAAGCCGCATCTTTGGTGCGCTGTAGGAGCGGTATATTTACCGCTCCTATAGCACCCCTTCCCATTTAAAACAATGGGGCAGCGCTCCAAACCCGCCCGCAAAACGCCGCTGCAGCGGCGGTGTGCGGGCGGTATTAACCCTTTTACGGCCGCTAAAAAAAACTGTAAAGCAGCGCTAAATATAGCGCCGCTTTACCGCCAGCGCACCCAGCGCCTAGGTGTGAAAGTAGCCTAATGCCTCATACACACTGTCGGATTTTCCGACGGAAAATGTCCTATCGGACAATGTTGTCGGAAATTCTGACCGCGTGTAGGCTCCATCTGACTTTTTCCGTCGGATTTTCCGACGGACAAAGTTTTATCTCCTGCTCTCAAATTTTCCGACAACAAAGTCCTATCTGACTTTTTCCGATCGTGTGTAGCGAATTCCGACGGTTAAAGTGCCACGCATGCTCAGATCACATTACAAGACCAAAGCTATTGGCTACTAGCCTCTACATAGTCCCGTCGTAGGCAACAAACGTCACCACGTTCAGAATGATCGGATTTTCCGACAACTTTGTCCGACCGTGTGTAGGCAGAACCAGTGTCGGACAAAATCCGTCGGAAAAAATCCGATGGATTTTGTGGTCGGATTTTCCGACCGTGTGTACGGGGCATAAGAGTGAGCAAGTAAAAAGCATGTGAACCTGAAAAGGTGAGATACGCAATGCAAAATTGAATGTGAACAAAACCAAAACATAAAATTAAACTCAATAAAAAATATATAAAAAAAAATGAATAACTTTCACTTGTAAAAAAAATAAAAAATTTAAAAATTTAAAAATTCTATAAAAAAAAAACATAGAAGTCCAAAGTGAATAAAAAACACCTATGAAAGGTCCATTAAAGGTCTAAATAAAGTGAAAAGGTCTTTCTTGGATAATCTGGGATGAATCTTCAAAATACAGTCAAAATGGTAAAGTATTCACGCTTACCAGATTCGATGGACACACGAACAGACACTCTTGAGGGAATGACCTCAAACAGGACCACAAACACTGGAACAATGGTAAGAAGGGTTCCACCCAATGTTGAATGGGGACTGTCAGGTATCCATGATGGACTCCAAAACATACGACGAATCACATCAAATAGTGTGCATGAAAAACAAATGATCCGCACATAGTGTGATACTGTTTGACGTTTAACCACTTCAGCCCCGGACCAATTGTCAGCTTAAGGACCAGAGGTCTTTTTTCAATTTCGCACTGCACTACTTTAACTGGTAATTGTGCGGTCATGCAATTTTGTAACGAAACGAAATTTGCGTCCTTTTCTTCCCACAAATAGAGCTTTCTTTTGATGGTATTTGATTGCCTCTGTGATTTTTATTTTTTGCGATATAAACGGAAAAAAGAGCGAAAATTTTGAAAAAAAAAGAGATTTTCTACTTTTTGTTATAAAAAAAATCTAATAAACTCAATTTTAGTCAAACATTTGGGCCAAAATGTATTCAGCCACATGTCTTTAGTAAAAAAAATGCCAATAAGCGTATATTTATTGGTTTGCGCAAAAGTTATAGCGTCTACAAACTAGAGTACATTTTCTGGAATTTACACCGCTTTTAATTTATGACTGCCTATTTCATTTCTTGAGGTGCTAAAATGGCAGAGAAGTACAAAACCCCCCCAAATGACCCCATTTTGGAAAGTAGACACCCCAAGCTATTTGCTGAGAGGCATGTTGAGCCCATTGAATATTTTTTTTTTTAGTCCCAAGTGATTGAATAAAGACAAAAATAAAAAATAATTTTTTTTTTCTTCAAAAAGTTGTCACTAAATGATATATTGCTCACACATGCCATAGTTATATGTGGAATTGCACCCCAAAATACATTTTGCTGCTTCTCCTGAGTATGGGGATACCACATGTGTGGGACTTTTTGGGAGCCTAGCCGCGTACGGGGCCCCGAAACCCAAGCACCGCCTTCAGGATTTCTAAGGGTGCAAATTTTTTGATTTCACTCCTCACTACCTATCACGGTTTCGAAGGCCATAAAATGCCAAAATAGCACAAAACCCCCCCAAATGACCCCATTTTGGAAAGTAGACACCCCAAGCTATTTGTTGAGAGGCATGGTGAGTATTTTACAGCTCTCATTTGTTTTTGAAAATGAAGAAAGTAAAGAAAAAAAATTTTTTTTTTTCTTTTTTCAATTTTCAAAACTTTGTGACAAAAAGCGACATCTGCAAAATACTCACAATACCTCTCAGCAAATAGCTTGGGGTGTCTACTTTCCAAAATTGGGTCATTTTGGGGGGTTTTATGCCATCTGGGCATTCCATGGCCTCCGAAACTGTGATTGGCAGTGAGAAGTGAAATAAAAAAAATTACTCCCTTAGAAAGCCTGAAGGCGGTGCTTGGTTTTTGGGGTTCCGTACGCAGCTAGGCTCCCAAAAAGTCCCACACATGTGGTATCCCCGTACTCAGGAGAAGCAACAGAATGTATTTTGGGGTGTATTTCCACATATGCCCATGACATGTTTGAGCAATATATCATTTAGTGACAACTTTTTGTAAAAAAAATATATATATTTTTTTTTTTTTCATTATTCAATCTCTTGGGACAAAAAAAAAAAATTTAATGGGCTCAACATTGCTCTCAGCAAATAGCTTGGGGTGTCTACTTTCCAAAATGGGGTCATTTGGGGGGGGTTTTGAACTGTCCTGGCATTTTATGCACAACATTTAGAAGCCTATGTCACACGTCACCCACTCTTCTAACCACTTGAAGACAAAGCCCTTTCTGACACTTTTTGTTTACATGAAAACATATTTTTTTTTGCAAGAAAATTACGTTGAACCCCCAAACACTATATATATTGTTAAAGCAAAGGCCCTACAGATTAAAATGGTGGGTGTTGCATTTTTTTTTTCCACACAGTATTTGCGCAGCGATTTTTCAAACGCATTTTTTGTGGAAAAAATACACTTTTTTTTATTTTAATGCACTAAAACACACTATATTGCTCAAATTTTTGATGAAATAAAAAATATGATCTTAGGCCGAGTACATGGATACCAAACACGACATGCTTTAAAATTGCGCACAAACACGCAGTGGCGACAAACTACATACATTTTTAAAAGCCTTTAAAAGCCTTTACATGATACCACATTAGATTCACGGAGGAGGTCTACTGCTAAAATTACTGCCCTCGATCTGACCTTCGCGGTGATACCTCACATGCATGCTGCAATTGCTGTTTACATATGACGCCAGACCAACGCTTGTGTACGCCTTTGCGCAAGAGAAGGGGGGGCAGGGGTGCTTTTTTTTTTTTTTTTTTTTTTTAGTTTTTTTTTTATTTATTTAGCTTTTTTATTCTATTTTTAAACTGTTCCTTCCATTTTTTTTCTTTGTTATGATTTTTATTGTTATCTCAGGGAATGTAAATATCCCCTATGATAGCAATAGGCAGTGACAGGTACTCTTTTTTTGAAAAAATTGGGGTCTATTAGACCCTAGATCTTTCCTCTGCCCTCAAAGCATCTGACCACACCAAGATTGGTGTGATAAAATGCTTTCCCAATTTCCCAATGGCGCGGTTTATATCCGGGAGGGGGGACATTCCCTCCTACTGCTTGTAAAAGCAGTCTAGAGGCTAATTACCCGCTAGAATTGCTTTTACATGAAAGCCGATCACTGGCTGAAAAGAATGATACCAAGATGATACCTAAACCTGCAGGCATCATTCTGGTATAACCATTCAAAGTCCAGCAACATACTGGACATATATTGTAATCTTTTTTTTTTTCATGCAGCCTCTTGGCTGAACGAAAAAAAGAGATTGATTGGTGGGTATGCCCACCATTAGAATACCTCCCTTCATCCACCCACTTCTAATGATGGGCATACATGCACCATTTATATATGCCGATGCATGGGGCATCCTCCCGCAAAAGTTATGCCGTGTACACACGGTCGGAATTTCGACCGTATGTACGTGGCATTAGGAGCCAATCGCTCCTCCCCCCCCTGCTGCCCCCATGCTTCGGCATATATGCTCTTTTTTTTTTAACTGTGGTGGTGAAATCACCTCCTACAGCGTTGGAGTCGCGGCTTTATGTATCGTGGGAGCAAACGCTGTTGCTGTCAAGATAAATAAATCCGCGCTGCAACTGAATGGCGCACCTGAAAACAAAAAAATGCTTAACACTAAAACACAGTAAACAAAATTACATACCTGAAAAGCAAGCATGATAAAACATGATAAAACATAATAAAACATTGCAGAATAGAATGGAGTAAAAAAAGAGCAACAATAGAGAGAGAATAGAGTGAGAGAGAGAACAATAAAACGACAACTATTTTTATTTTTTTTATTTTTTTGAGATTCACAGGTAAAAAAGCTCCTGACTGTTAGCGACTGAATCAAAACGCTACCACAAAAAAAATGTTAGCGATCGCAGGGATCAGGCCTGACTCTGCGAACACTGCAGTTATGTGTGCTTAGTGTTTTGTAAGTGACAGTGATCGATCGATACTGCACTTGGGTGGGCTGGGCTGGGCGGAGGGGGAAAACGCAGGTGCTAGCAGGTATCTGGGCTGATCCCGCTAACAATGCGTTTTTTTGGAACCCTAAACTGCTGGGACGCTAGTATAGATCTGATCAGATCAGATATTGATCTGTTCAGATACTATACCACTAAGGGAGGTGTATGCTTTGCGCGTGGGTGTTTGCGGTACTGGCACTAACCTGGGGCGACGCAGACCTTATTTGACCCTAAAACCTAATTGATATCACCCGCCGGGCGATCAGGGGGTTAAACCGTTATTGGGTAATAAATGGCGGGTGCCCTGACAGTATAAAAAACAAGCTAACTAACCAGCGTCACCCGTAACAGTAATACAAAAAAAAACTGGTTACCTAGCGACACTAATGCAGCGATCAGAAAAACGATCGCTTAGTGACACTGGCAAAAGGGGGTGAAAGGGTTAACTAGGGGCAATCAGGGGGTTAAACCTTTATTAGGTAATATATGGGGGTACCTGACGCTATATAAAAACCTGACGGGGAACCTAAATAACGAAATAACTAACTGGCTAACCAGCGTCACCAGTGACATTTTATACGGTGATCACTGGTGAAAGGGTTAACTCTAGGGGCAATCAGGGGGTTAAAACCTTTATTTAGGTTGTAATATGGGGGTACCTGACCTATAAACCTATTTATGAACCTATATAAACATGGCGGTTAACCTAAAAAAAAAACTGGTTACCTAGCGACACTAATGCAGCGATCAGAAAAACGATCGCTTAGTGACACTGGCAAAAGGGGGTGAAAGGGTTAACTAGGGGCAATCAGGGGGTTAAACCTTTATTAGGTAATATATGGGGGTACCTGACGCTATATAAAAACCTGACGGGGAACCTAAATAACGAAATAACTAACTGGCTAACCAGCGTCACCAGTGACAGTTATACGGTGATTACTGGTGAAAGGGTTAACTCTAGGGGCAATCAGGGGGTTAAAACCTTTATTTAGGTTGTAATATGGGGGTACCTGACCTATAAAACTATTTATGAACCTATATAAAACATGGCGGTTAAAATAAAAAAAAAAAATGGTTACCTAGCGACACAATGCAGCGATCAGAAAAACGATCGCTTAGTGACACTGGCAAAAGGGGGTGAAGGGGTTAACTAGGGGCAATCAGGGGGTTAAAACCTTTATTAGGGGGGGGTAGGGGGCTACCTAGGACCTAAAACTAACTGCCCTGACAGTTATTACAGTCACACTGACACTAAATGCAGTGATCAGTAAATAAATGATCACTGCAATTAGTGACACTGTGACTGGGGGGGGAGGGGGTGATCTGGGGGGTGATCAGGGGGTGACAGGGGGGTGTTTTGTGTGCCTAACTGTACTGGTGTCAGTGTAGTGTTGTGCACTAACCTTAACATGTTCGCCGCTCGGCGTCTCCGGTCACATAGACCGGCGCACCAAGCGTGACATCACTTCCGCCTTCCTGTCTATACAATAGACAGGAAGGGGAAGCTTTTCATTCGCCAGGAGCGATCGCGAGGGGGTGGCCAGAAACCACTGGCCGTCCCCTCGTCCCGGATCGCTCCTGAAGCGATGCCGACCGTCCCCGCCGGCGGAGGGGGGTCCGATCGGACCCCCCAACCGCCTAAAGAATGGCACGTACAGGTACGTGGTTCTGCCTGTACGTGCCATTCTGCCGACGTATATCTACATGGGGCGGTCGGCAAGTGGTTAATGGTTAAAGCGGAAGTAAACCCATCGATTTAACAGTCTAAAAAAAAAAGGCATGCCGTGAATGCTAACTGCACATTGGCTGTGCTCTCAACCAAACAGTCAAACCATCCAATGGCTGGTGTCATAACGGATCACATGTGCAGCACTGTGGCAGTTGAAGATTAAACAGAGGCAAAGATGGCAGCTTCCTTGGCTGAAAACGATAGGGGGGTTTACTTCCACTTTAAAAAAAGGGGGTGTACAATTACAGCAAATCCGATAAAACAAGCTTGTAAATAAAATGGAGTATAAGCAAAGATTCCAAGAGCATTACTGACGCGTTTCGTCCTACTGGACATCATCTATGGTGTACAGTAGAGTACAGTGTTTAGACATGTACAATTCTTCTAATGACTTTACGCATTCTATGTGTAGACACGCTTACATGCGATAACACTTGTTAACGTGGAAAATCTGCAGACATGTACGGCCCCAGATGTAGTTGTATCCTACTTTTTTTTTTTATATGCTTCTAAGTGCGGCGCACACAATCAATGAAGATGTGTGTATGGCCCCATTGGTTCCTATAGTGCTGCATTTAGATGCTAACAAAACTATACGTTGTTACAGATCTAAACGCAGCGTTTTAGAAGCAGACCATCTAACACAAGTACTTTAGGTATGTATTTTAAAAGGAAATCATCTGCTTGCTCTGCCAGCCAGGACCTGCGTTCTGTGCAGAAAATATCCAAGCCCCCTTGTGAATAAGTCCTAGGAAAACCATGGGGGTGGTGCAGGAAAGTTTGAAACAACGTGTGATATAGTCCCTAATCATTATTTGTTATGAAAGCGGTGTTTTCCTTTAAGCAGCAAAATGGGAGCCCCGTGTCTGTGACTTGGAACGCTGTGTTCTGTCGGCATGTGAGAGGCCCAGAATGACTGTACTGTGCAATTTACTTAATAATCTCGTCATGACAACAAAATATCCTCCAGCAATGTCAGGCATTCCTGCCGCAGAGTCCAGGCAATTCACAAATCTCTGTGCACTTCTTACCAGGCTTTGCTAGGAAGCCAAGATTTTTCCTCTTATAATGTGAAACTCCGGCAGTAAAAGGTCAGGCAATGTGAATGTGCTGTAATCGGGTATTTACAGAAATTGCAGCAGGAGGTGTGAGACCTCCAGCTTCTTTTTCTTTCTTGGCAGGGAGCCATTGGAACACAAAGAAATCTAAAGGAAGAACAAACCAAAGCAGGATACACACAATGCATTTTTCTTTAGCTTTTTTCCTTTAGATATACCAAAACTATATAATACGAGGTCAAACCTACACACGATCGGAAATTCGGCCAGCAAAAGACCGATGAGAGCTTTTGGTCGGAAAATGCGACCGTGTGTACGCTCCATCGGACTTTTGCTGGCCGAATTCCAGCCAGCAAAAGATTGAGAGCAGGTTCTCAATTTTTCGGTCAGAAAAAGTTCCGAACGGAAATTCTGGTCGTCTGTAGCAATTCAGACAAGCAAAATTCCTACGCATGCTCGGAAACAATTCGACGCATGCTCGGAAGCATTGAACTTAATTTTCGAGGCTCGTCGTAGTGTTATACGGCACCGCGTTCTTGGCGGTCAAAAGTTCTGAGAACTTTTGTGTGACTGTGTGTATGCAAGCCAAGCTTGAGCAGAATTCCATTGGAAAAACCATCCAAGTTTTTTCTGACGGAATTGACGGGGCATAAGGCTTTATGTACACTGCTGCTGGTAAACGGACATTTAGGCCCCCTTCACACTGGGGCGTTTTTCAGGCGGTACAGCGCTAAAAATAGCGCCTGTACACCGCCTGAAAAAAACGGCCCCATTCACTCCAGTGTGAAAGCCGGCGGGCTTTCACACCGGAGCGGTGCGCTAGCAGGACGGCAAAAAAAGTCCTGCTAGCAGCATCTTTGGAGCGGGATAGGAGCGGTGTATTCACCGCTCCTATACCGCTCCTTCCCATTGATTTGAATGGGACAGCGCGGTAACACCGCGGCAATACTGGCACAAAGCGCCGCTACGGCTGCGCTCTGCGGGGGATTTTAACCCTTTTTTCGGCTGCTCGCGGGGAGTAAAACCGCACCGCGATCGGCCGAATCCCGCAGGCAAAACGAAGATAAAGCAGCGCTAAATATAGCGCTGCTTTACCGTCACCGCGGCTCCCGCCCCAGTGTGAAAGGGGCCTTAGGAGCAGTTTGGGCGTTTTTTTTTTTGACTGCCCCTGAACTCTTCTCTATGTTATCTTATCAGTACATGTACACAGGGTCGTTTCTAGTCGTTTCTAGGCAGTTGAGTTTAGAGGCATCTTTTGGAACGCAAAAAAATGCGTTCAGAAGCTGAGTTTACAGGCATTTCAAGTGCCAAAACACGTTTAGCCGCGTTTTGTTTACAGCGTTTTTTTGGTTATTTAAAAAAAGATTTTAAATGCAAAACGCCGCTAAATGCGGCACGTAAAAGCAGCAAAACGGACGTTTTAAACGTGGGTTATTATCTGTCAAGTTAAATCGTTCAGGTGAAGCTATAAAAACGGCCCGTGTACATGAAGCCTGTGTACATGAAGCCTGCCCCTGAACTCTCCTCTATGTTATCTTATCAGTACTTGTACACCGGGACAATTATAGTCGTTTCTAGGCAGTTGAGTTTAGAAGCATTTTTTGGAAAGCAAGAAAATGCATTCAGGACTAGACATGTGCACAATAGAAAAATGTGTTTATTTTCGTTTCGTTTCTGTTCGTTTCCGTTGATTCGTAACGATTCGTAATTTCGTAAGTCGTCGTTGTCGTCGTTACGATTCGTATTTTCGTAAGAGTTATTTTTTCGTTGATTCGTTTTTCCGTTAGTTTAATTTTAGTTTATTCGAAATTTGGACGCATTCGTATTTTCGTAGATTTAGTTACATTCGTACTTTCGTAAGATTGATTTATTCGCACTTTCGTAACATTGTTTTCGTAGATTCGTAATCGGAGCATAATTCATAATTTTATGTAATGTGTATGCTATTATTACATTGTAAGAGACACGGAAAATTACGAATCGAAAAAAAAAAGTTACGAATGTACGAATTTTTTCGTTCAATCCATTCAAAGCACGTTAAGCAGCGCCATTGTAAGAGACACGGAAAATTACGAATCGAAAAAAAAAAAAGTTACGAATGTACAAATTTTTTCGTTCAATCCATTCGAAGCACGTTAAGCAGCGCCATTGTAAGGGACACGGAAAATTACCAATTCAACAAAAAAAAAAAAAAGTTACGAATGTACAAATTTTTTCATTCAATCCATTCGAAGCACGTTAAGCAGCGCCATTGTAAGAGACACGGAAAATTACGAATCTAAAAAAAAAAAAAGTTACGAATGTACGAATTTTTTCATTCAATCCATTCGAAGCACGTTAAGCAGCGCCATTGTAAGAGACACGGAAAATTACGAATCGAAAAAAAAAAAAAAAAAGTTACGAATGTACGAATTTTTTCATTCAATCCATTCGAAGCACGTTAAGCAGCGCCATTGTAAGAGACATGGAAAATTACGAATCGAAAAAAAAAAAAAAAAAGTTACGAATGTACAAATTTTTCCGTTCAATCCATTCGAAGCACGTTAAGCAGCGCCATTGTAAGGGACACGGAAAATGACCAATTCAACAAAAAAAAAAAAGTTACGAATGTACGAATTTTTTCGTTCATTTTGATTTTCGTTGTTCCTGTTTTTGTTTTTCGGATTTTCTTCTTTCGTAGTTTCGTTGTTTCTAATTTGGTTATTTCGGATTTTCGTTGTTTTTCATATTCGTTCGATTCGATAATTCGTTATTCGTTAAAATTTTAGCGAATCATTCGTTCATTCGTACGATAACGAATGAACGAATATAACGAATTTTAACGGAAAACGAATTGCACATGTCTATTCAGGACCTGTCCGCGTTCATCCGATCCGCTCTGCAGACGGATGGAAAAATAGGGTTTTCCTCCGTCTGCAGAATCGGACGATAGCGGAGGTGGACGATAGCGGGTGTCAGCGGATGCTCTATCCCATGCATGTATGTCCGTTTTTCAGCCAAAAATGGATGGATGAAAAACGGACATACGGTCCGCACGTGTGAAAGGGCCTTATCCTGATCGGTGATGCACTGTGTCCGATTGGCTCACCATCCGATTGCTGCACTGCACTTCCCCGGGGGTGCGTACAAGCAGCGTTACCGGGAGGAAATCATATGATGTCTACCCGGAAGGAGGAGGGTCCCGCCCGCCATCAATCTGCTGTAGGCCAGGCAGGTACTGGTTAACCACTTGCCGACCGGCGCACGACGATATACGTCGGCAGAATGGCACGTACAGGCAGGAGGGCGTATATATAAGTCCCTCCTTAATGCCTGTCCGTGCCATCGGGAGCGCGCCGGGAGTGGAGCGCTCCCGCGCCGGTCGGGACCCCCGTGAGTCCGGTCGCGGTTCCCTTCGGACTCGATCGCCGCGGGGACCCCCGCAATTGTCTCACGGGAAGGCTGAGCGGGGAGATGCCGAGATAAACAGCATCTCCCCATTCTGCCTAGCAACTAGTGATGCCGATCTCTGCTCCCTGTGATTGGAGCAGAGATCAGCATTCACTAGCTGACAGCCACGCCCCCCCACAGTAAGAAACACACCCCTAGGCATACTTAACTTCTACACTGCCCCCTTGTGGTTAACCCCTTCACTGCCAGTGTCATTTATACAGTTATCAGTGCATTTAAATAGCATTGATTGCTGTATAAATGACAATGGTCCCAAAAATTTGTCAAAAATGTCCGATGTGTCCGCCATAATGTCGCAGTCACAAAAAAAAAAAATCGCAGATCGCCACCATTACTAATAAAAAAAAAAATTATTAATAAAAATGCTATAAAACTATCCCCTATCTTGTAAACGCTATAACTTCTGCGAAAACCGATCAATAATCGCTTATTGCGATTTTTTTTACCAAAAATATGTAGAAGAATATGTATCGGCCTAAACTGAGGAAAAAAAACGTTTTTTTATATATTTTTGGGGGATATTTATTATAGCAAAAAATAAAAAATAATGCGTTTTTTTTTCAAAATTGTCGCACTTTTTTGTTTATAGCGCATAAAATAAAGACCGCAGGGGCGATCAAATACCACCAAAAGAAAGCTCTATTTGTGGGAAAAAAAGGACGTCAATTTTGTTTGGGAGCCACATCGTACGACCGCGCAATTGTCAGTTAAAGCGACGCAGTGCCGAATCGCAAAAAGGGGCCTGGTCCTTTGGCTGCAAATTGGTCCGGTCTGAAAGTGGTTAAAGCGATTTTACTGCTTGTTCAGAATATGTAAATACTTTAGTGGGCAGGATCTATACGGACCACGACACGGGCAGCATGGGGCATCGCAGCCCCTATGTGCAGCAGCAGGGCCCGGAGGGGTGCCCAGGATATTTAGATGTTTTTTTGTGAAAAAGGTGACTTTACCCTTTAAGCTGAGTGATCTGCAGTCATTAAACCTTCCAACCTTCCTGTTCATATTTGTAGAGTCCGTGCCTCCCTCCCGCCCGGCCGCCCTGTACAGACAGACACGTTGATATGAGGCCGCTCTGCGTCACTGCTTTCCCTTGAACTGATTAGGCCGGCCTCTGGAAGTTATAATCCAGGAATTTATCTCTACTGACATATTCTTCAAACAAATGATATTCTTTGCTGCCCACTTACAGATGGTGCATACCTACAAACCTTCATATGTTAATCTCTTCCTGCCAGGGTAATGCATATATGTGCCGGCAAGGTGGATGGGCCTTAAAGCCCAGCTGGCACACATATGCCTCTATGGGGCTGAGGCTCTGTGCTGAGTGTGCTCTGACAGCATGCTGACCGAGCTGTCATCGAAAGCTTCCAACCAATCACAGCAATCAAGTGATCACCTTCATCTACTGCCCTTATTACCTACCTACAGGACCCCAGGGACGCAGCGGCAAGGGTTTAAGTTGTTCGTACACATAGCAATTGTGATAGATCTACTGTCATAATATTATAATAAGAATAATGCAACACATACTGTATATTATCAATGAAAATACACTATATTACCAAAAGTATTGGGACACCTGCCTTTACACACTTGAACTTTAATGGCATCCCAGTCTTAGTCTGTAGGGTTCAATATTGAGTTGGCCCTACCCTTTGCAGCTATAACAGCTTCAACTCTTCTGGGAAGGTTGTCCACAAGGTTTAGGAGTGTGTCTATGGGAATGTTTGACCATTCTTCCAGAAGAGCATTTGTGAGGTCAGGCACTGATGTTTGACAAGAAGGCCTGGCTCACAGTCTTCGCTCTAACTCATCCCAAAGGTGTTCTTTTGGGTTGAGGTCACTGTGCAGGCCAGCCAAGTTCCTCCACCCCAAACTCCCTAATCCCTGTCTTTAGGTAGTTTGCTTTGTGCACTGGTCCAAATCAGTGGAGGGGGGATTATGGTGTGGGGTTGTTTTTCAGGGGTTGGGCTTGGCCCCTTAGTTCCAGTGAAGGGAACTCTTAAGGGGTCAGCATACCAAGACATTTTGGACAATTTCATGCTCCAAACTTTGTGGGAACAGTTTGGGGATGGCCTCTTCCTGTTCCAACATGACTGAGCACCAGTGCACAAAGCAAGGTCCATAAAGACATGGATGAGTAAGTTTGGGGTGAAGGAACTTAACTGACCTGCCCTCAACCCCATAGAACACCTTTGGGATGAATTAGAGTGAAGAGTGGGAGCCAGGTCTTCTCGTCCAACATCAGTGCCTGACCTCACAAATGCAGTTCTGGAAGAATGGTCAAACATTCCCATAGACACACTCCTAAACCTTGTGGACGCCTTCCCAGAAGAGTTGAAGCTGTTATAGCTGCAAAGGTGGGCCAACTCAATATTGAGCCCTACGGACTAATGCCCCGTACACACGGTCAGAATTTCCGACCACAAAATCCGTCTAATTTTTTCCGACGGATTTTGTCCGACACTGGTGTTGCATACACACGGTTGGACAAAGTTGTCGGAAAATCCGATCATTCTGAACGTGGTGACGTTCGTTGCGTACGACGGAACTACATTGAGGCTAGTAGCCAATAGCTTTGGTCTTGTAATGTGATCTGAGCATGCGTTGCACTTTGTCCGTCGGAATTCGCTACACACGATCGTAAAACGTCAGATCGGACTTTGTTGTCGGAAAATTTGAGAGCAGGAGATAAAACTTTGTCCGTCGGAAAATCCGACGGAAAAAGTCCAAAGGAGCCCACACACGGTTGGAATTTCCAACAACATTGTCCGATAGGACATTTTCCGTCGGAAAATTTCCGACCGTGTGTACGGGGCATTAGACTGTCATTAAAGTTCATGTGCGTGTAAAGGCAGGCGTCCCAATACTTTTGGTAATATAGTGTATGATCTTTTAGAAGTGATCTATTGATATGATCATTTTATTGATCAATATTAAGATTGGTTTGTCTGACACATGGGCATCCAATTCATCTGAAAGGATCTATAAAATTCCACCATGGCCGATCAACTTTGCAAGTGTATGGGCAAGTTGAAGGAAAGCTTACTAAATCGATGGAATGGAGGGTCTGTGGTTTATGATTTTTTGTTGTTGGAGATGTTTCTATGATGGTTTTTGCCTTTGGACGGCTCCCACTAGATAGAAGCAGAGGAAACGGATCCAGTAAGATGACTGACATTTCAGTTATGAGTTGATATTTGGCGGGTTAATCACCCACGGGCCTTACTTGTCTTTGAAACTCCACTGAGCTCCTTGGCTTTAGGTCCTTTCCACACATCCCCCATCCTTCCACCAAACACAAGTATTTCATGGAATCTTTTTTTATATTGCGTTTTTATTAACCACTACAATACTGGGCACTTTCGCCCCCTTCCTTCCCAGACCAATTTTCAGCTTTCAGCGCTCTCGCAATTTTAATGACAATTGCGCGGTCATGCAATGCTGTAACCAAATGAAATTTTTATCATATTGTTCGCACAAATAGAGCTTTAGTTTGGTGGTATTTATTCACGACTCCGTTTTTTATTTTTTTTGCGATATAAACGAAAACATAGCGGAAATTTTGAAAAAAACAATATTTTCTCCTTTCTTTTTTAAAAGAAATCCAATAAAATCAAATTTTGTCATAAATTTAAGCCAAAATGTATTCTGCTACATGTTTTTAGTAAAAAAAATTCCGTTAAGTGTATAATAATTGGTTCGCGTGATCACGGACATATGTACGCAAATGATCATGTACAGATGTGTGCAGGTGATCACGGACATATGTGTGCAGATAATCATTGGCAAATGTGATTTTACTGGGACATATGTGGGGGACATGTGTTTTTATTATTTGGGGACATGTGTTTTTATTATTTGGGGACATGTGTGTTTTGGGGACATGTGTGTTTACACTGTGGGGACACTACACTGGTGATCAGTGAGTAAAAAGCTGTAAAAAAAACAGCCTAGCAACCGGCTGTTTGCTTACATCATATGACGGCTGTGATTTGACACGGGCGTCATGTGATCATGAGGGCCAATCACAGACCCCTCCTGACGATCCGAGATGCGCCGTGTCCGGGTGACACGAGCGCATCTGGATCGCGCCGCTGCGCGGTCACGCGCGCACGCGATCCCGCTACTTCTGAAGGACATTCCGGAACGTCTGATCAGAAGTAGACGGCTCCCACCCGGCCGTATATGTACAGTGGCCGGGTGGAAAGCCTAAAATTCATGGTTTAGTTAAAGATAAAGCATGGTGAGCTGATTCCTAATTTGTAATAAAATATAAAATAACTTGATAATAAATAAGGTTTTTTACCTTAATGCATTCTATACACGAAGGTAAAGAACCTTCCGTGTGCAGCGGCCCCCCAATCCTTACCTGAGCCCCCCTCCAATTCAGCTATGTTCACAATAGCTTTGGTTGTATGCCTCCTACCGCTGTCAATCACAGCCAATGAGCCAATGAGAAGAGAGCAGGGGGCGGGGCCGAGCCACCTCCCTATGTGTGTTATGGGAGCGTAGAGCAGTGGCTCGGGAGCAAGCATGCAGTGGTGCCCCCCAGGGCCGGCGGCTTTCCCCAGGAGCACTGCTCGAGGGTGAGGAGCCAGGAGCGCCTGCAGGGGACCCGAAAAGAAGAGGATCGGGGCTGCTCTGTGCAAAATGACTGCACAGAGCAGGTAAATAGAACATGTTTGTTATTTTTTTTTTTTTTTTAATAGGAAGTTTTAGTATCACTTTAACCAAATGCCGACTGGGCCATAGCTGAAAGACGGCTACAGCATGGATCAGTTTATTCTGAGTGGACGTCCGTGGAACGTCCTCCCAGAATAACGCTCCAGAGTGCCCCCTGGGGCGCGCACCCGGGAATATCCGTGACCGCCGGGTCACAGATTGCGGTAAATGGCCGCTGATATTGGACGTTTACCACGTGATCGATCGGAGCATCGATTGTAAACAAACCGGCGTCATGTCATGACGCCAGTTCCTCCCTCCCCTCTCTGTACCGATTGACCGCTGCAATACATATAGGTTGATCCATGCGTAGGCCACTCATTTTCACACACCTTGTAGTGACAATATGCACATGTATGTACACACACGTGCATACATTTATACACGTATATATGCATAAAGAAGCACACCATAAAATTCGAAAAACAATAAATAAAAAAAGATGAAAATAATAATCCAAGTATGTTACCTGGATTATTATTTTCATCTATTTTCATTTAATGTTTTAAGACAATCAATGGGTGGAGCCTGTGATCTTTAGGGCTACTATTTATATCAAATATTTTTATGCCTGTAATGTGGTTATGACTAAGGCCTTATAGGCGGAAACGCGTCAACTGACTTAATCTACGTTTGTTCACTGTGGCTATTCAATAAAATGAAGACATTTTAAGAGCAACAACCGGAGTGCGGATCATTTTTTCTATACTTTTCCCCCCTTCCCTACTCCCTGGACTAAGCTATCTCCAAAAGACCATTATGCATACACCACATAAGCCCATCTCACCGTGCCCAATATGAGCCCGATCTATTACGAGTCCCTCCCCAATGATGTGGTTATGACAAAGGCCTTATAGGCTGAAACGCATCAACTGACTTACCGTATTTATCGGCGTAAAACACGCACCCCAAGTTTAGGAGGGAATTTTACGGAAAAAAACTTTTAGGAGGGAAGTTTAAGGAAAAAAACTTACATTTAAATGCCCATCATTGCAGCCTTGTCAGTGTCCATCTGCAGCCTTCTCTGCAACACTACAAGTCCCAGCCATCTCTGCAACACTACAAGTCCCAGCCATCTCTGCAACACTACAAGTCCCAGCCATCTCTGCAACACTACAAGTCCCAGCCATCTCTGCAACACTACAAGTCCCAGCCATCTCTGCAACACTACAAGTCCCAGCCATCTCTGCAACACTACAAGTCCCAGCCATGTCTGCAACACTACAAGTCCCAGCCATGTCTGCAACACTACAAGTCCCAGCCATCTCTGCAACACTACAAGTCCCAGCCATGTCTGCAACACTACAAGTCCCAGCCTTCTCTGCAACACTACAAGTCCCAGGAATGTCTGCAACACTACAAGTCCCAGCCATCTCTGCAACACTACAAGTCCCAGCCATCTCTGCAACACTACAAGTCCCAGCCATCTCTGCAACACTACAAGTCCCAGCCATCTCTGCAACACTACAAGTCCCAACACTACAAGTCCCAGCCATCTCTGCAACACTACAAGTCCCAGCCATCTCTGCAACACTACAAGTCCCAGCCATGTCTGCAACACTACAAGTCCCAGGAATGTCTGCAACACTACAAGTCCCAGCCATCTCTGCAACACTACAAGTCCCAGCCATGTCTGCAACACTACAAGTCCCAGCCTTCTCTGCAACACTACAAGTCCCAGGAATGTCTGCAACACTACAAGTCCCAGCCATCTCTGCAACACTACAAGTCCCAGCCATCTCTGCAACACTACAAGTCCCAGCCATCTCTGCAACACTACAAGTCCCAGCCATCTCTGCAACACTACAAGTCCCAGCCATGTCTGCAACACTACAAGTCCCAGCCATCTCTGCAATACTACAAGTCCCAGCCATCTCTGCAATACTACAAGTCCCAGCCATCTCTGCAACACTACAAGTCCCAGCCATGTCTACCAGCAGCGCACACAGATTGAGCACGGCGCCGCCTTTCATTGTCCTAACAAATGTGACAGTCAGCAACTCAGCCCGGATCCAGCAGACTTTCTGCCATTACCTTTCCTCCGCTCTCTCCGCTCTCGCCATTCTCGGCGGCTTTCGGCAGCTCACGGACTGCGAGAGTGGCCAAAAGCCACAGAGAGCTGCCGAGAATGGTCGAAAGCGACCGAAAGTGGCCGAAAGCTACAGAGAACGGCCTAAAAGCCGTTCTCGGGCCGAGAGGCTCACGATCGGTGGGGGATCAGCGTATAACACGCACCCACGATTTTCCCCTGATTTTAAGGGGGAAAAAGTGCGTGTTATACGCCGATAAATACGGTAATCTAAATTCAATAAAATGAAGACATTTTAAGAGCATTTTTTTTACATTACTCTACTCAGCCAGCGACTGTGGATCGGGCACCTGGGAGCTCTGCTATCTATGTGGTATATGGGTAGTAGCACTGACTTTTCTGCTTATACTAAGGCCCCTTTTCACACTGGGGCGGGAGCCGCGGCAACGGTATATTTAGCGCTGCTTTACCGTTGTTTTAGCCGCGGTATTCGGCCGCTCGCGGGGTTAAAACTGCCCCGCGAGCGGCCGAATACCGCGGCTAAAACGACGAGCCCCGCGAGCGGCCGAAAAAAGGTTAAAATCCCCCGCAAAGCGGCGGTATTGCGGCGGTATTACCGCGGTGTCCCATTGAAATCAATGGGTAGGAGCGGTGAATACACCGCTCCTATATCGCTCCAAAGATGCTGCTAGCAGGACTATTTTTACCGTCCTGCTAGCGCACCGCTCCAGTGTGAAAGCACTGGAGTGAATGGGGCCGTTTTTTTCAGGCGGTGTACAGGCGCTATTTTTAGCGCTGTTCCGCCTTAAAAACGCCCCAGTGTGAAAGGGGCCTAAGGGGGGAAAAGTGAAGTAGATGGGGGAGGGGAAAGAAAAAAAAAAAGGGGGGGGTACAAGTGGCCAGTTATGCACCCAGGTTAACCATTAAGTACCATTAAGAAACCCGAACTTGCCATGCAGCCTTCACTGGATTGGATGTAGACAGGAAGTGACTTCAAAGCGGCTGCAGGAGATGAGAAGCAGGGAGATGCAACAATGAATGAAAAAAGTAAAAACAAGTGCTGGAAAAAATAAAATAAAAAAAAGTAACTGTTTATGATACATAAAGCTTTAGGCCCCTTTCACACGGACGGACCGTTTATCCGTTTTTCTTCCATCCGTCGACGGACGACAATGCCTTCCTATGGGCAGACGGATGAACATCCGTCACCATCAGTTAACCTCCGCTTCCGTTTTTATCCGTTTTTTTAAACGTACAAGGCTACGTCCAGATCCGTCAAAACGGATATTAACTGACGTTGACGGACATTGTCCGTCAACGTCCGATCCGTTAAGATCCGTTTTGTGTTTATCTGTGAACTCAACCTCTTAAAGGCACAGGCACACATATAAACAGAACAAAACGTATACAAAAACGGATGAAAAAACGGACGTAAACGTGTGCATTTACGGATGTAAGCGTTTGTTAACGGAACAAAAGACGGATGAAAACTGACATTAACGGAACGGATAATGGATGAAAACGGATGAGACAACGGATAAGAACTGATACGTTTTTGACGTGCCTAAACTGACTGCATCCGTGTGAAAGGGGCCTTAGATGACTCAGGGACAAAACACACTTTTCTACTGCTGTAACGGGTGCCCATGTTACAAGGCCTCTGTAGATTTCCTGTATAGTTTAGGCAGAGGCCAAGCCGTATGTCTGGTTTGGTAGGTAGGCCTCTGATTACCCAGCTTACCCCTTCTCTGCCCTCATTTTTCTCTACAATCATTGTGGTTTATGGTAACTTGTTTTTGGGAATGTTAAAATGTTGAGAGGCTTAATATAACATGTACCTACATATAGTGTGGTTTCTGTGGTTCTGCACATGATTCATTGCCTGCTGACTGAATCACATGTAACCATCTATAATACTCATTAGCTATTGTTCATCCCCTTTTCTTTTTTTTTTATGTGTTTTTTTATATCTGATTTTTTTTTTTATTGTGAATTTTTCTGTCAGATTTGGTTCCAGTCATTTTTAAAGTTAGAACTTTTTTTTAAATGTTATATTTCCCTCTACCACCCCACCTTCTGTGTAAAAAATAGCACCATTCTTCACATAGCCTCTCCACACTCCAGCACTGTCTACTTGACTGGCAGAGGCGGCTCTCTAATTAGGCATATTAGGCGGTTGCCTAAGGCCTCACATTTACTGGGGCCTCGCGGCCGCCTAATTTGCCTGTGATCAATCACTGATGTCACGGCCTCATCATGAACTGTGTGCTAGATCCATGCATCTTTTTGCAGCCATTTTTATTGCTTGATTTTTTTTTCCCATTATGGGAGTGATGTGTAAGTTTTGCCTAAGGCCTAAGGCCTCGCAAAGCCTAGAGCCGCCTCTGCTGCCTGGAGTTACATTTAAAGCCCAACTCCTAGCAAAATAAAATGTTTTCCCATGCAGTGGAGCTGTGCCCACACTGCACGGGTCAGTTGCTCATTTTTGTCTAGGGGATTGGCGAAAGCTTACATTCACCTGATCCTCTGCTCAACATGGGAATGGCGCTCCCCTAAGATCCAGCGGTGGACTGTTCCTGATGTCCTCAGGTTCAGAGCAGGTCTATGGGGTGTGATAACATCAGGAACAGTCCACCGCACAAGACTGCTAAACTGTGGGGGTGCATGAGCTGCAGGGACCAGTCTTGTGCGAGGAGGATAGGAGGATTAGGTAAGTATATCTCCGCTCTCCAATCTCTTAGACAAAAACGACAACCCCACTACACGGGAAAACGTATTTTTTGCCTGGAGTTGGGCTCTAAAGTGGTTGTAAACCCTTACATATACTCAGTGAAGTCAGGGCCGTTTTTAAGGCAGGGCAAAAGGGGCAGTTGCCCTGGGCCCTGTCATTGTTGTTGGGCCCAAAGCAGCTGCCTCATACTTGCCAAATATCCTGGTTTAAATTCCTTCGGCCCTTGAGGTTTTAGTCATGTGCTGCGTCCCAATATCTCAATGTGAAGTGCTGCTATTAATGCTGCCCAGCTCTGCCCTATTGTTGTGTACAGATGGCTCACCTGCAGACCCTGTGTTTACATGTAAATTACCGGCATTCATATGTAAATAGTGGCGGCATTGATATGTAAATAGCGGCGGCCGGCGGCATTGATATGTATATCATGCCCCCGAGGTCATATCCACAGTAATCTCTAGCAACCAATCAACAAGCAGAAATCATGTGCTGTAACCTCTAGCAACTAACCAGTGAGCTGTAATGTGTTTTGTAACCTCTAGCAACCAGTCAGTGAGCGGTAATGATACCTTTGGCAACCAAACGCAATAGCTGCCTGATTCAGTAAACAGATTTTGAGTCTAGCTGCTATTTATTGTATGTCTTAGAGTAGGTGGAGAGCAAAACTGCATGGGGGGGGGCCTAAGAAAAGTTTTGCCCAGGGTCCAATCAGTATTAAAGACGGCCCTGAGTGAAGTGACTAACCTCAGGTAATACACAGAGATACAACAAATCATCCTACATAAGCTGTTTATCTATCTGCAGACCTCTTTCCCCTACAGCTATTCAAAGTGCAGAATTTCACAGGATCTCTCAGCTCTGAAAAGCAGGGGCGGGGAGCTGAAATTACATCAGTGAGGAGAGCTCTGAGAGCTGATTGGAGGATAGGGACACCCCCCCCCCCCCCACACACACACACACACACACACACTCAGGAACAGAGCTGAGGCTATTAATCTGGTGGAGCTCCCTCCCCTGTCACCTTTCTTCTCTTGGTGTCAGGAAAACTTGTCAAAAGTGACTCATGCTTATAGCAGAGGAACGAGGCAGCAGATGGAAATTACACTTATTGCTCTGGATTACACACTATAGAGCAAGGTTCTCCAAAATTTCTAAACAAAGGGCCAGTTTACTGCCCTCCAGACTTTAGGAGGCACTGACTGTGGCCATTGGAAGTAGAAAAGGTCCCGACGTCTGTGGGGAAAAAAAACGTGCCATATCTTTGGTGTCATTAGAAGGTATTGTGTCCCATTATTGGTGTCATTGGGAGAAATTGTGCCCCATCATTGGTGTCATTGGGAGAAATTGTGCCCCATCATTGGTATCATTAAGATAAATTTTGCCCCATCATTGGTATCCTTAGGATACATTGTACCCCATCATTGATGTCATTGGGAGAAATTGTGTCCCATTGTTGGTGTCATTGGGAGAAATTGTGCCCCATCATTGATGTCATTGGGAGAAATTGTGTCCCATTGTTGGTGTCATTGGGAGAAATTGTGCCCCATCATTGATGTCATTGGGAGAAGTTGTGCCCCATCATTGATGTCATTGGGAGAAATTGTGCCCCATCATTGATGTCATTGGGAGGAATTGTGCCCTGTCATTGGAGTCATTGGGAGGAATTGTGTCCCATTGTTGGTGTCATTGGGAGAAATTGTGCCCCATCATTGATGTCATTGGGAGAAGTTGTGCCCCATCATTGATGTCATTGGGAGAAGTTGTGCCCCATCATTGATGTCATTGGGAGAAATTGTGCCCCATCATTGATGTCATTGGGAGAAATTGTGCCCCATCATTGGAGTCATTGGGAGGAATTGTGCCCGTTCATTGGTGTCAGTGGGGGGATTTGTTCTCCTTCATTGTTGTCAGTGGGGGATTTATGCCCCATTATTGGTATCAGTGGATGAAATAGTGCCTCAAGGGCCAGATAAAAGCAACAAAAGGCCACATCTGGCCCCCGTTTGGAGACCACTGCTTTAGAGGGATATGCTTTGTTCATATTTCATGTCTGAGGTTTACAACCACTTTAAAGGGTATTTAGGTTAGTACCCCTATCTAGTTTTTTTGATGCCTGTATCCCCGCTGGGGAGATTCACCCATCTTTTTGCCTCGGTGGATGTTGATACAGGGGCTGAAAGTGATAGAAAAAGCCAAAACTATCACTGTAAATAGGAGATAAGGAAAACATCTTCCAAAGGAGATGCTCATTACGTGGACAGTGGGCAGGTGGGGGGAAGTTCCCTCTTGGACAGTTGTCCCTAGAACAGGTGTCCTCATGAGATTCCCCCTGGGAACAACTGCAAAATGCTGGATTTCCTCTAACGTCCTCACCAGTAGGCATTAGCTAACGTTCAAGCTGAACCTGCGGGAAACTGTCAAATGCCAGGTGGCCATATGAGGTCAAAGATGTCACCAGCATCCTTGTCCCTTTGTTATGTGTGGCTGCAGAGCAAGGAATTCCAGGGCGGCAGCAGATTGGGATGGCGGCCTGCTGTCGTGTGACGGTTTCATATCCCCCAACTGTCCCTCTGTCCCTCTTTCCTCCTCATTTGTCCCTCAGGTTGGTCTGGTCAATATACTGTAGTTGTATATAAAATGCACTATTTATCTTTCAAAAAGTGTTTCCCAGTGCTAAAACTTTCATCCAAATTCTAAATTGATGCATCAGCAAATTTCACAAGGCAATATAAAGGAATACTAGAGGTAAAAACGAAATCATTCAGGAACGTCCCTCAGAAGGAGCGGGATTGCGCGTGTGCATTCCCGCGCAGCAGCGCGATCCCGATTCGCTCGTGTCACCTGTACACGGCGCATCTTAGATCGGCAGGAGGGCTCTGTGATTGGCCCTCCTGTTCACACGACGGCCGTGTCCAATCACAGCCGCCATGTGATGTAAACAAACAGCCGGTTGCTAGGTGATCGGCTCTCCTCACACAGAAGTGGTTGCTGAGGAGAGGAGAGCGGATCTCTGCATCCAGCTGGTGATCAGTGAGTATTAGCTGTTTTTTACAGCTTTTTACTCACTGATCACCAGTCTAGTGTCCCCACACATGTCACCACACATGTAAAACACACAGTAAACACACAATGTCCCCCAAGCACATGTCCCCAAAACACATGTCCCCACATAGTAATGATCCCCACATGTCCCACATAGTAATGATCCCCAAAACACATGTCCCTGCATAGTAATGATCCCCAAAACACATGTCCCCACATAGTAATGATCCCCACATGTCCCACATAGTAATGATCCCCAAAACACATGTCCCCCACATAGTAATGATCCCCAAAACACATGTCCCCCACATAGTAATGATCCCCAAAACACATGTCCCCACACAGTAATGATCCCCAAAACACATGTCCCCACATAGTAATGATCCCCAAAACACATGTCCCCACACAGTAATGATCCCCAAAACACATGTCCCCACATAGTAATGATCCCCAAAACACATGTCCCCACACAGTGATGATTCCCAAAACACATGTCCCCCACATATATATAACAGTAAAATCACATGTCCTAATAATCATTTGCACACATATGTCCGTGATCACCTGCGCACATCTGTACATGACACATCTGTACACACAAACCAATTATTATACACTTAACGGGATTTTTTTTACCAAAAACATGTAGCAGAATACATTTTGGCTTAAATTTATGACAAAATTAGATTTTATTGGATTTCTTTTAAAATAGAATAAAGAAAATATTGTTTTTTTTCCAAATTGCTGCTCTTTTTTCGCTTATATAGCAAAAAAAGTAAAAACTGAGTCGTGAATAAATACCACCAAAAGAAAGCTCTATTGTGCAAACAAAATGATAAAACATTTCACTTGGGTACAGCGTAGCATGACTGTGCAATTGTCATTGAAAGTGCAAGATTTGTCTGGGAAGGAAGGGGGCGAAAGTGCCCAGTATTGATGTGGCTAACAAACCTCTGAGGGCTTCACAGAACAGCTGCATTGAGTTTGCTATGTATTTTACTGAGATTAAATTCCACACAGGTGGACTCTATTTACTAATTAGTGACTTCTGAAGGCAATTGGTTCAAATAGATTTTTGTTAGGTGTATCAGAATAAAAGGGGCTGAATACAAATGCACGCTACACTTTTCACATATTTATTTGTAAAAAAAATGTAAAAGCATTTATCATTTTCCTTCCGCTTCATAAATATATGCCACTTTGTGTTGGCCTATCACATAAAATCAAAATAAAATACATTTACGTTTTGGTTGTAACATGACAAAATTTGGAAAATGTCAAGGGGTATGAATACTTTTTCAAGGCACTGTATATCTGGTGATTGATTATTTTCAGTGAAAGCAATAGAGTGCCATAACATTCATCTCGGTCAGGGGCGTTTTAAAGGCAGGGCAAAAGGGGCAGCTGCCCTGGGCCCTGTCTTTGTTGTGGGGCCCAAAGCAGCTGCCTCATACTTGCCAACTATCCTGGTTTCAATTCCCTCGTCCCTTGAGGTTTTAGTCTTGTGCTGTGTCCCAATATCTCAGTGTGAAGTGCTGCTACTAATGCTGCCCAGCTCTGCCCTATTGTTGTGTACAGATGACTCTCACCTGCAGACCCTGTGATTACATGTACATTACCGGCATTCATATGTAAATAGCGGTGGCATTTATATGTAAATAGCTGGGACGGAAGCTTCCGTCAGTATACCGATTAAGTCCTGGAACATGAGTCCAATGGATCTGGCTATAGGAGCCCCCAAGAACTAGACAACACCAGTCTTGGAGTACATCAGGAATAGCTTTTATTTGAGATGTCACACACATATATACAGATGACTAAAAACCTAACCTAATTAGCATGAGCTAATTATCTAAATCAACACTGGACTCCTTGATTCAATTAGCACATACAACAATAGGTGGAATACTCTTTAGAATCTGTGCCAAGCCAGACTACTCATTTGTATTATACAAGACAACAGACAGGTGGCTGGAGTTGATGATATTAGCATCTGTCATGTCCAGAGTCTATGTGTCTTGGGGGGCCAGCATGGACCTGAATCCAAGTAAAACCAACTCAGCGGTCCCCAGGCATACAGCTCACAAACAGCACCGTTCCCCCAAATGCCAGGGCCCATAATCGCAAGGCAAGAGGCTTGCATTACGTCCCCTCCAACAGCCTCTGTCCCGGCTAGGTCTGTCACAATGGCGGCGGCCTGCGGCATTGATATGTGTATCATGACCCCCTGAGTAATCTCTAGCAACCAATCAACAAGCAGAAATCATGTGCTGTAACTTCTAGCAACTAATCAGTGAGCCGTAATGTGTGCTGTAACCTCTAGCAACCAGTCAGTGAGCGGTAATGATACACTGTAACCTATAGCAACCAGTCAGTGAGCGGTAATGATACACTGTAACCTATAGCGACCAGTCAGTGAGCGGTAATGATACACTGTAACCTATAGCGACCAGTCAGTGAGCGGTAATGATACACTGTAACCTATAGCGACCAGCCAGTGAGCGGTAATGATACACTGTAACCTATAGCAACCAGTCAGTGAGCGGTAATGATACACTGTAATCTCTGGCAACCAATCGCAATCGCTGCCTGATCTGATTCAGTAAACAGATTTTAAGTCTAGCTGCTATTTATTGTATGTCTCAGAGCAGGTGGAGAGCGAAACTGTATGGGGGGGCCCCAAGAAAAGTTTTGCCCAGGGTCCAATCAATATTAAAGATGGCCCTGATCTCGGTGACACCTCTGGTGTGGATGAGGCCCCCTATATTTTATATCATTCTTGTGTGGAAAATGAGCTCTCAGTGCCCAGATCTGAACTGTTTTCCACACATCGCAGATACCCGGCTTTCTGTGCTGATTTTGGTCATAAGAATGGTTTTCCAACAACTGAAGAATGTATGGTTTGGAAAGCTGTTCATGGGCCAATTTTTATTTTTACTCCCTTCCCAGAATGCACTGCTTTTCTGTATGCTGGGTGTCCACAGTTGGCCTGATATCTGAGGGGGGGTCTAAAAGTGATTAAAACTCTGTCAGTCAGACACTGAGTGACTGTTTAGTCTGAAAAGTCCCAGGAAACAGGAATTCCAATTAGATCCTGTGAGGATCATGTGGAAAATTTCAATCATAAGTCGGGGCTGACAGACGGAGATTGTCTTTGGAGCCGGCGATGTCCTCTCTAAACCAGCGAAGGCCAGAAAAATCCTACCGGCTTCTCTGGAGTAATAAATCCAGCTGTAGGAGTCCATGCACATTCGGTAAACAGTTATTACATGTTTGCACTGCAGGACTGGATGTTCACCTTTGCTTTGCATGCCTGCAGTATTTATTGAGCACTAACCCTACAAGCTAATAGATTGCTAATAGTTTTTAAACAAATTAAAGAGGAGCTCCAGGCCCCCCCCCCCCGCGCCCCCCAAAAAAAATTTAAAGTCAGCAGCTACAAATACTGTACTGTAGCTGCTGACTTTTAATATAAGGACACTTACCTGTCCAGGGATCCAGCGATGCCCTCACCCTAGCCGATTCTTCAGTCGGCCTCGGGTGCAGGCACCGGTGTTCTGCCGAGAAAGTTTCCCTCAGCGGATAAGGACCCCCCTGTACAGGGGGTCCCCGACTTACAAACGCCGGACCTACGAACATCCCCTACTTATGAACCGGGCGCTGCGGGGACCCTCCGCCATTTTCCGCCGTCCTCTGGCCGTTCTGCGCATGCGCGGCCAGACGGAGCCTCGGAAAATGACGGCAAACTTCGGAAGTGTCCATAATTTGCCGCGCATGCGCAGAACGGCATTAGAGGGAACATCGGAAATGTCCGTAATTGTCCGTAATTGTTGGTCTGCGCATGCGCGGCCGACTTACGAACAATTCCGACATAAGAACAGGCGGCCAGTCCCTAACGAGTTTGTAACTCGGGGACCCCCTGTACTGCGCAGGCGCAGCGCTTGCGCAGTAGGAAGAACAACGAAGCCGCCGGAAATAGCCGAAGCAGAAGACAGTGAATCAGCTGTACACGGCGCCTGTAACAGGGTCCCTCGCGGGCTCGCTATGCTCGCCACGCTTCGGGCACGGCCTCGCTGCGCTCGGCATATTTTTATTCTAACTCTATGTCCACTTGGATGGTGGGGCTCGAACCTGGACATAGGTTAGAATGTAGTGCGCAGGCGCCGTGTACAGCTGACTGACTGTGTTCAGCTTCGGCTATTTTTGAAAACTCTGTTGTGCTTCATTGTGCTTCGTACTGCACAAGCGCAGCGCCTGCGCAGTACAGGGGGGTCCTTATCCTCTGAGGGAACTTTCTCAGCAAGACACCGGCATCTCAAGTAAGGAAAACAGACAGTGAAGCCTTGAGGCTTCACAGCTGGTTTCCTACTGCGCATGCGGCTTGTGAATGGTCCCATAGTCTTCTGGGACCTGTGATGTGTCCCAAAAGACTGCGGAGGATAGACAGGGGGCCGAACTTCCGAATCAGAATGCCACGTAGCATCAGACCGGAAGTGGGAGTGGGTACCTGTCAAAACCAGGTGCCCCGCTCCCGTCAAAAAAGTGCCAAATGTGGTAGTGAAAGAGGGGGGGAGGATGCAAACAAGTGGAACTTCCCTTTTTGAGGGAAATTCCGCTTTAAAGACCAGAGCCATCATACATTTCAGCGTCTCTGTGCTGTTCTACACCATGAAAGCTAAGAATAAATGGAGATTAAAGCAGAGTTCCACCCAAAGATGGAACTTCCGCTTTAAGTGTTGGTGACCCCCTGACAAGCTACATTTGGCAGGTAAGCGGGCACCCTGTTTTTACAGGCTCCCAGCTCCTACTTCCTCCCCTGGCGCCACAGCGCCGAAAGGAAGTTCACCCCCCCCCCCCCTCCGTGCAATCTTCTGGGACACATAACAAGTCCCAGAAGATTGCCCGGCCAATCACAGCGTGCAGCGCAGCTCACGCATGCGCAGTGCGTGCCCACCTGTGAAGCCACAGCCGGACGCCCACAGTCAGAATACCTGCGCCGTGGAGAGGAGGGGGAGAGGGGCGAGGCTTTGTTCGCCCCCATCACTGGACCGTGGGACAGGTGAGTGTCCGATAATTAAAAGTCAGCAGCTACACTTTTTGTAGCTGCTGACTTTTATATGGGTGGAACTCCGCATTAATATATTTCTTCAAGGCAATGGAAATATTCTACTACTATTATTTACAGTGACTGGCCTAAAGCGAAACACAGAGATGAACCAAATCCTCCTACATAAGTTGTACCTGTCTATCTGCAGTTTTCTCTTCTCTACATCTGTTCAAGTTTCAGAATTTACACAGCTTATCTAAGTTGTCAGAAAAAAAAAAAAGGTCTGAGAGCTGATTGGAGGGAAGGGAACACCCACTTCACATAGCACACAAAGCTGAGGCTGCCAATCACAGGTTGTGTGCCGGAGTTCCCTCCCTTGTCCCCTTTTTTCTCTTGGTGTCAGGAAAGCTTGTCAGAAGTGACTTATGCAGATAGCAGAGGAATGAAGTAGCAGACAGAAATTACACTTAGTGCTCTGGATGGAGACAAGTACACACTATAGAGGGATATGCTTTGTTCAAATTTCAGGTCTGAGGTTTACAACCACTTATAAACCCTTAATGCCATTATGTGGCAGTGCAACGGTGGCCTTTATGCTGTGCTGCCACATATATGCATATTGCTGGCATCTCTATGTAGCCACCCTGCCCCTATCAAGGACTACTAATCAAATCTAGTTCTGCTTGGTGGCAGAAAACTTGATTTATAGCTGTTCATTTGTTTTTTCCCCTAAATCCAGTGGAGCTGTGGTTGTGGCTGTGGTGAAGTATACTTTATCGAGAGGGGTTTGTTCATGTTTAGTCATCTGTCCAGTTTGTGAGTGTGGCTCAAAAAAAGGTAACCCATGTGTACGGCAGTGACCCAGTACAAAGTGCCTAGTATTGCCCAGAAGAACCCACCCCAGGGTAGGCCTCTCATGTGACCCTTGCTTGGCACTCACCAAGGAGGGAAACATGGAGGATGTGACGACCACCCCATGATCCAACCCTCCCCCTTCATACCTCGTTGTCACTGAAGAGACCCCCACACCCTAACTAGCCCCCAGATTACTCCATCCATAAAAGCATGGTGGATGGAGGAGTCCCCCCTGCTGGGACTTTGTATTCTGACAGCGGAACTTGTGTCAAGCAGGGCGTGCACTCTGTGATCAGCGAGTTTATGAGACTCGCTGGATCACAGATCGGAGTAAGGGGTCGATCCCGACCCCTTACCGCGTGATCAGCTGTCAGCCAATGACAGTTGATCATGTGATGTCAACACAGCCGGTTGGGTATGTTGATGTCAACACACCCTACAAGTGCCACCAAGCAGTAGACAACAGTGCCGTCACACTGTAAAAAAAAAAAAAAAAAGACAACAGTGCCGCCTACCAGTGCCCACCAGCGCCACCCATCAGTGCCCACAGTGCCACCTGTCAGTGCCCACAGTGCCATCTGTCAGTGCCCGGAGTGCCACCTATCAGTGCCCACAAACAGTGCCTCAAGAACAGTGCTGCACATCAGTGCCCATCAGTGTCACCTACCAGTGCCCATCAGTGCCACCCTTCCGCGCCACCCTTCAGGGCACATCAGTGCCATCTTATCAGTGGCCATCAGTGCCGCCTTATTTGTGCCCATCAGTACCGACATATCTGTCCCCATCAGTGCCGCCTTAACTGTGCCTATCAGTGCTGCCTTAACTGTGCCTATTAGTGCCCATCAGTGCCCACCAGTGCAGCCTATCAGTGCCCACCAGTGCAGCCTATCAGTGCCCACCAGTGCCGCCTCATCAGTGCATATCAATGAAGCAGAAAAATGACCTGTTTGCAAAATTTTATAACAAACTATTAAACATGATTTTTTTTTCAACATTTTCCATATTTTTTAGTTTTTTTAGCAAAAAATAAAAACCCCAGCTGTGATTAAATACCACCAAAATAAATTTCTATTTGTGGGAAAAAAATTATAAAAATTTCATTTGGGTACAGTGTTGCATGACCGCGCAATTGGCATTCAAAGTGCATCATCGCTGAAAGCTGAAAATTGGTCTGGGCAGGAGGGGGGTTTAAGTGCCCAGTATTGATGTGGTTAAAACATTCATCTCAGTTATCTGCTGCGAGTTTTGCATGCAGCAAGGCTCCAAGTCTTTGGTAGTCAGTTGCCTCATTGCTACAAACATCTTGGGGAGAGGAAACTGAGGAAACGCCTCCTCTCACCTGCAGCAGAGTGATGACATTAGCCTATTCAAACTCACTTGATTGGAAGTCAAGAATGACATTATAATTAATAATAGTGGACTTTTCTAAAAAAAATGACACTGTTGTATATTTTGGCATGTTAGGAATTAACTCCTGCAGACTTGTAAAGTTACTGAGAGGTCCCCTTTAACATCTCTACCAGTCGTAGAAGCACAAACATCGACACTCTGGACATCATTTTTTGAAGGACCAATACTTCTACCAGCATGCTTCTAAAATAGATAGCAATGCCCCTACGAGGCCGTTCATAAAATAATAATGGACGGTATACAGTATATTGACTTCACATCAGTGCAGGAGCAGGAAGTCGTAGAATTATTTGTGACAAAGAGGAAAAAAAGTGCTTCGCTGGCTTGTGGTTATATCACACATCGTTTGGACTTAGTACTACAGTGCATGGATCCAGTCTTCTACCAGGAGGGCGGTGAGACGTGGGCCAGGTGTAAAATTATGCTGAGCTTGCTATAAATCGCAGCACAGAGAAATGACTTGCTACCAGTACTGCTGCTGTCTACAATTTACAGGCACCCTAGTAACCTTCCGTTCAGTGTGTCATGCATAGTCTTAAAGGAAAGCTCCACTATATACAGTATATACATACATGGGCGTCTGCAGAACTTTTTTCAGGGGGGGCATCATTTTAGGGTCACCCATGCACCGCCCCTTTTCGACAATGTCATTATCACATTATTATGGTCAGAGTCTGCAGACGTATTACAATCCCTAGGATAAGTAATGGATAATGGCCAACAGGCCCTCTTACCAGACCCAGCGAAACTACAGCAGTGATCACTCCGGCTGGACGATCGTTCACTCTGGGTTCCCCGGGGGCGACACTGTTCAGTAATGTCTGTACCCTGGTAGTGGCTCAGTCTCTCTCCGTGGTGGTGCTGGGCAGCGTGGTTTTCTTGTGGCACTGGGCAGCGTGGCTCTCTCGTGACTCCTCGTTCTTTGTCCTGTAGAACTCTCTCCCTCAGCTTTTTTCCAGGCTGCAGTCTCTCAATCTCTCTCTTGATCGAGTTGTAGCCTTCTCTCTGTGGAAAATGGGGCCGCCAATCTTTTGGGACTACATGTACCATGAAGCTTGCCTCTCCTAGTCGCCTTTGATTGGCCCTCAGTTATGGCCAACAGGGAAGGAACGGAGCGGGCAGGAAGCTGGGCAGGGAACCTGGTGAGAGCCGCCATCTCTTCTCACTGACAGGAGAATGGGTGGGGCGAGCGCGGGAACCTCTGATAGCCCGCAGCTCGCCTTTCTCCTGTCACAGCACTGCCGAGTTCTCTGCTGGACTGAGCAGGGAAAAGAGCCCAAAGTCACACTACACTGATGGGGGGGGGCTTGACAGCACCTTAATGGTGTCACCCCACTGGCGGGTGGCACCCAGGTGCAGCACCTCGATAGAGACGCAACTGTGCTGAATTTAAGACCTGATTCCTGATTCCAGGGGGGGCACTTGACCCCCCTTGCCCCTACCTGCGGACGCCCATGATTTTAAATGGTGGGGCGTGTACTAAAGCCCCTGAGCTTTAATTGGCTACAGGCGTCCTGCCTGTAGCCAATTATTGCTCTCCGAGTTTCCGGCGCTGTGATTGGCCAAGCATGCGGGGTCACAGTGCATGCTTGGCCAATCATCAGCCAGCAATGCACTGCGCCGGCCGGAACGTGGGTTCGCATCGAGCACCGGGCCCATCCCTAGTTGAGATCAGGATATTGACTCGGCCATTGCAGAATAATCCACTTATTTTCATTCAAAAGCGCCTGGGTTGATTTTGTAGTGTGTTTTGGATCATTGTCCATCTGTACTGTGAAGCGCCGTCCAATCAACTTTGCTGCATTTGGCTGAATCTGGGCTGACAGTATATCTCTAAACACTGCAGAATTTATCCAGCTGCTTCTGTCACATCATCAATAAACACCAATGACCCAGTGCCACTGGAAGCCATGTAGGCCCATCCCATCACACTGCAAGCTCCACCATGTTTTACAGATAACATTGTGTGCTTTGGGTCATGAGCTGTTCCAAGCCTCCGCCACACTTTTTTCTTCCCCTCATTCTGGTACAGATTAATGTTAGTTTCATCCGTCCAAAGAATGCTTTTCCAGAACTGGTCTGGCTTTTTTAGATGTTTTTTGGCAAAGTCTAATCTGGCTTTTCTATTCTTCAGGTTTACAAATGGTTTGCACCTTGTGGTGAACCCCTCTGTATTTGCTCTTGTGAAGTCTTCTCTTGATTGTAGACTTTGACAATGATACGCCCACCTCCTGGAGAGTGTCCTTCACTAGTCTGGATGTTGTGTATGGGTTTTTCTTTACCATAGAGAGGATCCTGCCATCATCCACTACTGTTGTCTTCCGTGGACATCCAGGTCTTTTTATGATGCTGACCTCACCAGTGCGTTCTTCTTTCCTCAAAATGTACCAAACTAGTTTTTGAAGCCTTACAATGGCCTGTTTCACTTGCATGGACAGCTACTTTGAACTTATGTAAACAAGTGACTTTTGCGCTACTCAGATAAAGGAACTAGTAGTGTACAGTAAAACTACACGAATATATGAATAAATAATCAGTGATATCTTAAAACTGAATGTGCTAAAAGGTATAAGGTGAATAAGCGTGTAAAAACAGCTATAAGTGCTAAATGGTGCAGAATGACAATTCTTGCATATAAAAGCAGCAAAATCTAATAGTGTTAAAAAGAAAGTGATTTTGCGCATTAAAAGCACACACCTAAACATGATAAAACAATAATAATAATATGGGATTATTGCAATATTAGTGAACAGTCAATACTATATCAAAGATGTGTATCTCTCTATGATGTTTGATCTTCTCAGGAAAGTGGGTGGCTGATATTGAATCCACAAATGTGCTCACAGAACTCTCACCACCAATAATGGGGGATATAGGAAAAAAGAAGCCTCTAATGGTGAAGTACATAAAATTATGTGGTACTTTATTATAAATGGTAAAAATTGAACCATTACACAAAATCAATAAACAAAGAGCAAGAAAATGGCATCAAGCGCCTATCTCACATCACTTCCGGTATATCAGAAACCAACGGCCACTCCCTACGCGTTACGTCATACACGTGACTTCATCAAGGGTTCCCTGATTGTCCAATAACTTTTGGCCCCTTGAAAAAGGGGAGATGGCTATTCTGAAGAGCTGTAATTCCTAAACACTGATTTGGATGTACAGTACATACCCTTAAATTAAACCTGAGAGTATGCACATTCTGTCCATATCCATTATATAACGATAGTTTAAATATGTTTTGGTAAATACCTGAAAAATCGAAAATTGTGCCATTGTATGCATGAAGGTAAACAAAACCTTCAGTGTGCAGCTTCCCCCTCAGGCCAAAACCATTGCACAAAGCAGGTAAATAAAAAGTTTGTTATTTACAAACAAAACCTTAAAGCGTGTGCCACCCAAAAGTGGAACTTCCGCTCATTTGTCTCCTCTCCCCCTCTGATGCCACAATTGGCACTTTTCGGGGGGAGGGGGGACAGGATACCTGTCTTTGACAGGTATCCCGTTCCCACTTCCGGTAGTCCGGGCCGCAGCCCGTGACGTCACCGCAGGGCTCCCTCCTCCTCTCCCTGTCGCCGGGCCAGTAGGAGAGAGGAGCGGGCCCTCGCGTATGTGCAGTAGGGTTCCCGGCGTGAAGCTGTAAGGCTACACTGCCGGGTACCCTTCCCCATAATGGTGGTGGCAGCCCCCGACAGCTGATGGAAACATCAGCTGTGGTGCCGACATCGCTGGACTCCAGGACAGGTAAGTGTCCTATTGTTAAAAGCCAGCAGCTGCAGTATGTGTAGCTGCTGGCTTTTAATGTTTTTTTTTTTGGGGGGACAGAACACTGCTTTAACAAACCCTTTAAGGTGACATGGCTGTTCCTCCATAAAGTACAGTAATGCCGCGTACACACAAGCGGATTTTCCATCAGAAAAATCTTGGATGGTTTTTCCGACGGGAATTCCGCTCAAGCTTGGCTTGCATACACACGGTTACACAAAAGTTCGCTGAACTTTCGACCGCCAAGAACGCGGTGACGTACAACACTACGACGAGCCGAGAAAATGAAGTCCAATGCTTCCGAGCATGTGTCGAATTGTTTCCGAGCATGCGTAGGAATTTTGCGCGTCGGAATTGGTACAGACGATCGGATTTTAATTGTTTCAGAGCATGCGTAGGAATTTTGCGCGTCGGAATTGGTACAGACGATCGGAACTTCCGATAGAAACGTTTTCCGTCGGAAAAATTGAGAACCTGCTCTTAAACTTTTTCTGGCGGAAATTCGGCCAGCAAAAGTCCGATGGAGCATACACACAGTTGCATTTTCCAAAGAAAAGCTCTCATCTGTCTTTTGCTGGCCGAAATTCCGATTGTGTGTACGCAGCATAAGTGAGCAGTGTCACCTTCATTTGGGAAGTGTGTTACTGGAAGGATCACCAGCTTAAAAAAAAGGGGAAAAGCTTGAAAAATTAAAACTAATGCAGCCACCACATCCAAGTGCTAATAAGCTGCAATATATTCAATTTTTGCTTTTGGAGTTAGATATGCATAAAAGAAAATCTGCAACTAAATTACAAACACAAACTCACTGTTGATTAGCCACCTTCCAGTGCCTAAAGGTATCCTTAGCACAGGGGCGGACTGACCATTCGGCCACTCGGGCACTTCCCGAGGGCCTCAGGCCACTAGGGGGCCCCATCAGGGTTACCAGCCTCAGTAAAACCAGGGACAGTATGTAAAAATCTGTGTTTTTTTTACATCTGTTTCTGAAATGTCCCTTACCAACATCCTTTTGGTCTAAAAATCCAGAGATTATAGCTGCCCCACCTCTCCAGTACCTTCTCAGCCAATAGAAACATGTCTGTGTATACTGTGTGATTGTATACTGCGTGTGTGTATACTGTGTGGCCCCATAATCTCTGATTGCCTGGGGGCCCCATAATCTCCTATTGCCCGGGGGCCCCATGAGTTGTCAGTCCGTCCCTGCCTTAGCATACTGTCCACTGCCGTCCCCATCCTCAGCACCACCCCAACATTTTTGGCAGCAATTTCCAAAAATACTCAATAATGAAAGTACCTGCATGCTCTAACACACCCTCCATTTAACTGCGATTGGATCTGGAGATTGGCCAATTGAAGTGTCATGTGTTCCCCATACCCAGAAGTACAGGGCTGTGTTCTGGTTCGCTGCCAAGTAGTGCATCTAAAATCAAAGCCCAGACACATACAAGAATCTATTGTCAGCATATTTCTTTATTTGTCCTTGTCTGTATCTCTCCTTTATACCGAACGTCTTTTGGCAGTCAGTAGACCAACATATGTTTGCCGATTGTACTGATCCCTGCAACATTTTATCTCTAGACTTTGATTCAGCTGTTTAAATACAACCACGCCTAAGTAAAAATCTTTACCTAACCGCCACTTGTGTTATCTATAAAGTATTTCCTGTAATATCCTTTATTGGAGGGAGAATTACAGTGATAGCAATGTAGGCAATACTGTACATTGGCAAAACCTAGGACCCGAGGACTTTTAAATTGAAGTTTATATTTTGTCTTCCATGGTTCTCTTCTCCTTGCTAACATAATAAAAACTTTTAAAGGCCAACTCTACCTTTTGCACCATATTACTAGGTTTGTCACCTCATCCCTTTAAACCCAAACACATATGAATTACACAGGTTCTGAGGCTAATTTAATGCAGATAAGGCGCCAAGGGAGTTTAACTGCTTCCCGACCACCCGTTACAGTTGTACTGGGGCAACGTGGCAGGATACCACAATCGGCATCATTGTACCTCGGCTCGTTTAAGTGATATAGCGGACGCACGTGCCCGCTGAACACCACGGGAGCGCACCTGCGGGTCCAGCGGACTCGAACTCGACCCGCGATCGCGGTGTACAGAGGCAGAACGGGGAACGGCCTTTATAAACAAGGCGGATCCCGGTTCTGACAGGGCACATATCAGAGATCTTCTATTCCCAGTCATTGGGAACAGCGATCTCTGTCATTTCCCTGGCAGCCCATCTCCCCCACAGTTAGAACACGCTAAGGGAACACACTTGATCGCCCCCTAGTGTTAACCCCTTCCCTGCCAGTGTCATTTTTACATTGATCACTGCATTTTTATAGCACTGATCAATGTAATAATGTCACTGGTCCCCACAAAGTGTAATTTGGGGTCAGATTTGTCTGCCGCAATGTCCCAGTCCCGCTAAAAATCGCTGATCGACGCCATTACCAGTACAAACTAAAATCTAAAAGTCCCTAAATCTATCCCATAGTTTGTAGCATGACGCGATAACTTTTGCGCAAACCAATTAATATACGCCTATTGTGATTTTTTTTGAATATATATCGGCCTAAACTGATGAATAAATTTAGTTTTTTTTTATATATTTTTTTTGGATATGAATTATAGCAGAAAGTAAAAATTATTTATTTTTTTCAAAATTGTCGCTCTATTTTTGTTTATAGCGCAAAAAATAAAAACTACAGAGGTGATCAAATACCACCAAAAGAAAGCTCTATTTGTGGGGAAAAAAGGACGACAATTTTGTTTTAGAGCCACGTCGCATGACCGCGCAATTGTCAGTTAAAAGCGACGCAGTGCCGAATCGCAAAAAGGGGCCTGGTCCTTTGGCTGCCAATTGGTCCGGGGCTGAAGTGGTTAAAGTGAATTTTTTTTCCCCAAAAATGTGAATTTCAAAAAATCGCCACAAATATTTTGTGACATAAAAAGAAAAAAAAAAAATTGGAACGCAAAAAAAAATGGCCTGGTCAGGAAGTGGGTAAATCCTTCCGGTCCTTAAGTGGTTAATTACCACCGTAATCAGCCACAGGACCTGTGTAGATAATATGTGTTCAGCTTTAAAGGAATGAGGTGGCAACCCTACATATTATGCCTGTATTTAGGGTGTTACGTGAAACATGGTGCAAAGGAGAACCTCCCCCTCTTTCTTCTTCTATCCTCTTGCAGCATCTGTCACTTTTGAAATCGGCATGGCTGTGTTGGGATCTGTGAATAAATGAACTACAAGTCCCATCTTCCACCACACAATAAAACACGAGTGTGGTGATCACCGCACTCGTAGTACATTGACACTTCCTCCAGCTCTCCGACTGAAAGTCTGTATCTCCCTGTGGATAGTTAGTTGGAGGAACAGTGTGCAGGAGCGTGGCATTGCACCCACGATCTAGAGATCATGGGTGCCGTGTTTTGCAAGCTCCTAAACAAAAAAAAAAAAAAAAATGCTTATTTTTTTTCTTTCAAATATAAGTGCATTTATTAGTTTTCTGTAAAAAGTGGACATAGGCAGGCTCTATCAACACAGACAGTGCTGTCAAGGGAATTCCTCCTGCCGAGCAATTGTCTGTTTCCCCCTCTCTCCTGCAACCCCCCTCTAGCACCAATAGATGAATTCATGCATTGCAGGAATCTATCTATGGTCGCCGCTGCCACCCCCTATTCAGGCGCCCGGACCCTTTTGGGGCACAGGGCGCCTGAATTACAGCGGCACGGGGTGGGGGTGGTTTTGAAGCACCTGATTAGAGCCATAGGCTCTAAAAGGCGTCAAAAAAGTGACCTTCACTCAGCTGTGTTAGCTAACACTAAACCGCCTCTCTGCCAATCAGGTGCTTGGATCTGTTACCCGTCACCTGATCGACAGTTGGAGAGGACGGGCGAAGACATCGAGGAGCTGTCCCACGAGACAGGTAAGTGCAGTCGGCGGGCCGGCAGGGGGGCACACTGGCAGCATTTGATAGGGCACAGTGGGAGCAATTGATAGGTACAGTGGCCGCAATTGATGGGCACAGTGGCAGTACTCCTCTACAGAGCCCTCAGCAATGATGATACAGTGGCGGCAATTGATGGGTGCTTGATGGGCACAGTGGCGGTAATTAATGGGCACAGTGAGTTATGCAAATATCAAAATGCCTTGATGGGTGGGTTTGATGGGTACAGTGGCTGCATTTGGGGCACAGTGGCTGCATTTGATGGGTGTTCCTAGGCAGGTTGTGTCTGCATGCAAACTTCGCTAGGTAACACCCACATGCAATGCTGAGCCATGTATTCTATTTTGCATGCTAACTTTCAGTTGGATATAACCACATTTTCTTACACCCCCCATTATGTTCCGTTACGTAATATTCCTTCCTTACATTCAATCCCAGAATCCTCTGCTGCAGCCTGTAGACCAGAGCCCTTGTTTAGTAGTTTAGCGCAGTATGCAATGTTTATCTGTTTTTGGTATAATAATTGATTTCCTTTGTAGTAGCTCCGGTACCATACTTCATCTTCATGTGATAAACTCGGTGTCAGCATGGCGGGATGGTACACTCCCTGGGGAGCTCATTATAAGGCTTCTATTTTAGAACCTTACAATGAACAGTGAATGTCAAAAGCAGTTCAGAGACTTTCATTTTGAGACATAAATAAGGAAACAGTCATTTCACATTCTCCTTGTCCTCGTTATCATCATCATATGAATATATTATCTCTATTCGTCGTACTATGAGTAAGGACCCATGGAAGGACACACATCCTGGGATGAAGTCAGCAATCTGGTGGGTCATGTAGTCTATGTACATACATGTACAGTCAAGGCCAGGGGCGGACTGACAACTCATGGGGCCCCCGGGCAATAGGAGATTATGGGGCCCCCAGGCAATCAGAGATTATGGGACACACAGTATACAATCATACAGTATACACATACATGTACACACAGTATACACAGACATGTACACACAGTATACACAGACATGTTTCTATTAGCTGAGAAGGTACTGGAGAGGTGGGGCAGCTATAATCTCTGGATTTTTAGACCAAAGGGATGTCGGTAAGGGATATTTCAGAAACAGATGTAAAAAAAAACACAGATTTTTACATACTGTCCCTGGTTTTACTGAGGCTGGCAACCCTGATGGGGCCCCCTAGTGGCCCGGGGCCCTCAGGAAGTGCCCAAGTGGCCAAATGGTCAGTCCGCCCCTGGTCAAGGCTAATTGAGGCCAATTAAAACATAGATATAGTTTAACCACTTCAGTACCAGGCTATAATACCCCCTTCATTACAATTTTTTTCGTTTTCAGTACTGCGATAGTTTGACTAACATTTACTCATCATCCGTTACTAATGAAAAGTCACATAACACCGTACCCAAATATAAGTGTCTGTATGATGTGGAGACTTCCAATTGGTCATCCAGCAGTAGGGTCCTCACAGGATCCAGACGAGGACATCTTCATCAAAGTAGGACAGTAGGAAACCAGTGATCTTGGGCTCAATTTGCACCCCTTGATTCACAGTCCCCTGCACCTGGAACCGGCGGTGGCGAGGGCACTAAAGGCGGGGCTTACATGAGTGTATCTGGATTCCCAAGGTAAGGGGAAAAATGGGTAGTAGCATAGTATAGAGGGAGGGACAGAGAAATTAGAAAAAATAGTGGTGTTTTGTGTTATATCATTTTCGAGACCGATAGAACTTTGTTTGGTGGTACTTAATAACCCCTGTTTTCTTTTTTTTTTTCTTTTTTACTATAAAAAATATCTTCTGTTGTAAAAAACATAAAATAAAATTGTCAGAACAGTACAAAAGCTCCTCAAAATGTTCTCTTTTTGTAAAGAGGACAGCCTAAGGTGATATTTTTTGCCACAATTTTGTACAAATGGAGAAACATGTTGGTATTGTGTTTACATTTGTGATCACTGTGATTGGCCATCACAGCAATCACAAAGCACAGAGCCACTCTGATTTGCTCTGTGAATTTTGCCTGTGGTCTTCAGCACAATCACAGGCATTGTGCATAAACAGAGTGCATTTAAATAGCACTAAAGGAATGTTGTTTTATTTGCGATTGTAAGGTGGGTTTAAAACAATATTTGACTAGGGAAGGAGCCAAGTAAGAAATACTATATGACCAAAGGTTTGTGGATACCTGACCATCCCACCTATATGAGCTTGTCAGACATCCTATAAAAACCAATGGGCATTAATATGGGGTGTCCCCCCTTTTCCCCTGCTGAAGTCAGGGTTCCCCACTGCTGCACAGCCAGTCACACAGCATTTCATTCTTTCATCCGGAAACAGAAATCAGTCCCTTGGCTTGTTTTTTAAGTTTTATTTGGGGATGATAATTTGGATAGGGTAAGGGGTTATGGGATGCCCAGTGTGATAACAAAAATAATTCAGGGACACTTCATCCCTATTTGCAGACTCCTCTTCTTCCTTCCACCTGCACAAATGTGGTTCCTCTTTGTACAGCTCCTGCTGTCTCACTCCTGAGGGAGCTAACTGTTCCTGCCTGTAATGGGCCATTGCTGAACTGACAATAGACTGTTAGCTCCCTCAGGAGTGAGACAGCAGAAGCTGTACAAAGAGGAACCAAATTTGTGCAGGTGGAAGGAAGAAGAGGAGTCTGCAAATAGGGATGAAGTGTCCCTGAATTATTGTTGTTATCACACTGGGCACTGTGCTGTTCACTCCTTATGTGCTACTTTGCCAAGGGACTGAGTGTTCCTGCCTGTAATGGGCCATTGCTGAACTGACAATAGACTCTCAGTCCCTTGGCAAAGTAGCACATAAGGAGTGAACAGCACACCACTTCACCTTTTGCTTCCCTGTGGCCAATGATCCCAGTTCCGCTGCTGTGGAGGGATCCTTCGAGGCCAGCCTCCCAAGCTCTAGCCTGAGGTAACCCAAATTTGGTTCCTCTTTGTACAGCTCCTGCTGTCTCACTCCTGAGGGAGCTAACTGTTCCTGCCTGTAATGGGCCATTGCTGAACTGACAATAGTCTGTTAGCTCCCTCAGGAGTGAGACAGCAGAAGCTGTACAAAGAGGAACCAAGTTTGTGCAGGTGGAAGGAAGAAGAGGAGTCTGCAAATAGGGATGAAGTGTCCCTGAATTATTGTTGTTATCACACTGGGCACTGTGCTGTTCACTCCTTATGTGCTACTTTGCCAAGGGACTGAGTGTTCCTGCCTGTAATGGGCCATTGCAGAACTGACAATAGACTCTCATTCCTTTGGCAAAGTAGCACATAAGGAGTGAACAGCACACCACTTCACCTTTTGCTTCCCTGTGGCCAATGATCCCAGTTCCGCTGCTGTGGAGGGATCCTTCGAGGCCAGCCTCCCAAGCTCTAGCCTGAGGTAACCCCCCCCCCCCAGTAAGGAGTCCCTCAAGGGCCACCAACAGCCTCTCTCAGCACTGCTTCTCCATCTTCCACCCAAGTCCCCTGCTAGCATGCCTCATGGTCTATTTCGGGGCTTCTTTAGCTCCATGTCAGGCCCCCAACCTGAGGATTGGATAAGGGCCCCTAAAAATTTAAGGAAACCCCTCCCATCTTCCACCCACTATTTGCTAGAACGTTCTCCAACATTCTAGAAACAGGGGAAGACACCAGAGTAGTGTAGTAAGAAAGACCAGGGGCAGCTCTCCCACAACACACATGTGTGTTGCCATCTCCCATGCCTATAGCGAAAACTGGTTGGACAATCAGCACTCTAATAAATTATGGGTTGTTGTTGGACTTCATAAAGTAGGCTAAACTTCAGCCAAAACTTTTTTTGGGGGGGTTTTGTCTATAGTGATGAAGGTTTAGAACCCCTGTTAGGTCTGTGTCCCTGCTGGAAAGATCCAGCCTCTATGTGTGTCCTTAAGACCTGAAGAGGAGGTGATAGGAAATCTTCCATTGTTGCCAATATACTACTCTCTTGAAGAGTTGTATGCCTGTGGGCTTTTATAAAGCTTGTCACCCACCCAGCTGGGTGGGAATAAAAAAAATTGCATGCCTGGTTTATTTATTTGCAGAGCACATAGTTTCCCTAAAAATCTGATGTGCTATTAAAGGGAATCTGTCACTTCACCTGTTGAGAGCACCCCAAACCTACTTACATTCCCCATACTCGCCCACTGCCCTGTGGGGTCTAAACGCTGTGTAAGCTCCATATTGGCTTGTGTCAGAGCTTACATCAAGTCCCCTCCCCCACATCACAGGTGGTGTTTGATTGTTCAGGTCTGAGCATGGCATCTTGGGAGGAAGAGGAATAGGCTGCATGCTCCCCCAGGGGCGGACTGACCATTCGACCACTCGGGCACTGCCCGAGGGCCCCGGGCCACTAGGGGGCCCCATCAGGGTTGCCAGCCTAAGTAAAACCAGGGACAGTATGTAAAAAATCTGTGTTTTTTTTACATCTGTTTCTGAACTGTCCCTTACCGACATCCTTTTGGTCTAAAAATCCAAAGATTATAGCTACCCCACCTCTCCAGTACCTTCTCAGCCAATAGAAACATGTCTGTGTATACTGTAGGATTGTATACTGTGTGTGTGTATACTGTGTGATTGTATACTGTGTGTGTGTATACTGTTTTGCCCCATAATCTCTGATTGCCTGGGGGCCCCATAATCTCCTATTGCCCGGGGGGCCCCATGAGTTTTCAGTCCGCTCCTGTGCTCCCCCATACTAGGAAATACCCAGAATTGTTTAACGGTCCGCTAAACCAGATTAGTTGGTCATTATGTGTTTCCCCTTCCTTTTTTGCCCACCCATAGACAGGTCATGTACTGTTATTGATGGATAGTCAATAAAGAGTCAAAATCCTTTGGGTAATAGTGTCTGTCCAAACTTTTTTTGAATTTGTTTATTGAATCAGGTTTTTTATTTTTTTTAGTGAGGGTGATGGACCTCAAGGCCTTTGCTAAGAGCACCCTGGATTTTCAGGCAAATTAGCTAAAGAGCCCTCTTGACATTAGATGAAGGGATCCCAATACAGTGTTTTTGTTTTGGACACATCAAATATAAATTGAAATCGGTATTAAAGTGGTTGTAAACCCTTACAAAGCACTTTGGCCTACAGGTAAGCCTAGATTAAAGCGGAAGTAAACCCCCGTATCGTTTTCAGCCAAGGAAGCTGCCATCTTTGCCTCTGTTTAATCTTCAACTTCCACAGTGCTGCACATGTGATCCGTTATGACACCAGCCATTGGATGGTTTGACTGTTTGGTTGAGAGCACAGCCAATGTGCAGTTAGCATTCCCGGCATGACTTTTTTTTTCAAACTGTTAAATCGATGGGTTTACTTCCGCTTTAAGGCTTACCTGTAGGTCCAATAAATATCTCCTAAACTTACATGGTTTAGGAGATATTTAGAAAAAAAGAGGCATCGCTGTCTACGGCGCATGCGCCATAGACAGCGGCGCGAAGGCGCACTGCACATGCCGAGATCACGGCGATATGCCGCTTTCGTGCGCATGCGCTGGAGTGACGTCATCGCCGATCCATCGAATGACAGCGCTGGAGCGGCGAGACCCGGAAGTCACTCCGGGCTTGACGTCGGCGGAGGAGGATGAGGCCCGCTTCGGGGGCTTCGTTCTCAGGTAAGTTATTCATAATGAGCTAGTATGCTATGCATACTAGCTCATTATGCCTTTACCTTGCAGGTTCCGTTTTTTTTTTTTTTTTTTTGGAGGAGGCTTTACTTCCTCTTTAAACACGAAAGCAAACATTTATTATATTGCAGCTTACAATTAGATGAGATGGCTGCATTTGTTTTCTTTTTTAGGCTTTCTTTCCCTTATTTTCACCTGGTGATCTGGCCAGTAAATCTGTTTTTCAACAGAACAAGCTCCCCTACAAATGCATCAGTTACAGAGATGATACAAACCATTTACCACTGTCAGGGTGCATACAAAGATCAGCTTTTATTTATGTTAAACCTTTATCCCCCCCCCAAAAAAAACTGTTTGCTATATTGATTATAAAGTATTAGCTGCCGTTCAGTTCAATGTTAGTGCATCTAAATCTGGTAGTACATCTAACACTCTCCTCCTCCCAGACTGACAATACTACTGTTCACATGTGCCCCCTGTGCTCTTCCATACAGGAGGGCATTCTAATACAAGAAGTGTGTTACTGGCCTGATCACCAGGTGAAAACAGAGGCGAAAAGCCTAAAAAAAAAAAAAAAAAAAAAAAAACTGATGCAGTCACCACACCTAATGTATGGTAAGCTCCAATATACTGTAATACATTTTTGGTTTTGAGTTTAATACTGCTTTAATGCCTATGGGGCACTGCAGCTTTCTGAAGAAATAAATAATCCTCAAGTAAGGAAGGCTTGCCCGATCACTGGTGGTGTCCTCTGACCAGCAGTGATCCAGCCATGGTACATAGCATGCAACATTTGACCACCATTAAATGGTTGTACGCTGCTTGTTCCACACTATACACTCCTATCATCTGTTATTACATCATTCTAGAACTGAATACCATCTGGTGCTCTCAATCCATCTCTTCTTAAACTTTCAATACTGAATTTAAATGGAATCCCAATGGGAATTTGCAGCAGTCATATTCATGATAGAGGGGAAGCAGCCAAGCTGTCTCTTTCTTCATTATGATGTCATGTCTGCCATCACAGATGAGCAGTTCCCATTGCCGAACAATACATGTTTTTGTATATTCATTGGAAATACACAATATTCACGTGATATATATTATTATATTATTATTATACACAGTTTATATAGCACCAACAGTTTACGCAGTGCTTTACAATGTATAGGGGGTCAACACAATTACAGTACAGTTCAATACAAAAGGTACAAGAGGGCCCGGCTCGTAGAGCTTACATTCTAAAGGGAGGGGGTGGTGGTACAAAAGGTAATAGTTGCAGAGAATGATTTGATAAGGGTGGCTCGGGGACAATTGTTGTTAGGTGTTTGTGGGATAGGCTTCCCCGAATAAATGAGTTTTTAGGGATCTCCTAAAGGTGGACAGGGTAGGGGCTGATCGGACAGACTGGGGCAGGGAGTTCCAGAGGATGGGAGAGGCTCTGGAGAAGTCTTGAAGGTGAGCATGGGATGAGGTAACAAGGGAGCTAGAAAGCAGGAGGTCCTGGGAGCCAGGACGTACAGGACCCCTGCTGGGAGCCGCATTGGCTTTAGGTGTGAACCGAATCTCACTCTAAAAACTGTGGTGATCACATATTTCTCTAGTCTCTAGCCAGGTCAGATATGGAGACTGTTGATGGAGTAGAGATGGGGATCATGCGTAGTGAACGATCTTGAAGATAATGGCATTAGATGATGTCCCATATATGGTTCAAGGGAATTTACTTTAAGAGCATTTTACCAGATGCAAAGATCTTTTAGTAGACAATAGTCTAGTTTGGTCACAACAAGTTATTTTACCATGTGAGGCCATGCATTAAGCGTGTGCCGGTGTTATTGTAAGCTGAAGGGTTGTGAGTTCAAATCCTCAGATAAGTACATTTTCAGACATCTTTGTTGAAGATTTAGATAGCAGTTGAGATTGTGCCTTGTGGTTCAAGAGAATCGACTGTTGAAACAAAATTTTTACCAGATGAAAAGATCCCTTAGGCTACTTTCACACTGGGGCCGTGCCGCGTTAGTGGTAAAACACGCTAGTTTTATCAGCACTTTACCGTTGTTTTAGCAACACTTTTCGGCCGCTAGCAGTGAGCTTCTAACCCCCGCTAGCGGCCGAAGAAAGGGTTAAAACTGTCTGTGTTGCAGAACTTTTCAAGGACTTCGGAAGCACTGCCCATGCATTCCAATGGGCAGGGGCGGTTTAGGAGCGATGTATACAGCGCTTTCAAACCGCCCCAAAGATGCTGCTTGCAGGATTTTCTTTTCTTTTTTTCTGTCCCACAAGCGCACAGCCTCAGTGTGCATGGGCGTCCGCAGGTAGGGGCAAGGGGGCTCAAGTGCTCCCCCCTGGAATCAGGGATCGTATCTTAAATTCAGCACAGCTGCGTCTCTATTGGGGTGCGGGCAGCCCGCACCCGGGTGCCACCCACCAGTGCAGTGACACCATCAAGGTGCTGTCAAGCCCCCCATCAGTGTAGTGTGACTGTGGGCTCTTTTCACTGCTCAATCCAGCAGAGAACTCGGCAGCACTGTGACAGGAGAAAGGCGCTCATCCCCGCTTTCTCCTGTCAGGCAGAAGAGATGGTGGCTCTCCCCAGGTTCCATGCTCAGCTTCCTGCCCACTCTGTTCCTTCCCTATTGGCCATAACCGAGGGCCAATCAAAGGAGACTAGGAGAGGAGCGCATCATGGGACAAGTAGTCCCAAAGATTGGCGGCCCCATTTTCCACAGGGAGGAGGCTACAGCTCGATCAAGAGAGAGATTGAGAGACTGCAGCCTGGAAAAAAGCTGAGGGAGAGAGTGCTACAGGACAAAGAAAGAGGAGTGTGCTGAGCGGAAGCCAGAGAAAGAGCCACGCTGCCCAGCGCCACCAGAGAGAGAGCCACGCTGTCCAGTGCCACCAGAGAGAGACACACACTGCCCAGCACCCCCAGAGAGAGAAAGACTGAGCCACTACCAGGGTACACACATGCTACACTACTGACCAGAGGGACCCATAGTGATCGATCATCTAGCCGGAGGGATCACTGCTGTAGTTTTGCTGGGTCTGGTAAGAGGGCCTGTTGGCCATTATCCATTACTTATCCTAGGGACTGTACTATGTCCTCAGTGTCTGACCATGATAATGTGATAATGACATTGTCGAAAAGGGGCGGTGCATGGGTGACCCTAAAATGATGTCCCCCCCCCTGAAAAAAGTTCTGCGGACGCCCATGCCAGTGTGATAGCACTCGAGCTTTCACACTGGGGTGGCATGGAAGGTGGTTTTCAGACGCTTTACATGTGCTATTTTTAGTGCTAAAATGCTTGAAAAACCCCCTCAGTGTGAAAGTAGCCTTAGTAAAAGAGGTCAGTGTCGGAGATTATGTTTAGTGAAAGATCTTGAAGATAATGGCATCCATTGGGACGATGTCCTATGGTTCAAGGGAATTGACTTTTGAAGGGAGAGTTTTTACCAGGTGCAAAGATCTTTTAGTAGGTCAAGTGAGAGACTAGTCTAGTTTGGTCACAACAAGCCCACTTGCCATCTGAGGCCATGGCATTGAGTATATCCTGGTGTGATTATGCACCAAGGGCTTAAAACCGAGTGAAAGATCTTGAAGATAATGGCATCAGTTGGGGCGATGTCCTATAATCCAAGGGAATTGACCCTTGAAAGGAGTTACCAGATACAAAGATATTTTAGTAGGCTATGTGAGAGACTAGCCAAGTTTAATCACAAAAAGCTTGCCTGCTGTCTGGGGCTGTGGCATTGAGTGTATGCCAGTGTTATTACACACAAAGGGTTGTGAGTTGAATCCTCAGCTAGCCACCTTTTCAGACTTCTTTATTGAAGTTCTAGGCAGCAGTTTAGACTGTGCCGTGTGGTTCAAGAGAATGGACTGTTGAAACTAGTTTTACCAGATGAGAAGATCACTTTGTAAACCAGGTCAATGCTGGAGACTGTTGATGGAGTAGAGATCATGTCTGGTTAAAAGATCTTAAAGATACTGGCATCAGTTGAGATGATGTCCTATGGTTCAAGGAAATTTACTATTGAAAGGAGCGTTTTACCAGATGCAAAGGAGATCTTTTAGTAGTCCAAGTGAAAGACTAGTCTAGTTTGGTTACCTACTGCCTGAGGCCGTGGCATTGAGTGTATGCTGGATGTCACAAGCTAGGGGTTGTGAGTTTGAATCCTCAGCTAACCACCTTTTCAGACTTTATTGGAACATTTAGGCAGCAGTTGAGATTGTGCCCTGTGGTTCAAGAAAATTGCCTGCTAAAACTAAATTTTTACCAGATGAGAAGATCCCTTAGTAAACCAAGTAGGAGACTAGTCTAAATCTGGGGAAAGCAATTCAATACAATTTTTAGATATGAAGCCACTAATATGATAGTAGTACCAGTTTAGACTCTCCCATGTCGGTGATGTTGTGTGTATGGCAGTGGTTATGTAAATTATATGCTTGTGAGTTGAATCCTGAGGTGGTCACTTGCTAAGATTTATTTATCAAAGTTACAGAAACTCATAGCAACTGATTGGCTTTCAGACTAGGTAATTGGTTGCTAGGGGGTTACTGCACATTGTTTGTAGGCAGCAGTTCTGTGGTTTAAGTCAATGGAGTTTTGAAAGTGCACTTAGGAGGAGGCAAAGTGGGAGACTAGTCTAGGTCTGATGGTAGCAATTTAGTAAAATGTTTGAATAATAACGCACTAGTCATATGTTAGTCCATGATAATAAAGCTCTAGTTCTAAAGAAACACTTACCGTCACTTTGTACGTATGCCACTGAGCTAACAAATAAATGGTTATAAGTTTGAATCCTCGGGTGGCTACCTTTTCAGATTTAGTTATTAGAGCTGCAGAAACTTTATGCAACCAATCAACTTCGAGATGAGGTGTCCTTCCATATTGGTAGCTACTGTATGTGTTAGGCTGGCTTCACACTGGGGCGGTGCGGGGCGGCGACGGTAAAGCAGCGCTATATTTAGCGCTGCTTTACCATCGTTTTACCCGCGGTATGCGGCCGCTAGCGGGGTGGTTTTAACCCCCACTAGCGGCCGCAAAAGGGTTAAAAACCTCCGCAAAGCGCCGCTGCAGCGGCGGTTTGCGGGCGGTATCCCCGCGGTTTCCCATTGATTTCAATGGGAAGGAGCGGTATAGGAGCGGTGAACACACCGCTCCTTCACCGCTCCAAAGATGCTGCTAGCAGGACTTTTGTTGCGGTCCTGCTAGCGCACCGCTCCAGTGTGAAAGCCCGCCGGCTTTCACACTGGAGTGAATGGGGCCGGTTTTTTCAGGCGGTATACAGGCGCTATTTTTAGCGCCGTACCGCCTGAAAACCGCCCCAGTGTGAAAGGGGCCTTATTGCACTTTGTAGGCAGCAGTTGAGCTAGTGCCCTGCGGTTTGTAGCAGTGGACTCTAAGCCCCGTACACACGGTCAGATATTCCGATGGAAAAAGTCAGATGTTGTCGGAAAATCCGATTGTGTGTGGGCTCTAGCAGGCTTTTTCTGTCGGAATTTCCAATGGAAAAAATTTGAGAGCAGGATTTAAAATTTTCCCACAACAAAATCCGATCAAACTTTTTTCGATTGTGTGTAGAGAATTCCGACTCACAAAGTGCCACGCATGCTCAGAAGAAATTTGGAGACGAAAGCTATTGGCTACTGGCCTCTACGTGGTCCCGTTGTATGTTTTCTACGTCACCTCGTTCGGAATGATCGGATTTTCCGACAACTTTGTCCGACCGTGTGTGCAACACAAGTTTCGGACAAAATCCGTCGGAAAAAATCAGACGGATTTTGTGGTCGGAATGTCTGACCGTGTGTACGGGGCATTAAAGGTACAGTTTTGCCAAGTGGGAATTTCCTCTAGGCTGAGTGAGAGATTTGTCTAGGTCTGATGGTAGCAGTTTAGCAAATTGTGTGAATATTAATCTACTAGTCATATGGTATGCCATTAAATTAAAGGTCTAGTTTTGAGCCCCATCCACCATCTGTGACAGTTGCCTTGTATGTAAGACACTGGGCTAGCAAGTAAAATGGTTGCAAGTTTGAATCCCCAGGTGATTAAACCCCCCAGTGAGAACATATGATCTTCCATGGGAGAAAGACTTGGCCAGAAGCTTGGAACCAGAGGACTGGCAGCTCATGACGGTATCCCTTACAAAAAGCTCCAAGAATGTACTTATCTTGGAAAAACGCGAATAAAGTTTTTTACAGGTGGTACTATCCACCGACCAGGATAGCCCGCTTTATTTCTTCTTATTCGCCTAATTGTTTCCGAGGATGTGCAATGGAAGGCACGATGGCCCACATTTGGTGGACATGTCCGAAGGTTTGCAGACTATGGGTCAGGGTCTATACCCTTTTACGTAATATGCTCCACTCCAATCTCGAAAGGGACCCCTATGAAGCCCTTTTATGTAAGCCCACTCCTGAACTTTTCCGCTCGGAACGACAACTGGCTCAGCACCTCTTTAATGCTACTAAACTGACCATCGCAAGGGCCTGGAAAACTCCTGTACTCAGCTTTGAGGCAGTTAAAAACCGCATGAATGACATCATGATAAACGAAAAGCTAACATCCTTCACCTCTGACACCCATGATAAATTCCTTAATGTTTGGCGCCCGTGGATATCATACCACCAGCCCTCTAGATTCAACACCCAGCTTCTCTCAATATAACTGGTTTCTGGATGCACCCCTCACTAAAGGAACTCTTCCCCCTTTTTCCATCCCCCCCGTCTTTTTCTTACTTTCTTTCTCCTTGCAAGGCCTCTTTTCTACGACTCGCAGGCTACCCAATCTCCGCCTTTCTTTGCAGTCCTTTCTCCGAGACTCCTGACTATATGGAGCCGGGCTACTGATGACGCTCATCCTACAGTAAAACATGTCAAATAAAGTAGCCATGAGATAAGGAAGTACATAAACGACTATCTCTGGATCCTTGATGGACTCTTAATTACACTGTACTGTAGATAGTCGCTGTATATTGTCCTCTTTATTTCACTGAATACTATGTTATGTATGCAATGTCCCACTATTGGGACCCCCCTCCTTTTTCATTATCTGTTTCGATGCATCCGTTAAAAAATTGTAATCACCTGTTATGTATACTTTCAATAAAACATTTGTAAAAGAATCCCCAGGTGATTGCATTTTTAGACTTAAATGTGCATTCCTTTATTATTTTTTTCCTCTTTTCACCAATCGTTCTGCTTTTTATCACAGTTTTACACTTTTTTTTGGCCCCACATCTTCCCATGACAAATTCTTGGAAACTGGAGGGCATCACACAAGCCTAACTAAGCCACGACGTTTGCCAATCTCTAGGAACAAAACTGGGAGGATTTTCAATCTCACTCAACTTTGTTCATTTCATTTCATTCTCACTTGGAATTTCTTCCGCCATCCCCGAACCTTTTCTTTGTGTATAAATGGCCCGTATTTCCTTCCTGAGAACATCTGGACACCCAACCACGGGGTCACTCTGCTTCCAAAAATGCACTTCTTACTTGAGATTAACTAGTTCAGGTAAGTACAGGAATACACACTCAATTTTAAATTGGGGCTTAAAGTGGTATTAAACCCAAAACCAAAAATGTAATACAGTGCCTTGAAAAAGTATTCATGCCCCTTGAGACTTTCCACATTTTGTCATGTTACAACCAAAAATGTAAATGTATTTTATAGGTATTTAATGTGATAGACCAACAAAAAGTGGCACATAATTGTGAAGTGGAAGGAAAATGATAAATGGCTTTCAAAGTTTTTTTACTGAAAAGTGTGGCGTGCATTTGTATTCAGCACTCTTTACTCTGATACTACAATCTAGTGGATCCAATTGCCTTCAGAAGTCCCCTAATTAGTAAATAGAGTCCATCTGTGTGTAATTTAGTCTCAGTATAAATACAGCTGTTCTGTGAAGCCTTCAGGGGTTTGTTAGAGAACGTTAGTGAACAAACAGCATCATGAAGGCCAAGGAACACACCAGACAGGTCAGGGATTGTGCAGAAGTTTAATGCAGGGTTAGGTTATAAAACAAATTCTATGCTTTGAACATCTCAAGGAGCACTGTTCAATCCATCATCCGAAAATGGAAAGAGTATGGCACAACTGCAAACCTACCAAGATATGCCGTCCACCTAAACTGACAGGCCGGGCAAGGAGAGCATTCATCAGAGAAGCAGCCAAGAGGCCCATGGTAACTCTGGAGGAGCTGCAGAGATCCACAGCTCAGGTGGGAGAATCTGTCCACAGGACAACTATTAAGCCCCATACACACGCGCGGATTATCCGAGGACCAGGTCCGTCGGATCCTGTCCGTCGTACTTTGTCCGATGTTGGTTTTGCATACACACGGTCGGACAAAGTTGTCGGAAAATCCGATCATTCTGAACGTGGTGACGTTTGTTGCCTACGACGGGACTACGTAGAGGCTAGTAGCCAATAGCTTTGGTCTTGTAATGTGATCTGAGCATGCGTAGCACTTTGTCCATCCATACACACGATCGGATTTGGTGTGATCGGACCTTGTTGTCCAAAAATCTATCCAGCAGGAGATAGGACTTTGTCCGTCGGACAATCCGACATACACTGTCCGATGGTGCATACACACGGTCAGATTTTTCGACAACATTGTCCGATCGGACAGAATCCATGCGAAAATCCGACCGTGTGTATGGGGCTTTAGTCGTGCTCTCCACAAATCTGGTCTATATGGAAGAGTGGCAATAAAAAAGCTATTGTTGAAAAAAAGCCATTATAAGTCCCATTTGCCGTTTGTGAGAAGCCATGTGGGGGACACAGCAAACACGTGGAAGAAGGTGCTCTGGTCAGATGGGACCAAAATTTAACTTTTTGCCCTAAAAGCAAAAACGCTATGTGTGGAGGAAAACTAACACTGCACATCACCCTGAACACACCATCCCCACTGTGAAACATGATGGTGGCAGCATCAAGTTGTGGGGATGCTTTTCTTCAGCAGGGACAGGGAAGCTGGTCAGAGTTGATGGGAAGATGGACGGAGCCAAATACAGGGCAATCTTAGAAGAAAACCTGTTATGCTGCATACACACGACCAGAATTTCCGTCAGAATTAACTCTGACGGTCTTCCCGACGGAATTTCGATGGAGTTCCAACTGAACGGACTTGCCCACACACGATCGCACCAAAGTCCATTTGTTTTGAACGCGATGACGTATGACGGGACTAGAAAAGGAAGTTTAATAGCCAGTAGCCAGTAGCTGCCCTTGCATCGTATTTGGTCCGTCGGACCAGCATACAGAAGAACGGTTTTCCCGATAGAAATTGATTCCGTCTGAAAGATTTAAAGCATGTTCTATTTCTAGGTCCGTCTGAATTTTTTGAAGAAAAACGATCGGAATATCCCACACATGATCAGAATATCCGACGGAATGATTCCGTCAGACCATTTCTGCCGGAAAGTCCAGTCGTGTGTGCGCGGCATTAGAGTCTGCAAAAGACTTGAGACTGGGGTGGAGGTTCACCTTCCAACAGGAACAAAAATACAGCCAGAGCTACAATGGAATGGTTGAAATCAAAGCATATTCATGTGTTAGAATGGCCCAGTCAAAGTCCAGACCTAAATCCAATTGAGAATCTGTGGTAAGACTTGAAAATTGCTGTTCACAGACGCTCTCCATCCAATCTGACAGAGCTTGAGCTATTTTGCAGAGAAGAATGGGCAAAAATTTCACTCTCTAGATGTGCAAAGCTGGTAGAGACATCCCCAAAAAGACTTCCAAGTGTAATTGCCGAGAAAGGAGGTTCTACAAAGTATTGACTCAGCGGGGCTGAATACAAATGCACCCCACACTTTTCACATATTTATTTGTAAAAAAATTGGAAAACCATTTATCATTTTCCTTCCACTTCACAATTATGTGCCACTTTGTGTCGGTCTTAAACGTAAAATCACAACAAAATACATTTACGTTTTTGGTTGTAACGTGACAAAATGTGGTAAATTGTAAGGGGCATGAATACTTTTTCAAGGCACTGTATATTGCATCTTACCAATTATTAGATGTGGTGGCTGCATTTGTTCTTTTTTATTTTTTTTTCTAGGAAAAATCCAGTCCTCAGAGGTCGGTTGGTTGGGGACGGCATTGGGTGGGGATTGGTTGTCTGTACAGATCAAGGGAGAAATCTAAAAATAAGATTATTTCCAGATCCAGCAGCTGCTGTCTGCTAACTCAATGTAGAAGATGAACAGTGATGTCCATAAAAAGTGTGAATGACGTTCCCACCGTGTGATCTGTATCTTTGTTGTCTTATCTGACAGCACCTTGCACCTAGTAACCATTAGAGAAGCTTTATGAGAACAATTATAAAACACACAATGCTGTGTCTTACTGCATGTCTGCTTGTAAACTGGCAGCAGTTAAAGAGGAATTCCGCCCGCCCCTTTAAAAATTAAGTCAGCACTACATAGACTGCAGCTGCTGACTTTTAACATTAGGACACTTACCTGTCCTGGAGTTCAGCGATGTCGGCACCGCAGCCGATGTTTACATCCGCAAGTCGGGTGCTGCCGCCGCCCATGCTGGTGTGGGAACCCGGCAGTGTAGCCTTTCGACTTCAAGGCCGGGTCCGTACTGCGCATGCGCGAAGCTCGCTGCGCTCTCTCACTGAAGCCCAGCAGAAGGGGAGGGAGGAGTGAGGAGGAGGGGGGGCCTAACTGCTGCCGTACTTCGCAGTGGCCCGGTCATCCGGTAGTGGGGACAGGGTACCCGGAAAAAACAGGTACCCGCCCCCCCCCCCCCCCCCAAACGGTGTCAAATGTGGCACCAGAGGAGGGGAGGAATCAGATAAGAGGACATTCCACTTTTGGGTGGAACTCTGCTTTAAAGACAAACTGTAGGCTCTCCATAGTCTTCTTTGTTTAAATACACAGGACAGGGATTAGTTATGTAAAAAATAATATTATGAGTGTGTTAAATTGTATATAAAGCCAAAGCTTTTGTTTCAGTAGAAAAGAGAATGATTAAGACACTTTTCAGGTATTTTTATATATGTGTCCCCTTGGGGAAATTTTCTTCCACTTCCTGTCCCAGAGGAACACAACAGGAAGTAAAAGGAAATGTCTTCAAAATGAAGGGATACATTTTTTATTAGACCAAGTGCCAGCATTGGAAGATCCCCTTACCACTTGTTCCTGTAGCAACAACAACAAAAGTTTTGGGTTCACATACAATTTAAGCATATCCCCATTCTTCAACAACTCTTATAGCTTGTTCACAGTCCGGCAGTTTCCTACAGCATGCCTGCAGTCTCTAACCATTTCTTGTATCCTGTCTGCAATCTCTGACCCTCTCATATACCATGTCTGCAGTCTCTAAGCAGTTCTTGTTTTATGTCTGCAGTCTCTGACCATCTTATATACCATTTCTGCAGTCTCCGACCATCTCTTGTATCATCTCTGCAGTCTCTGACCATCTTATACACAATTTCTGCAGTCTCTGACCATCTTATATACCATGTCTGCAGTCTCTGACCATCTCATATACCATGTCTGCAGTCTCTGACCATCTCATGTATCCTGTCTGCAGTCTCTGACCATCTCATGTATCCTGTCTGCAGTCTCTGACCATCTCTTGTATCCTGTCTGCAGTCTCTGATCATCTCTTGTATCCTGTCTGCAGTCTCTGTTCATCTTATATACCATGTCTGCAGTCTCTGACCATCTATTGTATCATGTCTGCAGTCTCTGACCATCTCATATACCATGTCTGCAGGCTCTGACTATCTCATATATCATGTCCACAGTCTCTGACCATCTCATATACCATGTCCACAGTCTCTGACCATGTCTGCAGTCTCTGACCATCTCATATATCATGTCCGCAGTCTCTGACCTTCTCATGTATCTTGTCTACAGTCTCTGACCTTCTCATATACCATGTCCGCAGTCTCTGATCATCTCTTGTATCCTGTCTGCAGTCTCTGACCATCTCATATAGCATGTCTGCAGTCTCTGATCATCTCTTGTATCCTGTCTGCAGTCTCTGACCATCTCATATACCATGTCCGCAGTCTCTGACCTTCTCATGTATCTTGTCTGCAGTCTCTGACCTTCTCATATACCATGTCCGCAGTCTCTGATCATCTCTTGTATCCTGTCTGCAGTCTCTGACCATTTCTTGTATCATGCCCCTAGTCTTTGACTTTATTCTGCTGTGTCTGATAATGAATATTTACTGCATTTTATGTGTGGCACCTTTGGTGACGTCAGGGGTGGCACTTGCGGCCCCCCATATCAGGAAAGTTGACAACCACTGATCTATGGGTTGGTAACATCTGAGGAATTGAAATAATTTTATCATTCTACTCCTTTCTTCTATGATAAAGTTGTGATTTGCTAAAATATATAACAAAAAAGCTTTAAATATTCTGTCCAAAAGGTCCTTTTAGTCCATGGATGTGATTATGTAGCTCATTAAAAACACTGGGGGGGCTTCAAAGACAATGTATTTAAAAAAAACAAAAAAAACAGCAGAATGTCTCGCTGGTCATCATGAGTCATGGGGTGACTGTATACTCTCTGGTAACTCAATACAGATGGAATGACCCATCCATCACCCGGTGAGAGCAGAATAATAGCGGGGGAGGGAGTCACATATGCTCATATGTTTTCCACACTAAAGGTTTTTTTTATAGCCCTTTTCAAGTACCCAATGGTGGTTGATAGACAAATGTTTAAAAGTAAACCAATCACTAAAATCTCAAATACGTTGCAGCTTTCATTGAGGGCAGATTGTGTTGCGTAGTGGGAGTGCAAGCACGTTAAATGCGTTGATGCATTGTGGTGCCATTCAGTTTCAATAGCACCCAAACACACTAAAGGCCCATCCGTACACATGATTAGAAAACCGTATAAAAAATACAGTTCTCAGAATACCGATAATCTGATCGTTAGTACACAAATTTCGAGGGCCAATGACAACAGTTTGTGCGAAAATATCTGATGGGACAAACGTGAACATTTTTCTTGTATGATACCAGATAGTACGATTTTCGTTTAACCACTTTCTTACTGGGCACTTAAACCCCCTGCCTGCCCAGACAAATTTTCAGGGCTCTCACTTTTTGAATGACAATTGCGCGCTCGTGCTACATTGTACCCATATTAAATTTTTAGCATTTTTTTTACACAAATAGAGCTTTCTTTTGGTGGTATTTAATCACTGCTGGGTTTTATATTTTTGGCTAAAAAAACAAAGAGACTGAAAATTTTTCTCCTTCATTGATGTGCGCTGATGAGGCTGCACTGATGGTCACTGATAGGCTGCACTGATGGGCACAGATAGGCTGCACTGATGGTCACTGATAGGCTGCACTGATGGGCACAGATAGGCTGCACTGATGGGCACAGATAGGCTGCACTGATGGGCACAGATAGGCTTCACTGATGGGCACAGATAGGCTTCACTGATGGGCACAGATAGGCTTCACTGATAGGCTGCACTAGAGCTGCATGATTCTGGTTAAAATGAGAATCACAATTTTTTTGCTTAGAAGTTGGAACACAATTCTCTCACGATTCTCGGGGCGTCTTTCACATTAAAACAAAAAAAAAAATTGGGCTAACTTTACTGTTTCGTTTTTTTATTTTTTTTATTCATTGAAGTGTATTTTTTCCCCAAAAATTGCTTTTGAAAGACCGCTGGGCAAATACAGTGTGACATAAAATATTGCAGCAATTGCCATTTTATTCCCTAGGGTCTCTGCTAAAATATATATAATGTTTGGGGGTTCCAAGTAATTTTCTAGCAAAAAATATTAATTTTAACTTAAAAAACGTGTCAGAAAAAGATTTAACTTCTTGTATTTGCACGTTGTTTAAAAACTTGGCAGACTGCCTGGATTTTTTTTCTTTACACACAGAAGTTTCCCTTTGATCTAAGAAGTAAGAGTTAGTTAAAATGTTTCATTTTAAAAACTTGGCAGACTGCCCGGATGTTTTCTTTTGACAGCTGAGTGAACAGATAAATCTCTCCATGTGTTATAGGAAAGAATCAGCAAACTCTGCAATAGAGATCGTCAGAGGGGTTGAATCGAGATCACGATTTTTTAATGATTAATTGTGCCTCTCTAGGCTGCACTGATGGGCTGGACTAATGGGCACTGAAAGGTGGCACTGGTAGGCGACACTGATAGGCAGATCTGATCGGTGTCACTGATGATGAAGCACTGATGGACATTGATTGGCAGCACTAGAGCTGCACGATTCTGGCTAAAATGAGAATCAAGATTTTTTTGCTTAGAAGATAGATCACGATTCTCTCACGATTCTCGCGGCGTAACATCATCTTTCACATTTAAACAAAAAAAATTGGGCTAACTTTACTGTTTTTTTATTTTTTTTTTTATTCATTGAAGTGTATTTTTTCCCTGGTGGGCAGTGGTGGGCAGTGATAGGTGGCACTGTTGGGTACTGATAGGTGGCACTGGCAGGTGGCACTTATGGGCACAGATGAGGCAGCCGCAGCTTTCTGTGGGAGGGACCGTTGTCCCTCTAATAGAAGCCGTCATTGGCTTTTTTTTCCCCTCATGCTGACAGCAGACTTACCTGTTTACGTACAGGTAAGCCTTAATTTAGGCTTACCTGTAGGTAAAATTCACAAAGCGGGGTATACAACCGATAACAAAGACCCATACAAAGATAATGCCAGGTGACCTGATGTGAAGGTCCTTCAGTTACATTCTGTCATAGGGTGACAACACTGTCTTCCTGTTGTGCTCCTGCATTGTCCCTCTGCCACATGGGTGGGGCCTACAGAACATATTTGGCAGGCTACTTTTTGTTTTAATTCAATTTATTTTTCAAATTCTGTGATGTAACTTGGGAGACAGTAAGCATAACAGGAACATTATTTGGATCTTCCATGCACAAGACATACTAGGACTTCACTCGGCTAGATAGGTTTATGGATCGCCATCAAGAACGTGAACTCATATATGCAGGCACACAATACAGCGTTTATTTTATTTAGTAGATCAGCCTCAGTATCTTTTCAAATATTTGTGCCCAATCGCAGATTTTTGTGCTATTTATACACATCTTGGTTTACTTTAGACATTTAACATGGCAGGATGTAATATTTCCTCTCTCTCCTCGGTGAAGCTGAAGCCAGTGACAGGGCCTAATGGATGCCATGCTAATGTCCCAGTGACCAGTTCAGTTTATACATAGTAATCCCTGGACTCAGACTGATTCATACATGAGGGGAACATCTGGATTAAAACTTAACTGATCGCACAACAAATTCTTTGTCTCACATTACAACATTCGTCCTTTTTTCCTTGTGCTTTCGTTAGCGATTAAAATGCAGCGGTACTGTACTGTACTGTACCGATTTAAAGTGAACCTTTCCACTCCCCGAGTATTTAGTAGGATCTTCATAATCCACCCCATCAGCTTTTTCAGCGGCAGTTTTTCTTCTTTCCCCGTTTCATGCAGACTAAACCGAGCTGCTACAGATATGCAAATTTTGACTTTTCAGCAAAAGTCAACAACTAAGCCTTCATCTCCATCTTTAAATCCTCTACCAGGCCACTAACATTGAGGAGAACTTTGAAATCAGGCTGTTGGAGGAAGGTCAGAGCTGTCTAAGGCCCCATGCACATGGCGGTATACTATTTATGCCGCATACACACGGTCAAAATTTCCGACAGAAAAAGTCCAATGGGAGCTTTTCATCGTATATTCCGACCGTGTGTATGCCCCATCAGACTTTTTCCGTCGAAAATTCAGATGGACTTAGATAGAGAACATGTTCTAAATTTTTTCGATTGGAAAAACCTTTAGAAATAATTCCGACGGGAAAACCGGTCGTACAGGGCTGTAAGCATTATCTTGCAACCAACTAAAAAAGTGGTCCAAACTGCCTTTTAACTTATAAGGAAATACACAGCCTATGTTTGAGTTGAAACGTGTCCTACATTCTGCACATGCACCTTTTTGACTGTTGATATTGACATCTCACCCTAGTCATTTACCGATGGTGGTGGCTAGGGATGAGCCGAACACCCCCGGGTTCGGTTCGAACCAGAACCTTCGAACGGACCGAAAGTTCGCGCGAATTTTCGAACCCTATACGTTATAAGTGACATTTTCCTTTAAATATGGTACCTGGGGGGTGTCCAAAGTATGCCTGTGAAGTGGCATGTGTTTCCCGTGTTTAGAACTGTCCTTGCACAAAATGACATTTGTAAAGGAAAAAAAGAAGCCATTTAAAACCACTTGCGGCTTTAGGTTTGATCTTAAGTAGAATCTGAACAGGTACATTATGAAGTGTAGCTCCATCCCAAAAAAATCTATTTTTAAGCTTTTTGGAGAACATAGGGAGGGGTTATCACCCCTGTAACATTTGCTGTCTTTGCACATCTGTTCAGAACATGTCACCTCACTTTCCGTCCCAATGATAAATGTTTTTGGAAAAGTGGGGTTTTAATTGAAACAAGGATTGGTGATAAAGTATCAGTAGAGAGGAGATACCTTTTCCCAAATTAAATCTAACAGGATAGAATTTCCCTTCCTAGGGGTAGATTTCCTCTCACTTCCTGTTTTCTCTTTCCATTTGCAAGTAGGAGTCGTTTGTAAGTTGGATGTTTGAAAGTAGGGGCCTGGCGTATATACTCTGCAGAAATTTGCCCTATTAGATGTTGGTGTAGCCACAAGACTGGTGGGCACAGGAATGGGCCCTGCTGTGAGTTAATAGATCAAGATTTGTAATTGCATGCACCTGTTGAACAGGGCAGAAAAATTGGGGGTGGTGGTGGTGGTGGTGGTGGTGGTGGTGGACGGTTTTGCCACAAGACTGTAAGCTCTCACAGTTACTCTTGGTGGGCGCAGGAATGGGCCCTGCTGTGAGTTATTAGATCAAGATTTGTAATTGCAAGCACCTGATGAACAGGGCAGAAAAATTGGGCCTTTGGCGGTGGTGGTGGACGGTGTTGCCACAAGACTGTAGGCCCTCATAGTTACTCTTGGTGGGCGCAGGAATGGGCCCTGCTGTGAACTATTAGATCAAGATTTGTAATTACCCGCCCCTGTTAAACAGGGGCTGAAAAATTGTGCCTTAGGCACTGGTGCTGGTGCCACAACACTGCAACCCCTCACAGAGACTGTACTTGGAGCACAGCAGTCACACGTGTTGCGAAGCATTTTTTTAAAAAATTGTAAGTACACGCCCCTGTTAAACAGGGGCTGAAAAATTGTGCCTTAGGCACTGGTGCTGGTGCCACAACACTGCAACACGGCCCTCACAGAGACTGTACTTGGAGCACAGCAGTCACACGTGTTGCGAAGCATTTTTTTAAAAAATTGTAAGTACACGCCCCTGTTAAACAGGGGCTGAAAAATTGTGCCTTAGGCACTGGTGCTGGTGCCACAACACTGCAACACGGCCCTCACAGAGACTGTACTTGGAGCACAGCAGTCACACGTGTTGCGAAGCATTTTTTTAAAAAATTGTAAGTACACGCCCCTGTTAAACAGGGGCTGAAAAATTGTGCCTTAGGCACTGGTGCTGGTGCCACAACACTGCAACACGGCCCTCACAGAGACTGTACTTGGAGCACAGCAGTCACACGTGTTGCGAAGCATTTTTTTAAAAAATTGTAAGTACACGCCCCTGTTAAACAGGGGCTGAAAAATTGTGCCTTAGGCACTGGTGCTGGTGCCACAACACTGCAACACGGCCCTCACAGAGACTGTACTTGGAGCACAGCAGTCACACGTGTTGCGAAGCATTTTTTTAAAAAATTGTAAGTACACGCCCCTGTTAAACAGGGGCTGAAAAATTGTGCCTTAGGCACTGGTGCTGGTGCCACAACACTGCAACACGGCCCTCACAGAGACTGTACTTGGAGCACAGCAGTCACACGTGTTGCGAAGAACTTTTTTTAAAAAATTGTAAGTACACGCCCCTGTTAAACAGGGCTGAAAAATTGTGCCTTAGGCACTGGTGCTGGTGCCACAACACTGCAACACGGCCCTCACAGAGACTGTACTTGGAGCACAGCAGTCACACGTGTTGCGAAGCATTTTTTTAAAAAATTGTAAGTACACGCCCCTGTTAAACAGGGGCTGAAAAATTGTGCCTTAGGCACTGGTGCTGGTGCCACAACACTGCAACACGGCCCTCACAGAGACTGTACTTGGAGCACAGCAGTCACACGTGTTGCGAAGCATTTTTTTAAAAAATTGTAAGTACACGCCCCTGTTAAACAGGGGCTGAAAAATTGTGCCTTAGGCACTGGTGCTGGTGCCACAACACTGCAACACGGCCCTCACAGAGACTGTACTTGGAGCACAGCAGTCACACGTGTTGCGAAGCATTTTTTTAAAAAATTGTAAGTACACGCCCCTGTTAAACAGGGGCTGAAAAATTGTGCCTTAGGCACTGGTGCTGGTGCCACAACACTGCAACACGGCCCTCACAGAGACTGTACTTGGAGCACAGCAGTCACACGTGTTGCGAAGCATTTTTTTAAAAAAATTGTAAGTACACGCCCCTGTTAAACAGGGGCTGAAAAATTGTGCCTTAGGCACTGGTGCTGGTGCCACAACACTGCAACACGGCCCTCACAGAGACTGTACTTGGAGCACAGCAGTCACACGTGTTGCGAAGCATTTTTTTTTAAAAAATTGTAAGTACACGCCCCTGTTAAACAGGGGCTGAAAAATTGTGCCTTAGGCACTGGTGCTGTGGCATGGATCATTGAGGAGGAGGAAGAGGATAGTCAGTGAACATAAGAGGACAGTCACTCAGCATCAGCATAGGCAGTCTTGAAGGGATGTGACATTAAAAATTATTCGGTTATATCCGCCTCAGGTGCCTGGTAGCTGGTGGTGATCCAAGACTGATTCATTTTGATGAATGTCAGTCGATCAACCGAGGCGGTGGACAGGCGCACCCTATGATCAGTCACAAATCCTCCAGCAGCACTGAATGTGCGTTCGGAAAGAACGCTGGAGGCAGGACAGGCCAGTAGCTCAATTGCATACTGTGCAAGCTCTGGCCAGTGATCCATCCTCAGGACCCAGTAAGCCAGAGGATTTTCGGTGGGAAAGGTGTCCAAGTCTGACCTTGCCCCAAGGTATTCCTGCACCATGTATATCAGACGCTGGCGATGGTTGCTGGAACCGATCATACCTTGGGGCTGCGGACTAAAAAATTGTCTGAACGCATCGGTCAGACGTCCACCTTCCCCACCGCTCCTTCTGCCACTGACCGAAGCCTCAGCAACTCGTCGCCCAGGACCAGGAGTTTGTAGCCTCCCAGTTTCTGGGAACGCGTTGCACAGACCTTTCTGCAAGGCCTCCCTGAGATGTCTCATCCTCTGCTCCCTCTGCGACGGCAAGATAAGGTCCGCAACCTTACCCTTGTACCGCGGATCAAGGAGAGTGGCCAGCCAGTAATGGTCCCTCTCCTTGATCCGAAGAACACGAGGATCCTTCCGCAGGCTTTGCAGGATCAGGGAGGCCATGCAGCGTAGGTTAGCTGAGGCATTCGGTCCGGAGTCTTCTGGGTCACTGAGGATGACATGATCGCCAGCCACCTCCTCCCAGCCACGTACAAGTCCACTGGCTTGTTGGGACTGTACATCATCCCTAAAAGACTGCTGCTGCTGATGCTGAGTGCCAGGCTCCACCTCCATGCTCACACAATCCTCCTCCTCCTCCTCCTCCTCCTCCTCCTCATCCTCTTCCTGTGTGATGGGTGGGACAGAAGGAACACTGTCCGGATAAAGGGGGCCTTGAGAGGCAAGGAAGTCCTCCTCTTCCTGCCTCTGTTCTGCCTCAAGTGCCCTGTCCATTATCCCACGCAGCGTATGCTCCAACAGGTGGACAAGAGGGACAGTGTCACTGATGCATGCACTGTCACTGCTCACCATCCTCGTGGCCTCCTCAAATGGTGAGAGGACAGTGCATGCATCCCTGATCATGCTCCACTGACGTGGGGAAAAAAACCCAAGCTCCCCTGACCCTGTCCTGGTGCCGTAGTCGCAAAGGTACTCATTGATGGCCCTCTGCTGCGTGTGCAGTCGCTGCAGCATGGCCAACGTTGAGTTCCACCTGGTGGGCATGTCAGATATTAGGCGGTTCTTGGGCAGGTTCAGCTCCTTTTGCAGCTCAGTCAGCCGAGCACTGGCATTATAAGATCGGCGGAAATGCACACAGACTTTCCTGGCCTGCCTCAGGACATCCTGTAAGCCTGGGAACCTGCCCAAGAACCGCTGCACCACCAGGTTGAGGACGTGAGCCATGCAGGGCACATGGGTGAGCTGCCCCTGTCGCAGGGCGGAGAGGAGGTTGGTGCCATTGTCAGAAACGACCATTCCTGGCTTAAGCTGACGTGGCGTCAACCACCTCTCGGCCTGCCCCTGCAGAGCTGCCAGAACCTCTGGCCCAGTGTGGCTCCTGTCCCCCAAACACACCAGCGCAAGCACGGCATGGCATCTTTTTGCCTGCGTACTTGCGTAGCCCCTTGTACGCCTACGGAGCACCGCTGGTTCCAAGGACAGAGCACTGGAGGAAGAAGAAGAGGAGGGGGTGGAGGAGAGAGGTGTGTCACAACCAGTAGCAGTAGTCGCGTTTTGGAGGCGTGGTGGCGGAACAACCTCCAACACTACTGCACCTTGTCCTGCATCCCTCCCAGCTGCCAATAGAGTGACCCAATGGGCCGTGAAAGAAAGGTACCGTCCCTGTCCATGCCTGCTGGACCATGAGTCAGCGGTAATATGCACCTTACCGCTGACCGCCCTGTCCAGCGAGGCATGGACATTGCCCTCCACATGCCGGTAGAGAGACGGAATCGCCTTCCGCGAGAAAAAGTGGCGTTTGGGAACCTGCCACTGAGGAACCGCACATTGAACAAACTCACGGAAGGGGGCCGAGTCTACCAACTGAAAAGGCAGCAGTTGAAGTGCTAGCAATTTAGCAAGGCTAGCATTCAACCGCTGGGCATGTGGATGGCTGGGAGTGTACTTCTTTCTACGGTCCAGCAGCTGGGGCAGGGAAATTTGCCTGCTGCATTCGGACGTCGGTGTACTGCAAGTACTTGGTTGTGACACACCGAATTCTACACCTTCAGTCCTCTCAGAGCAGCTTTCAGAGAGGACTGAAGGTGTAGTGGGGATGGAGATCCCAGCTGAGGAGGAGCAAGGAGAGGTCCGCTTAGTTCTTTGGTGTGGGTCTTTTATGTGTGCCTGCCAACGAGCTGCATGGCAGGTCGCCATATGTCTGGTCATGCTTGTCGTGCCCAAGCGGCTGATGTTTTGGCCACGCGAGATACGCTTGAGACAAATATTGCAAATAGCAGTGGTGCGATCTGCTGCACTCGTCTCAAAAAAGGCCCACACCAAAGAACTTTTCTGATAACGTGCAGAGGCAGCGCCCTGCACAGGCGGAGCTCTGCGGTGTTGTACAGTTGCTGTGCTGGCCTCTACCTGGCCTCCAGGGGGCATCCTGCCTCGTTGGACATGTGACGCCGCATCCTCCTCCTCCTCGTCCTCCTCCTCATCCTCTCTCCCTTGAGGCACCCACGTGGAGTCAGTGACCTCATCATCCCCTCCCTCTTCACCACTAGAGCAAACCTGGCAGTAAGCTGCAGCTGGTGGAACTGTACTGCCAGATTCCTCAAGCTGGGTATCGTCATCCGAGCCTTCGAATCGTTGGGCATCCTCCTGGAGCATGTACCCAACACTGTGCTCAAAGAGTTCGGGGGACTCCTCAGGAGGACATGGTGGGTCTAGGGAAGGGGTGGCTGATGATGCTCTGTCAGTACCCTGAGCCTGGGTGAGAGAGGATGAGGAGGATGAGGAGGGCTTGGTCATCCATTCTACCAAGCCTTCAGCATGATGCGGCTCCACATGTCCAGCTGCCGAAAACAAAGACGCGCGTGTCCCATGGCCACGTGCTGATGACGATGCACGACCACGTCCACGTCCACGGCCACGTCCACTAGAAACAGAGACTGTCTGCCCTGTGTTCTTGGCTCTGCACGCTCTGCCTCCCCTTGGCGGTCTTCCAGCCATTGTAGTCGGTAGTCCTGTGGGTGCTGCTGAGAAGAAAATATAGGAGCTCTGTGTGATGCCACTAACACACTAGAAGTCCTATAGGTGCTTCTGCAAAGAAAATATAGGAGCTCTGTGTGATGCCACTAACACACTAGAAGTCCTGTGGGTGCTGCTGAGAAGAAAATATAGGAGCTCTGTGTGATGCCACTAACACACTAGAAGTCCTATGGGTGCTTCTGCAAAGAAAATATAGGAGCTCTGTGTGATGCCACTAACACACTAGAAGTCCTGTGGGTGCTGCTGAGAAGAATATATAGGAGCTCTGTGTGATGCCACTAACACACTAGAAGTCCTATGGGTGCTTCTGCAAAGAAAATAGAGGAGCTCTGTGTGATGCCACTAACACACTAGAAGTCCTGTGGGTGCTGCTGAGAAGAATATATAGGAGCTCTGTGTGATGCCACTAACACACTAGAAGTCCTGTGGGTGCTTATGCAAAGAAAATAGAGGAGCTCTGTGTGATGGGACTAACACACTTCAAGTCCTATAGGTGCTTCTGGGAAGAAAATATTGCTCTGTGTGTGTAATGGGACTAACACACTTCAAGTCCTATAGGTGCTTCTGGGAAGAAAATATAGCTCTGTGTGTGTAATGGGACTAACACACTTCAAGTCCTATAGGTGCCTCTGGGAACAAAATATAGGAGCTCTGCCTGCCTGCCACGAACACACTACAAGTCCTATAGGTGCTTCTGGTAACAAAATATAGGAGCTCTGCCTGCCTGCCACTAACACACTACAAGTCCTATAGGTGCTTCTGGGAAGAAAATATATAGCTCTGTGTGTGTAATGGGACTAACACACTTCAAGTCCTATAGGTGCTTCTGGGAAGAAAATATAGCTCTGTGTGTGTAATGGGACTAACACACTTCAAGTCCTATAGGTGCTTCTGGGAAGAAAATATAGCTCTGTGTGTGTAATGGGACTAACACACTTCAAGTCCTATAGGTGCTTCTGGGAAGAAAATATAGCTCTGTGTGTGTGATGGGACTAACACACTTCAAGTCCTATAGGTGCTTCTGGGAAGAAAATATAGCTCTGTGTGTGTAATGGGACTAACACACTTCAAGTCCTATAGGTGCTTCTGGGAACAAAGTATAGCTCTTTGTGTGTAATGGGACTAACACACTTCAAGTCCTATAGGTGCTTCTGGGAAGAAAATATAGCTCTGTGTGTGTAATGGGACTAACACACTTCAAGTCCTATAGGTGCTTCTGGGAAGAAAATATAGCTCTGTGTGTGTGATGGGACTAACACACTTCAAGTCCTATAGGTGCTTCTGGGAAGAAAATATAGCTCTGTGTGTGTAATGGGACTAACACACTTCAAGTCCTATAGGTGCTTCTGGGAAGAAAATATAGCTCTGTGTGTGTAATGGGACTAACACACTTCAAGTCCTATAGGTGCTTCTGGGAACAAAATATAGCTCTGTGTGTGTAATGGGACTAACACACTTCAAGTCCTATAAGTGCTTCTGGGAACAAAATATAGGAGCTCTGCCTGCCTGCCACGAACACACTACAAGTCCTATAGGTGCTTCTGGGAAGAAAATATAGCTCTGTGTGTGTAATGGGACTAACACACTTCAAGTCCTATAGGTGCTTCTGGGAACAAAGTATAGCTCTTTGTGTGTAATGGGACTAACACACTTCAAGTCCTATAGGTGCTTCTGGGAAGAAAATATAGCTCTGTGTGTGTGATGGGACTAACACACTTCAAGTCCTATAGGTGCTTCTGGGAAGAAAATATAGCTCTGTGTGTGTAATGGGACTAACACACTTCAAGTCCTATAGGTGCTTCTGGGAAGAAAATATAGCTCTGTGTGTGTAATGGGACTAACACACTTCAAGTCCTATAAGTGCTTCTGGGAACAAAATATAGGAGCTCTGCCTGCCTGCCACGAACACACTACAAGTCCTATAGGTGCTTCTGGGAAGAAAATATAGCTCTGTGTGTGTAATGGGACTAACACACTTCAAGTCCTATAGGTGCTTCTGGGAACAAAGTATAGCTCTTTGTGTGTAATGGGACTAACACACTTCAAGTCCTATAGGTGCTTCTGGGAAGAAAATATAGCTCTGTGTGTGTGATGGGACTAACACACTTCAAGTCCTATAGGTGCTTCTGGGAACAAAATATAGCTCTGTGTGTGTAATGGGACTAACACACTTCAAGTCCTATAGGTGCTTCTGGGAAGAAAATATAGCTCTGTGTGTGTGATGGGACTAACACACTTCAAGTCCTATAGGTGCTTCTGGGAACAAAATATAGGAGCTCTGCCTGCCTGCCACGAACACACTACAAGTCCTATAGGTGCTTCTGGTAACAAAATATAGGAGCTCTGCCTGCCTGCCACTAACACACTACAAGTCCTATAGGTGCTTCTGGTAACAAAATATAGGAGCTCTGCCTGCCTGTCACTAACACACTACAAGTCCTATAGGTGCTTCTGGTAACAAAATATAGGAGCTCTGCCTGCCTGCCACTAACACACTACAAGTCCTATAGGTGCTTCTGGTAACAAAATATAGGAGCTCTGCCTGCCTGCCACTAACACACTACAAGTCCTATAGGTGCTTCTGGTAACAAAATATAGGAGCTCTGCCTGCCTGCCACTAACACACTACAAGTCCTATAGGTGCTTCTGGTAACAAAATATAGGAGCTCTGCCTGCCTGTCACTAACACACTACAAGTCCTATAGGTGCTTCTGGTAACAAAATATAGGAGCTCTGCCTGCCTGCCACTAACACACTACAAGTCCTATAGGTGCTTCTGGTAACAAAATATAGGAGCTCTGCCTGCCTGCCACGAACACACTACAAGTCCTATAGGTGCTTCTGGTAACAAAATATAGGAGCTCTGCCTGCCTGCCACGAGCACACTACAAGCCCCTCTTTGTCAATCAATCTTTGTAACTGAATCTATCTAACTCAATCTCTGCAAGTGAATCTCTCTCTCTATCTATCTAAATGCAGCAGAGTGTCACAGGAACAGCCTGCTCAATCTGCGCCGGAACAGCATGTGACCGGCGCAGACGGCGTGGCGGCGTTTTATAGGGGGGGGCGTGTACTACAGCCCCTGAGCTGTAATTGGCTACAGGCGTCCTGCCTGTAGCCAATTATGGCTCTTCGAGTTTCCGGGGCTGTGATTGGCCAAGCATGCGGGGTCACAGTGCATGCTTGGCCAATCATCAGCCAGCAATGCACTGCGTCGGCCGCGCCGGCCGCAATGCATTGCGGGGCCGCTCGCATCACACGAACGTGATGCGAGCGGCCAAAATAGTTCTGGGCTCGCCGAGCGAGCGAACGCCCGGTGCTCGATGCGAACGTGGGTTCGCATCGAGCACCGGGCCCATCCTTAGTGGTGGCACAGGCACAAAATCACCTTGGCCTTCAGTTCTTCTAAATGACTGATGGCCAAGGTCATTTTGGGTATGCAACGCTGCCATGTGGTTCACTTATTTCAGGGCAGATCTGTACATTATCAATTTATTGCCAGAGGTGGCAATGCATGCGCGGAATGACCTCGGCCTTCAGTTATTCGGAATGTGTGAAGGCCAAAGTCAGTCTGCTTTTGCTGCTGCCCAACCTGTGGCCTGAGGCCTTTGGTATTATATGTGCGGCCCTCGGACCTCAGCAGTCTGTATTGGGAACATTGATTAGGGTAATGGCATTGATCTCTACTAACCTCGTGTAACATGTTCCAGTTTCCTAGTGTCTTCTGCAGCATATCCCCAGCCAACAATGCATCCTGTCCTCACTCTCTAACCCTCATTTCCCCTATTATGTCTATAGTTTCTGACTTTCTTGTCTTCTCAAGCATTACATATATTGAACATTATGTGTGGCCCTTTGGTGATCTCATGCCGCGTATACACGATCGGAATTCTCATCTGAAAAGCCTTGGATGTTTTTTCCCGACGGAATTCCAATGGAATTTATACAATGGAATTTCGCTCAAGCTTGTGTTGCCTACACACGGTCACACCAAATTCCGACCGTCAAGAACGCGGTGACGTACAACACAATGACGAGCCGCGAAAATGAAGTTCAATGCTTCCAAGAATGCGTCAAACTGTTTCCGAGAATGTGTAGGAATTTTGCGCGTCGGAATTGCTACAGACGATCAGAATTTCCGATAGAAACGTTTTCCGTCTGAAAAATTGAGAACATGCTCTCAAAATTTTGCTGGCGGAAATTCGGCCAGCAAAAGTCCGATGGAGCATACACACGGTCGCATTTTCTGACGAAAAGCTCTCATTGGTCTTTTGCTGGCCGAAATTCCGATTGTGTGTACGCGGCATCAGAGGCTGCATTTGAGGCCCCCTTTAGCCCATATGTTGACAACCATTGATCTACAGGCCAAAACAGAGCAGTGTGAATGACCTGATAGCATACAATATGACTGTATTCAAATCTGTATAAATTATGGATCTGGACACAGCATTTTATACCCTGTGCATGAGCCCTTAGACACATGGGCTGTGATTGACAACCTCTGTTCTAGACATGTGCAATTCGTTTAGTTACGAATTTGTTTTCCGTTCAAATTCATTATATTCGTTCATTCGTTATCGTATGAATGAACGAATGATTTAGTAAAAATTCTAACGGATAACGAATTATCGAAACGAACGAATATGAAAAAAAACGAAAATAGGAAATAATTAAATTAGAAACAACGAAACTACGAATGAATGAAAATCCGAAAAACGAAAACAGAAACAACGAAATACCGAACAAAGATTCAAAAATAACGAAAATCAAAATGAACGAAAAAGTTCGTACATTCATAACTTTTTTTTTTTGTTTGTTGATTCGTAATTTTCCGTGTCTTTACAATGGCGCTGCTTAACGTGCTTCGAATGATTGAACGAAAAAATTCGTACATTCGTAACTTTTTTTTTTTTTGATTCGTAATTTTCCGTGTCTCTTACAATGTAATAGCATACACATTACATAAAATTATGAATTATGCTCCGATTACGAATCTACGAAAACAATGTTACGAAAGTACGAATAAATCAATCTTACGAAAAGTACGAATGTAACTAAATCTTCAAAAATACGAATGCGTCCGAATACAAAATATAACGAAAATACGAATAACGAATCAACGAAAAAATAACTCTTACGAAAATACAAACGAGTCCGAATACGAACACCGACGACTTACGAAATTACGAATCGTTACGAATCAACGGAAACGAACAAAAACGAAACAAAACTAAACAAATTTTTCTATTGTGCACATGTCTACAGTCTGTTCACCTTCTTTATGCAATGCAAGAGGCAAGATGGCAGCGTGCAAATGGGGAATAACTGCGCTATATATATATATACAGTTGTGCTCATAAGTTTACATACCCTGGCAGAATTTATGATTTATTGCCCATTTTTCAGAGAATATGAATGATAACACAAAAAACATTTCTTTCACTCATGGTTAGTGTTTGGCTGAAGACATTTATTATCAATCAACTGTGTTTACTCTTTTTAAAACATAAAAACAACAGAAATACTGTAATACATCAAGATACTCATAAAAAAAAAAAAAATTATGCTATTTGCTTTAACAAGAAAAAATCCCTTCCTGGTCCCCAAAGACATAGATAATTTCTTCAATCATTTCTGTATTTAAATATACATAACCTTTTTTATTTTGAGCTTTTAATAATGCATCTATCCATTTTTTGTGATATCGCAGGATAAAAAAATTGGGAGGCGGGGATAGTGCGCTATCACCTCATTTCAGGAAGTGCCTGAATCAGGACTTTCATGGCAGGATCACCGGGTATTATTTGAATAGAAATCATGGAATTCGAAGTATTAAAAACATTTATTATGAAATAAACATGGTTTTACAGTATATTCAGATCAGGTCTCCTCACACCCTTTGTATGCACTGTGCACACCTTTACTGTCTGACAACATCCCCGGCTGAGAGCAGCTCCCTAATATTCCATCCATCTTCTTCCTATCAGTGTGGGTTGTGTTCGGGGCCTTTCACATTTCTGTGGATGGGGATTCCCAAGGATCTCGATGTGTCAATGTATTGCAGAGCACTTAAGTGGAAATGACTCCTAGTGAAGCGTTTGGCCATCACAGAGAATGAATCATTCTATTTATAAAACAAAATGTTACTTCCTGTATTGTTTTGTGAAAATAGGATCTGATACAATGTCTCAGTAAATAGTACTCTGGAGATGACAGATCACCCCAATTCCTGGACCTTCACATCTCAGATCACCCCAATTCCTGCACCTTCACCCTCAGATCACCCCAATTCCTGCACCTTCACCCCTCAGATCACCCCAATTCCTGCACCTTCACCCCTCAGATCACCCCAATTCCTTCACCTTCACGCCTCAGATCACCCCAATTCCTGCACCTTCACACCTCAGATCACCCCTCAGATCACCCAATTCCACCTTCACACCTCAGATCACCCCAATTCCTGCCCCTTTACAGCCTCAAATCACCCCAATTCCTGCACCTTCACACCTCAGATCACCCCAATTCCTGCCCTTCACACCTCAGATCACCCCAATTCCTGCACCTTCACACCCCCAATCCTTCACCTTCACACCTCAGATCACCCCAATTCCTGCACCTTCACCCCTCAGATCACCCCAATTCCTGTACCTTCACCCCAATTCCTGCACCTCACCCCTCAGATCACCCCAATTCCTGCACCTTCACACCTCAGATCACCCCAATTCCTGCACCTTACTGATCCATTCCTTCACCCCTCAGATCACCCCAATTCTGCACCTTCACCCCCTCAGATCACCCCAATTCCTGCACCTTCACCCCTCAGATCACCCCAATTCCTGCACCTTCACCCCTCAGATCACCCCAATTCCTGCACCTTCACCCTCAGATCACCCCAATTCCTGTACCTTCACCCCTCATATCACCCCAATTCCTTCACCTTCACAACTCAGATCACCCCAATTCCTGCACCTTCACCCCTCATATCACCCCAATTCCTTCACCTTCACGCATCAGATCACCCCAATTCCTGCACCATCACCCCTCAGATCACCCAATTCCTGCACCTTAACCCCTCATATCACCCCAATTCCTGCACCTTCACACCTCAGATCACCCCAATTCCTGCACCTTCACACCTCATATCACCCCAATTCCTGCACCATCACACCTCAGATCACCCCAATTCCTGCACCTTCACACCTCAGATCACCCCAATTCCTGTACCTTCACCCCACAGATCACCCCAATCCCTGCACCTTCACACCTTAGATCACCCCAATTCCTGAACCTTCACCGCTCATATCACCCCAATTCCTGCACCTTCACGCCTCAGATCACCCCAATTCCTTCACCTTCACACCTCAGATCACCCCAATTCCTTCACCTTCACGCCTCAGATCACCCCAATTCCTTCACCTTCACACCTCAGATCACCCCAATTCCTTCACCTTCACGCCTCAGATCACCCCAATTCCTGCACCTTCACCCCTCATATCACCCAAATTGCTGCACCTTCACCCCTCAGATCACCCCAATTCCTGCACCATCGCCCCTCAGATCAGTCACAATTTCTGCACCTTCACCCCTCAGATCACCCCAATTCCTGCCCCTTTACAGCTCAAATCACCCCAATTCCTGCACCTTCACACCTCAGATCACCCCAATCCTGCACACCTCAGATCACCCCAATTCCTGCACTTCACACCTCAGATCACCCAATTCCTGCACCTTCACCCCTCAGATCACCCCAATTCCTGCACCTTCATTCCTGCACCTTCACCCTCAGATCACCCCAATTCCTGCACCTTCACCCCTCAGATCACCCCAATTCCTGCACTTCACACCTCAGATCAGTCCCAATTCCTGCACCTTCACCCCTCAGATCACCCCAATTCCTGCACCTTCACCCCTCAGATCACCCCAATTCCTGTACCTTCACCCCTCAGATCACCCCAATCCCTGCACCTTCACAACTTAGATCACCCCAATTCCTGCACCTTCACCCCTCATATCACCCCAATTCCTTCACCTTCACGCCTCAGATCACCCAATTCCTGCACCATCACCCCTCAGATCAGTCACAATTTCTGCACCTTAACCCCTCATATCACCCCAATTCCTTCACCTTCACGCCTCAGATCACCCCAATTCCTGCACCTTCACACCTCATATCACCCCAATTCCTGCACCTTCACACCTCAGATCACCCCAATCCCTGCACCTTCACACCTTAGATCACCCCAATTCCTGTACCTTCACCCCTCATATCACCCCAATCCCTGCACCTTCACACCTTAGATCACCCCAATTCCTCCACCTTCACACCTCATATCACCCCAATTCCTTCACCTTCACGCCTCAGATCACCCCAATTCCTTCACCTTCACACCTCAGATCACCCCAATTCCTTCACCTTCACGCCTCAGATCACCCCAATTCCTTCACCTTCACACCTCAGATCACCCCAATTCCTTCACCTTCACGCCTCAGATCACCCCAATTCCTGCACCTTCACCCCTCATATCACCCAAATTGCTGCACCTTCACCCCTCAGATCACCCCAATTCCTGCACCATCGCCCCTCAGATCAGTCACAATTTCTGCACCTTCACCCCTCAGATCACCCCAATTCCTGCCCCTTAACAGCTCAAATCACCCCAATTCCTGCACCTTCACACCTCAGATCACCCCAATTCCTGCCCTTCACACCTCAGATCACCCAATTCCTGCACCTTCACCCCTCAGATCACCCCAATTCCTGCACCTTCACCCCTCAGATCACCCAATTCCTGCACCTTCACACCTCAGATCAGTCCCAATTCCTGCACCTTCACCTCTCAGATCACCCCAATTCCTGCACCTTCACCCCTCAGATCACCCCAATTCCTGCACCTTCACCCCTCAGATCACCCCAATTCCTGCACCTTCACCCCTCAGATCACCCCAATTCACCTTCACCCCTCAGATCACCCCAATTCCTGTACCTTCACCTCAGATCACCCCAATCCCTGCACCTTCACACCTCATATCACCCCAATTCCTGCACCTTCACCCCTCATATCACCCCAATTCCTGCACCTTCACACCTCAGATCACCCCAATTCCTGTACCTTCACCCCTCAGATCACCCCAATCCCTGCACCTTCACACCTTAGATCACCCCAATTCCTGCACCTTCACCCCTCATATCACCCCAATTCCTTCACCTTCACGCCTCAGATCACCCCAATTCCTGCACCGCACACCTCAGATCACCCCAATTCCTTCACCTTCACCCCTCAGATCACCCCAATTCCTGCACCTTCACAGCTCAGAGCACCCCAATTCCTGCAGGTCACCCCAATTCCTTCACCTTCACACCTCAGATCACCCCAATTCCTGCACCATCACACCTCAGATCAGTCACAATTTCTGCACCTTAACCCCTCATATCACCCCAATTCCTGCACCTTCACACCTCAGATCACCCCAATTCCTTCACCTTCACGCCTCAGATCACCCCAATTCCTGCACCTTCACCCCTCAGGTCACCCCAATTCCTGCACCTTCACCCCTCACATCACCCCAATTCCTGCACCTTCACCCGTCAGATCACCCCAATTCCTGCACCTTCACCCGTCAGATCACCCCAATTCCTGCACCTTCCACCCTCAGATCACCCCAATTCCTGCACCTTTACAGCTCAGATCATCCCAATTCCTTTACCTTCATAGCTCAGGTCACCCCAATCTCTGCACCTTCACATCTGAGGTCACCCCAATTCCTGCACCTTGACACCTTGGATCACCCCAATCCCTGCACCTACACCCCTCAGATCAACCCAATTCCTGCACCTTCACCGCTCAGATCACCCCAATTCCTGTACCTTCACCCAGACTGGACCTGGTACGGGATCAGATCACCCAATTCCTGCACCTTCACACCTCAGATCACCCCAATCCCTGCACCTTCACCCCTTAGATCACCCCAATTCCTTCACCTTCACGCCTCAGATCACCCAATTCCTGCAGCGCACATTCCTGCTTGTAGGTAGCGGGATTCCTGCACCTTCACATCACCCCTCAGATCAGTCACAATTTCTGCACCTTCACCCCTCAGATCACCCCAATTCCTGCCCCTTTACAGCTCAAATCACCCCAATTCCTGCACCTGAACACCTCAGATCACCCCAATTCCTGCCCCTTTACAGCTCAGATCACCCCAATTGCTGCTCCATTTCACCCAAGATCACCCCAACTTCTGCACCTTCACACCTTAGATCACCCCAATTCCTGCACCTTTACCCCTCATATCACCCCAATTCCTTCACCTTCACGCCTCAAATCACCCCAATTCCCCACGGCCAGTGGTGGGGCTAGAGGGGGGATGTAGCCGCTGTTACTCTTGCCGATGAGACCAGTTCCCAGATCAGCTTCTTGCAGTACCTGTACAGCAGAGCTGGAGTGTGGGAGGAAGAAGCAGCTCAAGGAGCCACGCAGTTCATGTGCTGACAAGGAGCACGTTGATAGGAGGAGAAAGTAGAGTTCACGAGCATGAGCTCATCACTGTGCTACTTTTCCTTCACTGTCCAGTGACATGATTGGGGTGGATACAGGACAGCCTGGGCTCAGAGGAATGATTTGAATAATGCAGGATGTCATATAAACTAGAAGACTGAGGACATCTTGTGGCAGAAGAAAAGAAGTACTGGGGGTGGGCGGCTCTGGATTGATGATGAATATTGCAACAAAAAGTGTTTTCTATTTTATCTTTTGGCTATTCATTTTTTATTTTTTTTATCCTTCGGTGGAGTTATGCTTTAAATTTACCCAAAATTGTGGAAAAGCCATGCATTTATGCTATGCCATCCAAATAAGTGTATATATAGATAGAGATAAGGAGAGCCCACATAGAATACAAATCAATTAGAGCAAAATAGGGTGGGTATACGGTCCAGGTATACAGTAACTTTCAGGGTAATAAGCACACTAGGTTGTATAATACAATTCTGTTATTACCCTAGAAGTTATATGTGGACTGTATACCTACCTTATTGGGCTCTATTTGACCTGAGAGCCCCCCATTTGAGTCGCCATCAGTGGCTTCTTTCTCTATCGGTCATCTACTTGACATGACAGCTCAGTGGGAATATATTGGAATGCTGCGCTTTTTGTTTATTTATTTCTATTATGTTTTTGTTTAGATCATTTCCTGAATGGTACTAAATATCCTTGGCTCCTGAGGAAGTGGATAACGTCCATGAAACGCGTTGGTGCATTGAAAACTCAGACCATGTGATATGAATGTACTATTCGAAGAGTGGTTGATTTGTATATCACAATGACATGTATACTGTTTTATAAATGTTTCTAATAAAAAATGAATATTTTATGTAAACATGATGTGCTTCCAAAGTCCCAATGGTATTTTCCCTTCACTTTTCTACAATTGCTGGAATACATTGAAGATGAAGTGTAGCATGTTAATGGTACCAAATAAAACAAAGCTCTAGACGGCACACATATTATAAATCACTGTGTTAGTCTCGTTTCCTTTGTTCTGTGTTGCTTTGATGAGTCTGTTTCCTTCATTAAAAAAATAGGTCAGTAAGTTAATTGCATTTATGAAATACAAGCAAACTTCAAAGAAAGCGATTCGCTCCCCTTGTCGGAAAAACACAAAGTTGACGATTCTACCGGAGATCGGGGACATGCCAGGCTGCTATACGCGACCCTATCCTTCCAAGATATGTGGCAGATCTCAATGTTTGTGTGATCCAGTCACCTAGAGGTAACATATTCCAGACTGCCCCACTCTGTTCACTGTGCTATAGGGGACATGTTCCAGACGGCCCTACTCTGTTCGCTGTGCTATAGGGGACATGTTCCAGACTGCCTCACTCTGTTCACTGTGCTATAGGGGACATGTTCCAGACTGCCTCACTCTGTTCACTGTGCTATAGGGGACATGTTCCAGACTGCCCCACTCTGTTCATTCTACTATAGGGGACATGTTCCAGACTGCCCCACTCTGTTCACTGTGCTATGTGGGACATGTTCCAGACTGCCCCACTCTGTTCATTCTACTATAGGGGACATGTTCCAGACTGCCCCACTCTGTTCACTGTGCTATAGGGGACATGTTCCAGACTGCCTCACTCTGTTCACTGTGCTATAGGGGACATGTTCCAGACTACTTTACTCTGTTCACTCTGCTATAGGGGACATGTCCCCGCCAGCCTAATTCAGTATGCTGTGCTATGGGTGACATTCCAGACTGTTCCACTCGGTTCACTGTGCTATAAGTGACATTCCAGACTGCTCCATTTTGTGTACTGTACCCTAGGTGACACTCGGTTCTCTCTGCTATAGGGGACATACTGCAGCCAGCCTCATTCATTAAAATGTGCTATAGGTGACATACTACTTTATGCCTCACTTGGTATACTGTTCTGTAAATGACATGCACTGGAATGCTGCACTCTATATGCAGCGCTATATGTAGCACACTCTGGTTTGCCCCGCTCTGTGCACTGTACTGTAAGTGGCATACTCCAGACTGGCAAACTCTGTGCACTGTGCTATAGGTGACACACTCTGGTCTTCTCCAAATCCGTACACTGTACTGAAACTTTCTGTATACTCCATGCTGGTTTGCTGACAATACTTGTTTTTTTTTTCTGTTCAACCAAGCATGTTGAACGATAACAAACCTGACAACCCAAGAGGAGCCGCTGTACCAGTCAGCCATTGGCCGAGAGCACTGATCGTAAGCCAGTCGACAGACCTTTTTCAGTCATGAGCCTACGATAGAAACCAGCTGAATGTCAATCCTCTGCCGGACTGACTGCGGTCCACACGGGCCGAATGTCCGCCAGTTTCTATTGAACCGGCCGATGCCGCCCATCCTTCGGCCCGTGTGTACTAGGTTCATACCTCACAACATTTTGAGATGGGAATGAGGGACACCTACTATCAAAACGTATGTAGGCATAGGACACGCCCCCTGCCACACCCCCTTAAAGGAGAATTAACCCCCAAAAAAAAGGTTAATTAAATCCACAAGGGCTTTTTTTTTAACCACTACTATTCCTTTATATTGGCTTTTAAAATGTACAAATGCAGCAATTTAGAATTTGGATGAAAGGTTTAGCACTGGGAAACACTTTTTGAAAAAAGAAAAAGTGCATTTTATATATAACTATATAGATCAGACCAAAATAAGGGACACATGAAGAGAAAAGAGGGACAGAGGGACATTGCTCCAAATCAGGGACAGTTGGGAGCTATGTAGGTTTAAGACTTGCATTGAGAGAAGAATCAATAAATAACAACCCTTGTGTAACACTACAAAGCAGGGAGCAGAGCCGGAGTACGGAATGAGTAAATATGTCTGCCCCCATCTACATATATAGTTACAAATCATTACATAAAAACAAGGTTTTCAAAACATTAGCACATACTGATAAGATTATTTCTATCCAGCAAACATTGAAGTGGACTGATTCCCTTTAAGTCCAGTTGATGACCTGTGTCATTGAAAAGGTCAATCCATGTAAAGATCCATCTATGGCCCCCCTGCTAGAGATCATCAGAACAGCGGCCTTCTAATCCTGTACTATCTGGGCAGAATTGTCTTCTAACAAATAAAGGAATCTGAATAGTTAAGCATCTGGATGAAATCACAGTCAGGGGATTTCGAGTGTTTATCCACTTTGATTGCCATACACGGGACGTCAGCCCTCCCAAACACTGAGCGGGAGCTTTACTTGGCTGTATTCCTCAGTTCCTAGAGAGTGTCTGTCTTCACCTACAAATCATTTATGAAGATGATGTCTTTATATTTGGGTCCAGGAAGATCACTGAGGATAGGGATAGAATAATTGGGGTGAGGCCTGGTTCACACCTATGTATTTTTTAGTGCGTTTTCAGTTTTGCAGCAACACACTACAGTCCATTTAAAATGGTTTCCTATGAATGCATAGCTCCCAACTGTCCCGGATTTTGAGGGACTGTCCCTAATTAGGAGCAATGTCGCCCTGTCCCTCATTCCTCCTCATTTGTCCCTTATTCCTCCTCATTTGTCCCTCATTTTGGTCTGATCTATATAATTGTATATAAAATGCACTTTTTATCTTTCAAAAAGTGTTTTCCAGCTCTAAACCTTTCATCCAAATTCTAAATTGCTGTATTTGAAAATTCCAAAAGCCAATATAAAGGAATAGAAGTGGTAAAAAAAAAGCACTTGTGGGTTTAACCAATCTCGTTTTTTGTACAATTCTCCTTTAAGGGGGCGTGACCAGGGGTGTGTCCTATACCTGCATACTTTTGCTGATAGGTGTCCCTCATTCCCATCTCAAAAAATTGGGAGGTATGTGGATATAGTTCACATCTGTGCATTTTATGAAAAGGGTCAGGGACTTTTTTTCAGTTTTTTTGGTTCCATAGACTTCAATAGATCAAAAACATTTATTGAAAAACGCAAAATACACCTGGAATATGCAAACTGCAACCTGCATAGGTGTGAACCAGGCCTTAAGGAGCAAAAGAAGACCTTGACTTTTATTTTGAGTCTTGTACCCCAGTTTATGTTTTTAATGTATTATTATTATTATATTACCCCCGAAAAACATTCCCACACCATAATCCCGCTCCACCAAAGGATTTGAACCAGTGCACAAAGAAAGGTCCATAAAGACATGGATGAGAGAGTTTGGGTGGAGGAACTTGATTGGTCAATGAAAGGAACTCTTAAGACGTCAGCATACCAAGAAATTGTGGAAAATTTCATGCTCCCATCTTTGTGGGAACAGTTTCGGGATGGCCCCTTCCTGTTCCAACAAGACTGAGCACATAAAGCTAGCCAGTTGCAGTTTCACAGCCAGCTTACCACTGCACATGCTTGAACCACGATGTTCTTTGGTAATGGTCCTGCAGCCCTCTGTGATCTGTGACGTGTCCCAGAAGTAGAGGGGGGGATCCAAGCGGAGGTGGGAGCGGGTACCTATCAGAATTAGGTACTCGCCCCCCCTCCCCCCCAAAAAAATGTTAATTTGCCAAATGTGGTAAAGTGGGGGGGGGGGGGCTTAAGCAGAACTTTCCCTCTAGGGTGAAGTTCCACTTTAAAATTCTGTCATGCTTAACCGCTTCAGCACCGGGCCATTTTTTACCCTTCCTTACCAGAGCACTTTTTGCGATTCGGCACTGCGTCGCTTTAACTAACAATTGCGCGGTCGTGCGACGTAACACCCAAACAAAATTGACGTCCTTTTTTTCCCACAAATAGAGCTTTCTTTTGGTGGTATTTGATCACCTCTGCGGTTTTTATTTTTTGCGCTATAAACAAAAGAAGAGCGACAATTTTGAAAAAAAAACACAATATTTTTTACTTTTTGCTATAATAAATATCCCATTTTTTTTTAAAAAAAAATTTTTTTTACTCAGTTTAGGCCGATACGTATTCTTCTACATATTTTTGGTAAAAAAAATCGCAATAAGCGTATATTGATCGGTTTGCGCAAAAGTTATAGCGTCTACAAAATAGGGGATAGATTTATTGAATTTTTTTATTTATTTTTTTACTAGTAATGGCGGCGATCTGCGATTTTTTTTTCGTGACTGCGACATTGCGGCGGACACTTCGGACACTTTTGACACATTTTTGGAACCATTCACATTTACACAGCGATCGTTGCTATAAAATTGCATTGATTACTGTGTAAATGTGACTGGCAGGGAAGGGGTTAACACTAGGGGGCGCTGCAGGGGTTAATGTGTGTCCCTATAGGAGTGATTCTAACTGTGGGGGGAGGGGACTCAAGGGGAGAAGACCGATCATGTGTTCCTCCGTACTGGGATCACATGATCGGTCTCCTCTCCGCTGACAGGACGTGGAGCTGTGTGTTTACACACACAGCTCCACGTTCCCGCCCGGTCCCGTTGTTTTAACGGGCAATCGCGGGTGCCCGGCGGACATCGCGGCCGCCGGGCACTCGCACCGGGTCCCGAGCGATGCCCCCCAGGCGGCCGGGAATCCGAGGACGTCATATGACGCCCACCCAGGATGGGAGATCCACCTTGTGGGCGTCATATGACGGCGGGCGGTGTTGAAGTGGTTAAGTATTATCATACTTATTGCATTGCAACAAACCTGATTGGCTCCTTGTGCTGCTTCTCTTCTCCCCAAGCCAGAGCTGTGCTGCACAGGGACAACAAGTCTTGCAGTGCCTGTGCAGCAGAGCTTTGATGGGGGGGGGGGGGAGAAGCAGCACAAGGTACCAGACAGGTGTGTTGCAGTAGGGCAAGACCCTAATGCCAGGTCAAAATGATATGCTTAAAGTGGTTGTATACCCTCTATTACAACTTGCACCTACAGGTAAGCCTAGATTAAGGCTTACCTGTAGGTACAAGAAATATCTCCTAAACCTACACGTTTAGGAGATATTTGCCAAAAAGTTTTACAACGTTGTCTACGGTGCATGCGCGCCGTAGACAACGGTGCATTCACAGGGTTAATCCCCATTCACACATTCGGCTTGCCGAAGTTGAAGTCTCCCGCGCGCATGCGCGGAGCGACGTCTTCGCTGCTGCGGCGCTGTGAGTAACCTTCTGGGTATCTGTGGAGAGATGGCTGCGGCTGGAGGGGGAGACGAGGATGGCGTCGGGGGTCCTGATCTAAGGTAAGTGATGCATAATGAGCTAGTATGCTAGTCATACATTATACACATTATGGCTTTGTCTTGCAGGTGGTTTAAAAAAAAAAAAAAAAAAACGGGTATTAAAAAAATAAAAAGATTTACAGATGTAATAATGTATGCAAATTTGTATTAATTTGTATAGTCATCTGCCCGAAATTCAGCTTTAAAAAAGCAGAACTTTTTTTTTATTTCCAAACAAGAACTTTCTTTTTTTCAATATTCTTGCCTAAGCAGCTGAATACAATTTAACCACTTAAGCCCCTAGCCATTTGGCTGGCCAAAGACCAGAGCACTTTTTGCAATTCGGCACTGCGTCGCTTTAACTGACAATTGCGCGGCCGTGGCTCCCAAACAAAATTGACATCCATTTTTTCCCACAAATAGAGCTTTCTTTTGATGGTATTTGATCACCTCTGCGGTTTTTATTTTTTGTGCTATAAACAAAAAAAGAGCGACAATTTAAAAAATAAAAAAAATTATTTTTTACTTTTTGCTATAATAAATATCCCCAAAAAATATATACATTTTTTTTTCCTCAGTTTAGGCCGATATGTATTCTACATATTTTTGGTAAAAAAAAAACCCAATAAGCATTTATTGATTGGTTTGCGCAAAAGTTATAGCGTCTACAAAATAGGGCATAGTTTTGTGGCATTTTTATCAATAATTTTTTTTTTTTACTAGTAATGGCGGCGATCAGCGATTTTTATCATGACTGCGATATTATGGTGGACAGATCGGACACTTTTAGTGCGATTTTGGGACCATTTACATTTATACAGCGATTAGTGCAACTAAAAATGCATTGATTACTGTGTAAATGTGAGTGGCAGTGAAGGGGTTAACCACTAGGTGGCGCTGTAGGGTTAAGTGTGTCCTAGGGAGTGATTCTAACTGTGGGGGGGAGGGGCTGTGTGTGACATTACACTGATCACCGCTCCTGATTACAGGGAGCTATGATCAGTGTCAGTGTCACTAGGCAGAACGGGGAGATGCTTGTTTACATTAGCATTTCCCCGTTATTCCTCTCAGTGAGACGATCGCGGGTATGCCCGCGGACATCGGGTCTGCTGGACCCGCGATCACACTCACGGAGCTCCTGGCGGGCTCGCCCGCAAGCCGCCTCTTAAAGGGCAATGTACAGGTACGTTAATCTGCCTGTACGTGCCTTTCTGCCGCAGTATATATGCGTGAGGTAGAGCTGCACAATTAATTGTTAAAAAAAATCGTGATCTCGATTCAACCCCTCTGACAATCTCTATTGCAGAGTTTGCCAATTCTTTTATATAACAAGTGGAGAGACTGAGCTGTTCACTCAGCTGTCAAAAAAAAACATCTGGGCAGTCTGCCAGGTTTTTAAAATGAAACATTGTAACTAACTCTTACTTCTTAGATCAAAGAGAAAAACTTCTGTGTGTAAAGAAAAAAATCCAGGCAGTCTGCCAAGTTTTTAAACAACGTGTAAATGCAAGAAGTTTAACCACTTAAATTTTTTTTGTTTTAATGTGAAAGATGATGTTAAGCCGCGAGAATCATGATCTATCTTCTAAGCAAAAAAAATCGTGATTGTCATTTTAGCCAGAATCGTGAAGCTCTAGCGTGAGGCGGTCAGAAAGCGGTTAAAGTTGAACTCCAAGCACATTCCTCAATAGCCTAATAGCCTATTTGTGCACCAAATGCTTTTATAAACAAAGTTATTACCTTGTAAAGGTAGGAGTGACATCATCACCGTTGCCTATGAAGAGAGCAGAGCTGTGGGAGGGGCCCAGCAGGCCCCGCCCACTATAAACTGCCTGCAGAAAAAAACAAGCGGGGGGCGGAGACAAGACCAGTCCCCCTGCACACAGAGAGATCAGCAGTGACCGGTCTTTATTACAGGAAGCTCCGGCACAGAGGGAAAGTCTCACACTGGATTACCGCACAGATCCGGAAGAATTACACAAATCACACCAAGATTCCAGAAGAATACGCATTACTCTTGTATATAGATATTTGCTTCTCCCAGAGTTCAGCTTTAAATCCCATTTCCAGCGAGTATGTATTATTGCATAGTATACCTGACATTTTAAACAGGACTTTGACATACGCACATGGTGACTGTGTCATATTTTTGTGATGATACTTCATGCATGCAACTACATTTTATATGTAGCTGTATGTTTTTGCTCTCAGCATCCTTACTAAACGGCTGCTGAGCTCAAAGCAATTGCATGATAAGCCACAGAGAGAAAGTAAGCATTGTGTACAATGGATTATGTTGGCCTTGAACTGGCAGGGTTATAAAATGAGTTTCAGTCCAGTCATATTTCTGTGCTTTCATTCAACTTTTTACAAGTGGCGACAGGTGCAAAGTGGTTGACACGAGCCAATGAGGATTTTATGTTTCCAAAGCAAACGGAGATAAAAAAAAAATAAAAGGGCGGAGGCAACCATCCCAGCCGCCCACCCCACCCCCCCCCCCTCCTCCCCCTACAGACACATAAATCAATCGCCCGTTGTCAATAAATTAAGCAATTCGTAATTTCAAGAAGAGCTAAACTTGTTTTCTCATAGTTCAGTCTCACGTTAGTGCTAATCCTGCTGGCAGCTCCCATTCACACTGCCAGTTTATTCCTGACTGCTGCCAGCTACAGTGATTCACCCGGCCGCACCACGTCAGAGCCCTGAGATGGGGGCAGCAGCTGCAAGAACAACTGTGCATTGATCGACTCAGATCTTGTGAAAAACGGAAAGATGGTTTCAATGTTCTCATGTGAACATGGCTGGTTCAATAAGGCAGCGTAAAGAGCAGTGATTATGTACAAAGTGCACCAAACAATAGTAATCGTTCAAACTGTTAACGTACTGAAGCCATATCACTAAACGATGAGTTCTGATTGGTCACTGCAAGTTGCCTATTACATTTGCCTATCACGCTCTAGCCATCGTTAAGTTGTATATACTTCTCCAGAACCCCCTCCCCTTCTCTGGAACTCCCTACCCCAATGTGTCCCATTACCCTTAGGCAATCCCTGAAAACTCATTTAGACCCCTTTCACACTGGGGCGTTTTTCAGGCGTTTTTCATGCGCTTTAGCGTTAAAAAAAGCGACTGTAAATCGCCTGAAAGAAGCCGCAACTGCAATCCCAATGTGAAAGCCCGAGTGCTTTCACACTGAGATCCCTTTCACACTGGGGCGTATATACTTCTTCAGAACCCCCGCCCCTTCTCTGGAACTCCCTACCCCAATGTGTCCCATTACCTTTAGGCGATCTCTGAAAACTCATTTAGACCCCTTTCACACTTGGGCGTTTTTCAGACGTTTTTCATGCGCTTTAGCGTTAAAAAAAGGGACTGTAAAGCGCCTGAAAGAAGCCGCAACTGCAATCCCAATGTGAAAGCCTGAGTGCTTTCACACTGAGGCGCTGCGCTGGCAGGGCGTCAAAAAAAGTCCTGCAAGCAGCTTCTCAGCAGTGCTTTTGGAGCGGTGTATACACCGCTCCTAAAGCGCCCCTTCCCATTGAAATCAATGGGAAGCGCCTGCAAAACGCCCGAAAAGCGCCTGAAAAACACCTGCAAAGCGCTTTTGGCAGCAGAGCTTTGTGGGCGCTTTTAACCCTTTATTTGGCCACTAGCAGGGGTTAAAAGAGCCCCACTAGCGCTCAAAAAACGCTGGTAAAGCGCTACTAGTTTAAGCGGCGCTTCACGAGCATTTTTCGGGTGCTGGCAGTGTGAAAGGGCTCTAAGGCTGCTTTCACACTGGGGCGGTTTGCAGGCGTTATTGCGCTAAGAATAGCGCCTGCAAACCGACCCGAAACAGCTGTTGCTGTGTCTTCAGTGTGAAAGCCCGAGGGCTTTCACACTGAAGCGGTGCGCTTGCAGGACGCTCAAAAATGTCCTGCAAGCCGCATCTTTGGCTCGCTATAGGAGCGGTATATTTACCGCTCCTATAGCGCCCGGTCCCATTGAAAACAATGGGGGAGCGCGCCGAACCCGCCCGCAAAACCACCCCGCTAGCGGCCGAAATGCGCCGCTAAAACGCCGGTAAAACGCTTTACCGCCAGCGCCCCCCACCGCTCCAGTGTGAAAGCAGCCTTAAAGCACTTGGGCTTTCACATTGGGATTGCAGATGAGGCTTCTTTCAAGCGCTTTACAGGCACTTTTTTTAACACTGAAGTGCCTGAAAAAACCCTGAAAAAGGCCCCAGTGTGAAAGGGGTCTTATTCAGGGAAGTCTTCCCCACCTCCACCTAAAACCTGTATGTTGACCCCCTCCAATTTTCCCCTCTCAACCTTTTGTATGACCTCCCTTTTATGCCTCATACACATGATCGGATTTTCCAAAGGGAAATGTTGGATGTGAGGTTGTTGGCGGTAAGTCCGACCGTGTGTACGCTCCATCGGACATTTGTTGTCGGACTTTCCTCCAAGAAATGTTGGCTAGCATGTTCTCAAATTTTCAGCCAACAAATGTTGTCGTATTTTTCGATCGTGTGTACACAAGTCCGTGGGACAAAAGTCCTAAGTACAAACAGGCATGCTCGGAAGCAGAAGCAGTCGGTCTTGTAAACTTGCGTTCGTAATGGAGAATTAACATTTGTGACGCGGCAAATTATGAAATCTCGAAATGCCGCGCACAATTCTCTTCTTCTTTAATAGGGTAATAATGAAGCTGCTTTGCTGGTGATACTGATGGAATTATTGCAAACTAATTTTCAAAGGCTTTTTTTCTCTAGTGATATCAAGAATAATATTATTATGCTTTTATTTTTATTTGTGCAAGTTACCACAACACCATTATCCCGTAGTCTTAAGATCAAAGATACAACTATGTTGGTGTCCCTTGTCAATTTTACATTGTATTTTTAAAAATGTAACTGTCTACTCCCAAACTGTCACAAGTAAAACACACAGCCAAGTATTATTCTACACAATTTTTTATTGTGCATTAAAAAAAGAAAACAAATAAAATTAGACATGCTATCTGCCAATAGAACTTAACCAAAAAGTGCATTCTATGCATCCAAAAATATAGAAAATATACCAAATCAAATCATTATTCAACCAAAAAAATAATGTCAAAGCAATAACTCCAGGGCCAATAATAAATAACACGTTATCTCCTCCGATTCCGCAACATGTCTGGTTGATGAACGGCCGTTCAGAAGCGAACTGAAAAGCGCTAAATGAAAAACGTGAAAAGAAAAGCGCGAATCAACACTCGCCAAACTTCTACTAACACAAAATTAGCAGAAGGAGCCCAAAGTGTGGCGCTAAAGAGCTGAAAACCCATGTAGTACGTCACTATGTTTGTAATTGTTGGCCAACATATGTGTGACCGTGTGTATGCAAGATAAGTTTGAGGCAACGCCCTTTGAACAAAATTCCAAGGTTTTGTTGTCGGAAAGTCAGATCGTGTGTATGAGGCATTAGAGTGAAAGCTCCATAAGCAAGACCCTCCTGATCCTTCTGTGTTGAACTGTATTGCAACTGTACAGTCTCCTTTTAAATTGTAAAAAGCGCTGTTGGTGCAATATAAATCCTGTATAATAAGGCATCATACGCACGGACGTTTTAAAAAATGGCCTGTAAAGCTAGTAACAACACCTGGAAAAAAAGCAGCGTTAAAAACTTTTTATTAGCGTTTTGATTTGGCGTCAATGCGCGTTTAGCGTCGTTTTTAAGCGTTAGCGATAAGGTGTGTTTTTTTTTAAAAAACATCCCTCTGCTATTTTCCACTCTCAAATACCCACATAAACATTTTTACAGCTTAAAAACGCTGACTCTAAAAACGTTGGTATAGCGTTTTTGAGCGTTTTTCGGCGTCAGCGTCAAAACAGCTCTAACGCTGGAGCCTCTGAAGGCACTGGTCCTTGGTTTTTTTTGGAGCTTAAAAACGACCATGCCTGTTACAGCTCAAAAACGCCATGGTGTGTATGAGCCCATTAAATAACATGGAGTTGCCTTCTTAAGCAGCAAAAAAAGCTCAAAAAAGCCACTGTTAAAACGTCCGTGTGTATGAGGCCTTATAATAATAAAATATCTCTATGCAAAACAAATATATACATGATACATCTCAGAGATTTACGCCTCACTCACATCTGTGTGTGCACATTACAGCCCGGGTCGGACTGCCTTTCTTAAAGAGGAAGTAAAGCCTCCTCCAAAAAAAATAAAAAAACGGAACCTGCAAGGCAAAGGCATAATGAGCTAGTATGCATAGCATACTAGCTCATTATGAATAACTTACCTGAGAACGAAGACCCCAAAGTGGTCCTCATCCACGACCTTCTCCGCCGCCATCAAGCCCGGAGTGACTTCCGGGTCTCGCCGCTCCAGCGCTGTCATTCGCTGGATCGGCGATGACGTCACTCCCGCGCATGCCGAGATCATGGCGATATGCCGCTTTCGTGCGCCTTGCCTGCGCGCCGCTGTCTACGGCGCATGGGCCTCTTTTTTTCTAAATATCTCCTATACCATGTAGGTTTAGGAGATATTTATTGGACCTACAGGTAAGCCTTAATCTAGGCTTACCTGTAGGTCAAAGTGGTTTGTAACGGTTTACAACCACTTTAAAGCGTCAATACACCTTTCCATTTCCTATGGATCCTCAATACTGAATACACTTGCCCAATTAGAAACTCTCTAAGTTGAACTCCAGGATATGAAAATATTGTCTATATACAAGAGTCATGCGTATTCTTCTTGGTGTGATTTGTGTAATTCTTCCAGATCTGTGCAGTAATCCAGTGTGAGACTTTCCCTCTGTGCAGGAACTTCCTGTAATAAAGACCGCTCACTGCTGCTCTCCCTCCTTGTGCAGGGGGACTGGTCTTGTCTCCGCCCCTTCCTGTAGTTTTCTGCAGGCAGCCTGTAGTGGGTTAGGCCAGTTGGGTCCCTCCCACACTTCTGCTCTCTGCACATGCTGTGGGCAGCACAGTGATGAAGTCACCATTACTTTTACAAGCTCTGCAAAGGCATATGGTGCACACAAAAAGGATTTATAGCAAATCTTAATTCAAAAATGTTTTTATTTTTATTTTGGGCACAGTTGAGAGAGGTTAGAGTCTATGTCAGTTTTCTATAGCTGTCATTTTACTATTTGTTTTGAGGACTATTGTCATTGGATGAGAGAAAATCCAAGTGTCAGGAAATCACATGGCCCCATCAGGTTTGCCAGCCTCAGTAAAACCATGGAGGGACAGTATGTAAAAATCTGTGTTTTTTTTTACATCTGTCTCTGAAATGTCCCTTACCGACATCCTTTTGGTCTAAAAATCCTGAGATTATAGCTGCCCCACCTCTCCAGTACTTTCTCAGCCAATAGAAACATGTCTGTGTATACTGTGTGGCCCCATAATCTCTGATTGCCTGGGGGTCCCATAATCTCCTATTGCCCGGGGGCCCCATGAGTTGTCAGTCCACCCCTGCCAATAAGTATAGCATAGACAGTGTGATGGTGGGGTGGCACCTACAGTGCCTTGAAAAGTATTCATACCCCTTGAAATTTTCCACATTTTGTCATGTTACAACCAAAAACGTAAATGTATTTTATTGGGATTTTATGTGATAGACCAACACAAAGTGGCACATAATTGTGAAGTGGAAGGAAAATGATAAATGGTTTTCAAAATTGTTTACAAATAAATATGTGAAAAGTGTGGGGTACATTTGTATGGCGCCCCCCTGAGTCAATACTTTGTAGAAGCCCCTTTCGCTGCAATTACAGCTGCAAGTCTTTTTGGGGATGTCTCTACCAGCTTTGCACATCTAGAGAGTGACGTTTTTGCCCATTCTTCTTTACAAAATAGCTCAAGCTCTGTCAGATTGGATGGAGAGTGTCTGTGAACAGCAATTTTTAAGTTTTGCCACAGATTCTCAATTGGATTTAGGTCTGGACTTTGACTGGGCCATTCTAACACATGAATATGCTTTGATCTAAACCATTCCGTTGTAGCTCTGGCTGTACGTTTAGGGTTGTTGTCCTACTGGAAGGTGAACCTCCACCCCAGTCTCAAGTCTTTTGCATATATCAATAGGACACAGGCGCTCAATATGCAGGTAAAAATTTTAAGTAAAAAAGTTCTATTATATATAATGGAGGTGGCAGAAAAACATTACATAATCACAAAATAATAACCAAGTCCACTTTAGGAGAACAGGATTTAAAGTTAAAAGTGCAGAGGTCAAATAGTAAGTCCAATCTATAATAGTTTGCTGGACGGATGATCAGATGAAGGGTTAAAACTTATTGCTGAAGGCTGCTTTTCTCACGAGCGGCGAAGCCGGCTCAGTCATAGAGGAAAAGAAAAGATAGAACAGCGCCACCTAGCAACAAGGCTCTTTAATACCAATAGAAACTGACATAATCTCACTTACATATTAGTTCAAGGAGATGTGCATACGATATAACTGTAGTCAACATGTGCATCTCAGAGTCGCTATGCAATCCTGTGGTGTTGGTCGTAGGAAGCCAGGGGAGAGCTCAGCTAAATCCTGCGTGTCAAAAGCATTACGGGGCGGCTCTTGAGGGCAGCGTGTGACGTAGGGCTAGCAGGCAACACTTAACTAACACGTTTCTGAGCATGCGCAAGGTCCACACGGCACCTGCGCGCTCCTTTATCAAGTGTAATAGCTAATAGAGAAATTGTTCACTACATTTCTCTAACAAACCTCTGAGGGCTTTACAGAACACCTGTATTTATACTGAAATTAAATTACACACAGGTGGAGTCTATTTACCAATTAGGTGACTTCTGAAGGCAATTGGTTAAGGGTATCATAGTAAAGGGGGCTAAATACAAATGCACGCCACACTTTTCAGATATTTGTTTGTAAAAAAATTTGAAAAACATTTATCATTTTCCCTCCACTTCACAATTATCTGCCACTTTGTGTTGGTCTATCACAAAAATCCCAATAAAATACATTTATGCTTTTGGTTGTAACGTGAAAAATTGTGGACATTTTTAAGGGATATGAAGACTTTTTCAAGGCACTGTACATTTCTGATATAGTCAGTATGGCTCCTACTCTCCTGATGAAGTCAGTATATCTCCTACACTGCTGATGAAGTCAGTATAGCTTCTACACTGCTGATGAAGTCAGTATCGCTCCTATGCTCCAGATGAAATCAGTATAACTCCTACTCACCTGATGAAGTCAGTATGATGAAATACGTAGGATGGTATTACCCTCCATCAGGTTTTCAATTTTTGACCCAACACCTGAAAAATCAACAGAATTGCTGGAGTGTGATTCATTAGAATATGTCTCAATCTCTCAATGTGTTTCGCCATTAGTGCACAATGTATGTGCAGAGATTCCTTATATAAACTTTAAGGATATACCGTATATACTCGAGTATAAGCTGAGTTTTTCAGCACATTTTTTGTGCTGAAAATGCCCCCCTCGGCTTATACTCGAGTCAAGCACTTTACTACAGCAGAAAATTACATTTTCCGACCCGACTTTGGGGCCCCGTATCTCGTATCTGCTAGGAACCACAAATTTGGTGTGCAAACCCATTGGAACCAGCACTACAACATATCGAATGGGGGTTCCTAACACCAAGTGGCCCCGAGATACAGGGCCCCAGATTCGGTTTGGAAAATGTCATTCTCTGCTGCAGACATTTTCCGAACCGATTTTGGGGCCCCGTATCTCAGGGCCACTTGGTGATAGGAACCAGCACTACAACACATCCAAAGATGGGGTTCCTAGCACCAAGTGGCCCCACGATACGGGGCACCAAAGTTGGTCCACTGTGTCCATCTGCAGCAATGTCATTTCAGGTCCCTTTGGGTCCAGAGGCCCCAAATTTGGCTGCAGATAGGGGGTATCTAGGAACCCTTAACTACCAAGTTTGAAGTTTGGGGTACCCATGGCTGCAAATGGGCACAGTGAGGCTGCAAATGGGCATTGTTGACCCTCTTTTCCACTTACAGTAGCTGCGCATTTCTCACCCTAGGCTTATACGCGAGTCAATACGTTTTCCCCATTTTTTTGTGGTAAAATTAGGTGCCTCGGCTTATATTCGGGTCAGCTTATACTCGAGTATATACGGTACTGTATGATCAGAAGATTGCTATTTCAGCCACGTTATATTGGAATGGGAAATAAATGTGGCATGAGATGGCCTACCTATAATTTGCACATTATGGACTTTAGCAATTATTGATTTTTCACTGCCATCACTTGTTGCTGCAATATGTTTGATGTATTATTTGCATTGTTTTCTTGGTGAATGATTTATTTGGATTGACACTTCTTATGAAACATTCCAGTTTTAGTCAAGTGTTGCCTTTTCTGAGTTGAAACCTCACTGCTGTTCAGAGAAGGGTCACCGGCCACGCTGGGATCATCGCTGACACGAATGTCTTCGGTTTGGGAGGTTCTGTGTAAACTTCATCAAATTTTTATTGACACAAGACTACAAATACCTCCCTCCCACTTGACCTTTGCCTGCTGTGATAAAACACAAACATGTCACACGGCCTCCTTAACCTTGGGGGTAATTAAGTGAGACCCCTTGGTCTATTTATATTTACCAGGAAGGTCTCCAACATGAATCACTGTGTTTTAAAAAAAAATGTTTTTGTTCACCTTTTTTTCATCTTTTGTTACACCTTAGCGCTGCTGATCTCCTGCACCCACTTAACAGCCACTTTATTTCCACATGCACCCCAGTGATGTGGTTGCATCGCATTTGTCAGTGCAGATTTCCGGATGGCGACAACAGTGGACCATGCATGTGTATTTTGTGTTGTAATGGCCCCTTGTAGTCTCCATTTAAAGCCTGTGTGGCAGGGTGACAACTTAGGAGCACTACAGGGAGATGGGGACAAAGTGTTGTCACCATATAACAGGAGGTACCTAAACAAGGCCCTTTATGACAGGATAACCAGATATTATTTTAATGAAAACTGCAGATTTAAAAACATAGAAAATCACTTCTGATATTAAATTAACATTTAACATATAAAACGTCAGTTTAAAAACGTATGAACTTAAAAAAACCTAAAAAAAAAAACTGTCACATGATGTTTTTCCATTTATACGTGATAATTTTTACAATAAATGAAATGGTCCATTGATACACAGCCCAGCAGTCATCTTCCTGTTTAAACAGGAACTAAGCTTTGCATACAATGGATATATTTAAACACACCGATAGTCTGATATATCATTGAACTGCATTTTAAAAAAGACACCCAAAATAAATCTTAAAAACAGCAGCCCATGCCTCTGATCTGAAGTGCTACAGAACATTTCTGAAAAGGTTGATTGGCTGCGCCCCCTGCTGCATGTTGTGGTTCCTTCCTGTGACACCTATGTCACTGCTGTGTCCTATACTGATGTAGGGGGCCAGTGGAAGGAACCATGGCATGAAGCAGGGGACGCAGGCATCCAGCACCCCTAGAAACCACAAAGTCTGAAGGTTCTGATGGAGTCTGTAGTGCTTCAGTGGAGTGAATATCGATGGCACAGGTCACAAGAGAGGTAAGTAAAATACCCCTTCTTTTGCAGGAAACTACTTTTTTCTATTTTGTTGGGTGATGCCCAGCATTGCTTTAAGCGGAGCTCCACCCTAAAGTGGAACTTCCGCTTATCGGATTCCTCCCCCCCTCCCTCCGGTGCCACAATTGGCATCTTTCATGGGGGAGTGGGGGAGGGGGGTGCAGATACCTGTATAATCCAGGTATCTGCACCCACTTCCGGGACTAGCTAGCCGCAGCTGCCCCCGCCCCTATCCGCAGATACCCGCCCCTATCCGCAGATACCCGCCCCTATCCGCAGATGCCCGCCCCCATTGTGTCTTGGGAAACACACAGTTCCCAGGACACAACAGGGACCAGTAAAGACGCGCAGCGCGACTTGCGCATGCGCAGTAGGGAACCGGGCAGTGAAGCCGCAACGCTTCACTTCCTGATTCCCTGACAGAGGATGGCACGGGGGCAGCCAAGAGACGAGCGATCGCTCGCCATCTTCTGCCGACATCGCTGGAACCTGGAACAGGTAAGTGTCCATTTATTAAAAGTCAGCAGCTGCAGTATTTGTAGCTGCTGACTTTTAATATTTTTTGTGCAGGTGGACTCGCTCTATAAATCCAGTTTGGTATCTGTCAGAATATTTTATGGAACAGAACCGTCCAATGGATTTAGCTTGGGTACTGAAATCTGCAGCATGTTTGCAGCATGATAGGGATGAGTGGAATATAACAGCTGTGCGTTTAGACCAGGGATATGCAATTAGCGGACCTCCAGCTGTTGCAAAACTACAAGTCCCATGAGGCATAGCAAGACTCTGACAGCCACAAGCATGACACCCAAAGGCAGAGGCATGATGGGACTTGTAGTTTTGCAACAGCTGAAGGTCCACTAATTGCATATCCCTGGTTTAGACCTTGGCTTAAATTTTAGTAAGGGTCTTCTGTTCAATGGGAATGGGTTAGGACCTCTGTCTGTCTATTATTACTGCCTGTGCCTTCCTGTCCCAGTGACAACTGCTCCCCTATTTTTTTTTGCCCTGCTGTCACCCAACGACTTTATAGGCAGTAATAAAATCTTGACAAGTATTTACTCTTCTCAAGTGTGTCCAAAACTAGAACAGCCGGAGTTGTTCTTCTGGTGAGGAAGCAGGTTTGGCCACAGGTAAGTGTTCTGTCTTGATGGTCGCCCACCCAGGTGTTGTATGTTTGAGCTGGATGAGCAAGGGGTGCCTCTGGATTACCCTGCAAATAGGATCCCAGTTGGGCATATCTTCTATTTATGGCTTGTGTGTCCATCCTGACATATGGTACCCTGGAAGTCCAGCAATTGTGAGTAGTGTTCATTATATATTCCAGCGCCTGCGGTGTCCCCCCACAGGCCGGGATGGAAAATGGTGGAGGAGTGGTCAACCATCATGCCTGCTTTTATGTGTTGTTAGCGTCTCATGAATGTGTGAGATGGATTTGTATCTTTCACTATTCTGTACAGGAATGCTTTTGTTTCAGTCCTGAAGAAGCAGAAAACACAGCGAAACGTGTAGACTGAGTTGGATATTGACTGTATAGCTTTCTTGATGTTACAAGTGTTTTATCTATTATTGTTAATGTAACGATCTTATGGTTTTTGGTGGATTTTTTATATATTTTGTATAATACAAATGCTACTTTTTGACTGATACCTGCTATCTAGCAATACTGGATACTCCCAGGGGTGCACAGTTAAAGCCTCACATATTCTATCTGGTACCTATACTAATACGTGTTGGGATGATGCCCCCCCTAGGGACATATTCTTTTGATTTGTATCTTTCTATCGACACTACATACATTTCTCTTTGTGATATGGTCCTGTTGTGGATGAGTTTCAGTCAGTGATGGGAATGTTAGTGTGACAAGGCCCTAAAAGGTGTCACCATCTCAAAAATGTGTGAGTTTTGCTCGGGTTCCAGGTAAGCTGCACCCCTTGTGGTATCCATACACAGTTTTGGAGTTTCATTTGCTTCCTTCCCATCCGTCCAATAAGGGATGGGTAACCCTTCTTATTTTTGGGTTATTTCAGCTTGAGCTGTTGAAACAGCAAGCATTTTACAGTGGCTGGTGAAGAGAAACATGCGAAAAGGAGGCTAGAGCTCCACCTAATGGCTGGTAGAAGATTGCATAATATACATGTGCAATATTTCATTTTTTGCATTATGAATAAATGCCTAGTTATTTGTTCTATACACCACCAGTAGCCTATTCCACGTTGAATTCTAGGTGGAGCAGGAAATTCAGTGTAAATAAACTGTGATTGTTTAGTCTATTGTTGTACATCTGTTTTACATTTCATGGTAAATTTGCTGTGCTCTGCTTTCTATTATGCTATGGCTTTATGCTCATCCAGTGATGCTTTACTGTAAAAACAGAAAATCTGTAAATTAAAAAGATTTTAAAAAAAAAAATAAAAAAATAAATCCCTAACCGACCGCGTCAGATAGGCGGCCAGAGGAACAATCAGTCATTACAAAACCAGGGAGATTTTTGGCAAGCAGCACAGGGTCATAAAACTACATTTTGGAAGTGAAATCATAAAAACGAAACCTGAATGCACAATCACACAAAGTATTGTTTTCTGCTGAAACTTTTCAGTAACTTTGAGGAAGGTCAGATTTACCAGCGCTGAAACAAGTCTATCCCCGTGCTTTTGTAGATGCCTCAAAACAGAGAATACAATGCTTCACACGCCCTGCTTTATCCCTTTAAATCTTGTCGCGTACCCACATCTGTAATTAGCGCAGATGCAGTCAGGTGACCGGCTCATTACTCACATCTCATTTCCTGTGTGGTTAAACCCAGCCTGAAACTCAGCTGTATCCCCTTTACTCAGGGATCTTCCGCTAATATTCTCAAGCAAAAGTTGTTTTCTTCTGTTTCCTTACATGTGTACGGCTGTAGTGACCCTCTCCCTGTATACGGCTGTAGTGACCCTCTCCCTGTATACGGCTGTAGTGACCCTCTCCCTGTATACGGCTGTAGTGACCCTCTCCCTGTATATGGCTGTAGTGACCCTCTCCCTGTATACGGCTGTAGCGACCCTCTCCCTGTATACGACTGTAGTGACCCTCTCCCTGTATACGGCTGTAGCGACCCTCTCCCTGTATACGGCTGTAGCGACCCTCTCCCTGTATACGGCTGTAGTGACCCTCTCCCTGTATACGGCTGTAGTGACCCTCTCCCTGTATATGGCTGTAGCGACCCTCTCCCTGTATGAGGGTGTAGCGAACCTCTCCCTGTATACGGCTGTAGTGACCATCTCCCTGTATACGGCTGTAGTGACCATCTCCCTGTATACGGCTGTAGCGACCATCTCCCTGTATACGGCTGTAGTGACCCTCTCCCTGTATACGGCTGTAGTGACCCTCTCCCTGTGTACGGCTGTAGTGACCTCTCCCTGTGTACGGCTGTAGTGACCCTCTCCCTGTATACGGCTGTAGTGACCCTCTCCCTGTATACGACTGTAGCAACCCTCTCCCTCTCTCCCTGTATACGGCTGTAGCGACCATCTCCCTGTATATGGCTGTAGTGACCCTCTCCCTGTGTACGGCTGTAGTGACCCTCTCCCTGTATATGGCTGTAGTGACCCTCTCCCTGTATACGGCTGTAGCGACCCTCTCCCTGTATACGGCTGTAGTGACCCTCTCCCTGTATACGGCTGTAGTGACCCTCTCCCTGTATACGGCTGTAGCAACCCTCTCCCTCTCTCCCTGTATACGGCTGTAGCGACCATCTCCCTGTATACGGCTGTAGCGACCCTCTCCCTGTATACGGCTGTAGCGACCCTCTCCCTGTATACGGCTGTAGCGACCCTCTCCCTGTATATGGCTGTAGCGACCCTCTCCCTGTATATGGCTGTAGCGACCCTCTCCCTGTATATGGCTGTAGTGACCCTCTCCCTGTATACAGCTGTAGCGACCCTCTCCCTGTATATGGCTGTAGTGACCCTCTCCCTGTATACAGCTGTAGCGACCCTCTTCCTGTATATGGCTGTAGTGACCCTCTCCCTGTGTACGGCTGTAGTGACCCTCTCCCTGTGTACGGCTGTAGTGACCCTCTCCTTGTGTATGTCTGTAGCGACCCTCTCCCTGTGTATGGCTGCAGCGACTCTCTCCCTGTATACGGCAGTAGCGACCCTCTCCCTGTATACGGCTGTAGCGACCCTCTCCCTGTATACGGCTGTAGTGACCCTCTCCCTGTATACGGCTGTAGTGACCCTCTCCCTGTGTACGGCTGTAGTGACCTCTCCCTGTGTACGGCTGTAGTGACCCTCTCCCTGTATACGGCTGTAGTGACCCTCTCCCTGTATACGACTGTAGCAACCCTCTCCCTCTCTCCCTGTATACGGCTGTAGCGACCATCTCCCTGTATATGGCTGTAGTGACCCTCTCCCTGTGTACGGCTGTAGCGACCCTCTCCCTGTATACGGCTGTAGTGACCCTCTCCCTGTATACGGCTGTAGCGACCCTCTCCCTGTATATGGCTGTAGCGACCCTCTCCCTGTATACGGCTGTAGCGACCTTCTACCTGTATATGGCTGTAGCGACCCTCTCCCTGTATACAGCTGTAGCGACCCTCTCCGTATATACAGCTGTAGTCACCTGCCCCCATGAATACGGCTGTAGCGCTACCCCCGCAGGAGCCGCTAGTGAATAAGGGATCCCCCCACCCCCACCCTGCACAGCCAGGCACACAGAATTTTCCACAGCACTCTTGAATCAAGAAACAGCCCTCGCAGCTTTGTTTTTGTATTTATATTAGGGGTATTGAACTTGGATGTGGTTAAGGGTATTATGGGATGTCCACTTGACTTTAGCAGAACTTGCCAGGGTTTTCTTCTGTACTGTCTATTTATACATTCCTCAGCAAATCCAGCACAACACTTGCTTGAAGCACTACAACTCCCAGGACCAACTGGCACATTGTTAGGTGATCTGACAATAGGGCTCAGTCAGATTTTAGCAAATGCCCTTTACAGGCAGGAACCGTGGGTCCCTTGGTTGTGTAGCAAAGTCCTAGTGCCCAGTTGTCCTTCTGTGGCTACTGATCCCAGCACCACCTTTTCAGGAACTGCCAGCCCACCTGGCTGCAGCTGCCCCTTTTCGCTAGCCCTCCTAAACTTCCACAGTCCTCCCAGACTGACTTTGCATCCATCCCAGACTGCCTCTCACCCACTTGCTCCTGCTGTCCTCACACCTGCTCCTGTGCCACTAGACAGGAATCCTCCTTGGGCTATCAGAGGATCCCTCCTGCACTCGAGCTCCTAGACCTGAGGTCCCCCCTCCCCAGACTAGGGGGTTACCCTCAATTTTACCTACACTAACAAAAACCTAACATTTCCTACTCTAGCACACTAGAGGGTGCTACACGGCTGTAGGGATCCTCTCCCTGTGTACAGCTGTAGTCAACTGTTCCCGTAAATACGGCTAAAGTGACCCTCTACCTGCTAGGCTGCTGTTAGAAATCACAGCCTACCTGACAGCACCGCCTCTCCCTCTGAAAATATCAAATAATATTTTCACTAAAATACCACGGGTGCGATTCTATGCTTCGCAGCCATGGCAAAAATTTCACCGTCATCAATGCGGGGTCAAAGGCAATATGCCTCCTCACTGCCTGTCAAATGCTTTCTGAAGAGCGATTCAAATGCTGACTGCTCTCCAGAGAGCAAAGCACATTTGAACAGGTCATTTTTTTTACAATTACTTTTTGAATTTTACATTTTTATTTTGAATTTTATTTTTACATTTTTTAACTACCCTGTCAGGGGCCTTTGGTGAATTATCAGGGATTACATAGTTACCTAGGCTGAAAAAAAGACACAAGTCCATCCAGTTCAACCATAAAAAAAAGAAATAATAAATAAAAATAAAAAACATCGTACAATCCAATATACCCAATTCTATAACCACAGTTGATCCAGAGGAAGGCAAACAAAAAAAAAAAACAGCAGTTCATGCTCCAATCTGCTACAGCAGGGGGAAAAAATCCCTTCCTGATCCCCCAAGAGGCAATCGGATTTTCCCGGATCAACTTTACCTATAAATGTCAGTACCCAGTTATATTATGTACATTTAGGAAAGTATCCAGGTCTTTCTTAAAGCAATCTACTGAGCTGGCCAGAACCACCACTGGAGGTAGTCTATTCCACATTTTCACAGCTCTTACTGTGAAGAAACCTTTACGTATTTGGAGATGAAATCTCTTTTCCTCCAGATGTAAAGAGTGCCCCCCTTGTCCTCTGTGTTGACCGTAAAGTGAATAACTCAACACCAAGTTCACTATATGGACCCCTTATATATTTGTACACGTTGATCATATCCCCCCTTAATATCCTCTTATCAAGAGTGAATAAATTCAGTTTCTCTAATCTTTCCTCATAGCTGAGCTCCTCCATGCCTCTTATCAGTTTGGTTGCCCTTCTCTGCACTTTCTCCAGTTCCCCAATATCCTTTTTGAGAACTGGTGCCCAAAACTGAACTGCATATTCCAGATGAGGTCTTACTAATGATTTGTACAGGGGGGCAAAATCATATCTCTCTCTCTGGAGTCCATACCTCTCTTATACAAGAAAGGACTTTGCTCGCTTTGGAAATCGCAGCTTGGCATTGCATGCTATTATTGAGCTTATGATCTACCAAAACCCCCAGATCCTTCTCCACTACGGATCCCCCCAGTTGTACTCCCCCTAGTATGTATGATGCATATTCTTAGCCCCCAAGTGCATAACTTTACATTTATCAACATTAAACCTCATTTGCCACATAGTCGCCCAATTAGACAGAGCATTGATGTCGGCTTGTAAATTGTTTGACCCATGCATGACCAATTACTGTCACTCTGATTGGTGCAGCAGAGGTGCGAGACATAGAAGTAGGGGTGAAAAAGGAGTAGAAAAGATAAAAGGGGGTGGGTGGAAGGAAAAAGGGGGGGAGATAGGGAAGGAAATAGAGGAGGAACAAAAATGGGAGAAGAAGGGCAAGAGAAAAATAGGGAGGGGAAAGGAAAGGAAGAAAAGGTAGGGAACAATGGGGATATGACATGCACCATAACAGGGACTGAATTATACACCTACATCATAGACTAAGAAAATACACTATAGATGTACAGTATATTGTGACTTTTATTTACAATACATAGACTTGCAAAGTGACTGAAAGGTCCACTTTAAACTGATCACACTCAAATATATCATTATAAAAAAACACGCAGATTTTTCCTTTTCAGACACATAATGTGATGCATCAGCCTTGGCGCATTTCTATATAAAGATTCCACTCTCTACTTTGTCTATTTATACGATTCAAAGGTCGACGTGCTCCAGCGGAGCTGCATTAAACATACACACATTTGAACCACTTCCTGACATACAGTCACACTGCCAAAGCCTCTTCCTGACTACAGAGGTTCTCTTATCACTCTTGACAAATAAAATACATTTCTGTTTGCTAATAGGCCTGGGCGATTTCCCCCCCCCCCCCCCCAAAAAAAATCTGGGATCCTCCTGATCCTCCTGATGGCTGCTCCAGCATATCTGCATAGGGTAGTGTATTATGGCAGGATTCCAGCAGTGGTGCCTTCAGGCTTCAGACTCTGTAGAAGGTTCTCTATACACAGGTGCTCCAGCTTCAGCAGTGGGCTGTGTGTACGGACTCTGGGATTGACAACATTGCCGGTGTTATGCAATCCTGTAATCGGACCCCACTCCCATTTTATATAGCACAGGACCCAAAGACCCAAGAAAACCCAAAAAATAAAAAAACAGGAAACAAGTTAACACTAACCCTCCCCGCTGGGGCAGCATGAAACTCCAGCTGCCTACATACCTCCCCCCTAAACCGCAAGCCGTCCTGAGTAACACACCCCAACGTTACACAATTTACACATAAATAACAAAGAGCAGCCGAGCCTTATACAGGATGAAACAGTGCAAAACAGTTAACAGGCATAACAATTAACAGTTCTTAAATGTGGAAGTCACGGTCTGGCAGGTATAAGGTTGTTCATGTGACAGGGTGGGTACACCAAACTCGGCTTACAATCATGATAGGTGGTGGAACTCTTCCTTGAATACTCATTTTTCTTTCGGAAGCTGCGCACGCGTTCTGGTACGTTGCGCTTCTCCCAGAAAGCTCTACTGTACAGTTTGGGTCTCTCTCCCTCCAGTTGTCAAGAGAGTTGTGCAGGCACAAAGGGGAACACTCGCCGTAAGTTCTCATGATGTAGTGCTCCATATATTACTGCAACTGGGCTACATGGGTAATCTGCGCTTTGTAATTTGGGGTAGATAGGCACCTGGTAATTGTGCCCAGTTTGTTCTACAAGTGCTGAGGTAAAGGAGAAGAGGACTCTGGTGGCGGTAGTAATTCCTCCTCAAGGTCAAAGGTGAGACTTTCCCCAGAAGATGCCTTTGGGATGGTCACCGGAATCAAGGGATCTCAGCATCACTGTAGTCTCTTTGGCTGGAGCATATTCAAGCAACGGGGGCAGATGAATGTCTGGCAACAGATAATCCAGAATAGAGAGGGTGGTGCTGTCTGGACAGTCTACAGCAGGAGAGTTCAATATAGGTGGACTCAAAGATGAGCTCTAGAGTGCTCCAACAACTTTCCTGACCAGATGAGATCTTCGATTCTATGGCATGGGATGACAGCTCGACCCTTCAGCCTGTGGGAGAGGCCATCCCGGTGAAGTGACTCTTATAGGATTTAATAATCTTCGCCGGCGGTTCGATGAGAGTATTAGTTCCATATCAGCAGGGGTAGCCTTGGGAAGGTCATCAAAACCAATCTCACCGGAGGGTTCCTCTTCAAACAGGCTTCAGAACAGTGGTGTATGGCAGATGTACCAGCGAGCACAAGGGGTGAGTGTGGCTATGCGCCTCTTGCAGGTATTAACGACTTAAATTCTGATTGGTTGAAAAATGGTGGACCATTTTGAATTCTGTGTGAATAATAGCTGGTTGTAAAGGAGTGGGCTGGAAAGCCGGCCGCCGTGTCCTTAACAACCGATGATTCATCAGCTGTCAGCGGGCTTCCCTACTGAGAGCTGAAATGTAAACAAAAGAATGCCTGCAAATGAAATAAAAAAATTAAAAAACAGTGTGGGGGTTCCCCCATCTAAACCCCCAAATTTTTAAAAGATGGCCTCCCCAAAATCAATACCAGACCCTTATCCAAGCATGCAGCTGGGCAGATCAGGAAGGGGGATGGGGTGAGCGAGTGCCCCCCCACCATACATGCCCACATGCCCATGGGTGGGGTGCTTTGAGTGTGGGGGGGTTCAGTTCCCCACCCAGAGCACCCTGTCCCCATGTCGATGGGGACAAGGGCCTCTTCCCCACAACACTGGCCGGTGGTTGTGGGGATCTGCAGGCGAGGGGGGCTTATCGGAATCTGGAAGCCCCCTTTAACAAGGGGCCCCTAGATCCCATCCCCCTATGTGAATGAGTATGGGGTACATAGTACCCCCACCCAGTCATCAAAAAAGTGAATAAAGACAGTAGACAAGTTTTTAACAATTCCTTTATTAAAAGATAAAACAAAAAAAAATGCCCCGAAGAAGATCCAACGTCAATCACGACACCTGCCGCACCTGAAAAAAGAATTCTCCCACCGACTGTCTTAAATAGCTAAGGGGCGGAGTCACCTGAAGTCAGCAGGTGACCCCACCCCCTTGTGATGTCACCAACTAGGGGCATGCTGGGTCAATGACAAAGGGGCGTGGAGAAGAGGCCCTTGCTTTCAGGTGGGGGAGCATGTTTATAGCCTGTGGCCTGGTATGGTTCAAAGGGTGGGGGGGTTGCTCACTCGTCCCCCCTTTCCTAACCTGCAGGGCTACATGCTCAGATAAGGACCTGGTATTGATTTTGGGAGGGGGGGCACGCTGTTTTTTTTTTTAATTTTGGGGGGATCCCAAAGGGCCTGGTATGGGTTGCAGGGGACCCCACACAGTTTTTTCTGAATTTTCTTATGCCAGCATTCTTTTGTTTACATTTAGCTGTCAATGGGGAAGCCCAATGACAGCTGATGAGTTATCGGTTGTTAAGGATGAGGCGGCCTGATTCCCAATCCGCTCCTTAACAACCAGCTATTCTTCACACGAAACGGTCAATCATTTTTCTACCGATCCAAATCGTTCTGAAAATTTTGAATTGGTTTGAAAAATTATAAACAAAACTAAACTAAAGGAACTCCAAAACAAATCAACAAATGGGAATTAGTAACATAACGAAACTATCCGAAACAACACAAAACCCATTTTTCCATTCTGCATGTCTACTGATCAATTTTTTCCCCAGCCCTAACAACATTTTTACCTCTGTGTCTCTTTTTACCTGCGATAGAATGGAATGCCAGTTCATACCTGTCTTCTGATATGTATTACCAACCCAAACATCCCTGAAATATGATGTTGAACCCTTCCCACCACCTCCCTACGGCTAGTTAAGTGGACTTTAAACGCTGGAAGGCAGAGACGGCTTCTCAATCACATGCCCATTGTGATTGGCTTTCACAGCGGCCACATTATTGGGAGCCCGTGCTGCTGGCTCCCAATCACAAACGGTGACCCAGAGCTGGCGGAGACAGGTCGGTAAGTGCTCTTGCAGCATGCAGTGCAGTGCAGTGCAATGAGCACGCTCTTAGCAATGAATCTCAGACTGCCATAGACACATATGTGTGGTGGCTGAGTGTTGAGGCCCTCTGGCCCCTGCTAAAAGAAACTAAGCCTAAAACATCTCCCAACCACTTTCTAAATCCTATTCAAACTACCCTGTAGAAGGAAGATGCTTATACTTACCTATTGTCCAGCCACATGATCTCCACACCAACCGGCTTTAGCGGAGAGGAGAGAGAGCTGACAACGATGGAATGGTGACATCACCCACAGGCTTACTATGGGGCATCTGTTGTTGGCTGCCTCTCCTCTCCCAGAGGCCACTGCTAGCTTTGAGAGAAGAGTTGATCATGTGACCGGAGAGGAGCACCCTGGGAATAGGTAAGTACAGTTTAAGCATCTTTCTTCTGCAGGGTAGTTAGTACAGGAGTTAGAAGGGCGTGGGAGCTGTTTTAAGCTTAGTTATAGTGGGTGGAAGAACAGAGTGAGCAGCCTGAATATTTATGGGGAGTCTAGCCAATCCCTGGGGAGGTGTGCCCAGTAGGTGGCCAGAGAGCCCATAAAAAGGCTGAGGCAGAGAGGGAGAGTTCCTGGGTCTAGTCCTGCTGGAGGAGACCCCTGGGGCAGGATTACTGGAGGTGTCATCTGGAAGATATTGAGGTGCTAGCTGAACCTTTTGCTGAGCCTTGTCCTGGAGTCTGATTGCATCTGGAGAAGCTTATTGGAGGGTACCAGGAGGAAGTTGGGGGAAAGATTTACAGCTGTCCAATGGTGGGATGAGTCTGTATCTCCCTCACTGAAATGTGCCTGGTAGATATCAGAAGATCCGTGTGAGTAGATGACCCGGTACTGGAAGTTAGTGACTGTGTGCTGCTTTTGGCCTTTTGGGAAAAGTCCAAGTCACCTGTCAGCATTGGCGATTTTGTGGGACATTTTGTGCAGCTTAGAGAGCCAGAGAAGGAGTCCTCAAAGTGTTCAAGTCACCATTTTTTTCTTTTTGGTGTATACTATGCTCCCTTTACCCCATCCAAGCTCAATGTTATAATAAATAAAAAATAAAAAAAATGAAACTGTTCCTTTTAAGTCAGTGGAAGGTTGAAGAAGACACTGTGCCTGGCTGTGTATGCTCTAACTGGGTAAAAAGTCAGTTCACCAGCATCTCCCTAGGGGGTGCACTCCATTTTTCTAAAGGACCTAACCTTAAAACAGTTACTGAACAGTTAATGAAAGACAGCAGGCCCAAGCACTGGTGAGATGTGTTAATTTTCAGTCTCACGTTCTCAAACCCTAATGAGTGGGGAACAGAAATAGCAATTCTAAGTTTAACCTGCACGCGGTCTGAAACAGCTTCACTGTGCTCAGACCTCCACAGCAACTGATCTCTACTTGGGATCAAAGAAACAAATGGCCATAAGTAAAGGGGACATCTGTTATTAGAATGCTTTAAAGTAAAGCCCCACTTGTAATTGCAATAATCCCGCTCTTACACTTTGCAATACGTTTCTAGTTATGTGTGGGGTAACCCTGTATGTTTTTTCACATAGGCTGACTGTAGAAAAGGTCTTCAGACCCAGACATTCAATATTGTCCTGCAGACAACTTGTGTCCATTCCACTTCACATCTCTTTAAGAAGAAGTCTCATATCTTTTTTACTTTGTACTTTTTTCCATCCTACTAAGTGCCGTGGAAGACTAGTTACGTGGCCTGACACGACACCCCCCTTCCCCACAGCTGTCCGACAACACAGCTAGCTAGGAGACTGCTGCAATGATAGCTGGTGCTTGTTTGCTCCTCCAAGCACTTGCCAGAGACAAACAGCAGCAAGAAGAACGCAGAGGGGTGGAGTCATGTCAGCTTTCCTTCCCTCTGCATTTCTCTTGTCAGTGCTTGTCTCGGGAAAGTTCTTGCAGCAGGAGACAAGCATCGACTATCAATGCTGCCACCTTTTTTTGCTGGCTACATTGTCGGACAGGTGTAGTGTGGTGGCCGGTGGGGTGGGGTGAGGTGGGGTGTCCTGGCCGACCACGTAGCTAGCGCAACACGTAGAACTACTACAAGTACACTGTAGTAACACTTTGCCATTGAGATATAAAAGTTTATGGGCTGACAGAGATGCAGACTCTTTACCATATCTGGGGTGGAGTGTAGGATGTATAAAGGTTACAGTCAGTTTTACTGATTTATTCTAGCAGGACTAAATGAAGATCAAGCAGTATAGCTTCCATGCTTTCCCCATAGTAGCCCAATGCCACACCAACCCTTCTTGTATTTTCCAGAGGTGCCAAATTGCAAGTGTAGTGGCCATAACCCCTTGAGGGGTGGCCTTGACTTTTTTGGGCTTACCGGTTACCTCCTCGTGGCTTGTCGGTGACTGTCTAGGGGTTCCCAGGGTTAGTACCCAACAACTTCAGATGCTGACACACAAAAGTCCTTTTCAAGGTTTTTATTTTTCAGTGGTAACATCCAACATAACACAGTCTCTGATGGGAATAGAGGGCACGGGTGATGAAACTCAGGCACTTTGAACTGCTGACATCCAATAAATGTCTTTAATCAACCCAGAGAGTAGCCACTCGCAGCTGGGAGCTTCACTGCCGGATAAACCTCTAGCCAGAAATCTAGCAGCCAACATGTGATCCGGAAACTTTGCAAAAGTCTCTGCCACAGACTAGATTGTAACTGAAGATAAGTAGGAAACTTTCTCTGTCTCCTTGGTGATACTTGTGTCCATACAACTCAGCTCCCAGGCTCTTACCGAGTAGCCAGCTTGTTGGCCCTCCTCCGAAGAGTCTTCCCTGGTCACTTTTACAAATTACCGCGTCCCTCCAATACCGAGAGCACACCGGGACGCCTTTGAATCATCCTTCAGTTACTGGGCCTCGGACTAGCCAGTTCCAAGGCTCGGGAACAGACGGATTCCCACCCCAGACCATGAGGGCCTCTGGGGCTGGTCGGATTGACCATGCTTGCGGGGCTACCCCGGTCCAGAACCAGGAACAGACAGCTGCGGCCGAACCCCGAGCACGTGACTTCAGCACCTTAAGTACCCCTTCAGACTATGCAGCAGGGCCAGACGTGCCCACTGATTGGCTCCGGGAAAGATTGGTACCTAAGACGTACAACCAGGCTTGGTTCTCAGCCTGTCATGGGTGCCTCACTGCACCTATGACCAGGCGGAACCTTAGTACAGCCCAGCTTGACTGATGCCAAAGTAAAACCTGTACAATTAACCCCCAGAACTCCATTACAGTTCTGAGGAAACACTAAATTTACACATCTAGCGCACACTCAGCAAAGTGTGACCGCTACACAAGTCTGGGCTGCCCCTGCCCTTATGAAGAGCTTACTCTCTCAGCCCTTATACCCATGTTTCCCAACCAGGGTTCCATGGCACTATAGGGTTCCTCCTGACCTCGCTAGGGGTTCCTTGAGCAAAAAGCAACTGTTGACTCTCAGATAAGTGATTACCAGACCAATGATCTTTTCATAAAAAACGGGTAAAATAAGTATTGAACATGTCACCATTTTTCTAGGTGAATATATTTCTAAAGGTGCTATTGACATTAAATTGTCACCACATGTCAGTAACAACCCATGCAATCCATACATACAAAGAAACCAAAACAAATAAGTTAAAAAATGTAGTTATGTGTAATAAAATGGAATGACCCCGGGAAAGAGTATTGAACACATGAAGCAAGGGAGGTGCAAAAAGGCATGGAAAGCCAAGACACCATCTGAAATCTGTCACTAATTAGAAAGCAATCTCATTACTAAGGTATCACACAAGAAACATCTCATGATGGGTAAAAGCAAAGAGCTCTATCAAGACCTTCCCAAACTTATTGTTGCAAAACATACTGATGGCATTAGTTACAGAAGGATTTCTAAACTTCTGAATGTTCCAGGGATCACTGTTGGGGCCATAACCCAGAAGTGTAAAGAACATAATTTCAGCAGAAATTGGGCCACAACTAGGTACTCCTCACAAGATTTCTGCCAAGGACCACTTGTGGGGAGCTTCAGAAAGACCTGGATTTAGCAGGTACTGTCACGTCTACCACAACGCAGGTGGTCAGACCTATAGCAGGCCTACTGGTACTCGGTTGCCCCCAGGACTTATACAATATAAAAAATGATCCGCACTCCGGTTGGTGCTCTTAAAATGTCTTCATCATATTGAATAGCCACAGTGAACAAACGCAGATTAAGTCAGTTGACACGTTTCAGCCTGAATGTGTCAACTGACTTAATCTGCATTTGTTCACTGTGGCTATTCAATAAAATTAAGAAATTTTAGGAGCAACAACCGGAGTGCGGATAATTTTTTCTACATTACTCTCCTCAGCCAGTGACTGGATCGAGCACCTGGGAGCTCTGCTATCTATGTGGTGTATGGGTAGTATCACTGAATTTTCTGTTTATACAATGCTATAGTGCCTGGCCACCACGCCAGGGCAGATGCCAACTGAGCAAAGCAAACAGATACTTGCAGTTAGCAGAAAGATAGCGTGGTTCTATGACAGTTCAGGAAATAGTCCAAAATCTGGTCCAAAATCATACACAGGGAAATCCAATCTAGCAGAGCAGGGCAGACAGATAGCGAGCTTGATCAGGAACAACACACATATCACTGTCTATCACATGCATGAGACCGACTGTTTGGCTTGCTTATAACAGCTGGCTGACCACATCAATAACCTTGCAGGTGGACAAAGACAGGGAGAATGCAATAGCCAAAACCTGGATGCTGGAATAGGGAGCAGGAGCACTAAGTGCTCCTGACAGGTACAATTGTTTCAAAGAAAACAATAAGTAATGCACTTAAACGCCATGACCTGTATGCACGCTCACCACGCAAGACTCCATTGCTGAAGAAAAAGCATGTTAAAGCTTGTTTAAATTTTGCTGCACAACATTTAGACAAGCCTGTGAAATACTGGGAGAATATAATCTGGTCAGATGAGACCAAAATAATACACACCATGTTTGGAGGTCAAATGGCACTGCACATCACCCCAAAATACCCCCCCATACCAACAGTGAAATTTGGAGGTGGGAACATCATTTTTTTCAGCATGCGGTACTGGCAAACTTCATTTCATTGAAGGAAGGATGAATGGGAAAGACATAAAAATCTGCTGCCATCTACCATGATGATGAAGATGAAATAAGGGTGGACATTTTAGCAAGACAATCATCCCAAAGCCAAAGAAACTCCCAATTGCTTTCAAAGAAAGAAAATAAAGGTGCTAGAATGGCCCAGCCAATCACCTGACTTGAATCTAATAGAAAATCTATGGAAAGAACTAAAGATCGGAGTTCATAGAAGAGGCCCACGGAACCTTCAAGATTTGAAGACGATGTTTGTGTTGAAGAAGAATGGGCCAAAATCACACCTGAGCAACGCATATGACTAGTTTCTCCATACAGGAGGCGTCCTGAAGCTGTCATTACCAACAAAGGATTTTGTATTAAATACATTTCCGTTGGGGTGTTCAATACTATTTCCCTGCGGCATTCCATTTTATTACACATAACTTCATTTCTGAATGTATTTGTTTTGGTTTCTTTGTATGTAAGGATTGCATGGCTTGTTACCAACAATTTCATGTCAATAGCACCTTTAGAGCCGGTTCACACAGGGACGACCTGGGATCCGACTTCAAGTCGCCCCATGTCGCGCGGTTGAGAAAATCAATGGAAGTGAATGGAGCCGTCTTAATGTACACTACTGAAGTCGCTCTGACTTCAGAAAAGGTTCCTGTACGACTTCAATCCGACTTCTAGGCGACTTGTACCCATTGATTTCAATGGAAGTTGCCTCCAAGTCGGATCCCCTGTCTTAACTAAAGCAACTTTCCAGGAAGTAAAAATAGTTTTCTAGGCAAACCCCTCCCTCCCACAGAGTTGATTATTATGTGATTGGCCACTGCCAAAGTCCCCTGTCCTGCAGGCAACTTCAAGTTGCCTTGTAAGCAGGAGCGGACTGACAACTCATGGGGCCTCCGAGCAATAGGAGATTATGGGGCCCCCAGGCAATCAGAGATTATAGGGCCACACAGTATACAATCACACAGTATACACATACATGTACACATAGTATACACAGACATGTTTCTATTGGCTGAGAAGGTGCTGGAGAGGTGGGACAGCTATAATCTTGGGATTTTTAGACCAAAAGGATGTCGGTAAGGGAAATTTCAGAAACAGATGTAAAAAAAACACAGATTTTTACATACTGTCCCTGGTTTTACTGAGGCTGGCAACCCTGATGGGGCCCCCTAGTGGCCCGGGCCCCCGAGAAGTGCCCGAGTGGCCGAATGGTCAGTCCGCCCCTGCTTGTAAGTTGCCTCAAGTCGTGCTGTGATTCATACTCAAGTCATGTCCAAGTTGCCTATCAAAGTCGCGCTGGAAGTCGCGTTGCCCCTGTGTGAACCGGCTCTTAGAAATATATAGGGTGGAACACCCAAAACTCCAAGGTGGACACAAACAGTCAGTAATTACAAGGGAAATTTCACTATTGGAGGGCCCAAGACACAGAAGAAGCCAGGGGCCAATTTAGCCCACCAGGCCTCACTTTTCACTAAAATATCACTTTTGGGCGGAATGACCCTTTAAACAAAGCCTCAAATCTAGTAAGCTCCTTAGCCAGATCTTTTGATCACTTAATTGCAGGTTGCGGGCTGCGGGACGCAGAGGAACAGCAATGAATCACTACTGCTATCTCCTGACTGCGAAAAATCAGTTTAACAGGTAAGAAAAGGAATGTGTGAAAGTTGAAGAGACACGTTTAGAAAGAGTATGAGATCATTTCTATTAAAATGAAGACAAATGGTGACAATCGTCAGACTTTTCAATATTTTAACATTTAAAAAAACTGAACTATTAAGCACTTCCAGACCAGCCTCGTTTTGAATTTTAGGTGTTTACATGTTTAAAAATTTTTTTTTGCTAGAAAATGACTTAGAACCCCCAAACATTATATATTGTTTTTTTTCTAACACCCTAGAGAATAACATGGCGGTCATTGCAATACTTTATTTCACACCGTATTTGCGCAGCGGTCTTACAAGCGCAATTTGTTTGGAAAAAAGTCACTTTTTTGAATAAAAAAATAAGACAACAGTAAAATTAGCCCAATTTTTTTTTGGATTGTGAACGATAATGTTACGCCGAGTAAATTGATACCTAACATGTCACGCTTCAAAATTGCGGCCGCTCGTGGAATGGCGACAAACTTTTACCCTCAAAAATCTCCATAAGCGACATTTAAAAAAATTGCATTTTTTGAGTTACAGAGGAGGTCTATGGCTAGAATTATTGCGCTCGCTCTACCGATCGCGGCGATACATCACATGTGTGGTTTGACTACCGTTTTCATATGCGGGCGCTGCTCACGTATGCTTTCGCTTCTGTGCGCGAGCTCGTCGGGACGGGGTGTTTTTTAAAAAAAATTTTGGGGGTTTTTCTTATTTATTTTACTTAATTGTATTATTTTTTGCACTGTTTTAAAAAAAAATATAAAAATGGATCACTTTTATTCCTATTAAAAGGAATGTAAACATCCCTTGTAATAGAAAAAAGCATGACAGGTCCTCTTAAATATGAGATCTGGGGTCAAAAAGTCCTCAGATCTCATATTTGGACTTCAATGAGAAAAAAAAAAAATGTCATTTAAAAAAAATGACATTTGTAAATTCCCCTTTAAAGCCCCAAACACACGGTCGGACTTTTTCATGGATTCTGTCCGATCGGACCATGTTGTCGAAAAATCCGACCGTGTGTATGCACCATCGGACAGTGTACGTCGAATTGTCCGACGGACAAAGTCTTATCTCCTGCTGGATAGATTTGCCGACAACCCGGTCCGATCACACCAAATCCGATCGTGTGTACGGTTGTCCGACCGGACAAAGTGCTACGCATGCTCAGATCACATTACAAGACCAAAGCTATTGGCTACTAGCCTCTACGTAGTCCCGTCGTAGGCAACAAACGTCACCACGTTCAGAATGATCTGATTTTTCGACAACTTTGTCCGACCGTGTGTACGCAAAACCAACATCGGACAAAGTACGACGGACATGATCCGACGGACCTGGTCCGCGGATTGTCCGACCGTGTGTATGGGGCTTAAGACGTATGGGCGGAAGTCACGTTTTGACGTCGCTTCCACCCTACTATGGTATAGAGATGAGTGGGGGCCATCTTAGCCTCACTCATCTGTATACACAGGCAGGGAAAGGACCCGATCGCCTCCGCCGCTGCCGACGGCTCCGGTAAGCGGCGGAAGGCACAGGAGAGCGGCGGGAGCAGGGGGGCACCTCTCCCGCCGCCGATAACGGTGATCTTGCGGCGAATCCACCGCGATGACCACCATTATCGGAAAGGGGACCGCTCTCTGTGAAGAGGGATACCTCGGTTGTGGCAGCAGCTGCTGCCGTTACCGAGATATCCCTCTTCAAAAAAATGACGTATATATACAGTGAGCGGTCGGGAAGTGGTTAATTTACAGTAGAGGAGAAACCTCTAACCTACTAAGCCTGGCTTATGTCCATTATTTATGTCAATTACAGTGAGACATGTGCGATTCGTTTCAATAAAATTCAGACGAAATTTTCATTATTCGTAGAATTTGATGTATCTGAATCTCTAATCACAATAGTAACAGATTTCAACGAACCTGAAATAAATTATAATGAAAACAACAAATTCATTTGTAATCATTTGTTTCATTCGTTTACGACTTCAGAGGGTTCAGTTCAATAATATGTGTCACGCTATGTATTGTTATAATTAGCCAAAGTCGCATTAAAGTCGCTTTAACCACTTTAAAACCAGGCCTTTTTCTGACAAGTAAAAAAAACTGTATTTTTTGCTAGAAAAACCCCCAAATATTATATATATATTTTTTAGCAGAGACCCTAGAGAATAAAATGGCGGTTGTTGCAATAATTTGTCACACTGTATTTGCGTAGTGGTCTTTCAAAAGCAATTTCTTTGGGAAAAAATACACTACAATGAATAAAAAAATGTAGTTAGCCCAATTTTTTTATATAATGTGAAAGATAATGTTACGTCGATTAGATAGATACTTAACATGTCATGCTTTAAAAATGCACATGCTCGTGGAATGGCGAGAAATCATGGTACTTAAAAATCTCCATAGGCGATGCTTTACATTTTTTTTTACAGGTTACCTGTTTAGAGTTGCAGAGGAGGTCTAGTGCTAGAATTGTTCTCTCACCCTAATGATTGCAGCGATACCTCACATGTGTGGTTTGAACACCGTTTACATATGCGGGTGCGACTTATGTATGCATTCGCTTCTGCAGGAGCGAGGGATGGGGCGCTTAAAAAGTGTTTTTTTCTTATTTATTTAACTTTTTTTACACTGTCCCTTTAATTTTTTTTAATCACTTTTATTACAAGAAATGTAAACATCCGTTGTAATGGAAAAAAGCATGACAGGTCCTCTTTATTGGGAGATCTGGGGCTGAAGTGACGCCAGACGCCTCACTCGGCTTCTTGCCCTCACTCGGCTTCTTGCCTAGCCATTGGCCGCATCAGATCGGTTCCGAGCTTGCCGGCGGCTTTGGTAAACCTGGGAACTACCAATCTTGTGGCGAATCTGGGACCACCTTTATATGAAAGCCGACCGCCTGCAGAAAAAAATAAAAAAGATACCGGGTTATGGCAGCTAGCTACTGCCATAACCCCAATAGCATGCCCATTCAACAGAAGCAAAATGGCCAGCTTCTGTCAGACAGGCTGGTGTACACACGGGTGGAATTTCGGCTGCTTTCTGTTGAACTGGCCAATACCGGTCCTTGTGTACCAAGCTTAGGGGAGGGTTATAAAACCTGTAACTGCTTTTAAAGTGTGAGCTGGAGTTTGCCTTCAATTTGTTAGTGTATTTAAATCAGTTTTTACATCTAACACTCCCCTCCCCCCAGACTGACAATGCTGCTGTCCAGAGGTGCCTCCTGTGCTCCTTCATCCAGAGTGACCCCTTAAACACTGGGGCGGTTTTCAGGCATTTTAGCGTTAGAAATAGCCTCTGCTAAGCGCCTGAAAACCGCCTCCCATTCATTCAACTGTGACTTTTCACACTGGGGCGGTGCGCTTGTGGAACGTCCTGAAAAGTCCTGCAATCAGCATCTTTGGGGCGGTCTGGGAGCGCAGTAAAAGGCCCTGCCCACTGGAATGAATGGGCAGCGCCTGAAAAGCGCTTCAGAAGTGCGGCAATACGGGAGTTTTTAACCTCTTCTTTGGGGTTAAAAGCGCCCCGCTAGTGGCCGAAAAGCGCAGCTTAAACATCGCTAAAGAGCTGCTAAAACGAGCGGCGCTTTAGCGCTAACGCGGCCTCATTGTGAAAGGGGGTTTATACAGGAGGTGTGTTACTGGCCAGATCACCAGGTGAAAACAGAGGGGAAGAGCCATAAAAGAAGAAAACAAATGCAGCCGCTACATCCAATGATTGGCAATGGTAAGCTACAATATATTACATTTTTTAGTTTGGCTTTATCAGCCACTAAGTATCATTCCTTTCCATCTCATGAAACTGTGCAGAACAGTATGAGATGTATTATAGAGAACAGAGCCGTACTGCCACCTAGAGGCCGGTGTGAGGCAGGGCACTCACTGATGATAGGGCTCTGCTTAACCTTTCCATCCATTGCATGGAGACTGCAGACAATTCCCTCCCACTCATCCCTCTAGATGCCTTTCATATCACTGCTCTACAGTCCCATACATGACATTTTTAGGCCCATATGAATGACCGCACAGAAAAGTACATATGTGTATTTATGTTTTCTGTTGTAGTGTGTTAATACAAGTTTTTAACCACTTGCTTACTGGGCACTTAAACCCCCTCCTTTCCAGACCAATTTTCAGCTTTCAGCGCTGTCACACTTTGAATGACAATTGCGCGGTCATACAACACTGTACCCAAATTAAATTTTTATAATTTTTTCCCCCCAAATAGAGCTTTCTTTTGGTGGTATTTGATCACCTCTGCAATTTAAATTTTTTGTTAAAAAAAATTAAAAAGACCGAATTAAAAAAAAAATATATGTTTTTTTTTTTAAATTTTGTTATAAAAATATAAAATGGGTAATTTTTGTCCGTCATTGATGTACGCTGATGAGGCGGCAGTAACGGGCACTGATGGGTGGCAGTGATGGGCACTGATGGGTGGCAGTGATGGGCACTGATGGGTGGCAGTGATGGGCAGCACTTTTAGGTGGCACTGATTGGCAGCACTGGTGGGCATTGATAGGTGGCACTGGTGGGTATTGACAGGTGGCACTTATGGGCATTGCAAGGTGGGACCGATGTACCTTTAAGATAAGCCGGTGATCGGCTTTTTATCATGTGACCAGCTGTCATTGACTGACAGCTGATCACATGGTAAGGGGCCCCGCCCCTTACTCGGATCGCTGATCACCCGTGTCTCAGTGACTCGGTGACCACAGGGCGCGCACAAGGACCGCGCACAGGGGAGGCCGCCATATGATGTCCTCCTGGGAATTGAGATCCGCGCTGTGGCCGTCATTCAGCCATAGCGCGGATGGCAAGTGGTTAATATGCATTGTGTCTCACATTATATTCCATTGCTTTAACACAGCCTATTGACATGAATGAGTTGCCAACGCACCCTAACATGCTAAAAATCAGACATTGTCCCTTTTTTTTGTAAAACACAAGCACCAATCATTGAAGTGTTTCTGGATACACGCTTCACACTGCTCAGGTGTGAATGGGGATTTGGTTAGGGCCCCGTGCAGACATCGCAATGTAGGGCTGTAGACAAGGGGGTACCACCAGTCCTCCTGTACGGGGTCCGGGCCAGCAGGGGAGACCTTGCAACAGGATGAATTGGATGTGGGCAGGGAGAGTGATTGGTGTGGCAGGAGGGAAATTACTGGAACCAATCCCCTTCATGACTCTCTCTGCAGCAGCTGAAAGCTGACTTCTTCTACTCTCCCTCCTGTTGGCTTTCAGCTGCTGCAGAGAGAGCCATACAAAAGATCAGTTCCAGTAATTGCCCCCTCCTGCCACATTGAACGTTTCCCCCTGCTGCCCAGGCTCTTCTGTGTGCCCCCCTACCCCTGCAGTGCTTCCAGCTTTTTTCCTCTCCTTCCCACCAGAAGCTACACGCACACAATAGGATCCTTCAAGATTGAGAGTAGGGGAAGGGCCTGGTAAATATGCCAAATTTACCAGGCCCTTCCTTTCTTGAATGAACACAATGAGTGATCAGTACCATTCACTCGCTGTGTTAATTTATAACTGAAGCATTGGCTGTATGGGGCCATGTGTCAGATTGTCTGTATGAGGCCCTGTGTCTGTTTGGCTGTAGGGGGCCTGTGGTTTCTAACAGCAGTCCTGATCGCATTGCAGGAACAATTGTTCCTGCTTGCGATTCTCAAAGTGCAGTTTACACGCGTTTCGGCATGTTCACGCACAGGGCAGCCCATTCACTTCAATGAGTAGCCCTATGTGCATTTGCCATCCAAAAGAAGTTCCTGCTCCTTTTCGGGATACAAGCTTAGCACGCTATTTAAGCGCTCATGTTGCCTCAGGACAAAAACACACTTTGGGGTGCCATTAAATATAATGGCAACCAAACGCATGTTTTGGAATCGCAGAGATTCTGCCTGCGATTTCAAATCGCTTAATGTGAACAGGGCCTATGAGTTAAAGCAGATGTAACCCCTTACTGAATGACATGTAGTTTCTTAACCCTTTCGCTGCTAGGTCCCTACGTTGTACGGACCTGACAGCGGGGAGTTTTACAGACATCTGCTCTCCTCCCCTCCTTGTTGCTGACCCAGAAAGCATGTGTGACATCACTTCTGGGTCCGCCTCTCGGTGTCCCCAGCCAGCACACCTGGGAAAGGATGTAATGCCCTGCGAACGGCATTGCATTACCTTCAATGGGGGAAAAGGGGAGACATCCAGAGTCTTTTAGACAGGTTCTCTTTTCAGCTGAGTTCACACTAGCTGCGGCTCACAGCAGGGGGTCCAGTGTGTCCCTGTACACCGTTTCAGGTGTGAATCAGGTCTGAATATTTGGCTGAATTTGCACCTGAAACAGAGCCAAAGACGCACAGGACCCTTTTCCAGTGCGCTCCGCGGCCATCCCGGAGCTGTGTGAACCGGCTCTATTGAGAGCCGGTCACAGTCTTCTGTCATGCGAATTGGATGCGGAAACCCACATCCAATTTGCATCAGCATGAACCCAGCCTTAGACCCTGGATGTCTCATTAAAGAGAACCTGTCACCAAAAAAACACTACATAGGGGACTTTTTGTCCACTATGTGATGAAAAGAAAAAAAAAAATGAAATAACATTTTTTTTTTTTAATCGTAAAAAAGTAAAGTTACTCCCAAGCACAAAAAATCCCCTCTAAAAAATGTTGAAGCCCCCCCAGCCCCATATATATGCATGTACGAATGTAAACGTACGCGTCGGGGCGCCTATGCATGAAAACACTGATTGTCATATATGTTACATATCGCCAATTCGCCACGCACCCCAGAGTGAGAGCAATATTTCTAGCACCAGACCTCCTTTGTAACACTAAACTGATGACCTATAGGGTAAAGTTTTGCCTATGGGAAATATAGGGTACTGAAGTTTGTCGCCATTTCACGGGCGCACACAAATTTGAGGTTTGACATGTTGGGTATCTATTTACTCGGTGTAATCTCGTCATTTATATTTTATCAATAAATTACGTAATGTATTGCATTTGGGGGCGCTACAATTAAAGTGTTACTAAACCCACAGCAGTAAAATCAGTCTGTATATGCAGTAAAGCATTCTTGTTATACTCACTGTGGAACCTAAGGGGTTAATCTTTTGCATTGTGTATAAAGACTGTTTGAACCCGTCTCTCTGATTCTCCTTTTTTTCCCACTGTCTCCAAAAAATAACCTGATATTTACAGAGCCAGGGGTCGGGCTGCACATGCTCAGTTGGGTGTGTATTGCTAGAGAGTTATTTTTTTTTTTTTTAATGGGAGGGTGCATGTGATCAGTACAGGGCCAATCAGCACTGTCCAGACATGTCCAGAAAGAGGATCAGGGGGAGAATGAAAACACCTCCTACAAGGTTTACTAGAAACTGATAGAAGTCACAAGACTGCTATATACTGCTGTAAATGTATTTATCAGTTTATCTTTACTAAAATAATTGCATCTCCATGTTCTCTGTACTGTGGGAGACCCAATATAGTGAATGCAGATTCCTGGGTTTAGTAACACTTTAAATTTAGTGTATTTTTTACTGAACTTTTGCATTTAATAGACCTTTACGGTAATATTGTGTGACATAAAAATTTGGAACTCCCACATTTTATTCTCTAGGGTGTCTGCTTTCAGAAAATATATAATGTTTTGGGGTTTCATGTAATCTTCAGACCTAAAATCATTATTTTTTAACCATGTGTGCATGCGAAAGGGTTAAAAGTGCCCAATAGCACATCAGAAAACGATTTGGACGCTTCATTCAGTTTCACGCACGCCGGTGATACAAGGGCCCTACAGAGTTCTGATGCTGCACAGGGGGCATGCTGGCACTTGTAGTTCCTCAGCAGCTACCAAACCCAGCACTGCCCAGCCTGTAGTATGTGGTTGAGCAGGTCCCTTGGTGCGTTTCCTGTGTGAGTAGGTGTGGCGGAGAGAGAGATTTCCTCTGCGCTCTGTTCTCCCTTATTATCAATCGCTCAGCTTGACACCACACCCAGCAACCATAAAAATGTCATTATATAAGGCAGCAAAACAAAGCACAATGTAACCAATGCACAACTTCTGCCAGCAGCATGGGGGATGTATAGGGGGGGGAAAAAAAAACACTAGTGATAATACAATCCAGGCTTAACAGATGTTGTAAAACGCTTTAGCAATCTTCCGATACCATCATCATGACTGATACAAAAATACTCAACGATCATTTAAAAGTGGTAGTAAAGCCCGCTTTGCGATTTTTTACTTACAGGTAAGCCTATAATAAGACTTACCTACAGGTAAAATGTATATCTCCTAAGCATGCACCGTTAAGGAGATATTCACCCTGAATGCAGTAGGTGACCTCGCCGGCGCATGCGCTCTGAAGGTCCAGCATATAACCGTGGGCTCCCGCGTGTGTGCGCCGGAGTTAGGTCATCGCGACCCTGGCCAATCACAGCGCTGGAGCCCGTAAACCCGGAAGAAAGACTGGGGGAAAATGTTAACTAGACATGTGCAATTAGTTTCGTTTTTTTTTCGTTATTTTCGTTCGTTTGTTTTCGTACGAATGAACGAATCGTACGAATCCGAATAACGAATTGTACGAATCCGATTAACGAATCATTCGAATCGAACGAATCCGAAAAACAACGAAAATCCGAAAAAAAATAATTAGAAACAACGAATGTACTAATGAAGAAAATCAGAAAAACGAAAACGAACGAAAAAATTCGTACATTCGTAACTTTTTTTTTTTTTAATTGGTAATTTTCCGTGTCCCTTACAATGGTGCTGCTAAATGTATTTCGAATGGATTGAACAAAAAAATTCGTACATTCGTAACTTTTTTTTTTTTCGATTCGTAAATTATTAAAATGTAATAATAGCATACACATTACATAAAATTATGAATTATGCTCCGATTACGAATCTACGAATGTTACGAATGTACGAATAAATACGAATGCGTCCGAAAATTAAACTAATGAAAAAACGAATCAACGAAAAAAAAACTCTTACGAATGTACGAATCGTTACGAATTCGAACACCGACGACTTACGAATGTACGAATCGTTACAAATCAACGGAAACGAAAAAAACGAAACGAAAAAAAAATAATTTTTTTCAAAAACAAAAAAAAACGAAACGAAATTTTTTTTTTTTTTTTTTCGTTGTGCACATGTCTAATGTTAACCCTCCCAGCAGTGACAGCACGGTGCTGGAGGGCTTTGTTCTAAGGTAGGTATTTTATAAAATGCTAGTACACGATGCATACTAGCACATTATGCCATTGTCTTACAGGTTTTTTTTAACCTCTTTACGACCGCCCCATAGCAGATTTACTACTACAGGGCAGCCGCTGTGTGCAGAATCACGTGATTCTGCACTTCCAGGTTTTGAGTATGAGCGCGTGCCACTGGCGGGCCGCTCCCGCTGTGGTTTTACACAGCGGGGGCTGATCAACGGGTCCCACAGACCTGATGTCCGCCACGACCCGCTGATTGTTCGGTAATCTGACAGAATGTCTGCCTAAATCTAAACAAGGCAGACTGTCATTCCGTGAGTACAGAAGACATGGATCCTGTGTTCCTATGAAGCAGGAACACCGATCCATGTCTTCCAGTAGTAAAAGCACCTCCCCCACAGTTAGTAAGCACTTCCTAGGAACACATTTAACCCTTTGATTGCCCCCGATGTTAACCCCTTCCTTGCCAGTGTCAGTGCATATTTTTAGCACTAATCACTGGTCCCCAAAAAAGTGTCAGTTAGGTGTCCGAATTGTCCACGGCAATATCACAGTCCCGCTCTAAGTTGCTGATCGCCGCCATTACTAGTAAAAAAAAATCAATAAACAAATAAAAATATCCCATAGTTTGTAGAAGCCAATCAATATACGCTTATTAGAATTTTTTTTATGAAAAATATGTAGCAGAATACATATTGGCCTAAATTGATGAACAAATTAGATTTAAAATTTTTTTTTTATTGGATGTGTTTTAGGCTTGATTCACTATGCATGTTGCTTTTGAGCGTTTCTGAAGTGCGTGCTTTTTGGACATGCTTTTTTACAGCGATTTGCATTTTTTTTTTACACTGTATATAGCTGGTTGCTGAGAGGCGTCTTTAACAACTGATGAGTCATCAGCTGTCAGCGGGCTTCCCCACTGAATATATAAAAAAAAAATAATTGCGAAAAAATAAAACAGCGTGGGGTTCCCCCAGGTCCATGCCAACATACCAGGCCCTTGGGTCTAGTATGGATTCGGAGGGGACCCCCCACGCCATGCATGAAGCCCAGCAGGCCAGGAAAGGGAGAGGACGAGTAGCGCCCCCCCCCCTCCTGAACCATACCAGGCCGCATTCCCTATTATATTAGTGCCCCCCACCCCAAAGCACCTTGCCCCCATGTTGATGGGGACAAGGGCCACTTCCCAACAACCCTTGCCCGGTGGTTGCCGGGGTCTGCAGGCAGGGGGCTTATCGGAATCTGGAAGCCCCCAGATCCTGGCCTCCCTCCTATGTGAATGAGTATGAGGTACATTGTACCCCTACCCATTCACCCAAAAAAAAGTAGTGTAGTGTGAAAAAATACAGTAGACAGTTTTTGACAAGTCTTTTATTAAAAATATCTTCTTCTTCCCCGATTCTTCCTCTGATCTTCCTCCATCTTCTCCCGCATCTTCCTCCTCCAGGCTTCTCCTTCTCCCGCTGCTTCTTATTCCACTCTTCTTTCTCCTGTCTTCTTTGTCCGGTGTTCTCCTTCCTCTGCCGCCCTGCGACCTCCGATGCTGAGTCCCTCTCCCGCCGACTACCCTCCTCTGATGCTGCGTCCCACTGATCTGTCCACGCCGATGTCAAGCAATTCTTATATAACGATGGGGGCGTGGCCATCGTATGACTTCAGACGGAGACCACGCCCCCTTGGGAGGTCACCGCCCAGGGCATGATGGGTCTGGGATGTCACAAGGGGGGCGGGCCTCCAGATGTCATTATCCGATGGTCACGCCCCCATCCTTATCTAAGAAATGCCTGACATCGGCATGGATAGATCAGCGGGACGCAGCATCGGAGGAGGGTCGGTGGCGGCAAAGGAAGAACACAGGAGAAAGAAGAAGAGTGGAAGAAGAAGTGGAAAAGGAGAAGCCTGGAGGTGGAAGATGTGGGAGAAGATGGATGAAGAAGCGGGGAAGAAGAAGATATTTTTAATAAAAGACTGTCAAAAATTGTCTACTGTATTTTTTCACACTACACTACTTTTGTTTGGGTAAATGGGTAGGGGGTACGATGCCCCCCGCCCGCAGCCCCCGACAACCACCGGGCAAGGGTTGTTGGGTAGATGCATGGGGGCAAGGTGCTTTGGGGGCAGAACCCCCCGGCCCCAAAGCACCCACCCACCCCCCATGTTGAGGGCATGCGGCCTGGTATGGTTCGGGGGGGGGGGCGCTCGTACGTCTGACCTGCTGGGCTGCATGCTCGGATATGTCTCCCCTCCTACTCAGTCCTATCCCTATACAGTTAGAACACACCTAGGGAACACATATTTAACCCCTTGATCGCCCCCTAGTGTTAACCCCTTCCCTACTAGTGTCATTTACACAGTAATCATTACATTTTTATAGCACTGATCCCTGTATAAATGTCAATGGTCCCAAAAATGTGTCAAAAGTGTCCGATCTGTCTGCCACAATACCGCTAAAAGTCGCAGATCACCGCCATTACTAGTAAAAAAAAAAAAAAAATGCCATAAATCTTTCCCATAGTTTGTAGACACTATAACTTTTCACAAACCAATCAATATACGCTTATTGCAAAAACATTTTTACCAAAAATATGTAGAAGAATATATATTGGCCTGAGCTGATTAGTTTTTTAAAAACATTTTTGGGGATATTTATTATAGCAAAAAGTTAAAAATATTGTTTTTCTTTTTCTTTTTCAAAATCGCTGCTCTTTTTTTGTTTATAGTGCAAAAAATAAAAACCGCAGAGGTGATGAAATAGCACCAAAAGAAAGCTTTATTTGTGGGAAAAAAAGGATGCCAATTTTGTTTGGGTATAGCATTGCATGACTGCGCAATTACCAGTTAAAGCGACGCAGTGCCAAATTGTAAAAAGTGCTCTGGTCAGGAAGGGGGTAAAATCTTCAGGGGCTGAAGTGGTTAAGTACCGAAGTTTGGCGCCATTCCACGAGTGTGCGCAATTTTAAAGCATAACATGTTAGTTATCTATTTACTTGGCGTAACATCATCTTTCACATTATATAAAAATATTACTGTATTATTCTAATATTACTTTACTGTTTTGTTATTGTTTAATTTGTGAAAAAAAGACACGTTTGAGAAATTTCTATGTAAATATCGTGTGACATAAAAAGCTAAAAAAACATATATAATGCTTGGAGGTTCAGAGTAATTTTCTAGCAAAAAAAATATGATGTTTTTTAATGCTTTGTACCACCTTTTTGTACCTAATAAAAAAGTTTGTAAACTAAAAAAAAAAAAAGTAGAGGAGTGTCAAAATTGGCCTGAGCTGGAAATGGCTAAATTAATTATTTCTGACATACATACACACTTTGGCTCTAGATCAGAGGGGCACATAGAAGAGGCTTTTCTGGCTCTAGAGCCGAGGGGCACACAGAAGGAGGCTTTTCTGGCTCTAGATCCGAGGGGCACACAGAAGAGGCTTTTCTGGCTCTAGATCCGAGGGGCACACAGAAGAGGCTTTTCTGGCTCTAGATCCGAGGGGCACACAGAAGAGGCTTTTCTTGCTCTAGATCTGAGTGGCACACAGAAGGAGGCTTTTCTGGCTCTAGATCCGAGGGGCACACAGAAGAGGCTTTTCTGGCTCTAGATCAGAGGGGCACACAGAAGGAGGCTTTTCTTGCTCTAGATCAGAAGGGCACACAGGAGGCTTTTCTCGCTCTAGATCAGAGGGGCGCACATGAGAGGCTTTTCTGGCTCTAGATCAGAGGGGCGCACAGAAGAGGCTTTTCTTGCTCTAGATCAGAAGGGCACACAGGAGGCTTTTCTCGCTCTAGATCAGAGGGGCGCACATGAGAGGCTTTTCTGGCTCTAGATCAGAGGGGCGCACAGAAGAGGCTTTTCTTGCTCTAGATCAGAAGGGCACACAGAAGAGGCTTTTCTGGCTCTAGATCTGAGTGGCACACAGAAGGAGGCTTTTCTGGCTCTAGATCCGAGGGGCACACAGAAGAGGCTTTTCTGGCTCTAGATCCGAGGGGCACACAGAAGAGGCTTTTCTGGCTCTAGATCCGAGGGGCACACAGAAGAGGCTTTTCTTGCTCTAGATCAGAAGGGCACACAGAAGAGGCTTTTCTGGCTCTAGATCCGAGGGGCACACAGAAGAGGCTTTTCTGGCTCTAGATCAGAGGGGCACACAGAAGGAGGCTTTTCTTGCTCTAGATCAGAAGGGCACACAGGAGGCTTTTCTCGCTCTAGATCTGAGTGGCACACAGAAGGCTTTTCTGGCTCTAGATCCGAGGGGCACACAGAAGAGGCTTTTCTGGCTCTAGATCAGAGGGGCACACAGAAGGAGGCTTTTCTTGCTCTAGATCAGAAGGGCACACAGGAGGCTTTTCTCGCTCTAGATCATAGGGGCGCACATGAGAGGCTTTTCTGGCTCTAGATCAGAGGGGCGCACAGAAGAGGCTTTTCTTGCTCTAGATCAGAAGGGCACACAGGAGGCTTTTCTCGCTCTAGATCAGAGGGGCGCACATGAGAGGCTTTTCTGGCTCTAGATCAGAGGGGCGCACAGAAGAGGCTTTTCTTGCTCTAGATCAGAAGGGCACACAGGAGGCTTTTCTCGCTCTAGATCAGAGGGGCGCACATGAGAGGCTTTTCTGGCTCTAGATCAGAGGGGCGCACAGAAGAGGCTTTTCTGGCTCTAGATCAGAGGGGCACACAGAAGAGGCTTTTCTTGCTCTAGATCAGAAGGGCACACAGAAGGAGGCTTTTCTGGCTCTAGATCAGAGGGGCACACAGAAGGAGGCTTTTCTGGCTCTAGATCCGAGGGGCACACAGAAGAGGCTTTTCTGGCTCTAGATCCGAGGGGCACACAGAAGAGGCTTTTCTGGCTCTAGATCCGAGGGGCACACAGAAGGAGGCTTTTCTTGCTCTAGATCAGAAGGGCACACAGGAGGCTTTTCTCGCTCTAGATCAGAGGGGCGCACATGAGAGGCTTTTCTGGCTCTAGATCAGAGGGGCGCACAGAAGAGGCTTTTCTTGCTCTAGATCAGAAGGGCACACAGGAGGCTTTTCTCGCTCTAGATCAGAGGGGCGCACATGAGAGGCTTTTCTGGCTCTAGATCAGAGGGGCGCACAGAAGAGGCTTTTCTGGCTCTAGATCAGAGGGGCACACAGAAGAGGCTTTTCTGGCTCTAGATCAAAAGGGCACAAGGAAGAAGCTTGTCTGTCTCTAGATCAGAGAGGCACACAGAAGTTGTTTTTCTGGCTCTAGATCAGAGGGGCACACAGAAGAAGCTTTTCTAGCTCTAGATCAGAGGGGCACACAGAAGAAGCTTTTCTCTATCTAGATCAGAGGGGCACACAGAAGGAGGCTTTTCTGGCTCTAGATCAGAGGGGCACACAGAAGAGGCTTTTCTTGCTCTAGATCAGAAGGGCACACAGAAGGAGGCTTTTCTGGCTCTAGATCAGAAGGGCACACAGAAGAGGCTTTTCTGGCTCTAGATCAGAAGGGCACACAGAAGAGGCTTTTCTGGCTCTAGATCAGAAGGGCACACAGAAGAGGCTTTTCTGGCTCTAGATCAGAAGGGCACACAGGAGAGGCTTTTCTCGCTCTAAATCAGAGGGGCACACAGAAGAGGCTTTTCTGGCTCTAGATCAGAAGGGCACACAGAAGAGGCTTTTCTGGCTCTAGATCAGAAGGGCACACAGGAGAGGCTTTTCTCGCTCTAGATCAGAGGGGCACACAGAAGAGGCTTTTCTGGCTCTAGATCAGAAGGGCGCACAGAAGTTGTTTTTCTAGCTCTAGATCAGAGGGGCGCACAGAAGACATTTAAAAGTGTAAAATGACTGATCGGTTTACTTCAATTCTTCTTATAAATATTGATAGGTGTGCTTTCATGAATCTTCACCATCTCCTGGGCTTGGACTGCACATGCAGGATCAGTGAAGGAATGCTTCCACCTGCTGTGATTGTGCAGCATGTATTATTAATGAACTGAAGCAATGCTCTATAATAAAACACCTGGCACAGCACATTCACCAGCGCATGCCTCTTTATCAGAGCACAATGTACCATTTCACCGGGATAACACGCAACAATAAGGAGTGCCGCTTCAGCAGAATCATCAGCCGTGGACTCGTGGCATCGATTTGCTGGCTGTGTCCCCAACACTATCACCCCCAGTCAAAACTTCTGGCCTCACCCCGGATGACGAGCAACAAAGTACAATAATGCACAGCAGTCAGAACTCATATTTTACTGATCTGAATGTGCTAAGATGACGTCTGATTGGCTATGTGGAGTTAGATCTCCTCACATGTCATTACTGCTCTGTGCATTTCTTTAATAAAGTGTATCAATAGTATATACTAACATCAATAGTATGCAAGCTCTTGGAGGGGATGAGAAGGGACAATATACAAGATTTTAGTAATGAGAACGGTATCATTAGCAGTAATCAGCATGGATTCATGAAGAATCGTTCTTGCCAAACCAATCTACTAACTTTCTATGAGGAGGTGAGTTGCCATCTAGATAAATGAAGGCCCGTAGATGTGGTGTGTATGAATGCAATCTACTCACTGGGGGGAGAACCTCTGGGGGAATCTAGGATGGAAAAGGATCTGGGATCCTAGTAGATGATAGGCTCAGCAATGGCATGCAATGCCAAGCTGCTGCTAACAACGCAAACAGAATATTGGCATGCATTAAAAAGGGGATCAACTCCAGAGATAAAACGATAATTCTCCTGCTCTACAAGACTCTGGTCCGGCTGCACCTGAAGTATGCTGTCCAGTTCTGGGCACCAGTCCTCAGGAAGGATGTGCTGGAAATGGAGCGAGTACAAAGAAGGGCAACAAAGCTAATAAAGGGTCTGGAGGATATTAGTTATGAGGAAAGGTTGTGAGCACTGAACTTATTCTCTCTGGAGAAGAGACGCTTGAGAGGGGATATGATTTTAATTTACAAATACCGTACTGGTGACCCCACAATAGGGATAAAACTTTTTTGCAGAAGGGAGTTTAACTCATCAAGATTAGAAGAAAAGAGGTTTAACCTTAAACTATGTAAAGGGTTCTTTACTGTAAGAGCGGCAAGGATGTGGATTTCCCTTTCCACAGGCGGTGGTCTCAGAGGGGAGCATCGATAGTTAAAAAAAAATATTAGATAATCACCTAAATGACCGCAACAAACAGGGATATACAATGTAATACTGACATATAATCACACACATAGGTCGGACTTGATGGACTTGTGTCTTTTTTCAACCTCACCTACTATGTAACTAAGTATCTAAAGCAGTGTTTCTCAACTCCAGTCCTCAAGGCGCCCCAACAGGTCATGTTTTCAGGCTTTCCATTATTTTGCATAGGTAATTGCATCAGTCTCACTGCCTTAGTAATTACCACAGCAGTTTCATCTGAGGGAAATCCTGAAAACACGACCTGTTGTGGCGCCTTGAGGACTGGAGTTGAGAAACACTGATCTAAAGCCTTCTTTACTAGTTCTGGATACAGAATAGGTTCGATCCCCTTCCAGGTTTTTATTGCTCTGTGTCGCAGGGAGATTCGAGGCCCATTAAAACTTGTGCGTTGCCACATGTTCCTGTAATGCCCATACTTGTGGGAAACTCATACTCTTCATTGTGAATTGCACCCCAACGTACTGCACACACAACAACACACAACATACCGCATGTTGTCCTGCACTGCTGGGTAGCATGAGTTTTTTTTGATTTGCAGCATTGTGTTGGCAGTCACTTCCATAATGAATTGACTAAAGCCTGGTTCACACCTATGCAGGTTGCAGTTTGCATATTCCAGGTTCAATTTGCATTTTTCAATAAACGTTTTTTGATCCATTGAAGTCTATGGAACCAAAAAAAAAGAAGAAAAAAGTCCCTGGCCCTTTCCATAAAATGCACAGATGTGAACTACATCCATAGGATGTTAAATGGACTGTAGTGTGTTTCTGCAAAACTGAAAACGCACAAAAAAATGCATAGGTGTGAACCAGGCCTTAATGCACTGCAGCGAATCGCTAAAGTGTAAATACAGCCTCATACTCTCAGGCTGGGTTCGCACTATTATGAATTTGATGCAGGTTTCTCTGCCTCCAATTCGCATGACAGGAGAGTGTGACAGGCTCTCCATAGAGCCGGTTCACACATCTCCGGGGCGGCCGCAAAGAGCACTGCAGAAGAGTCCTGTGTGTCTTTGGCTCTGTTTCAGGTCCGAATTTAGCCAAACATTCGGACCTGAAACGGTGAAGCACCCCCAGGCTGCGAGCCGCGCCACACACAGTGTGAACCCAGCCTTAATCTTGGTGATCCTTGTCATGAAGACAGAAGGTGATGCGAAATCCAAAATATTACAGTTGTCACCAGTACAGGAGGGGATATACACCAATCATTTATCAGTGAAAGGTTATAGATGATAAGGCGGTCAGGTGGAAAGCTCCAGAATGAATGGTTATATCACTATACAGATAAAGGGAACATTTGTATACCTTGTAATTATTTCAACATCATATTAAATGAAAATCCAATGTGTCATTAGAGGTGTGAACTCCATGCACTCTGACCGCATTCTCCACACGCAGTGTGCAGGGGGAGGAGCGTGCAGTCTTATTAGCAACAAGAGGGATTGTGGTTATAAATAATGCAATCCGGTTCTTGTTCTTATAAGGATTTATTTATCACAGGCGCAAGATTATTCATGGTGTGCTGAGCAGGGAATTCATAATTAGGTGGAAGAACACCACAAGCGTTAGGTTTACATTATTTATATATTTAGCTGTTTGGATATCTCCATGAACCATGATGAAGTGCCCACTTGCATCAGGTGATGCATTATTATGCCTTAAAGGAGAAGTAGGGCCAAAGCTCTTTTGGCCCTACTTCTCCTGTGGGTCACAGTAGTGCACTTTGTTCTGCACTCTGATGGCCCAGATTTAGCTGACAGTGTTGACTAACGTCACAGAGCCAATCAAGGCTCTGCATGGATCCCAACAACAATGCCAGGATCTGCCCAGATGCCTGACCAGCAGCTGGCCTAGCACATCTCTGAAAAACTGAGCCTGCCACTTCTGCTCTTGCCCCCTCCACAATCTGGCGCTCCAGTGAGCGCTGGAGGGGCAGAGCAGAGAGCTGGTGACTGATAGTAGACTCCGAGAACTGAGCGATCAGTGGTCTTTAACTACTCAAAAAAACTCTACAGTCCATAATTTAGAACTAATCTGATGTTAAAAATATCCATTATGCTGCTCCCATATCTGTAGACCTTTTGTAAATGTAATGTAAACTGCCCCAAACACTGCGTTTGTCACAGCTCCATGCCCAGGTCCTAGGGCAGACCAGCCATGAAGACAAGTGCCTCCTAGGAGCAAGGGCCATTCATCTGAGCCCTGCAGATACGCTGCTTTCTCTCATCACTGCAGATCTCCAATTTCTTACTTTGTTCTATGTCAGGCATGTCCAAAGTCTGGCCCACGGGCCAATCGCGGCCCGCGTTCCGCTTTTGAACGAACCACCTGCTTATCTGGACATGTATATCTTTTGTGGCCCCCAATGATCTCCCAGCGCCGGTGTTTTATTGGATAGTGCCCACTATCGAGACGTGCCTGGGACGAACGGGTTATGCGCTGTAGGGAGCAGCACAACAGTTGATTTTACAATCAGCTGTTGTGACGGCACCAGTGCACAATAGCTGACGGAAGAAATACGTGTGTCAGATTGTGCCCTGTGCTGGCGAGGCCTGTTCATGTCAATGAGGGGCGGATTATTAAATGATGGGCAGTGCTGCTAAACACATGTTTTTCTGATAGAAAAAACGCCCTTCAGTTGGCTAAACATGCCCCGCAAGCGCCCAGGAAGAATAGCAGAAAGAGATGCGTTTTGCAGCACTGCCCATCATTTAATAATCCGCCCCTCACCGACATGAACATGCCTCGCCAGCACAGGGCACAAAAATTTCTTCCGTCAGCTATTGGGCGCAGGCACCGTCTCAACAGCTGATCGTAAAATCAGCTGTTGTGCTGCGCATGCGCCATTCGTCCCAGGCACTTCTCGATAGCAGGCACTATCCAATAGAACGCCGGGGCCACAAAAGACATATATGCTGGCTGCCTTGGAGGGGACAGGGAGGAGGCGGGACGAGTGCCGTACACACAGGAGTATTTCCTCTTTACACGGTAGCCTCTGTAATAGGAAGTCCCAGTGCTGCCATTGGACGACAGTCCATCCATGTTCTGTCCATTAAAGGAGGCAGGACATTCTATTAAAGAGGCCGCTGAGAAAACAGAAGTTTTTCTTGTATGTAATCTTTTGGCTAGTCCCACCCCCTCCCTGTCCCCTCCGAGGCTGCAGATGGCTGGGCATCGATCAGGCTGCACTGATGGAAATGGTGAGTCTGCATTCCTGGCAATGGTGGTGCTGCATTCCTGGCACTTGTGAGGCTGCAGATGGACACTGATCCTTATTTTGCTTCACAGTTCTTTATTTAAAATGGAATTTTTTTCCCTGAAACTTCCCTCTTAAAGTAAAGGTGCGTGTTATACACCAATAAATACGGTATATCCCAATAACACGCCCAAGCTGATCTCTTTACTCACACACAGCCACAAAGGCAAGATAATTCTTGTTGGGCAATGTATTAGTGCTCGAAGGAACACACTTTGACACATTAAAAATCGGTCTAAGAACGTCAGGCAAAATGGTCGGCCCACACGCATGTTCACTTCATCAAATCTGGCCTTCTTTGAAAAGTTTGGACACCCCTGTTATGTGGTGTATTCCGTTTGTGTACGTTTTCAAACAAAAAATAAAATCTCCTTTTTACTAGATGACCTCGGCAGATGTAACCTTCTTTTTCCTGTGGCAGCCACTGAACTCATCTGTGGTGGAGAGCACAATGCACGTCTCAGAAGGATGCCACTCCCTCCTGTACTGCTTGGGAGCACTTGTCCCAACAGCTACACTGTCCTAGGGGGGAAAAAAAAAAAACAGGACAGGAATGTACCAAAAAAAAAAAAAGTCTGCATTCATAAAAATATGACCTGCCTCTCCTCCAGTCTAGAATTCATCTTTATAGCGTTAAGCAGAGAAAAATCTGTTGGACACTGTCTGCATTTTATAAATAGCTCATGAACTGCAGATGCATTGTGGGGTAAACACTGCAGTGTCCAGCAGAAACCGGATAAGGGTATCTGCTTTCTCCGCTATATAGAGGCTCCTATCTGTTGTTGAACCCTATAACGCTACTCTCTGCTTGCTTACTACTGGTAAGAGGATGAGGTTAGCATATTTTCATAAGATTACTAAGAAGTAAACGCTTGCAATAGCTACATAACTAGTACATAGGATAAGAAATCATACCCATGCAATAAAAATAATGTGTGAACTTCAGTTTTTAATGAGAAAATAGGTGAAAACTTTGAGTGTAGTGGCACTGGACTCTAGCACCACCTGCAGGGCATTTTTAGTCATTGCCACTAATGCAAGATGTACTACAAGAACCTGAATATAGTGATGCGAGTCCCTTTAATTACTCCAGCCCCGGAAGATTTTACCACCGACATGACCAAAGCGTTTTTTGCGAGACGGCACTGCGTCGCTTTAACCGACAATTGTGCGGTCGTACGACGCTGTACCCAAACAAAATCTGCGTTTTTATTTTTTGTGCTATAAAAACAAAAAATAAATAAAAAAGACTAAACAATTTTGGAAAAAAAAAGAAAGCAATATTTTTTACTTTTTGCTATAAAAAATATCCCCCAAAATCAAATGTTTTATTTTATTTTTACAAAAAATAGGTAGAATACATATCATAAATGTATATTGATTGGTTTGCGCAAAAATTATAGCGTCTACAAAATAGGGGATAGATTTATGGCATTTTTATAAAAAAAAATGAATTAAAAAAAAAAAAAGGGCAGTGATCTGCAAATTTTACCAGGACTGCGACATTGCGGCAGACAGATAGGACACTTTTGACACCATTTTGGGACCACTGACATTCAAACAGCGATCAGAGCTAAAAATAGCCCCCCGATTACTGTATAAACGTCACTGGCAGGGAAGGGGGTTAAACACTAGGGGGGGTGATCAAGGGGTTAAGTGTGTTCCCTCAGCGTGTTCTAACTGTAGGAAGGATGGGCTACCACTGGCATGACAGAGATGACAGGGAACAGATCTGGCATGTTACTAGGCCTCTCCTCGCCGTGATCGCGGGCCGCTGGCGGACGCCCGCTACTCTGCTTTTGCGGAGTGACTTACAGGTACAACAGTTTGTGCAGGAGTGCCATTCTGCTGACGTATATCAGCATGAACCGGTCGGCAAGCGGTTAAAAAAATAAAGTGCAAGTCAAGTCAACTTTTTTTTTCTCATTTTGGGTAAAGGGGAGGAAGGATTCGTTTTTACAGCTATCCAGTTAGGTAGATTTACCTCAATTTGAAATAAAAAAAAAAATATAAAAAAAAAAGGATGTTTTTATTGCGGTCTGTGTTGCTACTAGGCTCACTTCCCATCTTGTTACAACAACAAAAAAAACACCACACATAAAAAGCAATGGAATTGAGGGGGGAAGTCTAACAGAACCCCAGATAGCAGTAAAAACAGGGGTTTCAAATTTTCCCCACAGAAAAAACAAAAAAAAGTTTTGCCTTGGCATGCACTTTAACCTCCCTGACGGTATTTCCTGTCTCGGGGTGGATTTTCAGAACCAAAAGCAGTAACCCCGAGCCAGACTCTGTATTGCATCACAGGATCCAAGAAGTTTACTTACCTTGTCCCCTGAATCCTGCGATGTCTCCCCGCAGTGTAAGTGGCTTGTCCTCTGCTCGATTCATCGCCGGAGCCGAGCTCTGTTTCCTGCGAGCATTGCAACGCACGGGGGCGGAGAACAGCACCAAAATCAAAAAGTGAAACACACACCATACATACAGTATACTGTAATCTTACAGATTACATTACTATATTAAATTATTTCACAACCCTTTTGTCCTTAGTGGTTTGTCCCGTGCCCTGCATGCAGTTTTATATTGTAAAAACTGTTCTGCCTGGAAACTGGAGATTGTCCATAGCAACCAAAACCGTCCCTTTACATCAAAAGCAGTTTTAGACCAGCTAGAAAACAGCGATAATAAATTAGAATCACTCGGAGAATTGAGCCATAGTGATTTGTGGGGAAATTCGTCATTAAACACTGAAAAGTAATGACAGCGAAAATTCTGCAACTCAGCAAATTTCAGTGTTTTTGATTTGATTACATTATTGAATACATTTTATTATCATTATATTATTTTGTATAATTATTTATTAGATTTTATGATTTCGTGTTTCAAACTTTATCATACCTGGGATGTCTATTAGACTCTTGTTTGGACAGATTTAAGTGAGTTATTCCTAAAAATTACAGTCCTACAATAAAAACGCCAAATTTCCATGCAAATAATCGTACCGCTTTCAGCATCAAAAATCTGAGATAATCGTACCGCCAGGGAGGTTAAAAGTTTATTGCGTACACCTAGTCTGAGGCAGTTAACATATTTGTTGCAGTGGAAAACAATGCAAATCAATACAACACCAAATATAAAAAAAGTGATTTATTTGTCCAGTACCAAGATACATGCAGAAAAGTCAAATACAGTTCATATGCACATTGCAAAATCACAGGCTCACAATTATAGCTCCATATGCACCAACCTTAAAAAAAAAAAATAAAAATGTAATTCCATTAACAAGATGCAACATTTTACAGCATCCTGGGAATTCAGTGAAAAAAAAAAATAGACCATGGGGGAAGATTTACTAAAACTGGAGCAGCTGTGCATAGTAACCCATCAATTTCTAGATTTAAGCCCCAGTTCAGACCAGTGCGATTTGAACCGTTCATGTTGCAGCAATTATAAAAGGTTCCTGCACTACTTTTTACCAATTTCATTGCAACTTGCGTAGACTTCTGTTAAATGAAGTTGCAAGCTGCAATGACATAGGCAGTGCAAATCGCTCTGATGTGTGCTGAAGAAACTTGATTTCAAAGCTGCATCAGTGTGATCCAGGGCTTATTGCTAACATTTATTTGAACAAACTGAAGTTGGAAGTGGATTGGTTACTATACACAGCTGCACAAGATTCTGGGCTCGAGTCACGAAAACGAACTTGCATGTGATATTTAGGTCCCCCGGACACATTTTGCCTAAATACCGCATGTGATCCTGTAACTGTCAATTCACTATATTGTACATATGTATTTACCGCAAAAGGCTGAAAACGCTCAGCAAATACCACATGAAAAAAGAGTTAAACTCCATTCACAGAAGGAAATAAATAATTAAATGCATGAGGTCATTAAGTAGTGATCGAGACATGTGGTAATGGTGGAATGTGTACTGGTTGTGAAGGAGCAGGCGGTCGCTGCATCCTTAACAACCGATGATTCTGTTTTTTGTTTTTTTTTACTTTTGTATAGAGTGGAGATGGATTAGAACACCTGTAAGGTTTATACTGCTGCCTGTGTCCCCGTTAAGGAGATTATTCCTCTCCATTTGTCCTGTTCACTATTTTTTTTTTTGGAAGAACATCCCAAAAATGGGTTCCCCCCAGAACTGCAATATTGGGGTAATTTTTTCCGCTGGGGACACTATTTGCGGTGTTTAGGCTATTGGGAGCAAGCAGAGAGAAAGCTCCGATGGGAAACAGATGGCAAAAAAAAAAAAAAAAAACCTGAGAGGTGCTATAACCCCTCTCTTACTCAAAATGAAAAAGTTGCCTTCAGATTTACTTTAAGCTTTAGGTGGAGGTCAACAACAGGGTGCAGAAACCCACAGCCACTCCAGGCTATAAGGCATGCAATGCATGCATTCAGAAACAGCCTGCACCAGAGCAATAGAAAAACAAACTGAGGCGCCAAAACAATGCTACAGGATTTGTAAGTATGACAAACAGACATATACTGACTTAACCGCATTATACAGCCATTTTGTGTGCAAGCTTTGCTCCTCATTCAGCATACCACTACCATTCTTGTTTAACCTCTCTCAGTAGAGACTTGGTTGGGCCCTTCAGGAGGACCAGGAGAGATATTCTGAGCACCCTTCCCACTGGCAGACAAGACTTATTGACTTCACTGGTGGAAAGATCTGATGAAAGAACATGGATATAAAAAAAAAAAAATATTTAAAAGCTGAATTAATTACATGTAAGAGAATTTGACAAAAAAGAAGAAAAAGGGTAAAACCATTTGTTAATTAACCTAAATGTATTTTTGTCATGATAATTGCAACCTAACTTTATAATTAAGGAGTATGCACCATCGATCACTGGCTTGGTAAAATGCTCCTGCATGGCAGCACTGCAGTCCCTGAATTCAGGGCACTGGCAGAAAGTAGGGTTTGACTTTTAGGTAGGTCTTTGTAGAACAATAACCCCAACACATCCCACAATGCAATGCAGAGATACTGAGAGCAGCCTTAACTGCATCCTGCCCTGTGGTCAATAAGTTATGTCAAAAGGTTAAAAATAAATGAATGGCTATATGCAATGTCATGTGTACATGTTTAGGATAACACTAAACTCTGTGCTTCCTAGTTGGATTTTAATGCATCTGATTAAATTTTGCCACTTCCAAATATATTTGCAAAAGTTGTGTGTCTGGATACATGCAAGAAAACATTTCACAGTATGAAATATATCCTATATCAATTGGCTGGTGATGAGGCTGTCAAATGCATTAAGTAGGACAGACGGGAAAACAGAAAGAGAAAAAACAAACCGCACAAAGCAATATCTAGAGATCAGTATAGTTTCCCATCCTACAAGTAGCTTCTGTCACAAGTGTGAAACTGTCTAATTTTTTTTATTTATCAGCACCTAAAACAATGATTTTAAAATGTAATAATAATAATAATTAAAAAAAAACACAAAAAAAAAAATATATTATATACGGTACACACACACACACATATATATATATATATATATACACACACACACACACACACACACACACACACACACTAATAATATCTGCACACTCACTTATTCTTCCCATAAATTTGCAAAATATGGATATCTTCACTGCGGTATTCCTCATCATGTTTTTCTATGGGCACTTCCTCATATTCAAAGTCAACCTTGAGAAGCTGAAACATAGATAAGCACACTGCTGACAGAAGCACAGATATAAATCAATGCACACCCAGACACGCTTCAGATCATAAAAACACTCCCCTTTGTGTTTGTCATTGTACTAGGGATACATGCAGGGTTAACAAAATATAACACATAAAATAATCCTGTCAGATTTGTTTCCTGTCTCTCTCCCCTTTGGGGCGATTCACTCACTCATGGCCTGATCACCAATGTCTCCAGGAATAAATGCAATTCTAAAACAAAAATGCTGTGCCTTCACAAGAACAGGAGTAAAAGGAGAAATCTTCCAATGAGTATACATTTTCCCAGGGCCTCCGATAAGGGGGTAGCACCAGTCCTCCTGTAACAGGCCCCAGCCAGCAGAGGGGTCCTGACAGGGAAATCAGATGTGGGCAGGAGAGGGGGTGATCAGTGTGGCACGGTGGGGTGGGGGAGCAATTACAGTAACCGATCCCCTGTCTCTCTTCCTGCAGCAGCTGAAAGCCGGCCTCTCCTCTTCTTCCTGATGGCTTTCCGCTGCTGACGGGAGAGAAACACAAGGGATCAGTCAGGAAATTGCAGGACGTGAACATAAATCTCTCTAGTTAGACACAGATGGCAAAAAAAGAAACAGTGGATTTAATCCTTCCCTACTCTATCCATAATAAAACAGTTTAAAGGTTTTACTTTAAGTATCCATAAACTTTAGCGGTGGAGGACAGTTATACCAAACTTTCAAGGGGATGATATGTGGAATCCCCCATTTCAATACCTGGTGTTGGCTAGGGATTGCCTCGTACAATATAAAATTTTGCATAAAATATACTACACCCCAGCCAGGCCGGCTGCTATCTTAGGGGGGGAAGGGAGGGAAAGGAAAGGGAGGAAAGGGAGGGGGGGGGGGGGGGAAGGAAAGGGAGGGGGGGGGAAAGGAAGGAAAGGGAAAGGGAGGGGGGGGGGAAAGGGAGGAAAGGGAAAGGGAAAGGAAAGGGAGAAAGGGAGAGGGAAAGGAAAGGGAAGGGAAAGGAAAAGGGAGGGAAGAGGAGGGAGGGGGGGGGAAGAGAGAGAGAAGGGGGAGGGGAGGGGGGGAAGGAAAGAGGGGGGGGGGAAGAGAAGAGAGGGGAGGGAAAAGGGAGGGGGGGAGGAAAAGGAGGAGGGGGGGGGGAGGGGAGGGGAGGAGGGGGGAGGGGAGGGGGGGGGAGGGGAGGAGGGAGGGAGGGAGGGGGGGGAGGGAGGGAGGGGGGGGGGGGGGGGGGAGGGAGGGAAGGAAGGGGGGGGGGAGGGAGGGGAAGGAGGGAGGGAGGGAGGGGAGGGGGGGGAAGGGGAAGGGAGGGAGGGAGGGGAGGGGAAGGAAGAGAGGAGGGAGGGAGGGGGGGGAAGGGAGGAAGAGGAGGGAGGGAGGGGGAGGGGGAAGGAAGGAAGGGGAGGGAGGAGGGGGAGGAGGGGGGGGGAAGAAGGAAGGAGGGAGAGAGAAGGAAAAGGGAGGGGAGGGAGAAGGAAAAGGGAGGGGAGGGAGAAGGAAAAGGGGGGGAGGGAAGAGGAAAAGGGAGGGGGGGGAGAAGGAAGAGGAGGGGGGGAGAAGGAAGAGGGAGGGGAGGGAGAAGGAGGAGGGAGAGGGAGGGAGAAGGAAGAGGGAGGGGAGGGAGAAGGAAGAGGGAGGGGAGGGAGAAGGAAGAGGGAGGGGAGGGAGAAGGAAGAGGGAGGGAAGGGGAAGGAAGAGGGAGGGAAGGGGAAGGAAGAGGGAGGGGAGGGGAGGCAAGGGAAAGGGCTAAACTACACATAAAAAACACCATTCTTGAGAAGGTGCAAGCATTGTATGTGCTCATTGTAGCTCAGTGAATATCCATACATAGCAAATTCTCTAAAATCCATATCGACATTCCCTTTGAGCCTTAAACGTCTTTTGGCAGTTACTGCTGGTGAAAATCAGCAGCTTGTCAGAAATAAAATTGTAAAGTTATAGCAGTACAAAGTAATAATAATAATTAATACTACAATCTCACCTCAAAGAACTTTTTCTCTATTTCAGGATTCTTGCCAGTAGTTCTTTCTTCATAACAACATAGAATACACGTGTCACTTCCTGCCAGATCCTTAAGAGACTTCAGCAAAGGTTTTAGTGACTGAAAACAAAGGAAAATAGTTAGAGTAACAGTAAATGTTTAACCACTTGCCCTCTGGAAGATTTACCCACTTTCATAACCAGGCCATTTTTTTTGCGTTACTTTAACTGACAATTGGGCGGTCATGTAACGCTGTACATAAATTTAATGTGTGTCCTTTTCCTCCACAAATAGAACAATTTTGAAAAAAGAAAAAAATAATTTTAAGTAAAAATTAAGGCCAATATGTATTTCTGCTACATCTTTTTGGTAAATAAAATCCCAATAAGTGTATATTGAATTGCACAAAAGTTATATCATTTACAAAATTATGGGCTATATACTGGAATTTATTTTTTATTTTTTATACTAGTAATGTTGGCGACCAGCAACTTATAGCAGGACTGCACTATTGCGACAGACAATCTGACACTTTGTGGGAACCAGTGACACCAATACAGTGATCAGTGGTAAAAATATGCACTGTCACTGTACTGACACTGGCTGGGAAGGGGTTAAACATCTAGGGCGATCAAAAGGGTTACATTCTAGGTGCATTAATACAGGTGTGCAAAAGCAGTCACAGCCCAAGCAGGGAATCCTGTTCCCTGCAGAAAGGGTCAATTTCTCTCTTTCTGCAGAGGTTAAAATACTGACTAAGCAGTGGACCTCTGCAGAGAGACCCCTGTTTGTATACAGAGATCAAGTGTTCTTCTCTGTAACATCCTGGCAAGGGACAGGTCTTTCCATTCAGGCTGTAGCTGTTAAGAAATCTAACACAGTGAACACCTTTTGTTTTGATACATCTGGAAGGTATTCAACTGATTTTACCTGAAAGCTCAGTTAGGCTTTAAAGTAGCAGTCCATTCCATTCATTTTTTTTTATTAAATGGTCATAAAAAATAGGAACCTCCAAGGGTTGACCACATTCTGTGTGATAAGTTGATTTCCTCTTGCTTTCTGTGGCAGTGAGCACACAGGAAACAAAAGGACGTTTCAAGGGCACAGACAGTAACTGTTTTTGTCTGGAGTTCCCCTTTAAAAGGAGCTTCCATTCTTCTACAGACCCTACCTTTCATTATCAAGGGGTTCAAGAGCAAAGAAAAATCTGTAATCTAAACTTACACAGGACACCCTCCTCACCCCTCCGCCCCCCCCCCCCCCCCAGTCCCACTGACCTGTTGCTCAGTGATCCCTCCTCCTGATTTCCCTCGGCATTCACGCTTCTTCCCTACTGACAGGACAGGCTACACGGGTTCTGATTGGTCGGCGCTGATCAATTAGAATGCTCCATAACGTCCCTCCTGATGGGGTACGTTTTGGAGATTCAGCTGCAGAGATTTCTAAAGCCCCGGACCCCTGGCGCGGCTATACCAGGGCTCAGCATATCGCCGCGATCCAGGTCAGCGGCACTAAGGGGGTCCTGTGTAAGTTCACCTTACAGGTTTATCTGTAAAGGTGAACTTAGCCTTTAAGTACAGTGGCGACTGAAGGGGTGGGAAGGGTGTACATTGTTAGTTCACCATTTCATTATTTTTCTGTAAAGGTGTACTAACTTTAACCACTTCCCGCCCGGCCTATAGTAGTATAGTAGAATGACGGCCGAGCAGTGGTTTCGTTATCCTGACTGGGCGTCATATGACGTCCTTCAGGATAACATGCCGCCGCGCGCCCATGGGGGCGTGCATCGCGGCGATCGCTGGAGCGGTGTGTCAGTCTGACACACCGCTACACTGATCTTGGTAAAGAGCCTCTGGCGGAGGCTCTTTACCACATGATCAGCCGTGTCCAATCACGGCTGATCACGATGTCAACAGGAAAAGCCGGTGATAAGCTTTTCCTCACCCGCGTCTGAAAGACGCGAGTAGAGGAGAGCCGATCGGCGGCTCTCCTGACAGGGGGGGTCTGCGCTGATTGTTTATCAGTGCAGCCCCCCCTCAGATGCCCACACTGGACCACTAGGACCACCAGGGAAGTGGGCAACATGTGGATGGCCAGGTATGTACCCCCTGGCCATCCACATGTGCAAATGATGCCCAATCTGTGCCAGTCAGTGCCCACAAATGGGCACTGACTGGCACCATAATGTACCAATAAAAAATCAGCGATGCCCAGCAATGCCACTCAGTGCCACCCATCAGTGTCCAGGAGTGCCACCCATCAGTGCCCATCCATGCCACCTATCCGTGCCCATCCATAAGTGCCCATTAGTGCCGCCTATGAGTGCCCATCAGTGCCAGCTATGAGTGCCCATCAGTGCCGCCTATGAGTACCCATCAGTGCTGCATACCAGTGCCACCTATCAGTGCCCATAATCAGTGGCTGTCAGTGCCACCTCATCAGTACCACCTCATTGGTGCCACCTCATCGGTGCCGCCTTATCAGTGCCTGTCATTGAAGAAGAAAAAAAACTTACTTATTTACAAATTAACAGAAACAAAGAAAAACTTGTTTTTTTAACATTTTCGGTCTTTTTTTATTTGTTTTGCGCAAAAAATAAAAAATTCGCAGAGGGGATCAAATACCACCAAAATAAAGCTCTATTTGTAGGGAACAAATTGATAAAAATTCTGTTTGGGTACAGGGTAGTATGACCGCGCAATTGTCATTCAAAGTGCAACAGCGCTGAAAATTGGTCTGGGCAGGAAGGGGTCTAAGTGCCTGGTATTGAAGTGGTTAAATATTATTTGTGAAAATATATTTCTGAATTTGAGCAATTCTACTCATCAGTACAAATCCAAACAAAGGTCTACCAAAAAGTCCTAATAAAACTCTTTGTATACAGACCTCCTCATAGTAGATGCAGTCAGCCATCAAGATATAGTTAGGAGACAGGAAAGAGCCTGAAATTTCCTCACCCCTAAAAACAGAACACATTTTGCTATAAACGATACTAAAAAGGTAAAATGAGGAACTTTTTTTTCAACTCTTTCCATAACCACAAAAATACAAACCATTTTAATACCTTCGCTTGGCAAGAACCAGTGATCAGGTGAGCGTTATGGTCAATGTTCGCATTCATCAAATCTTGCAGCTCTTCAAGATCAGTCACTGTAACGTGCGCTCTGTGAAAATAACATACAAAAGTCTGAATCTTTCTTCACAGAATTTGTAGCCAATTTGAAAACAATGCCTGCTATAACAAAAGTGCTGCCCGTCCAAATGTTCACTTCAGGAGGATCTAAACCCAGAAAGAAATATGTAACATATCACAGCTGATCAGCTCTTAGATGTGGTGCCTGGAGAACTCTCTTGTTTTTAGGCTCATTCTGTTGATATAAATTCATCCCAGCTACTCAGAGGAATACTTGGATTTTTATCAATAACTACAAGGCTTCCTCTGAATGGATCGGGTTTGGCAAACTGCTAAAGAGGAACTACACCCTCCTATCATTTTCAGACAAGGAAGCTGCCATCTTAGGCTCGCTTCACATCTATGCATTTTGCTTTTAAGCGTTTTTTGCATTGCTTTTTGCGGTGCTTGCCGCGTTTTTGGACATGCGTTTTTACCGCGATTTTGCAGGTTTTTTTTCATTATTTTTACACTGTGGTTGCTTAGCAACCAGCTACATACAGTGTAAAACGCAAAATGCAAATTGCAGCACTTGCGTTTTGGATGCCGGTCCATTGACTTCTATTACATGCAAAACGATGCATTTTGCATGAAAAAAAAAGTTCCGACCCTTTCCAAAAACGCAGAGGCACAAAAATGCATTGATGTGAACATGTTCCATAGGAACCCATGTTAAAAAAATTCCCTGCATTTCTGCAAAATGAATCAAAAAACGCATTAGTGTGAATCAAGCCTTAGCTTCTGTTTGATCTAAAACTGCCATGAAGCTGCACGTGATCAGTTATTTTTTAAATAAACAAACGGAATAAGGCCCCTTTCACATGTGACGGATCCGTATTGATCCGCTGCTCAGCGGGGATCCCCGCTGAGCCAGCGGGTGACAGGGCGGTCCCTGCACACTGTGCAGGGACCGCCCTGTCAGATCTCCGCTCTCCCCTATGGGGGATCGGATGAACACAGACCGTCTGTCCGTGTTAATCCGATCCGCTCTGCAGACGGGTGGAAAAAATTATTTTTTTCGTTTTTCAGGTCATTCGTTATGATCGCAATTAGTAAATTTGTTCATTCGTACATTCATAAATGCGTACATTCGTAAATTAGAAAATTCAGGAATTTGGAAATTCGAAAATCCAAAAATTAGAAAATCTAAAATAGTAACTAACTTACAAGTTATAGGTATTGTAATTTCCTTTCAAATTTATCTGAAATTACGAATTATCCGAAATAACCAAACGCTGCATCTAAACAAAATGGAACGTAGCAAATTAATAATAAAAAGTTTTTTTTTTATTATTATTGTTATTTATTATTATTAATTCATTACGTTCCATTCGTTTAAATGCGGCATTCCTTATTTCGGATAATTTGTAACTTAAGATAAATTTGTATTTGTTAGAATCGGACAATAGCGGAGGTGGACGATAGCGGGTGTCAGCGGATACTCATCCGCTGACACCCGCTATCCCATAGGGGTGCATGTATGTCAGTTTTTTCATCCGAAAACGGATGGATGAAAAACGGACATATGGTCCGCACGTGTGAAAGGGGCCTTACGCTTATATCGTTCTCTTTGCCATATATCTCTGATGATTTCCTGAGAACAAGGCACGTTACAGTTGGAGAGACGGCTCGTGGAACTACAGAGCTCAGCCATCCTCAGAAGTGTCTGATTTCTGGTGGGGAGCCCTGGATTTTTGAACACGCTGCAGCTAGAGACACAGCTTGTGGAACCACAGAACCCAGCCACCCCTCCTGAGAGCTTGTGACTTCTGTTATGGGATTCCTGGATTTCTGGTGACAGAGGAGCACAGTTATTATCTTGATATCACGATATTATCTTCTTAGCACTTTATTTTGCACATATTGAAACTTTTTGAAGCAGAACTGCAGAGTTTGAAGCCCATGAACTCTATAAACACGTTTATCTCCTATGGACTATTATTATTTACTTATATTATTGATTTTTTTATGGTTAAACTGGGGTGCCCACTAAAAAACTTAAAAGTCAGCAGCTACAAATACTGCAGCTGATGACTTTTAATAAGCGGACACTTACCTGTCCCAGGGTCCAGCGATGCGGGGGAACAAAGCCCCTCCTAGTTCCCCGCTCCGCCGGCATTCTTACTGTGGACACAGCCGGGCACCCACTGCGCATGAGCGAGTGGCACCGCGTGCCGTGATTGGCCGTGCAGTCATCTGGGACCTGTCACGTGTCCCAGATGACTGACTGCGCCGAGGGAAAGTGATGTCAGTGCCCGGGCACTGAAGGAGGCAGACTACGAGGGACCCCTTAGCAACAGGCATTTAGAGGTGAGTAAAAAAAATTTTTTTTTTTCTCCAATTATTTATTTTTACATTTTTTTATGAATTTTAAGCAATTTGTTTTATTTTTTTGTGGAAACACCACTTTAACCACTTTCAGAACGGGCCATTTTGCTGGCTTAAGACCAGACCACTTTTTGCGATTCGGCACTGCTTCGCTTTAACTGACAATTGCGCGGTCATGCGACGTGGCTCCCAAACAAACTTGATGTCCTTTTTTTCCCACAAATGGAGCTTTTTTTGGTGGTATTTGATCACCTCTGCGGTTTTTATTTTTTGCGCTATAAACAAAAAAAAGAGCGACAATTTTGAAAAAAAACACATTACTTTATGCTATAATAAATATCCCCCAAAAATATATAAAATTTTATTTTTTTCCTAATTTAGACAGATTCGTATTCTTCTACATATTTTTGTTAAAAAAAAAAAAAAAAAAAAAATCCCATAAAAAAAAAAAAATCCCCAAAAAAATCCCAATAATCCCAAAAAAAAATCCCAATAAAAATCCCAAAAGTTATAGCGTTTACAAAATAGGGGATAGTTTTATGGCATTTTTATTTTACTAGTAATGGCGGCGATCAGCGATTTTTATTGTGACTGCGACATTATGGCGGACACATCGGACATTTTTTGGACCATGGTCATTTATACAGCAATCAGTGCTATTTAAATGCACTGATTCCTGGGTAAATGACACTGGCAGTGAAGGGGTTAACCAGGAGGTGGCAGTGTAGGGGTTAAGTGTTATTAAGTGTTCCTAGGGGCGTGTTACTAACTGTGGGGGGGGCGTGGCTGTGTGTTAGTGAACACTGATCTCTGCTCCAATCACAGGGAGCAGAGATCAGTGTCACTTGTTGCTAGGCAGAACAGGGAGATGCTGTTTACATTGGCACCTCCCCGTTCGACGATCGTGGGTATCGCCGCCACGAAACCCGCGACCAGACTCACGGGGTCCCAACCAGCACGCGTGCGCCACCGGCGGCGCGCACGCGATGGCACGGCGTCATTCTTAAAGGGACGTACCCGTACGCCCTTATGCCTGTCCGTGCCATTCTGCCGACGTACATCGTTCCGCGCCGGTCGGGAACCGGTTAATGGCTCTACTGATTTTGTGTTATTAATGTATTAGTTCATCGCAAGGTAGCGATCTTACTTTAATCACAAACATTCCCATAGACACCCTCCTAAACCTTGTGGACGGCCTTCCCAGAAGAGTTGAAGCTGTTATAGCTGAAAAGGGTGGGCCAACTCAATACTAAACCCTACGAACTAAGACTGGGATGCCATTGCAGGTCATGTAAAGGCAGGTAATATAGTGTATATGAAAAATTGCCTTGGACGGCAAGTGGTGAAAGCAATGGGATTCTTAAACATTGAGCATTTTGTTGCTTGGAGCTACAAGACGCTCGGGTGTGATCGGGGGTCTTCCTGGCTGTTGCCAACAAGCATTCTGAAGTCAGAGGCCAGTCTGCCATTTATTCCAAGGTCAGGGCTAATTAAATCTCTGCAGCTATTAGAGCTTCATGACAGCCAGGGGGGTGATGAGCACTTCCAGGAAGGGAAGAGCAGCCCTGGGTGTCTCAGCACACCTACACCCCACATCAACCAATCAGATTTCATACAAGCCCGGACCTGATTGGCTGCTGGCAGGATGGCTCAGCCCTGATTGGTTCAGGAGTGTGAACGGGTGGGACATTGCATCGCAGTGTATGCTGGGAGTCATCGCAGAGCCTCCTCCTCACCCCAGCGCAGCCGCCGCGATGCCGACAATGGCGGTCCCACAGCCGAGCTCCAGCACCGCTCTGCCCCGCAGCGCCCCGGGCTCCGCACGCTCCCTCCGCTCCAAATACTTAGACAGGACGATGGCGGCGTCCCACACCACACAGCCCACATCCCCGGAGCTCAGCTGCCGTATCTCCAGCACTCTGCCGTCCCCGAGCTCCAGCTCCCTGATGAACACTCCCGCCGCCTCCGCCATGGCAACAGTGTGTCTGTACCGCGCATGCGCTCTGTTCTCCAGGGCCGACCAAGAACGTCACTGTCAGCGTGCGCGTAACTGTCCTCTCCCGTCAAAAAACTGACTGACGCGGTTGGAGATTTTCACAGACTCACTGTACTAAGCGTGCCCGAAGAGCGCGCACCCTCACCACCGCAGAATGGAGCTCCACTTTTGACAGGAAACTTGTGCCCTCTTCACTTTTTTTTTTTTAACTTTAATGTAATAAACATTCAATAGACAGTGGAGCTCACATGTTTCCTGTCACATCTGCACACCACCCCCCAAGGGTATCTGGCTGCAGACTGGAGCTCCACTCTCCACAGGAAACATTTTTTTTTTTTTTAATTTAAAGCGGTTCGGCACACATTTCATTTAGTAAATCTCTTTACCTTCCAAATCAGGCAAAGTGTACTAAATGAAATGTTTTTTTTTTTTTATTCACTTACCTTGATAATCGCTGACTTCCTGTCCTCTGTCTCTGCGGCGGCGGCGGGCGGGGTCTCTGCGTCGATCGTCGTCAGGCCGCACTGTCTCCTGGGATCTGGTGTCATTGATCCCAGGAGTCAGTGCGGACATCTTCCGAAATCTCGCGAGATTTCGGCCACATCTTCCGAAGTCTCGCGAGATTTCGGACACACCTCCCGAAATCTCACATCTTCCGAAATCTCGCGAGATTTCGGACACATCTTCCGAAATCTCGCGAGATTTCGGCAGATGTGCCGACGTCTCGCGAGATTTCGGCAGATGTGCCGACGTCTCGCGAGATTTCGGAGAACGTGAGCTGCACTTTGCCGTTACTGCGCACGCACGAACTCGGCGCAGTAACGGCGGTGCATGCTGGGCCATCTAAAGTGCCTGTGGGGTTTCACATGCCCACAGGCAAGATGGCCCCAGCAGAAAAGCATTATATAAATAATTTTATTGGAGGAAAACCGGCTGCGATCGATTATAAAGATGGAACACGTGAGCCCCCCAATTTACCTAGTAATCCTTGGCATTGTATTCCCCCAAAAAAAAACACAGTGCAGAACCGCTTTAAATCAACTTTAACCTTTTCAGTGCCAGAGCTGTTTTTGCACATGTTAACATTTTTTTAATGTGAGTGCTTCTCTCCTCATTGTCCTTTGACCAATCAAAACAATTCCTTTGGTTCCAGTATGGATGAAACATCAAGCCAAATTCATCCCAAAAGAAAAAACCCGGTGTAGGATCCCTCCGAAATCCATACCAAGTCCTTTGGGTCTGGTAGGGATCGCATACTAGCACATTATGTTAAACTTATCTTAACCACTTCAGCCCCGGACCAATTGGCAGCCAAAGGACCAGGCCCCTTTTGCGATTCGGCACTGCGTCGCTTTAACTGACAATTGCGCGGTCATGCGACGTGGCTCCAAAACAAAATTGACGTCCTTTTTTCCCCACAAATAGAGCTTTCTTTTGGTGGTATTTGATCGCCCCTGCGGTTTTTATTTTTTGCGCTATAAACAAAAATAGAGCGACAATTTTGAAAAAAATGCATTATTTTTTACTTTTTTTGCTATAATAAATATCCCCAAAAAATATATAAAAAAACATTTTTTTTCCTCAGTTTAGGCCGATACGTATTCTTCTACATACTTTTGGTAAAAAAAAAAAATCACAATTAGCGATTATTGATTGGTTTGCGCAAAAGTTATAGCGTTTACAAAATATTTTTATAGCATTTTTATTAATATTTTTTTTTTTTTACTAGTAATGGCGGTGATCAGCGATTTTTATTGTGACTGCGACATTATGGCGGACACATCGGACATTTTTGGGGACCATTGTCATTTATACAGAAATCAGTGATATTTAAAGGAGTCCTGTTTAAATGACACTGGCAGTGAAGGAGTTAACCACTAGGGGGCGGGGAGGAGTTAGTGTGACGTGTTGTGTTTTTTTTTTTTACACAAGGGGGGTGTGGCTGTACGTTTGACGTCATTGATCGGCTTTCCCGATGACAGAGAACAGCCGATCAATGACAGGCAGTGTAGGAAGCAGTTTGTTTACACAGACCTCTCCCCGTTCTTCAGCTCTGTGACCCGATCGCGGGACACCAGCGGCAATCGGGTCCGCTGGTCCCACGGAGCTCGCGACCCCACAGCGAGGCAATTAAAGGGGACGTATATATATACGTGCTTTTGCCTAGCCGTGCCATTCTGCCGGCGTATATGTGCAGGAGGCGGTCGGGAAGCGGTTAAAATGAAACCCTCCAGCACCAAGATGTCAGCGCTGCAGGCGCAGCTTGCTTCCGGGTTCACGGACTCCGGCTCTGTGACTGGGCGGAGCCGCAATGATGCGCATTGGGAGCCGCCATTCATGGCACTGAGCTCTGAAGAAACGGCACGGGTGGCCATTCCTTCAGAGCGCATGCGCCAATGATGTCTCTGGCTGTATGTACACTAAATACCTCCTAAACTGTGCAAGAGTAGGCGATATTTACACTACCTATAGGTAAAAGCAAAATATGGAAGTTTACTTCCACTATATAGTAAATCTAAACCCTAAACAAATGGCATTGTTTCCATTCACACCTAAGCTAAGCGTTTTTCACATCATTTATAAACTTATTTTTGTGTACCTAAATGCATTTTTGAAGGGTTGTGCAAGCTTTTTTGCACAAGTATGCAAAGCCTCAAGTGTTGGTGGGTTTCCTCCGGGTACTCCGCTTACCTCCCAAAACTCAGACATGCTGGTAGCGTTAATTGGCTCCTGTTGAAAACCAAACAGTCATGACATGCATGCTGCCGATTCCATGTTATTGAATCATTCATTGAAAGGAACGGGAATCAGGGATCGGATCAGTAATTACTGTCAGGGCCGGCGACAGCATAAGGCAGCCATCTGAGGGTGCCAGGAAAGAGGGAGGGGGGGGGGGGGGGCTCCAAAGCCAGGAGAACCCACTCTGTCTTTATCCTAGCGCCCGCAGCCGGCCCTGCTCACACCTGTACACAGTTTAGCATACTGACACTCAGGCAGCGCAGCATAGCCCCGGCCGGGTGCCATTGACTTCACCCGCTCGCCTCTCCTGACTTGAGTCCCAGTCCTGCTACTGCACTCCTCCTCTTCTGCCAGATGCAGGGCAGAGACACACCTTCAGCTCAAATAGCCCCCCCTACAGCCAAGATGAGGATCGCTGGATCCTGGAAAAAAAAAATCCCTCCTCCCAGTGGACAGTGGCAGAGAGAGGGTCAGGAACACCTCCAGTTCAGCATAGCAGAGACTATCGCCGCTGAACTGGAGAGCTTGTGAGACGAAGGGGAGCCGACCAGGGGGAGGGCCCAATGCCGACTTCCTGGCGGGCTCTGCACGTGGAGTGTGCGAACACGCCGGAGCTCAGCCTTATCTCTTATGCCATGTATGCAGTCTTTGACCGTCTCTTGAGCCATGTATGCAGTCTCAGATTGTCTCTTCTGCTATATACGCCGTCTCTTAAGCCATGGTAGCAGTCTCTGACAGTTTCTTGTGCCATGTATGCAGTCTCTGATCGTCTCTTGTGCCATGTATGCAGTCTCTGACTGTTACTTGTGTCATGTATGCCAATCTGATAATCTCCTGTACTATGTCCGCAGTCTCAGATCATGTCTGCAATCTCTGACAACCTCCCGTAGTATGTCTGCAATCTCTGACCATCTCCTGTACTATATCTGCAGTCTCTGATCATCTCCTGTACTATGTCCGCAGTCTCTGATCATCTCATGTACTATGTCCGCAGTCTCTGATCATCTCATGTACTATGTCCGCAGTCTCTGATCATCTCCTGTACTATGTCCGCAGTCTCTGATTATCTCATGTACTATGTCCGCAGTCTCTGATCATGTCTGCAATCTCTGATAATCTCCTATTGTATGTCTGCAGTCTCTGACCATCTCCTGTATTATGTCTGCAGTCTCTGACCATCTCCTGTACCATGTCCGCAGTCTCTGACCATCTATTGTACCATGTCTGCAGTCACCGACCATAATAACATTTTTGAAAAGGGGCAGAGCATGGGTGAGCTTAAAATGATGCCCTCCCGCCATTGAAAAAAGTTCTGCGGATGCTCATTTACACAGGTGGCCCTTATTTAAGGATGAAGGCAGCCAATGTTGTACATTCCGGGTATAGTACATTTCTTTCTGAGTACAATGGGTAGTTTCAGACATTGTTCAGGAGAATGGCATACTCCGATTTAAAAGTTGATTGGAGAGGGGAAAACATATACAGAAGTACAGAAACTGATAGGCTGCTCAGCTAAAATGATCTCAAATGCTTTAAAAAAGGCAACCCTAAGCAGAAAGCGTGGATGAAAATGGAAAAACTACCATTTGAATGGATGGAAGAATAGCCAAAATGACAATTGATCAGCTCCAGGGTGATGAAAGAAGGTGTAAAGTTACTTGTGTAACAATGAGAAGATGACTATGTGACGCCAAGCTATCGGCAAAACCCCCCCCGCCGCAAAGTCCCATTGTTAAATAAAAAAAAAAAAAGGATGGGCTGAAGAGGTTACCAACTGCCAAAGAACACATTAACTGGCCTAAAGAGAAATGGCACAACATTTTGTGGACTGATGAAAGCAAGATTGTTCTTTTTTTGGGTCTAGGGGCTGCAGACAGCGTGTCAGACGACCGCAAACACTGAATTCAAGCCACAGTATACTGTGAAGCATGGTGGCGCAAGCATCATGATATAGGGATGTTTCTCATACTATGGTGTTGGGCCTATTTATCGCATACCAGGGATCATGGATCAGTTTGAATACATCAAAATACTAGAAGAGGTCATGTTGCCCTATGCCAAACAGGAAATGCCCTTAAAATTGGTGTTTCAACAAGACAACGACCCAAAAAACACCAAACAAGTGAGCAGCATCTTGGTTCCAGGCCAACAAGATTAATGTTATGGAGTGGCCAGCCCAATCCCTGGACCTCAAAAATGCGGTTTTGGGGGTAAAACCAAGACATGCAGGGAATGGTGGAATGTAGTGCAATCGTCCTGGTCTGGAATACATGTCCACAGGTGCCAGAAAGTTGGTAGATTTCATGCAACACAGATGTATAGACACTGTTTCTGAAAACTGCTTCACAACTAAATATGAGTTCAGTGATTCACAGGAAAGCGAAATCTTCAAGCATTGTTCAGTTTATACAGTAAAGACTTAAGTTTGTAAAGAAATATTCAGACATTTTTTTTGAAAAGGCCTAATGTTCTTTTTTTTCTTCAATTTTTGTAAAATAACAGATTTGAAACATTTTTCTTCATGTTTTGATTTGGAATAGACTGTGCAGTGTTCCCAATGCATTTGCGTGTATTGAAATAAAAGCTATTATAAGGATTTTAAGCTTTATTAACTATTTTAAACACAACTGTATACACACATGATTTTGCTGTTCTGGGTAGGGGGGGGGGGGCGTGCTGCTCTGATTAGTCACAGCGGAGCCGGCCAATGGATACCCGCCGACATCCGCTGATCGGCGAGGAGATAGACTGGACAGAGCTCTGCTCATGTAAACAAGGCAGAGCTCTGTCCCTAGGGATGTGCTGGATTTTGGGGAATAAAATCCAGCACATCCCTTAGTGAAAGCAGCACATACTACACACAAAAACACTGGCTAGGCACAGTTAACCATTTGTTCACCCTAGATATTTAACCCCTTCCCAGCCAGTGTCATTACAGAGACAGCACATATTTTTAGCACTAATCACTGTATTTGTGTCACTGGTTCCCACAAAGTGTCAGATTGTCCGCCGCTTTATCACAGTCCTGGGAGGGAAAGATATCACCGCTCCAGGAGGACAAACGAGTAGTAAACCTCTCTCTCAGTTCAGGCGCCGCATGTGCTGGCAAATTGCTAGTAGCAATGAAACAGGAAACAGCAACTTATAGTAGGACTAAAAGGAAATAGTTCTGGACAGCCGCACTCTGAAGAAATTGCCTTTTTTATTCAGAAAATCACATCAAAATCAAAAATACATGCCACAGCATACAGGGGACTGACGCGTTTCACACTAACAGTAGTGCTTACTCATAGCTATGAGTAAGCACTACTGTTAGTGCGAAACTCATCAGCTCCCCTGTCTGCTGTGGCATGTATTGATTTTGATGTGATTTTTTTGAATAAAAAAAGGCAATTTCTTCAGAGTGCGGCTGTCCAGAACTATTTCCTTTTTCATTATCGCAGTCCTACTATAAGTTGCTGATCGCAGAACGTGTTATGCATTTTATTGGCTGCAGAACTGATCAGTGTATTCAGACGGTGGGGGAGTCCCGTTGTTAGAATACAATGACACAGCGGAGAGGATTCCTCCATCCACATCCAATGTGAAGATGAGGGAATCCGTTCCTTTTTTGTTCGGCCTGCTGGCTGAATGAAAAAACTGAATCATGTGTATAAATTAGAAGAAAAGAGGTTTAACCTTAAACTACGTAGAGGGTTCTTTACTGGAAGAGCGGCAAGGATGTGGAATTCCCTTCCATAGGCGGTGGTCTCAGCAGGGGGGGGGGGGGGCATCAATAGTTTCAAGAAACAAGATAAGCACCTGAACGACCACAACATACAGGGATATATAATGTAATACTGACATATAATCACACACATAGGTTGGACTTGATGGACTTGTGTCTTTGTTCAACCTCACCTACTACGTAACTATGTGGCCAGCTTTTAACTCTTTGACGTTAAGAAAAGGTCTTGGCTAGTGTTGGGCTTTAATAGTTGTTCACTTTGTCACAGTCCTGTCTCGCTCTCAATAATGCACAGCATCTTGATTTAACACTTTAAATCACACAACACAAATGAACTTAACCATCAGATTAAGACTACTGTAATTTATTACATCTGTTAAGAACACAGATACAAAGCACAGTAAAAGGCCACAGGACAGGAAATTGACGTGGCTTGTAGACATCTGTACAAACACTGCTTAAACCTGAAAAGTCATGTGATATCCCACGCCATCTGTCATTAGAGGCTCAGTTTATATATATATATATATATATATATATATATATATATATATATATATATATATAAAAAAAAAAAATCAATGACTTAATAGTGAGTTGATGGAATTAATGAAGAACATAAGCAACAGTGGAATGATGTCAAAGTTACCAGATTTAAATAAAATGATTAATAAGTCCTCTGTTTCTGGCGATAAAACACATGAGCGGGCTTGTCCAATAAGGTGAAGAGCAATATGCAAAGTAACCAATCAGCAATCACCTCCCATTGTTCATTCATGATGATATCCATAAGAAATAGGTTACAGCGCTTGCACTATATTCTAAGACTTTACTCTGCCTTATTGTATATTATCAATTTTATTGATCCCGATATATCAATTTTGCCATCTGGTTTCCCATAACTCTCTTGGCAACATTTATTAAAACCAAGGCACAGAAAAATAAAATAAAAAGAATACATTTTGCAACACCTTCTCTTTTACACCATGTTTCTAAAATATTCTGTGTCCCAAACGGGTGTGGGGGGCTGTAATAAAATAGGAAATCATCCAAACATGTTTGAATTTCATATCTCTACTGTACGAAGCGTTTGACCACTTTTCATGATTCGCGTTTATGAAATATTCCAGTTGCCTATAGCAAACATTATGGCATTGGAAGAGTTTTGTGATGAAGGGTGATGCAAATACGTCTTCCTTTAGAGATGTGTCTAAAAAAAAAAAAAAAAAAAAAAAAAAACAGGAAGAAAGGAAAAATGTGGAAGTACTGCTTATTTCACCCAATAAGATTCCATGTCTTTTTCTACTGAAGAGTAGACTAAATAAAACAATCATCTGGTTGATAGATGGATCATTCAGATGGATGCCGACACCCGTACTGCATGCTCTTTTCTGTGTCTACATCCACCTCGGAGCTGCATGCGGGCATCCCATAGAAGTGGATAGAAGTGGATGCAGAGGCTGCACAGGCACAGCCGCTGTCGAAATTCGACATCTATACAAGAGCGGGTGCTCGGATCCAAACTGCATTTATAGTGTTGGCATCCTGACCACAGTGAGAATATTTATGGTAAAGGAACACTCCTTCAGTTAGCAAAAGGGCTGCCACCGCTACGGGCTTTAGCAGCTCTGTTTTGGAACTTGACATCAACAATCGGCTATATACAAAGTGCAAGGACTGAATATTTTATAAAATAAATACTTGCATACTTTTTTTATTTTATTTCTAACCCCCTTTCATGCCATTTACAGAGAAAATTAGTTATGAAGATTTCCAAAGACCCAGGTTTAAAAATAAAAACAGAGCCTGTTGGTGTATGGAGCTTTTAAGGTTTTCAGTCATGTCTATGCAAGATTACACATTACCCTCAGAAACAATTTTGCCAAATTTTATTTGTTATGTACAAGGACATATTACAAAGGAGACAGCCTGAAAAAAAAAAAAAAAAAAAAAAAGTTGATTTTTGGCTGCTTGTGGTCTTCAGAAGAGAAAACATGACTGACCGACTGAAGAAATGTATGCAGATTATATCCTCTGCTATTGATTCCCAACACACCCGATAGACAGCGGTTCTTCAATTGTACATTCGTGGCAGATAGCTTTGATCTCAGAAAAAGGCAACTTATGAGCACAATCTGGCTTTTACCTGCTAAAATAAAGGAAAAAAGGCACATTTGAACACACTGCATGCTTAATACTAGTCTTTTGATAAACAGTAGTGTTTTTTGTTTCCTTAGGTAGTGTTTGTGAACAAATAACCACGTAGTGCACTTAATGGGAATCTGATTTATTTTTTTTTTTCTCCTTTTCAATAGACATCGTCCATAAATGAGACTTGAGGGCCTGTTAAAAGCAAGCACATTGGTGAACGGAGCCATTTTGAAAATGTGGCCTACAAAGCCAAAAAAAAAACAACGGCACTTCTCCCAGCATTGTGGTGTTGCCGGCTCAGTTGCCTAAAAATTCCCATTTAACACTTCAGGCGAAAAAATGGCTTCCTCCACTTGGTGTATTAGGTAACAGGTGCACTGCAACCCCTGTTACGGCGTAAGAGGTCATAATGCCACTCCTGAGAATGGTTTGCTGAGTGGGCAAATGGAATGATGTAACCTGTCAAGATCCGCAGAGACTACAATGACACTGTATGTCCTGGTAATAAAAAAAAAATAAAAAAATAAAAAAAAAAAGACAAAAAGGCCACTAGTGCTTTAAGTAAAGTCTTCCCTCCAAAAAATGCACTAATTTTACCAAATATAACAATTTGGCTTAGTACATAGAACTGCAGTTGTAATGAATTGGTCTGTTGGAGGGTACAGTGCAAAACAAGTGTGAACAATATAGTTTGTATGTATATATATAAAAAAAAAAAATTAAACATACAGCACTGTGTGTCCAAGAAAAAGCAGAGACAGGTTTCTCCTGAGGAAGTTACACATTGTATTAGTGTTTAAAGGCCGTAGTGTGTGTAGAACAGTCCCTCCCCCGAGGAGTTCATTCCTGCGCATGCTGTTTTTGATCAGTAGCACTTTTAGTTGAAGAGCAATGGAGTTAACCCCCCTCCCTGGTCACACCGCCGGGCAGCACTTTTAGCCGTGCCTTGGTTAAACAAGGGGAAATACAGTGCCATATCAAAATAAATTACCAAAAAAAAAAAAAGAAAGAAAGAATAGCTTGTCAAATGTTCATTTCTGATCCCTATCCAGTGTCGAGGACTGTCATGGCTGTAGTCATTGCGGGGTTTCTGTATTTTCCAACAAGGTTAGTCTGTGCAAAGGAGGGTGGGTGAAGTCCCTTTTGTAAGTCTTTGGTGGCAGTTTAGGTAACTGAGGACTGGAGTTCTGCCGCGGGGGGACCGGGGGGGCCACTGTCTGTAAGAGGTTGCTGTGACTGGTGCTAAGCCCGCAGCAGCGACGTAGTGCTCTCGGGGATGGAGTGCTAGGAGGGGTGTTGGGAGAGTTTGGGACGGTGCTGGAGTCTCTGAACCAATCCTGCTCTCTGTGGAGGCGTCCCAGGGGTGGAGGCTGGAGGTTCAGGGGACAGTTTATAAAGTGTTCTGGAGGACGAAGCGGGACTGGTGGCGGGGTGTCGGGAAGAGGATCTCTTGGCGGAGGAGGAGGTGGGCTGTGTAAAGGTCCATCAAAGGCCCCGGTATAGGCAGGAATTCTTGGCTGAATCTTTGGAGGTGGAGGCAATCTTGGTGGAATGGCAGGTGGATCCTCATCTGCTCTGTAGCTTGCCTACAGGTGAAAAGGAAAATGCAGCATGTTTAAAATGTCAGAAAGAAGACAGAATTTCTTGTACCTATAACATAAGTAATGCAAACTATCCAAGTAGACAAAGTGGTTGTTTTAACAGTAAAGTAACAAGAGAACATGTAAGGCCTTGCTCAGCGGGGGACCTGTCCGCTGATCCCGCTGAGCAGGCGGATGACGGGTCCATGTCTATTCCACCATGCAGAGCGGACACAGCCTGCTCTCCTCTATGGGGCGGTCGGGTGGAGTTCTGATTGTCATCCGATCCACTGGACAGATCGCAAATGTATCGCCATACGTCTGTTTTCAGCAGATTTTGTTGGATAGGATTTATAGCGGGTGTCATTCTCCGCCCCATAGAGGACAATGGGTGGTCCAATCAGGTCCTCCTGAAAAACTGACAAGCGGATCCGATCGGTCGGCTGGTGTAAAAGAGGCCTAAAGCTAAACTCCAGAAAAAGTCTAATACACAGCAAAAGAACAAAAATTCTTCAAAAGGTGCCTTTGGTGTTCAAAATAGTCCCACAACTATTAAAGCTCAACTCTAGGAATCATCTGTATTGCATAATTACATTGGTCAAACTTGGCACAATGTGAGTCTGCATAGCTCATACCCAATGGGCTGCTGGGGAAGCTAAAAAAAAAAAAAAATCACTGTAGTAGCTGGCATTAGTTGGTATGGTGACAGTTGCGATCGTCTGCGATCTTGCTGCTCAGGCTCATGTGAGCGGCTGTCCCACTGCACACTGTCAACAGGAGGTCGCAAATTGAACACCCTGTATTTTTTACAATAAATACAAGATGTTATCAGATTGGACAAGGTATATTCCTTTAAAAAGAATTAAATGTATTTTTTACATACAACTAGTATATGTGCCAGAATCTGTCTGATATCAGCCTCTGTCATGCCTTGCAAAGCAGAACTTAGAACTTGGAAAGGGAAAAGCATCACTAGGAGCCAGTCAGGTACTACCACTTGAATGTGCTGACAGAGAACACGCTGACAGGAGGAAGTGAGCAGAAGTTATATGTTCAGTGCCTGCTGTCTTTTTATTGCCAGCGGGCTGAGGGCAGGGAGGCGAAACCACTGTATGCCTTAACACGATTAAAGTGGTTGTAAACCCTTATGCCGCGTACACACGAGCGGTCTTTCCGACGGACTTTCGACGGAGTTCCGAATGAACGGACTTGGCCACACACAATCACACTAAATTCTGACTGAATCGAACACGATGACGTACAACCGGACTAGAATAAGTAAGTTCATAGCCAGTAGCCAAAAGCTGCCCTAGCGTCGTTGTTTGTCCGTCGGACTAGCACACAGACGAGCGGATTTTTCGAAAGGAACTGGGTCCAGTGGAGTTCCGGCGGGAAAATTTAGGACATGCTCTATTTCTAAAGTCTGTCGGATTTTGCGACAGCAAGAGTCCGATGGAGCCCACACACGATCGAATTGTCCGACGGATTCCTTCCGTCTGACTTTTGCTGTCGAAAAGTCCACTCGTGTGTACGCGGCATTACAGACAAGCCTAGATTAAGGCTTACCTGTAGGTCCAAGAAATATCTCCTACACGGGTAAGGAGATATTTTACAAAAAAAGGGCACCGCTGTCTACGGCGCAGGAGCACGCCATAGACAACAGCGCAGGAGCACTGGGCGCGCCGCAAGTGAAGGCAAACATGCCGTCACTTACGGCTCCCGTGCGCATGCGCCGGAGTGACGTCATTGCTGCTCCGGCCACTCACAGCGCCGGAGCAGCGATACCCGGAAAGAAGAAGATGGACGCTCCATAGAAGAGGGGACATTGGTGACATCACGGGCTCCTGTGTCAGGTAAGTGACACATAATGGGCCACTATGCGATGCATAGTAGTCCATTATGCTATTCCTTTGCAGGGAAACAAAGGAGGAAGTAAACCCATCAGGGTTTACTTCCTCTTTAAGGGAAGTGGTGTCACCCTAATGGCAGAGTTGTCTGGCAGAGGTGTACGAATCATGCGAGTGGCTGGTTTGGAATACAAATCTAGCAGAACAGACAGTTCACATGTTTTTAGCTATTCACCTGCAGATTTCAATTCTTTGGCCCCCATCTAAAGCCGTGAGTGCAAACATGAGATTGTGTTTCACAGACAAAAAAAGATTCAAGGGGACGACAGAAAGCTTTGATGTTGCTATAAAAAGATGGTGGCAAATATAGTGTAACCTACCAAGCTAATGGAGTCCGGATCAAACTTCTTCCGTGGAGGTAATGGAGGAGGAAGCAGATGATCATCAACTAACCTGTGCAGGCTATTGCAAGAACTGAAGAAGGACTCTGTCAAGAGAGTGGGGGCGGGGGAAAGAGTGAAATATACATTACTTATGTGTTTTGTTCACTTTGGTCTAGCATTCTATCTATCCAAATTCATAGAATATTCAAACTATACACTGAATACACTATACGGTCAAGCATTTGTGGACATCTGACCATCACACCTAAATAAGCTTGATGGACATTCTAGTTCAAAACCAAGCATTAATATAGAGAGCAAAACACACACTGACCACCGTTTGGACCCCCAGCATCCTCAAAAGATTGTGCAGATGCGGTACTCACTGACATCTCCTGCTCGCCATCCACCGTATGTATATAGCAGCGGCACACGTCTTCAGAATCCAACAAGAGCTTTATTTGAATATTAAAAAAACTTACCGTATATACTCGAGTATAAGCCGAGTTTTTCAGCACATTTTTGTTGTGCTGAAGGTGCCCCCCTCGGCTTACACTTAAGTCGAGCACTTTTCTGCAGCAGAGAAAGACATTTTCCGAACCGACTTTAGGGCCCTCTATCTTGGTGGTAGGAATCCCACCTTGGATATGTTGTAGTGTTGGTTCCACTGGGTTTGCACACCAAAATTTGGGGTTCCTAGCACCAAGTGGCCCCGAGATACGGGGCCCCAAATTCGGTCAACTGTGTCCATCTGCAGCAATACCATTTCGGGACCCTTTGGGCCCAGAGACCCCAAATTGGCTGCAGATAGGGGGCATCTAGGAACCCTTAACTACAGAGTTTGAAGTTCGGGGGACCTATGGCTGCAAATGGGCACAGTGAGGCATGCATTGTTGACCCTCTTTTCCACTTACAGTAGCTGCGCATTTCTCACCCTAGGCTTATACTCGAGTCAATACGCTTTCCCAGTTTTTTGTGGTAAAATTAGGTGCCTCGGCTTATATTCAGGTCGGCTTATACTCGAGTATATATGGTAGTGGGTCCCAACACTAACGTGTTTCCGCCCAGAACGGCCATTAATCATAGCTGTTCTGGGCAAAAACGCGCTAACGCTGGGACCCACTAAGTTTTTTTTTAAACTATGACATATAAACTCTTGTTGGATTCTCTAGATGTGTGCTGTTGCTATATACTTAAATTAACCACTTCGGCTCCGGAAGGTTTACCCCCCTTCCCGACCAGGCCATTTTTTGCGATACGGCACTGTGTTACTTTAACAGACAATTGCGTGGCCGTGTGACACTGTACCCAAATAAAATTGATGTCCTTTTTTTCCCTACAAATAGAGATTTCTTTTAGTGGTATTTGATCACCTCTGTGTTTTTTTTGTGCTATACACAAAAAAAATACTGACCATTTTGAAAACAATATTTCTTACTTTCCGCTATAAAACACATCATATAAATAAAAAAAAAAAAAAAAATCGAATTTCTTCATTCATTTAGGTCAATATGTATTCTGCTATATGTTTTTGGTAAAAAAAATCCCTATAAGCGTATATTGATTGGTTTGCGCAAAAGTTATAGCGTCTACAAACTACGGGATAGATTTATGGACTTTTTATTGTTTTTACTACTAATAGTGGCGATCATCGATTTTTAGCGGGATTGCAGTGGACAAATCTGACACCAAGTAACACTTTTTGGGGACCAGTGACACCAATACATTGATCAGTGCTATAAAAATGCACTGTCACTGTATAAATAACACTGGGGTTAACATCAGGGGTGATTAAAGGTTTAAGTGTTCTCCTAAGGAGTACTTTCTAACTGTGGGGGGGGGGGGGGGGATGCTGTGACTGGAGGAAAACAAAGATCCGTGTTTCTGCTTAGCAGAAACACAAGATCTCCATTTTCCTCCCTCACAGAACAGCGGTCTGCCTTGTTTACATAGGCAGACTGCCGTTCTTCCTCTCCTGGAAATGACCGTGGGTGGCCAGCGGGCATCACGGCCACAGGACCCGCTGTTTGAATCCTGCTGTGTCCAATCACAGCAGGAGCGGGACTCTGGTCACGCGATCCAGAGACAATTACAGGAACCATGTACAGGTATGTCATTTTGCACCTAAGGGCTGCCTTGCCACAGTATATGTACGTGGGGCAGTACTTAAGCGGTTATTATAGAGGGTTACCCCTTCCCCATATATGCAGCCATAACAGCACTCTGCTTTTTACACATTTTGTATGTTTACAAGAATTTGTGCTTGGATACCACTACTGCACAAGAACATCAAAGGTGTTCAGTAGGGGTGGGCATCTTCACTGGTCTCACGATTCTATTCTGATTATCTGGCACATATTCGATTCCGCGATGCATCACGATTACTGACGCCCTCCTACTTACGCTTGGGCCGCCTAGGTTGCCCTTCCTCCCTGCAATCTTCTGGGACACATCACAGGTCACAGAAGATTGCCCAGCTATGCAGGACAGCACAGTGAGACATGCGCACCCGGCTGTGAAGCTGCAAGCTGTCACAGCCGGATGCCCACAGTAGTATTGCCAGCGCTGTGGACAGAGAATAAGGCTTCGGGTGGCCACGTCGCTGGATTGTGGGACAGGTGAGCGTTTTTTTATTAAAAGTCAGAAGATATACTTTTTTTGTAGCTACTGACTTTTAACAAAAAAAATAAATAAAAATTTACTTGAACTCTGCTTTGAATCAAAAATAACCTCACTCCCTTAAAGCGGAGTTCCACCCAAAAGTGGAACTTCCGCTTTAAGCAATCCTCGCCCCCTGACGTGCCACATTTGGCATGTAATTTTTTTTTGGGGGGGGGGGGGGGGGAGTGCGTATCCTCTTTAACGGGACTCCCTGTCCTGGCTGCCTAGGTGAATCCTCCTCTCGCCCTAGGCGGCCCCTCCCTGCCAGCGATCTTCTGGGACACAATACAGGTCCCAGATGATTGGCTGGCCAATGGCAGAGCACAGTCCTTGCCCGGCCGTGAAGCCATAAACTGTCACGGCCGGGTGCAACTGCCGTCAGTAAATTTGAAGGCGCTAAGGAGAGGCGCAAGTCTGCGTGCGGCCACATCGATGGACCGTGGGACAGGTGAGTGTCGATTTATTAAAAGTCAGCAGCTACACTTTTTGTAGCTGCTGACTTTTAATAAACGAAAAAAAAACGGGTGGAACACCGCTTTATAAAAAGTGCACTAATCTGGTGCACTACAGGGTACAGGAATTCACGCACATGGCTGCTGGGAGGTCAGGAGGGATTAGAATCCACAGCAAAAAGCTCTGTGAAGTTCCCTGGAACTGACAGTTCCCCTGGGCTTCCCCGTTTGCACCTTCCAGCACACTAGGAGTTAACATAGTCGAATGTGCAAACGGGAAGCCAGGGAAATGTCAGCACAGAGCACGTGTACACATTTGTACTCTGTTAAAATACCTGTGTGGTAATAAATGCAGTTATAATCCATTAAGTGCCCACCGCTGTATGTGCTTTTCAAAATATATGCAACTTCATACCTCATTTCTTAGTCTGTGTATATGCCGCTCATGTGACTGCCCGGCCCGCGTCTCTCGTCATTGGGAGTTTTCAGCCCCGCCCACCGACTGTAGCCATCAGATTAGAAAAGAGGCGGGTGGGGCTGACGTCAGGAGAGACGTGAGATGAGAGAGGCGGGCCGGACAGTCACATGAGCGGCATATACAGTTATACATAAACTAAGAAATGAGGTATGAAGCTGCATATATTTTAAAAAGCACATAATGGATTATAACTCTGCATTGATGCAGCGATTAAATTCTGCACCCCTAGTGTTCAGCAGATTTAAGGTCAGCACACCAAACCATGTATTTTTGGAGCTGGCTTTGTGCACAGGCCATGCTGCAGCAAAAAAAAAAAAAAAAGCCTTCCCCAAACTGTTGCTATAAGAATCAAAGAACAGAATTGTTGAAAATGTCTTTGTATGCTGTAGCATTAACAGTACTCTTCACTGGAAACAATTGAACTCAATTATTTGGAGGGGTGTCCACATACTTTTGGCCATATAGATAGTAGTTGTAATATTCAGGTGTCCACAAAGTTCTGACCGCAGTGTTTAATATGAATATAAAACGGATATATACTTACTGGAATTCGGCAGAAGAACTGGGGCAAATATGCTGTTGCTGCCTGTTGAAGGTAAACAAGCACACTTTTAGTGCAAATCCAGTATTACTGTTGAAATATCTATGTGTGCTATGAGTCCATTGACAGTAGGGATCGACCGATTATTGAAGGCCGATATCAGCATTTACTGAAAAATCGGTATCGGTCGCAAACTAGACTGATATTCCCGCTTCAAGGGAATGCCGGCATCACCCCGGTACCATTTTATTAGAGCGGACGGTCGGCTTTATTGTAATAACAACCGACGCAGCTCAGCAGCCGCTCAGCTGTTATAACAAACAGCGGGAGGGGACACCCCCCCTCCTGCCGCCTTCCGCATGAATATAAAACACAGAGGGGGTGGGACCTGTGTCCTCCAATGGAATCCATGAAAAGGATTTTACAGTTTAGTACATAAACCCTAATCTTAAAAGGTACGTTTACCTTTACAGAAAATCTGTAAGGTGACTTTACACCGGACACGCTCCCAATCCCCCCTGGGCCTGCTGTACTAATGTCATGCAATCCTCCTCTGTCAGAGACCGGAACGCCCCTTCACCAGTCCGGGGATTTGAAATCCTCCTGGCTTTCTGTCCTTGCAGCGCTGACAGGATGGGCTAGTTGTCCATGTGACAGTGCTGACCAATTAGAATGCCTCTTGTCTGTACATGCTGAGAAGTACAGATAGGAGATTAAGCCACAGGGATTTCAAATCCTAAGGCCGGTGAAGCGACATCCCGGTGCCTGAGATCGGGGGGAACGCAGGATGCTGGTACTGCAGGACCGGGGGGGGGGATGGGGAGAGGGTCCAGTGTAAGCTCACCATATAGATTTTCTGTAAAGGTGAATTTACACTTTTGGGAGATCCAAAAGTAGTCCAACAGAGAGAGCAATACAGCCAACCATCTCCAAGAGTGGAACCCAGTGCCACTTCCAGGCTAATCCCACAACTTCCAGTCCAGAAGGGTCCAGATTCGGCACTTCAACAGCCAGGCTGAGGATGCCCATGCTGGATTGCTGTAATCGAAGAGACAAGCTCTTGTAGCAAAGTAGGGAAGAGTTTTGGTTGAAGGGAAAAATGTCAATGAAACAAGGTGCAACAAAAATAGGTTGTATATCAAAAGAGCACATAGGAACAGAAATGGACTTTCTAGGCACCAATAGTAAAAAATATATACAAATTTATTAAATACAAAAGTTACAAGAGAAAATCACAATAAAACCTTTAACAGGCATAATCAATGCTAAGCGTTGTACTGTACACTATTTAACACTGCAATAGTCACTGCAATGTACTGTATTACTAGTCTCATTTTGGGTTAATGACATTGTTCGTATTCTACATGCATTCATTATGCTGGTTAAAGGTTTTATTGTGATTTTCTCTTGTAACTTTTGTATTTAATAAATTTGTATATATTTTTTACTATTGGTGCCTAGAAAGTCCATTTCTGTTCCTATGTGCTCTTTTGATATACAATTATTTGAGGACGTGGCACTGCTTTACATATAGACCCCCGCAGTACCATCCTGTGATGGAGTCTTGGTTTACTTATTGATTCCCAAAAATAGGTTGTAGGTTGCAGGATAGACTGAAGGTTCGAACTTCCCCTTTCCCTCAGAGGAAAAAGAAAAACTCTTTAAAAGGATAAGTTCATCTTTTATAACATTTTACACCTATATTCAGGGTTTAACATGTAACATGGTATAAATACACCAGCCTCCACACTCCCAACCCCCCCCAGCCCCTCCGAACCCTCATTTGACAGCGATCGGGGGCGCTCCCCCCCACCTTGTGTTTCTGTGAACGTGAAAACTACAAGTACCGGTTGCCTGTGTGCCTGTCGGCTTGTAGTTCTCAATGAACTCCCAGGGTGCCGTTTTGCTTTCTAGGTAGTTCATTGAGTCTTTCTTGTCAGAGTGTAACTGTCTGCTGATCGTGGGTGCAATGTAGTAATAGTAAAAAAAAATGTAGCTCATAGTAAAAAAAAAAAAAAATAAAAAAAAAAAATAATGAATTCCCCTGTTTTTTTACCTGCAAAAATAGGTGCATTTATTCGTTGTTGTTTTTTTTTACAAACGTGAACTTATCCTTTAATTTATTCTTGGCCTCAAAAGCCCAATTGTGAAAGACACTGTACCAGAAACACAGCAAATAGTACCAATCTATCAGCGTGTGGGGCTCCAATTTCCCTTTCTCTATCAAATGCGTGACGCTTTCTTTACAACAGCAAAACAAGATTCGTTTTTACAATATAACCAATTTTAAGAAAGGCTGCCTTTTTTACAAGGACCCGGTGGGGATACCGATAGGGCTAAATAACTGCAAGAAAGAATTAAATACCTACCAAAGGAGCTGCTGAGATCTAGGTCTAAGAAGACGCTGACTTCAGAGTTTGCAGACACAGGAGGAGTAGAGGGGGTATTGGGGGAAATGGGTGGAGAGGTTGTTGACTCGTGTTCGGATTCAGTAATTCTGCTGAAGCTGATCTTGTAAGGTTCTCGCTCCAGAGGCATAGGGTGTCCGCGCAGCGTGCCAGAGGATGACAAGTGTCTCCCGCTGTTCGGTCGTATGCCTGGTGACTTGAGTGTATATGTGGTTTTTCGTGGCTGTAACAAAAAAAAAAAAAAAGTTGTGTGTTTTAAATTGACACCATTCATATTTGGCTAAAGTTTTCAAAGATTAGGAATCCTAACAATGTCGCAAAAGTTTGCATTTCGATTTTTACATTTGCAAGAATTCAGTCCGGTCCTAAAAGAGATGTATGGGTTTTTTTTGGTTTAAGAATTATACTTACATAGGTGGATGTAGCATCAGTCCGATGCTGCATCTGTCCCCCAGAACATCCAACACTGAGAACCGAGCGATCAAACACTGCCGTTCGCTCAGTTCTCACAGCTCCCTAAGCAGAGAGCTACTGACTGTCAGTCACCGCTGTCTGCCTTGCCCCCATGCTCACTTGAGCACTGGGCTGTGGAGGGGGTGGGAGCGGCCGGCTCAGGCTCTCAGCAGCTCGCTGAGAGGCTGAGCTGGGTGCCGGTCCAGGCATGTGGGCAGATCCCATCTCCATTTTTCACGATCTTGCCCAAGCCTGGACCGGCTCTGTGACGTCAGCAGACAGTGGACTTCAGCCGGCTGTCTGATGAAGGTCACAGGAGTGCAGAACAAACTACACTCCTGTCATCCACAGGAAAAGTACAGCCAAACGAGCTTTGGCTGTACTCCTCTAACATCTAAAAAAAGTCTTAACGTGTGTGACTCCTAAAACAGAGGAGGGCCTCCTTTCCTGGCATTCCCTCGACTCTCAATCATAAATTCACTTTAGACTAAATAGTCGTGAGGGCCCATCCCTCATGCCCCTCAAACCTATCCAAATCTAAAGCCCTCCTACCCAGGATGGGAGCCAGGTGTGCCTATGCATGTTAAGATCTATACAATAAAATAAAACTTGAAAGCTAATAATTTTATTAACCACTTGAGCTCCAGGCATTTTTCTAGCACTGGTGTTTACATGTAAAAATATGTATTTTTTGCTAGAAAACTAGTTTGAATCCCCGAATATTATATATATATTTTTTAAAGTCGAGGCCCTAGAGAATAAAATGATGGGTTTTGCAATTTTGTATGTCAGCGCAGCAGTTTTTCAAACACAATTTTGTAGGCATAAAATACACTTTTTTGAATTTTAACGCAAAAAACACAATACATAACAAAGTTTTGGGTAAAATATAAAAGATGATGTATGCCGAGCAAACAGATACCAAACATATCACGCTTTAAAATTGCGCATGCCTGTGCGACGGTGACAAACAAACAATGTATATGTTACTATCCATAGGCGACATTTTAAAAGTCTTTACAGGTTACCACTTTAGATTTACAGAGGTCTAGGGTTGCCCATGAGCTGACATTCGCGGTGATACCTCACTTGTGGGACGATCACTGTTTGCATGCGTGCGGAACGACCCGTGCAGTCGCTTTTGCGCACAAGCATTTTTTAATTATTATTTAATCAATTTATTAAAATTTTTATTTAAATTTAGATCAATTTCTTTTTCTTTTTTTTACACTGTTGCTTTAAAATGTTGTATTTGATCACTTTTTTTGCTGTCACGAGAAATTAAAAGCATTCCATTATACCAAGATCGGTGTTTGAGTGCTTTTGATTTTTGAAAATGGCGCTGTTGACATTCGGGTAAACCAGAAGTGATGTCATGTCATCGCTTCTGGGTTACCATAGCCGATCAAAGTTCGACTTGCTGATCAGCCGGCGGAAGCGCCAGCTGGTGGGATGGGAAAGTCTGAGAAAGCTGCGGGTGGGGGGGGGGGGATTGCTTTTACAAGAAAGCTGACCGCCGGTTTTATAATAAACTGTACCGGGATGATGCCTGCAGCTAGTATCATCCCTGTATAACCACTTGAAGTCCAGCGACGGACGGATACGTCACTGGTCGGCAAGTGGTTAAAATAATCATGCAGACATGGCAATGTGTGAGTACATATTAAATTCTACATATAATATTGTACAATGCCCCACAGGAGCACAAACTTTCACAATACTTACAAATCTAGGTGGCTGTTTGCAGCCTCTGGGTTCAATCTCCAGAGATTTATTGAATAAATGATCTGTAAAATCTTTCTCAGGCGTGTTCCCCATTGGGTTCAAATTCTCGAAGAATCTCTAAAAAAATGAAACACAGTTACTCTGTCTATTCAGTATGGGTTATTTACATAGTGTATGTATGCAGCAGAATCCTAAAAAAAACTTAACTGCTTCAATAATAATTCTCCATAAATCCAACAGCAGTGAATGATTTATTGGATAGCTACGTTTTTGGGGTTAATGAACATTAGGGCAAGCTAGGCCTTATATATAGTATATGAATGAATATAGAACTGTATACCCCCAGCTTAAGTGCTGTGATCCTCAGCAGAGACCTGGCTTTTCTTGGAATAGATTTAAATTCTTATGATAAGCAGAGTTCTCACACTTAGCCCCAAGACTCCATTCCTAGTTATAGTTATGGTGGGGCACTATCCAAAGTGGGTTCTTTTGCACTGCATCAAGTGAAGGAGGGTTAGTTCCAAAGTCAGGTTTATATTTCTGAGTCCCCTGCTTCCAGTCCAATTGGCCCCCGCCTCCAGTCCAATTGGCCCCCGCCTCCAGTCCAATTGGCCCCCACTTCCAGTCCAATTGGCCCCCACTTCCAGTCCAATTGGCCCCCACTTCCAGTCCAATTGGCCCCCACTTCCAGTCCAATTGGCCCCCACTTCCAGTCCAATTGGCCCCCACTTCCAGTCCAATTGGCCCCCACTTCCAGTCCAATTGGCCCCCACTTCCAGTCCAATTGGCCCCTACTTCCAGTCCAAATAACACCCACAGTATTGCTGTGAACTGAACTTCCACTTCCCCCTCCATAGACAGTATTTCCGTATATTTCAATGGAGAATTCACTAAGAAGCTCCTGCTACTCTCACCTGCCCCATTGGACTCTCCAAAGGAATTCATACAGAATGCACTTCAGAAAAGGCAAAACCCCAAAAGTTCAACTCACACAATGCCCTCAGGACAGGAAGTAAGGGGAAATCTCCCCAATAGGGACAGAGCAATGAAAACAAGACAATACAATAACTATAGTGCATAAGCATTCATACTATAAAATACCTGCTACTGTCCTGCAGCATCCTGAGCTCTTAGAATCCAGGCTTGCTCCCCTGTTCTCATCACTTCAGTCTACCTCCAGCATGCAGCTGGATTACAAAGATATGGTCTGTGACAGGCTGGCTCATACAGCAGAATGCACAGCATGTCATAGACTTCACCTTTCTGTATCAAAAGTGCAAGCTGGCTCAGGCAAGGGTTAAAAAAAAAAAAAAAAAGAAAGAAGCAGAGCTGTGCAGTCTGTGGATGTCCTAAACAAGCCAGTTCAAAATCAGCGGCCCTGCTGCAACGGGTATTTTCTAGAGCTTACATTTGTGCATGATTTCATTTGGCCGATTCTTATTGCCAAAAAAAAAATAAAATAAAAAATGATAGAATCAGTGAAAAAAGTCTTTGGCACTTTGGCAGGAAATGTTGTTACAACCACTTTTGTTTCACCTGAAATATATCTATAATATATTGCAGCCTACTAAGTCCTTTGATGTGGTTGGCTGCATTTTCCTTTTTCAGGTTTTATTTTCACCACTGTTCTAGAGTAAAACCGCTCAACTCCCTGTACTGTATCTATGAAGGAGCAGTGTTGTCACCAACAGTCAAAACTAGAGCTCAACTTCCCTTCTCCATGACAGAGGGGAGGTGTTTTGTAGTCCCCATAGAGAGACCAGGGATCAATGCTAACCATAAGGCCTCTTGCACACTGCAGCTTGAAAAAGCTCAGCATCCCTTTATTCATTTTTTGCTAATCTAAAATGCAGCCCATTGATTACAAAATAAATAGAAACATTGGTGTTCCCAGTCCGTATTTTGAGTCGGTGCGTGCAAATGCACACTTATGAGCATAAATGTTCATGAATTTTCCCTAGAAATGTATTGTGTGCACAAATGCGCGAACCTGCTTTTACGTGCAAATACACGCAAAACGCCTGAAATGATGTCCAAAAAGGAGACGCTCAAACATCAGTGCTGTGTGCAGAGGCAGAAAGCACAAGAAGTTATCGGCACACAAAACAATTGGCAGGCCAACAGGTATTTTTTTTTTTTTACTTATGGCAGGGATTTATAGCAAAGCTTTTTCACTGAAATATTTAACAGACCAAACCGTAGCAAAGCAGAAAAGCTCATTGGTGAGGTTTACATACACTTTAGGTGTTATACTGCCCTAAAATCTGATAGGTTGCTATGATATAAGGTTGCACTGATACCGCTTTTTTTTTTTACCGGTACCGATACTTTTGGTCAAGTACCCGCCGATACTGAGTACCATTACGTTTGCAGTGCGATTTCAGCCCATACAAAATGAATGGGCTCAAATTGCACTGTGAAGAATCACATGCGATTTGAACAGGAATGCAGTGCGGTTCCTGTCCAAATCGCATGAGGTTTCCCTCATGCTGAAGTCACTATAAGCCTGGATTCACACAGGAGCGGTGGGGGAAACCGCATCCAATTTAAACACGAATCGCGCCGCATTCCTGTTCTAATTGTATGCAATTCTTTGCAGTGCGATTTGAGCCCATTCATTTTATATGGGTTCAAGTCGCACTGCAAATGTATCAGTTTTAGGTATCTGAGCATTTGCACGAGTACTCTCAGTCTCGACACAGATACCGATACCGGTGCAACTTTGACACATTTTGTCCTGAATCCATACCCGGATATCGGCTTCTATCCGTAAACAGTAAGGCTGGTTCTGGTACTGTTGAATCTCTCCCGTGATTTCTGCCACTTTCCGCCTCTTACTGAAATTGATGAGCTCTTTGCCATGTCTCTTCAGGAAGTCCGGGTTACCTTCTTCAGTCTTCAGTATATTGGTTAAATATATTCCTGGAATAAAGGAAAACAATCATATGTTCATTAGTGATACATATACCCAACAGAATGAAGGTGGAAACCAAGACGTGGGGCAGCAATCTCAATATTTTGCAGACTGAATGTTGAGCTTAACTTTTGGCTATGATAGTATAGGGGGAAAAAATCAAGGGGCTAAAAACAATGCAAGATGATACGGGAAATGACCACCCTTTACCTACCAGTTCCATCACCATTGACTGCGATCTTCACTCTCTTGCAACACTACACCAGCTGAGGAACCAAGAGACTCTGGAACTTCCAAGCGTTTCGGGATGCCTGCACTACCCCCCAACCCCCATGAGAAGTTACTACAGCTATGCATGGACACAATGATGTATGCAGCCAATGGATGAACCACAACACACCATGGCCCATGCAAGCATTTGTGCCACCCTAAAATGCAGGATGCTGAAGATTCTTCAACTGCAAGAATTCAAAAGGTTAGATCACTGGCAGCTGGACTGGTAAGCACTGTTATTCTTGTATTGGCTGCCATTTTTTTGTGGCTGTCCCTTTGAGAGCAAAGCACTAAAAGCGGTATTAAACCCATCCTGTGCTATTTCCACCATATCAAGCCTACCTTGTGAACTAGCTGCTCTGTGTAAAACACTTCCTACATTATCCCTTTGGCCCCTTTCACACTGGGGCGGGGAGCCGCGTTGACGGTAAAGCAGCGCTATATTTAGCGCTGCTTTACCGTCGTTTTAACCGCGGTATTCGGGCGCTCGCGGTGCAGTTTTACCCCCCGCGAGCGGCCGAAAAAGGGTTAAACGCCTCCGTAGCGGCGCTTTGCGGCGGTTTTACCGCGGTTTCCCATTCAAATCAATGGGAAGGAGCGGTATAGGAGCGGTGAATACACCGCTCCTATACCGCTCCAAAGATGCTGCTAGCAAGGGGCCTTTCTGTCCTTTTCTTATCAATGACGGGAAAGCGCAATTTTGGGACTTTAAATGAGGCGTGGGGAAGCGCCTCCATCCCGGGATTTTGTGCAAAAACAGGAGGTTGGGACTTTAAATGAAGTGGCTGGAGTGCGCAAAAAAAATCAATATATATAATGAAAAAGTAATGGTAATAAGAGTAGGTATAAACAAATAAAGACATAGTATACACAAATATGTACATCTATTTGGCATAGAGTGTATACATAATGATAACATAACCATATATAAAATCGCATCAATCCAGAATGCATACATAGGTAGGTACAGAGTATATAAAACAGGAAAAGTAGCCTATAATGGCTCAGATGACATGCCCGGTATCTATATGTAAAATTGAATGATGTATATAAGGTTGTAGGAACATGATGAAAATCGCTATAGCATCTATTGTAGCTCGACACGTTTCGTGGATGTGTCTCCACTCATCAGGAGCAGATGCGACAGAAACCTAAAAGGGTGAGAAAATAGTAATGTACCACACTCCATATAGAGGGGAAAAAAAGTAAGAAAAATTTGGTCAAATATGTCTACCAACCCGGGCAGGCGTAGCAGGCAATGACTGGCACGTGGTGAGGCGGGGGCATACATGTGTTTGGGAGGCTCGGGCGGCTGCCCCCCGGTGAATCGGCACCACCTTCCCCACGTCATGCGCGCTGTGCTGTATCTGACGCCAGTGTGCTGACGCAGTGTTTACACCATCTGCGTGGTCACGTTTGGGGGGGTGCGGCGCCGTGCGCCAAGCGTTCTTTTAGTCTTGGTGCCGGCGCCCTTCCCCCACGCACGTGGTGCTGGCGGCGTATATACATAATTCCCCAGTCGGAGCTGGCTGCTCACATGGCCGGTCTCCCTCTGGAGTTCCTGCACACTAGCCAACTCCGGGCTTGTTGTTGCATGATTTGCAGCATCGGGTAAGTGTCATTTATTCCTCACGTTCACCTCAGTTTACCATTTTGGCCTCACTACACATATTTTTTCCCTAATGTCACTGCTAACACCTTTCTTTTCACATCCAGTATGTTTTTACACACACCCCAACAAATATCTCACATCACCTTCACTATACTTTCATCATCAGTATTTTTGCTATGCACACCACTCTATGCCAGATACTCACAACACTCACAGATTTTGTTATATATTTTGAACTTTTCATTTTTTTCATTTATCAGTACCTCTTCATAACCTTATTTTACTCCCATATGTACCTCATATGATTACCCCATACTGTTTTCCTTAATACTACCAATACCTTTATAGATACATTATTTCAGTAGAAACAATATTCTACTACTCTATCATATATACTTATTATCAACATCTATCCCTTGATCTTTCATATTCTCATACACCAAACCATCATTTCACCATTTTCATCTTATCCCATATTTTTCATATTTATTTTTCTCACTTTTCTTTAGACACCTTGTTTGCTGTTCATACACACTTAATCTGTTCAACACATGGAGTTCCTTCCTACACCGTGGCACTTTCCATTCCAACCGATGCTGCTATACACGCCGCCTCAGCTTCCGGGGGGGGTGATGTATGCCCCCGCCTCACCACGTGCCAGTCATTGCCTGCTACGCCTGCCCGGGTTGGTAGACATATTTGACCAAATTTTTCTTACTTTTTTTCCCCTCTATATGGAGTGTGGTACATTACTATTTTCTCACCCTTTTAGGTTTCTGTTGCATCTGCTCCTGATGAGTGGAGACACATCCACGAAACGCGTCGAGCTACAATAGATGCTATAGCGATTTTCATCATGTTCCTACAACCTTATATACATCATTCAATTTTACATATAGATACCGGGCATGTCATCTGAGCCATTATAGGCTACTTTTCCTGTTTTATATACTCTGTACCTACCTATGTATGCATTCTGGATTGATGCGATTTTATATATGGTTATGTTATCATTATGTATACACTCTATGCCAAATAGATGTACATATTTGTGTATACTATGTCTTTATTTGTTTTTACCTACTCTTATTACCATGATCCATTAAATACTTTTTCATTATATATATTGATTTCTTTTTGCGCACTCCAGCCACTTCATTTAAAGTCCCAACCTCCTGTTTTTGCACTTTCTTATCAATGACGTAATCAGAGCATGCACATTTAGTCCCTTTTTTCCGGCAAGCTCTTCTTCTTGCCAGATGCAATACAGAATGGAAAGGAATAAAACATACGAGAGTTACCCTTTAAAGCGTAACTACAGTAATTTTTTTCATCTTTCCATCTATTAAATCTTCTGCCGTTGTTGTTGTTCTAACTTTGGATAGTAAAGCATTTTTTTTCTGCCAGTAAATACCTTATACAGCCCACTTCCTGTTTATTGTCTGAAAAAAAGCTTAGGCTTATGACATCATGCACAGCTCTCTCTCAACCTTGTGAGAGTTTGCCAGGAAGGGAGGGGGGGGATGAGTCATAAGAGGGCCAATGAGAGCTGCAGAGCTGGAGGTGTGTGTGTGTGTGTAAATCCAGGAAGTGAACAGCAACTTCAGCTGCCCACAGTTAAAATGATTGCAGCCAGAGTCAGTGGAGGGAGATTTCTGCAGCATATTAGGCAAGTACAGAATCACAGTATATATAAAACAATATGCAAAGTGGTTGGAGGGAAGCTTCAGAATGGCAAAGATGTTTTTATTACAAATGATGTGAGCAGACGGCAGTTCCTCATTAAGTTAACAGCAGGGTGGTCTTTATAGTTTAAAGTTATTATAAAGGCTTGTTTAAAATGTAATACTTGCCTCCTCTGTCCAGTGGGTTTTGCATAGAGCAGCCTGGATCCTCCTCTTCTCGAGACCGTCTTTGCTGCTCCTGGCCCCTCCCCCCCACAGCCAGCAGCTCTCTATAGGGGCACCCGAGCAGAGTCAGAGCTCCGTCTATCCATTCAGACACGGAGCAACAACCTGGCCCTGCCCCCTCTCTCCCCTGATTGACTGACTGACTTTGATCGACAGCTGTGAGAGCCAATGGTACCGTTGTGGTGTCTGAGCCAATCAAGAGTGCCCCGGGCGGCTTAGACATTTGTGGACATCACTGCAGAGAGATGGGGCTCAGGTAAGTAATTAGGGAGGTGCTGGGGAGGCTGCTACACACAGAAGGTTTTTTTTCTCTTAATGCATTAGGATGAAAAGAAAAACCTTCGGCCTTTTACAACTCCGTTAATGCAGCCCAGAAATGAGACTATGGTTCAGGGCAACAAAAGGGTGAATCTCCAGAATGTCACACCAAACTTTGTAAAACTACAAGTCCCAGCATGCTCTATGAGTTTCTAATGCAAAGCCACATTTACGTTTCACAGTTGTAGCATCACATATGACCACCCATCACATTTGGCTACGCGCTGGACTGCGCATGCGCATCGCCGCCATATGCGTTCCAAGACTGTGGTGATCTGCGCTTGCGCAGAATTTTGTGGCCATACCCCTGAGTCCAGGTTCAAGCCCCACCATCCAAGTGGACATAGAGTTAGATTATAATTATGCCGAGCGAAGCGAGGGCGTGCCCGAAGCGCGGCGAGCGAAGCGAGCCCGCGAGGGGCTCTGTGGTACAACAGTGTTGGAACGCATGTGGCGGCGTCGCGCATGCTCAGTCCAGCGGGTACCCAAATGTGATGGGTCGCCATTTACGACGCTACACAGTCACTAAAAATGGAAAGTGACTTACCAAAGAAAGGCACACAAGGTGGGTTGATTGACTTGAGTTTTGCCAGATATTTTTTGAAGTGATCCTGACTAAGTTCCACAGCTTCATCCAAGATTTTCCTCTTCCTTTCCTGTAATGCCTGTAATTTAACAAAATGTAGTGTTTACTTTCACTCTAACCCTTACCAGTTATTTTTAGCATAGAATGCT